>CM041644.1:16030267-16112033 GCA_023333625.1 Bothriochloa decipiens | reverse complement strand
AGTTATTGAATGCATTTCAAATATCAAGGGTTGAGATTTATTTGAGACCTTACCTCCTATAAGGTAAAAGGTGTACCTTCGCACGGCCCTTTGGTGTTTTATCGTTCATTTCATTACTCCTAATCTAATGAGTACTTATATTACCATCTTGCATGGTTCAATAGCTTGTTCATTATGTACCTTGATGTTATACCTAGAATGTACAGTGTGATAGCTTAACTAGAATGATAGGCTAATTTTATTTTTGAACTACAATTATATGGTTAGGTTTCTATGTATTCTTGAATAAATTGTAGTTGGTCCATGGTACTTTATATTGTGTTGCCCCTAGACATTTCTGAATATTCACCCCAAGAAAATAACCACCATGTATTCATCATTAATCATTACACACTCAACATATTACATGATTTTTACTAAATATAGAATTGTAGAATACATGTAGAGGATCAATTTGTAAAACAATTTACGGACACATTTGAACCAGCTATATATACAATGTAAATAAGTAAAACAATTTACAGACACATTTGAACCAGCTATATATACATAGTAAATAAAAAGACATATGGGTATCATTTTATTCAAAGTGCTTATGTACGGACTTAAAGCTTGTGAAGGTTTTGCCTACTCAGTGGGGTAGGAAGGCTCCATGGCCAGGCCACACATAGCCCCTCTTGTCTGAAATATCCTTCTCCATTCTTAGGTAACCATTCTCGCCCCAAGTCGTGCCCCATGAGTTCTTCAACAGCCAGTACTTGGTGCCATAACTAGTAGTTCCATAACCAATCGCTGCAATCCCATGGTCCAAGTCAGTACTGCATGAGCCAGTCATCACACCACCGGAGTAGAACTGGAATGTCATATCTCCGCCGTCCACAGCTACTGATACGGGCTGGTTTGCCACAGCCTTCATTAGGGCAGCCTCATTGTTTCCCGGCACATCCTCAAAGCCCTTGATGGTTGCAGCACTATTTGATCCACTCTTGCACGTGCCATCTGCAGCTCTGTAAGGATAGCTGGACTTTGTGGTTAGGCCGTCATTCTTGATGATAACTTGAAAGCATAGTCCATCAAACCACCCTCACAACCCTGATCCTCACCATGGACATCGCAATCCACCAATTCTTGTTCCGAGAGGGAGGTGAGCTTGCCGGTGCTAATTTTCACAATGCCTTCTGTGGCAGCCACAACGGAGAATGCCCAACAACAACCTGCAATTGATTGTTATGTTCCAATGAATGTCATAACAGATAACACTCTGATTTAGGTGTACATTAGAATAGTGTTGCCACAAGTATTCCTACTAAATGTACATACCACGTTGGCCTTGATCCTTGATTGGTGTGACGGCACCCTTGGTCCTCCAGTCAATGGTCACCGGAAGCGCTTCGATGCTCACATTCTCATATCTAAATCTGGTAGGGGTCTTCATGGGGCTAGGTTTGAAGCCCTTGTTGGTCTTGGTTGCACTGAACTCATCATTGGTAAGGTTGACGAACTGGTTAATGCCGAGCCAGAACTTGCGGTTCGCACCAGCATTGAAAGACTCAATGAACTTAACATTAGCCTTGAACACCTCGAACCGCTGAGCCTTCTCGGTGGTATGTACTGCAGCATCCACTGCTCATGCCTCACCACCATGGCTGTACTGCACCATCCACTGCTCATGCCTCACCACCATGGCTGAGTCATCATTGGTCAAGTCACGAGTAGCGAGGGCAGCACCACAAAAGAAGGCGAGGCCAAGGATTGCCAAGATTGATGCCTTGAGGATGGAGCTGGTGGTATTGGTACATATATATAGCTACGGACCTGTATTATTTATTCTTGTAAGTATGAAGAGATTAGGTGATTGTACGCTATATAGTGTGGAAAGAGACATGTCCGTGGCCGTGAAGTACGTATGGTTGCCGGATGCTATAAAAATACTTGTGCTCGAGACGTGAATTTGCCGCTCTTCTTTGGATTCTTAAGCCATTACAAATAAAGATTATAAGCGCCACATTTGATCACATCATTTAATAACATATATCAGATAAAAATTGAAAAAAAGTGTATTAGCTGTTAGAACTTAATTTTGTTTAGGACGATCTTAATGAACCCATTGACATGAACACCTAATCCATTGCTAAATTAATTATGCTTTTTCCATTACTGACTTAGAGATGTAGATGCAGCCACTGCCACCATCAATTGATGGTTTTTTTGGCCCAGATCTGGTGGCAGCAATGGATCATGTCACTCGCCGCAAGGAATTGAATCTGCAAATATGTGGAAAGCAATTTTGCAGGATAAGAGTGACATGACTTCGGAGGTGGAATTTTGAAGAACAGTTACCTGTAGCAGCTAGTTTCTTTTTTTATTTTTGTGTATGCAGCAGCTATTTTGATGCATGTGTGAACCAGAAAGCTGATGCATATATGTGTGAAACCTGAAACCTTATATTATCTTGATGCATATGTGAACTGAAACCTGATTCTGTCGAGATGATATTTGTAGTGTGAAACCTGATCGCTATCTTGCTGTATGAAAAGAGTTCATCTGACGCAAGATATGTTGCGTTTAAAGAGTTTTAGGAAAAGACAGTGACATTCGAGATAGCTCGTCGCATTTTCTGATCAATAAGATTTTTTGGTGGAACATATTTGGACAAAGTTTGGACATCATCAAAATATTTCTTGACTTTGAAGTTTGAACAAAGTTGGTGACATTTTTATTTGAAATCATTTATAGTCCCAAAATACAATCTGAAGTTCTCATATTTTTATATTCAAATTGCTTGAAACATCATCGCGAACTCGGATGGAGAGACGACCAAAGCCAAAGTTATTTGTACAACTTTGTAGTTGATGACTTTTTTATTTGAAATCATTTAGGGTCTAAAGTTCTGTTTGAAGTTTTCACAATTTAATGTTGAAAATTTTCAAATGAGCTTGGATGGAAAGTTGACTAGATTCATTGTAGATCTTGATGGGATCTTTCTAGCTTAGTGTGATGAGTCGTTTATTTGCTTTAGGAAATATAAGTTTCTTTGTAATGTAATGAGCTAGTCTATAACATAGCAACATATAGAAGAAAGCTTCGTCTACCAGGTTCGCATGTATGATAGCAAATCAATGTTTACATGAGACTTTTGATTACCAAATATTTTTTGTCAAATTTTTATTCCAGACACTAGTGCAAAACTATTTTTCGGAGTCCGCTTGACTAGAATGATAAGCTAATGTTATTTTTAACTACAATTGTGGGGTTATGTTCCTACATGTTCTTGAATACATTTTAGTTAGTCCAAATTCAGCCTATTAGCCCTTGATACTCTGTGCTACCCTTGGCCATATCTGAATATTTGCTCCAGGAAATAACAACCATATATTTATGATTAATCATTACAAATTCAACACATTACATATTTTTTCTCTAATAAACAGGGTTGTACAATACATGTAGGATATTAATTTGAAACACAATTTTTGGAGACATATGCACAAGCTATACATACATAGTAAAAGGCAAAGAAGCATATATTAATTTATTCTGTCGTGTTTATGTACGAACTTAACGGCTTTTGAAGATTTAGCCTACTCTATGGGGTACGAAGGCTCCATGGCAAGGCCACACATGCCCCTCTTGTCTGAAATATCCTTCTCCATTCTTAGGTAACCATTCTCGCCCCAAGTCATGCCCCATGAGTTTTTCATTAACCAGTACTTGGTGCCATCACTGGTTTGTCCATAACCAATGGCTGTAATCCCATGGTCCAAGTCAGTACCACATGAGCCAGTCATCACACCACCAGAGTAGAACTGGAATGTCATATCTCCTCCATCCACAGCCACCGACACGGGCTGGTTGGCCACAGCCTTCATCAAGGCAGCCTCATTGTTTGCTGGCACATCCTCAAAGCCCTTGATGGTTGCAGCACTATTTGATCCACTCTTACACTTGCCATCTGCAGCTGTGTAAGGATAGCTAGACTCCGTGGTTAGGCCGCCATTCTTGATGATAAACTTGAAAGCATCATCCATCAAGCCGCCTTCACAACCCTGATCCTCACCATGGACATCGCAATCCACCAACTCTTGTTCCGAGAGGGAGGTGAGCTTGCCGGTGCTGATTTTGACGATGCCTTCTGTGGCAGCCACGGCCGAGAATGCCCAGCAACAACCTGCGATTATTGATTATGGTTTGACGTAAATTTGTGCACTCTAGTTTACATTATAATTTGGTAATATTAGTGGTGTCACAATAAGTGTATATGTATCATCCTTCCTACTAAATGTACTTACCACATTGACCTTGATCTTTGATGGGAGTGACGGCACCCTTGGTCCTCCAATCGATGGTCGCCGGAAGCACATCTATGCTAACATTCTCATATCTAAATCCCGTAGGAGCCTTTACAGGGCTAGGCTTGAAGCCCTTGTTTGTCTTGGTAGCCCTGAACTCATCGTTGGTGAGGTCGGCGAACTGGTTGACGCCAAGCCAGAACTTACGGTTCCCACCAGCATTGAACGACTCGATGAACTTAACATTAGCCTTGAACACCTCGAACCGCTGAGCCTTCTCGGTGGCATCTTTGTAGACACGGTTGTACTGTGTCATCCACTGCTCATGCCTTGCCACCATGGCTGAGTCATCGTTGAGGTCGCGAGCTGCGAGTGCTGCACCGTAGAAGAAGGCGAGGCCGAGGATTGCCAAAAGGAATGCCTTGAGGGTGGCCATGGCTGATCACTCGATCGATTAGGCCTGTGAGTTGGTCTGTATGCTGGCCTACTGCTGCCGTGCTTTATGCCTTTTGATGTGTTGTTTGGAGCTGGTGGTATGGGTACGTATATATACAGCTACGGACCTGTATTTTATATTTTTGTAAGTATGATCAAGAGATACGGTGCTTCTACGCTGTATTGTGTGGAAAGGGACAGGTACGCGTGTCCGTGAAGCATGCTTGGTATGCCAGATATTATAAAAAATACTTGTGCTCGAGACGTGCTTTGCTGCTCTGCTTTGGATTCTTAAACCATTATAAATAAAGTTTATCACACCATATTTGTTTACAAAATTCAATAACATATACTCCCTCCGTTCTAAATTATAGTTCACTTTGATTTTTTTGTTGCATGTATTTTATTATGTACCTAGATAAATAAATAATATGTCTAGATACATAGCAAAATACATACATCAAAAAAGTCAAAGTGAATTATAATTTAGAACGGAAGGAGTATCAGATAAAAATTAGAGAAGTGTATTGGCTATTAGAACTTAATTTTATTTAGGATATTTAATGAACCTAATCACATGAACACCGCTAATATGTTGCTTAATTAATTATGCTTTTTTCCGTTACTGACTTAGGACAGTCACAATGCAGACTCTAGCATAAAGTGTAAACCTATTTATTACTCTCTTATTTATGATACTTTATTGATGTGGCAGTATAGTCCCTATGTCCCAGTAAATCTGTCGTTCTAGCACTTGGGCCATGTACCAAAAAGAGTGTCACTTCTAGCCCAGGGCATAGGCTGCAGACCAATTTTACCCTTCCAGGCGTGTCTCATCCGCTTGACTCGATGGCCATCACCCAATCTAGCTGGTAGATCCGCCGCCATCCCCGTCGGCAGATTCGCCTCCATCCCAGATGAGATGAAATAGCAGGGCTAGCTCACGACTTGGCGACGACGGGTGTGGAGCAAAGCATGGACACCGTGGCAGCCACACCCGACGACCGCGATGGATTCGGTGGAGGAATGTCAGAACAGAGGAGAGTAGGAGAAAGGAAGAAGCAGAACGCAATGCCGCTGGCAATGCCTGTGGCGCCTCCTTCTCCAATGGCATGCGTCGCTCGCTGGTTGAGACAGGAGGTGGAGTGGCACCCAGGTGAGGGTTCGCAAGGTCGAGGATGGTTATGGACCCCGTACAGGCACGACGTCATCGAGATCTGCCCGCCTGGGGAGCCAGCCCCTAGATTAGGACCTCCATTGGCAGGAGTGGCTAGGTGGGCTCGCGGGGGAGGAAGCAGCTGCTCGGCGTTGGCTACTCCGCCATTCACCCCTACCGCGCCATGCCGGCAAGGATGCACGCTCACTGGATGCAGATGCAGGAGTTGGTGGGACTGGTGGCATGGCCTCCGTCAACGAGGAGCCCAATCTCCCGCAGCTGGAGAGGATAGATGAGAATCATGGGATCAAGATAAGGATGGAGGGAGCAGGGGTAACACCGGTCTTAGCAAGGCTACATCGGTCTTTTTCCATCAGCCTTGGTCCTTGTGTTGAGTCCCAGAACGACTCTTTTTTGGGACAAAGGGAGTATTTATTGAATAGAGAAAGAGAAAAATAAGACTAAGTCTTATTTAGACTCTAAGTCTATGATATTTTCGAGATAATAAATATGCTTAGACTCTATAATAGAGTCTGTATTGTGAGTGATGTTAGAGATGTAGATAATGCAGCCACCGCCATCATCAATGATGGTTTTTAGCCTAGACCTGCTGGCAACAATGGATCAGGTCCCTCACTGCAAGGAACTGAATATGCAAATATGTGGCAATTCATTTTTGCAGGACAAGAGTTACATATGGCTTCTGAGCTAGAATTTTGAAGAACAGTTATTACCTGATGTAGCAACTCTAGTTTCTTAATTTATTTGTGTATCAGGAGTTATTTTTATGCATGTGTGAACCTTAAGCTGATGCATGTGTGAATCTGATGCATATGATTGTGTGAACCTGAAACCTGATGCTATCTTGATGCTTGTGTGAACTGAAACACGATTTTGTCAAGATTATATTTGTAGTGTGAAACCTGATGCTATATTGATGTATGGAAATAGTTCATTTCTGTGAACAAAACTTGGCGAGAATGCTATGTTGCATTAAAAAGAATTTTAGAAAAAAGATAGTGACACTCGAGATACAATAATTGTTGCAGCTTGTCTCGGAAACAGTGAACTGAAACGCTACACTGAGAAAGAGTTTCACTCCTCAAAGCAAGTACGTATAGTTGACGTGGCAGTCTTGATGAGAAATAGAAATGAAACTGTTGGGGAACAACTTTTACATACTAACATCCTTTTCAAACTTTGGAGACAAATATTTCATTACAAACATCTAAGATGCTAGCGAATATAGCGAAGATAGCGTAAATACTTCGTCGCACGTATTTTCGACTTCGCTCACGAATTTCTGCATATTTCAAGCTGATTGGCGAAGAAGACTTCGCTACACCTCGGATGCTCAGCGAAGACCACGTGGGTACTTCGCTGTAAATTTCAAACTTTGCGTATATGCTTTACATGTTTCAGGACACATGGCGAAGATGATTTGAAAGACTTCGCTATATTTTCGATGATCAGCAAAGCGGTCATGATGACTTCACATGGAGAAACAACGAGGTCATTAGCCAAGCCAAGAAATCAGGATCAGGCCTAAAGTGGTTCGAGGAGACAAAAGAGAATGGGCGAAGTATATTTCACCACTTCGTCGATGCACTTTATAGCTAAATGTGTGAGAAATGCTGCGACCATGTTTGTAAGCTACTTTAAATGACGAAGCCAGGGGGTCTATAAATACCCCTCGGGATGTAAATTTGGGGAGGATGGAAGATAATTATGAGCAACATATTATGTTCATCTTACTCGTGTAAACTCATTACCCAACATCTGGCGCCGTCTGTTTGTGTGATCAAAGACACCCACGACCACCACGCGGACGTAAAATAGCAAGACCCATTAGAAAAACAGCTTCGGCTGAAGACAATCCAAATCAAGACAGAGACCCACTGTTGGAAGATGAGACAGAAATAGAAAACAGACGTGTTCAAGAAGCAGAAGAAACTCAGAACGAAGAAAGAAGACTCAAAGAACTCAAAGACCAACTCATCGTTAAGAAAAAACAGCTGGAGGAAGCAAGAAAAAAGACAAGAGAAAACTCTTTAAAACAAAGAATCGCAGAAGCAGAAGCCGAATTAAGAAAGTTCAATGATGAATTAGAAAATGAGAGCGAAGTCATGATTCAAGAACCAAACTCAGCAAGCAAAAACACCAACAGCAAAGAAAACCAAAGCTAAATAGCAACAATAGACACAGAGTCACCCTTATCAATCGACATCCAGCTAGCGAAGTGGCCAACAGGTTTCAAATTCAACATCATCCCGACTTACAATGGCATATCCGACCCAAGACAATTCCTTATGAGTTTTGAAGCAGCAGTTGCATCAAGTGGGAGAGATGCAAACACCTTAGCGAAGTCACTCATCATGGCAGTAAGAGGACCAGCGCAGCAGTGGTACTCTTCGCTAAAACCAAGGTCAATCAAATCATGGGATCAACTTTGCATGACCTTGCTCTTAGATTTCCAAGGCCTACAAAGAGTTGAGCTCACAAGCGATGATCTTTTCAACATCAAGCAGCAACCAAAAGAACCACTGAGCCAGTACTACAAAAGATTTGTGCAAGTGAAAGCTCAAATACCAAACATACCAGACGAAGTCGTCATTATAGCAGCAATCAAAGGACTGCGAGCAGGCCAACTTTCCTCGCACTTCAAAAGGAAAAGACCGACCACAGTCAAAAAACTATACGAAGAAATGAGAAAGTACTGTGAATCCGACGAAGACTACAAAAAAAGAATAGAAGAAGAAAATGAAGAAAGAAACATGTCGAGAGCAAACAACAAGTTCCAACAATCAAGAATGACAAACACAGAACAAAGACCACTTCAGAGAATAAACCATATCAACAACACAAGCGAAATCAATAGCCAAGGACCAAGCTCGAGCAATCAAAGAAATTTCCAAAATGGCAGAAATTTCAAGGAAAATTTCCAACAAAGATCAAATTATAACAACCAAAGCAGAAACTTCAAAAGAAAAATTTTGAGCCCCGAAGAATTGTATTGCATTATACATGGCAAAGGGCCTGGCCACACATCAAAGATATGCCCAAAAGTAAAAAAAAGCATTGAAGAAGTGCAAGAAGAGAACAGAGCAACTTCACAACTGAAAATTATCAACCATCTAGCTCCCCAAAGAACAAGTTACGTGCCAATAACTTACCCCAGCACATGTTGCCACCACCTCCAACAATCTATAACTGTCAACCATTAGCAATGTGCCCGCAAAGTCAATGGGGCCCAAGTCAGCAGCAAAGTTTCTACCCTAAAAGTTTAGTGACAAATAGCAATTACCAAACCCAGTATAACAGCAACACACCCGAAGCTCCAGCAAGCAACGGGAATGCAGTCATCCCAAGAAAAGGCAGAATCATGACAATTTTCGGAGGAAACAGCATGGAGCTAGATACAAGAAATAAAAGAAGAAATTATTTCAAAAGAGTAAACTCCATAGCAGTTGAAGATCCATTCAAGAAATCAATTTGGTCTCACATGCCAATCACATTCTCAGAACAAGATCTCAAACTTAAAGATTACCACCATATGGACGCAATGGTCATAGAAGCAAACATCGAAGGTTGGGCAGTAACAAAAATTCTGATAAATGGTGGTAGCTCAACAGATATCATATTCACAAGAACCTTAGACGCAATGCAAATTAATAGAAAAACTTTGGGAAGAGCCGAGCACCCATTAGTAGGCTTCGGCGGAAAGAAAATAAACTCTATTGGCAGAATTATCTTGCCAGTTTTATTCGAAACATTGAATAATGCAAGAATGGAACAAATATCATTCGATGTTGTTGAAATGCGCAGCCAGTACAACACAATCTTTGGAAGGGGAAGCTTAAACGCCATCAAAGCCATAGTAAGCTACCCATACCTATGCATGAAGATGCCAGCAGTCAATGGCATCATAACCGTCTTCGACGATGAAACAGAGGCAAGAAACATAGAAAGAGATGCAAGCCCGGCTTTCAAAAATATCCACGTGATACAAGAAGAAGAGGATGATGAGCTTGAAACTAAAAACGCGAAGACACAAAAAAAGTGAAGCCTTGTGAAGACACAAAGAAAGTACCAATCGACCCAATGGTGCCAGAAAGACAAGTTATCATCGGCACAAATCTATCAAAAGAAGAAGAAAAGATAATACAAGTCCTGCGAAGTAACAAGGATATCTTCGCCTGGTCTGCATAAGACTTAGGAGGAGTAAGCAGGGATGTCATAGAACACAAGTTAAACATCGACCCAAACTTCAGGCCAAAAAAGCAAAAACTTAGAAAATTGTCGGAAGACAGAACACAAGCTGCAAAAGCCGAAGTTCAAAGATTGTTAGATGCAAAAGTCATAAGAGAAGTCCAATTCATAACTTGGCTTGCAAACATAGTCATGGTGCAGAAGAAAAACAAAAAGTGGAGAATGTGCATAGACTTTACAGATCTCAACAAGGCGTGCCCAAAAGATAACTTTCCACTACCAAGAATAGACACTTTGGTAGATCAGGCAGCAGGAAGTGAAATGCTCGGTTTCCTCAACTGCTATTCAGGCTACCATTAGATCTAGATGAAAAAAGAAGATGAAGAATTCACAAGCTTCATCACACCATTCGGAACTTACTGCTTCCAAAGAATGCCCAAGGGGCTTCGCAATGCAGGAACAACTTTCATCAGAATGACATCCACAGTTCTCAAAGATCAAATACCAAGAAATCTGCTTGCGTATGTTGACGACCTGGTAGTCAAAAGCAAGAAAAGAGAAGACCATGTTGAAGATTTGTAAGAAACTTTCTCAAATCTCAGAAAAGCAAATTTAAAGCTGAACCTAGAAAAATGCACATTCGGAGTTCAAACAGGCAAAATTTTGGGATGCATCGTATCCGCAAAAGTAATCGACCCGAATCCAGAGAAGGTAAAGGCAATATTGAACATGCAGGTGCCAAGAAACATCAAGGACATCTAAAAGTTGACGAAAAGATTAGCTTCGCTGAACAGATTTATATCCAAATCAGCTGAGCGAAGCCTCCTAATATTCCAAGCACTAAAAGGGAAAAAGGAAAAATTCAACTAGGGTCAAGCACAGCAAGAAGCTTTCGAAGAAATAAAAAAGCACCTATCCAATCCTTCAACTTTAGCAACACCTGATCCAACAGCAGACTTACTACTATACATATCAGCATACGAAAGCACAGTTAATGCAGTACTGATTCAAGAAGAATAAAATGAGCACTCAACAAAACAAGTTCCAGTCTACTTTGCATCCGAAGCTCTGTCTGGATCAAAAGTTTTTTACTCAAAAATTGAGAAAATTGCATATGCAGTACTTATGGCATCCAGAAAGTTGAAACACTACTTCCAAGCACACAAAATAAGAGTGCCAATAAATCAACCCCTCAAAGAAGTTCTATAAGGCTGCAAATTCTCAGGGAGATCAGGAAAATGGGCCGCAGAGCTGTCCCAATACTTCATCAAATTCGAGAAAAGAGCAGCAATCAAATCTCAAGTGTTGGCTGACTTCATGATAGATTGGACACCTTCAAAGTACAACCAAGAAAGAATGGAGCAACCAGAGTGGATAATCTATTGCGATGGTGCTTGGGGTTTCGTCGGCGCAGGAGCAGCAGCAGTCATAACTTCACCTTCTGGAATTAAACTCAAATATGCAGCAAGATTAGACTTTCAATGCACCAACAACATCACAGAATACGAGGCAGTATTACTAGGGCTCCACAAAGCAAGAGCAATGGGGATTCAAAAACTAATAATCAAGACAGATTCTCAAGTTGTGGCTAGGCATATAGAGAAAAATTACAAAGCAAGAGATCCAGAGCTAGCAAAGTATCTTCAATTGCTGAGAGATCAAGAAAAACACTTCACTGGATTCACAGTGAAAAGCATTTCAAGAAATGATAAAACAGACGTAGACAAAATTACAAAAGCCGCCGCCCAAAAGTTAGAGTTACCACCAGAAGTATTCTTCCTAACTATCACCGAAGCCTCAACAAAAACAAAAGTTGAACAACCAAAAGAAGTACACATCATAGAAAGCGAAGATTGGAGGGCTCCAATTGTCGCATTCCTCAAAGGATTCTACGAGCCAAAAAACAAAGCTGATGAAGCAAGAATAAAGCAAAAGACCAGAAGGTATAAAATTATCAACGAAGAACTATACAAGGAAGGAGTTTTCCAACCACTACTAAAGTGCATCTCGAGAGAAGATGTAAAAAACTTGTTGAAAGAAATACACAGTGAAATCTGTGGATGTCACGCTGGGGCTAGATCAATAGTTGAAAAAGCCTTTAGACAAGGGTTCTTCTGGCCAACTGCCCAAAGTGACAGCAAAGAAATCATTCAGACCTGTCACAATTGCCAAATGGCAGCAAGCAAAGTTAAAGCACTAGGAACAAACCTACAACCAATTGAACCAACCTAGCCACTGAAGATGGGGAATTGACATAGTCGGAAAGTTACCTCTAGCTCAAGGCAACTACCAATAGGCAATAGTTGCAGTCAAATATTTCACCAAGTGGATTGAAGCGAAGCCAATCATAAACATGTCTTCTCATACAATGAAAAAATTCCTGTGGCAAAACATCATATGCAGATTCAGAGTCCCAAGACACATCACTATAGATAATGGAACCCAGTTTGACAGCGAAGACTTCAGAGAATACTGCCAGTCAATGGGAATCAAACTTTGCTTCATATCAGTAAAACACCCACAGTCTAACGGAGCAGTCAAAAGAGCAAACGGGATAATTTGCACTGGAATTTCAAAGTGCCTAACAGACCTCAAAAAGGGAAAATGGGTCAATGAATTACCAAAAGTAATATGGTCACACAACACTTCAAAATCAAGGCCAACAGATTTCTCTCCATTCAAGTTACTTTACGGAGATGAACCAATGACCCCCAAAGAGATAAAATACGAAGGTCCAAGAACAAATGTTTAAATGATCACAGAAGAAGACCAAATAACAAGCAAGGACTTGCTCAAAGAAGTAAGAAATGAGGCACCCGAGAACATCAAGAAGTGCCAACTTGAAACACAGAAGTGGTACAACAAAAAAGTTAAGCCAAGACGAAGACACAGTGGGAAAATTCTAGCAAAAATGGGAAGGCCCTTTCATCGTCACAAGAACAAACAAAGAAGGTGCATATCATCTGGCAAACCTTAAAGGTGAGGAACTCAGTCACACCTGGAACATAGAAGTACTCCGCAAGTACTATCCATAAGCAAGACTACAGGATTAGTCTACTTTTCAGCAGAAGTAGAAGTAGATTTTCCCTTTTAAGTAAATTTATGTTCCTGCAACAATAACCGAGCTGCACTCTTTTTTCACTCAGGGGAAAACCCTTCGCAGGGTGAGTGGTTTTTAATGAGGCAGTCTCTTTGTAAGTCTCATGAAATATAAAATGAGAAACCAGTTTCCCCAGAAATATGTCTCTACATTGCGCAACCAAAAGTACAAATGCCGAAGAGTATATCCAACATATACTCTAATATCGACACAAATTTTTGCAAAACTAAGTTAGCATCAATATTTTATTAAATCTAAAAAATGCTAACTTATCTAATTCAAAATTTGCTAAGGCAAATTTTTTGACTTTATTTCACTAAGGTGAAATGTTTCTGCTTCTAAGGAAGCATATGCGTCCACTTCGCTCAAATAGGAAGGGACGGCCTGCTAGGGCAGATTTTTTGACTTTATTTTACTAAGGTAAAATTTTTTGCTTCTAAGGAAGCATATGCATCCACTTCACTCAAAAAGGAAGGGACGGCCTGCTACGGCAGATTTTTTAACTTTATTTCAGTAAGGTGAAATGTTTCTACTTCTAAGGAAGCATATGCGTCCACTTCGCTCAAAAAGGAAGGGACGGCCTGCTACGACAGATTTTTTGACTTTATTTCACTAAATGCATCCACTTCGCTCGAAAAGGAAGGGACGGCGTTTCAAAATTTGCTAAGATAAATTTTTTGACTTTGTTTCATTAAGTTGAAATGTTTTCAGCTTCTAAGGAAGCGTACGCGTCTACTTCGCTCGAAAAGGAAGAGACGGCGTTTCAAAATTTGCTAAGACAAATTTTTTGACTTTATTTCACTAAGGTGAAATGTCTCTGCTTCTAAGGAAGCATATGTGTCCACTTCGCTCAAAAAGGAAGGGACGGCGTTTCAAAATTTGCTAAGACAAATTTTTTGACTTTGTTTCATTAAGTTAAAATGTTTTTAGCTTCTAAGGAAGCGTACGCGTCCACTTCGCTCGAAAAGGAAGGGACGGCATTTCAAAATTTGCTAAGATAAATTTTTTGACTTTGTTTCATTAAGGTTAAATGTTTTCAGCTTCTAAGGAAGCGTACGCGTCTACTTCGCTCGAAAAGGAAGGGACGGCATTTCAAAATATGCTAAGACAAATTTTTTGACTTTATTTCACTAAGGTGAAATGTCTCTGCTTCTAAGGAAGCATATGCGTCCACTTCGCTCGAAAAGGAAGGGACGGCGTTTCAAAATTTGCTAAGATAAATTTTTTGACTTTGTTTCATTAAGTTGAAATATTTTCAGCTTCTAGGGAAGCGTACGCGTCCACTTCGTCCGAAAAGGAAGGGACGGCGTTTCAAAATTTGCTAAGATAAATTTTTTGACTTTGTTTTATTAAGTTGAAGTGCTTTCAGCTTCTAAGGAAGCGTACGCGTCCACTTCACTCGAAAAGGAAGGGACGGCGTTTCAAAATTTGCTAAGACAAATTTTTTGACTTTATTTTACTAAGGTGAAATGTCTCTGCTTCTAAGAAAGCATATGCGTCCACTTCGCTCTAAAAGGAAGGGACGGCATTTTAAAATTTGCTAAGATAAATTTTTCAACTTTGTTTCATTAAGTTAAAATGTTTTCAGCTTCTAAGGAAGCGTACGCGTCCACTTCGCTCGAAAAGGAAGGGACGGCATTTCAAAATTTTCTAAGGCAAATTTGTTGACTCTGTTTCATCAAGTTGAAATGTTTTCAGCTCCTAAGGAAGCGTACGCGTCCACTTTGCCCGAAAAGGAAGGGACGGCGTTTCAAAAATTGGCAAAGACAAATTTTTTAACTTTGCTTCACTAAGGCGAAAACTTCTCAAGCTCCCAAGTGAAGTGACGCATCCACTTCGAACGAAAAAGAAGGGGCAACATCTCAAAATTTACTAAGGTAAAAGTTCTCAATTACATGTTTCTTAACAAAGTACTTACACAATTTAACTCAAAGTACTTATTTCATACCTAGTCATACAAGCGAAGGAAAACTCACAAACTTCGCAGCACAACAAAGAATGCTTACAGTACAATCAATCCAATTACAAAAATATATTTACAAAATTAATCATCTTGAGAACTAACTACTTCGGCAGCGTCATCAAGTATGTCTCTCACAACTTCGTCTGTAATTTTGTTCGCTTTACGACGTAAATAGTCCCCACAAACATTCACCGGTGAAGTACTTGAATCAGATGACTATAAGAAGAAGAAGTTAGAAAACAAGAGTAATAACAGAAGAAAAACAAACCCCACACATCAAACTTCTACCTGCGCAAAGCCCGTAAAGTCAAAAACTCGGCAATTAGGAGGCCGGACGCCGCAGCGACGCTTGTTCACGTCTATAAAAGATTTGTAAGTCAAAATCACCAAAAAAGTTCAAGTTCAAAACAACGATAGCAAAACTTACGAGCAAGAAACTCATCGACATCACAACCTTCGCACTTCGCGCGAAAACCATAAAACTCGGCAGGCTCGAAAACAAAGTCATCTTTACACATTAACAGCGGAACAATGTCTTCGACATCCTATGCAGCCTCAGCATGAGGAACCTATGTAGGACGGGCAGTTAGTCAACAATTCTCCAAGCATATATCTTACAAAGACCACAACTTAGAGTTGTTGTATCTCAAAATCCCTCGTCTCACAAAAGAAAAAAGCTAGAGCCTAACGACGGCTGCCACTAACATTGCTGGGTCCGGTACCGCTTCGACCTCTAGCGCTAGCCTCCATCTTCGTAGTTTCCTCCGCCTCCCTTCGAGCAACTTCCATCTCCTTCGCAATTTACTGACATAAAAAAGAGAAGTTAGATACAAAAACACAATAGAAAACAAAAACAACTAAAGTGCAAAATCTACCTTCTGCAATTTCTCTCTAGCTTTGTCAAAGCAATGAGCCCGACCACCTGATCTCCAATACTCCTCCAGATACTTGTTGCACAACATTTGTGTAGCCCTCGTCACATTGGAAAGTTCACCAACCGAAGGAAACTTGTAGTTGGCATCACAAAGTCGCGCAAACAAAGGATCTTGACTTTGCTTCATCAGATGAAACAAAGCACGAGCAGAGTAGTATACCCCAATGTCAACCGTGGTTTCAGTAACTCGAGATAAATCTTCATATTGATGACAAAGCCAACTGAAGAAGCTATCACGATCACCGAGCTCCCAACATTTTTCCTCGGGGCAGGCTCCAAACTTTTCATAACATTCAAAGCAAAGTTCCTAAATCCGATTGCAATTGTCGAAGAAGGACTTGTCCTCTTCCTGCAACCTTTTCTCAATGCGCCTCATGTCTTCTGCTAACTTTTCCTTATCTTCCATAATCTTCTTGATGTCATCCTCTTTTTCTTCAACACGAGCAAGAGCGTTGATAAGCTTACCTTCCAAAACATTATGGGCATCCATAGCATCAGCCCTCTCCTTTTCCTTATTGGCAAGTTGCTTCTTCAGATTTTCAATCTCAACTTGATAATCACATTCGTGAAGAGCAAAATTTTTCTCTTTCTCCTCTAAACCCATTCGCAATCCTCTCATTAGGATAGAACCTTTGTACATCATCGATAATAATCCCGCATTAGCCACTTCGAGTAGGGGTTTCTTGGATATTTCAAGTTCCGCATCAGGGATAGTGAAGGCTTCGTCTATACACTTCGACAATTGAACCTCAGAAGTATGAGGCATCATCCGAAGCTTATCATCCCCAATACCAATGAACTTGAAACTGTCTAGACTTAGCCCTTCCTTCTGATAAAACGCCAACCCACGCTTAAGGGCATCAAAAACTTCTCCTTCGCCAGCAGAAGGGATAACAGGGTAACAAGTTCTTGACTGGTAAACTTGCTTAAGTCGACACTCTTCTAAGGAGAAGACGGCGCATGAGGAAAGATAGTTTCTGCAAGAAAAATCAAAAATTAACTAAACAAGGCAGTTTAAAATCAAAAAGAAATAATAAGTCACAGTACTCACCAGTAGAGATGCACTCACCCAAGTTGCACTCAACTTTCTTTCCGCTCTCTACATGGATGGTAGAGCTCAACAAGCGTGCCAAACGATCATCGTTTTCTACATCATCAAAAACTTCATCATCGCTATCTTCAAGGTTCAGAGAGTAAACCTTAGAACCTCCAGCTTTCTTTAACACATTTTCAGTATCAACTTCATCGGCCTCAGCAACAGCTGGGTTCTCAACCGAAGTTGTTTTCCCAGCATCAACAATTTCCTTGTGAGGCCCGACAGCAGGGGCCTCAGCATCAGTCCTCGGCGAAGTCGATCCAACAACTTTTTGAAAATCCCTAACTTGAGTCTCTCTATCAGACCAAGTTAACCCCCACATCAACTTCGCCAAAACCGCCGGCATAAGTTCCACGAGCTTGCAAATTCTATAATTTTTCATTCAGTGGAGTAAGTAATAGTGGAGCTAAACCACTAGAAGAGAAAGTCATACAAATTTTTCTCACCTCTCCCTCAACATCTTGAGAAACACGAAAACTGACATCACCATCATCACCACCACCTCCTACAACCTCAATATCACCTTCGCCACCAACACCAACACCTGAAACAATATTCCCTTCCATATCTAGAGTCTGATCAAGGATAGCGTCAAGTTCTTTCGCTATCAAGTAGAACAGAAGGACTTTGATTCTTCTTCAATTTTTTAGCAACAATTTTGCTAGGACCAGCCTTGCACTTCACACCTTTAGCAGCCTCCTTCTTCTGGCCTTGCTTCTTCTCACGGCGATAAGCAGGAGGAGGCCGTTCACCATACTCAACATGCGCGACTTCAAAAACTCTTTTCAAACGCTTGTATTCATTTCCAAGAATTTTATTGATATTGTTTTTCTCACTCTGCACATATTTTCCAAGTAGATCTTCGGCCCGACTCTGGACAGACTTCACAAAATCTTCATCACTAGCAAAAGTCCGCGGATGATGAAAATCATTATCTGGAAACTTATAACTTATACCTCGAACATTCTTGGGATGAAAATGTTGAAACGACCATCCTTTCTTTAGCTGCCAAATCCTAGCAGCAACATATTCTTCTACAAGATCTCTTGCACATTGCAACGAAGCCGCACACTTGTATGCCTTAACTGTAGTTTTTGAAATCATAGAAGAAGGAAGAGATGGAGACAACTCAAACCTTTTAATCTCCATCCTAGCAGACATTGGATATCTTTTCACCATCCTCTTAGTCATAGAATCTCCTTCATCAACCATGGGCACTTTGTTGTAGAACCAATACCTCGACCAATCTCCAACTCCCCACTTATTCCTTGTTGCCGGAGAAATCTAGACAGCGTTGCGGGCAGCTTTAAAACTTGAGCAAGCAAAATACTTAGTAATCACTCGCCCCTCAAGCATGAACTCTTTGAACTGAGTATGCATCTCAAAAAGCTCGCAAAAAGCCGCAATGTCAACATTGGCCTCCTGAGATTTGACGGCCCAAATGAACTGAGCCAGTCTGACTACTCCATTCGGAGTCAAATGGTGCATCTGAATGTTGAAAGCCTTCAACACATCCTCAACAAAGTCCTGGCAGGAGAAGCGAAGACCAGCAGTGAATAGATCTTGATAAACAATGCACTCATTAGGATGGGGCTTCGGATTAGTCTCCAAAGGATCAGGCACTCTCACTTGTTCATGATCAACAAGCTTCAATCGTACCATCTCATCAAGATCACTCTTTTCAAACAAAGTCTTTCCAAAAGTTAAAGTAAAACCCTCGTCATCTTTAACCAAATCCTCAACTGACGCATCAACACCTTCAAGGCCTTCTTCATCAGCATCCAACCGAGACTTATCTTCCTCAGTTTTTGAACTCTCCTGAGAATGAAGTTGATCTTGCAAATCACATGAAGACATCTACAAAAACAAAAATCAAACACTTTTTCATCAAAATCGAGAATATATAAAAGTCAAAGGAACAAACCTCGTCGAAGGTGTCTTGCTAACTTCGATCAAAGATCTAAGACCAAGTGAACACAATGGCAAAAACGTCAAAATAAGCTATCTCAAACTTTAGAGTTCAAGAAAAATTTTGGCAGAGTTTCCCGTCTTCTGAAAACGACAGCCTCAAGGGGGAGGCCTCGCTATTTATAGGCAATGTCCAGTCAACTGGTCAAAACTAGCTGTCGGATTCAAATTTCAAATAGGCCAACTCCAAAGTTTGGACGGCGTTTGTCGGGCAAAGTTTTATAAACTTCACGGGATTCAGACCTTTGGAGTAGGCCTTCGCCCGTGAGGGGCTGCTGTTGGGGAACAACTTTGACATACAAACATCCTTTCAAAACTTTGGAGACAAACATTTCATTACAAACATCTGAGATGCTAACAAATACAGCGAAGATAGCGTAAATACTTCGTCGCACGTATTTTTGACTTCGCTCATGAATTTCTGCATATTTCAAGCTGATTGGCGAAGAAGACTTCGCTAAACCTCGGATGCTCAGCGAAGACCACGTGGGTACTTCGCTGTAAATTTCGAACTTCGCGTATATGCTTTACATGTTTTAGGACACATGGCGAAGATGATTTGAAAGACTTCGCTATATTCCTGATGATTAGCAAAGCGGTCATGATGACTTCGCATGGAGAAACAACTAGGTCATTAGCCAAGCCAAGAAATCAAGATCAGGCCTAAAGTGGTTCGAGGAGACAAAAGAGAAGGGGCGAAGTATGTTTCACCACTTCGTCGATGCACTTTATAGCTAAATGTGTGAGAAATATTGTGACCATGTTTGTAATCTACTTTCAATGACGAAGCCAGGAGGGTCTATAAATACCCCCCGGGATGTAAATTTGGGGAGGATGGAAGATAATTACGAGCAACATGTTGTGTTCATCTTACTCGTGTAAACTCATTACCCAATAGAAACCCATTGAGACCGGCCCTAGAGATGTAGATATGCCTCTGGAAGGCCGCTGACGTCCTCGTGCCTCCTGGGCAGGCATGGTGTTGGTGTACAACATAGATGAGACATGGTGTTAGTGTAGTAGATGTGGTAGTGGACGCTCTGCGTTGGGCTTCTGGTCTTCAGCACCATACACAAGCTCATCTTGATCAGTTGTTCCATCTGAGCTGAGATAACATTGTCTTATAGCACGAGATGGCCTGGGATGACTGTGCAATTGGGATACTGTCTGCTCTAGATCATGAAACGGTCAAAATGCTAGCTTTAATGACTCGGCTAGTTATGGGCCAATTAGTTGAGATCCACTCTAACATTAATAGCTAATGGTTAGTATGATACTTTTTGCATCCTCTGATATCTAGTGTTTGCGATTCAATTTGAGTGTCAATCAACCACATTTGATCATGATTGATGATCAAACCACTAATAAAATCACTAAATAAACCTTGGCTATGGTCTATGTTTCTCATATGGGGTCTTACAGTGTTGCAGGAGACCGATGTTCTGTGCTAGCTGTAAGGTGGTTGTAGTATTCAGTTGGGCATGCAGTGGTGCTCATGTCCTATTATAGAACTAGGAGAAAAACCCATGCGTTGCTATGGAAATCACTGGCGAAATTATAATAACTTTTAGCATTTTGATGTGGATAATTAAATATATGTTAGAAAATGATGTGGTTTGCTAATGTGAATAATATAATGGCATGTGTTAATGGATGATGACACATGGAGACTTTGCATAGCAAGATAGAATGTGCTAGTGAGATGTAAGTGGATGCTGATTAGGACACTTTATATGGCAAGAGAAATAGCTTGTGGGGTTTATCTTTATAAGAGATATAGATTTATTTTTACCAATGGTATTTGTTTTCAATGTCAGTTTTCCCTAGTCCATTGGTGATACTTTACAGTGGCTATTCATATTATGAACCAGGAGAAATCGATTGTCATCGCTGATTGGTAACAAGGACCGATGGTGATAGTTCATCATCACTGTCGGTTTGTATCACCAACAGGCTCTAAAAAGCACACCATTTTCACTTTGATTTGTATTGTAAACCGTCGTTGGATAAGAGTTGTCACATATAGTTCATATTACGAACCGGTAGTTTTGGGGTTATGATTCCCCAGGGCATGGATAATGGGTTGGACAGCAAGACAAATAAGCAACCAAGGCCCAACCATGTTGCAGTAGCTAGGCCAGGCACCAGAGCAAGGCTGCCACGACCTCTCCACCTACCTTACCCATGCACCAGGGCTACAACCCGCGATCCCTTCGCTACCACCTCTACCAATGATGAAATAGGACCCACCGTCAAAGCCTGCCCACACTGACTAGCACATCACACTGACTCTACAAAACCAGAGGGATCAGTAGTCACCTTGGCATAGACATGCATAATCTTTGCCACGGCACACAGAAAGAACACACCACCCCAAGGCAGAGATGATCAGTATGATGGCTAACTAGCCACATACAGCTAGCTCGATAGGTATACGCTCAATCCTACCTGCTACAGAATGGAGGCCACTACAGAGGTCCGACTTAGAAGTTGCTAGGGCCAGCCAAGCCTATGATCCCATCATAAGGGAACGAGGCCACAATCTCCGTGACGGTCAGGTGATCAACAACATAGAGGCAGCTACCAACTCTCGAATGCCACTCTCTGGAGGCCAAATGACGATGAAGGACATGTAGCAAATAACTAACTAGTGGATCATCATCACGCCAACAGTGCCATCATGGATGGCAGTTTAGGCCACACCATGCCATACCGCAATGTGGGAACATGGACCATGATGATAGCTGCGCCAAGGCGAACACCACATGATCAGTGTTGCTTGCAAGCCAAACTAATTAGGAGATCTTTGTTTTTTGAGCCCTTGCCCCAAACACTATAAGGATGGCAATATGGCACCTATTTCCTCATCTATGAGCTCCCAAAGCTCTCATTCGAGTGGTTCTTATATGCTCTAGTCTCCTACTTCTTTCACCATTCCCGCACCCCACATTTTAAGAACTTTAGAGCTAGTATTCTCACTTGAGGAACACGGATCATCTCTAAGACTAGATATAGAGCTCTGACCTGAACCAGTATAAATCGTCATGTCTTCTAGAGCTAGTATTCTCACTCAAGGAACACGGATCATCTCTGAGACTAGATGTAGGGCTCTAACCTTAACTAGTATAAATCCTCATGTCTTCTAGATGCTAGCATCATCTTCCTAGAGCAGCACAACAATTGTAAAATTGTACTAGTCGGTTTACAAAACACCGATTGGTAGTGATAACAAGGGTGCAACACAGTAAAACTAACATTTTTCCAAATCAGTCAGGTGAAAATAAATCGTATATAAACTATGTAGTTGGCCTTGTTTTTATTTGAAATAATTTATGTTTCTATTATGTTTGAAGTTCTCATATTATGAAATTCAATTTTTTATATTGTCTAGATTCACTTGGATGAAGAAATGATCACAACAAAGTAATAGATCTCAAGGTCTACACCTTTGTATTCAAATATTTTTTATTTGAATTCATTTGGGGCCAAATATTCATTACAATATTTGAATTCATTTAGCTGCAACTAGCTTCAACTAGCCAAGAATTAGAAATTTTGTTCTGTATGACCTTAAATGGAAAAATAACCAAAAGCAAAGTTGTACACCTGTTATTCGGACCGGACTGGACCACCGGTTCGACCGGTAAAAGACCGAACCAGAGGCTCCACTGGTCCGGTTCACCTTAGAGGACCGAAATGCAATCGAACCAAGAAAAACCGGTTGAACCGGCCAGTTTTTCGTCGAACAGGTGAACCGGGCGGTTTTATACGAACCGGTGAAGTTTTGAGTTTTTCCAAAATTGCCCTCTGTGCAATCAATACGACCTTATCTACTTAGGGGTATTATTAAATGGGCTTTAAGGGTTGTTTTGGCGCTGCAGTGACCGCGTGTGGGAGGGAAAAATTTCACTTTTCTAGTTTTTGACCTTATCTTCTTGGGCTTGGGTGGCGGTGGCACGGGGCTTCTGGCGGCGGCTGCGTCCCGGGGCTTCTGGCGGTGATGACGTGGGACTTCAGGCTTCTGGCGGCAGCGCGATGCTTTAGGCCTCGCGGGCTCGAAGCATCGGTGCGTCAGTGTCGGCGCGACCACAACGAGCGGAGGCAGATAGCGGCGCGAACGGTCAGAGGTGGAAGGCGAGCACCGAGCAGCAGGCAATGGGCGCCCAGCAGTGAGCAACCGCGGATCCGGCGTGCAGCAGCCAGCCTTGGTCTCCATCTCGACTCCACCACTCTCGGAGTCTTAGTTCACCGACATGACTGCTAATGGTAATTTGTTACATCTCGATTCCACCACTCTGTCTAAGAGTCTTAGTTTAGCGATGTGCATCTCTGTTTGTCAAACTTCGCTACTAATTTCTTACATCTTGCATTTCTTAGCTGCTGCACTGCTGGTAACTGTCTTCCCCTTCCTTTTCCTTGTGCATGTAGTTGATTCTTCAGCGACTCTGACTCCAACTACGATTGTCACTGGCTCAACACCTGCTAGTCATGCTCGAGAGGCACCCACAGAAGTGAGGACAAGACAGAAATTTGATCCAGCATGGGGATATTGCACAAAGATCACTGAAGGAGGAAGAAGAAAGATCAAATGCATGTTCTATAATGTGGTAAGTAAAGGAGGAGGGATCCATCGTTTTAAGGAGCATTTAGCCAAATGGCCTAGTAATGTGGCGGCATGTAAAAATGTTGATGCTGAGGTTGAGCATACAATGCATCAACTCCTGTCTGAGTGGGATGAGAAGAAGAAGAAGAAGAAAGAGCAGGACTATGAGGAAGGGAATGCATATGGGCCAGAATCTGGAGAACAAGATGATGATTCTGTTGAAGTCTTTGCTGCCCCTTCCTGACGTGTTGCTGCTGCACCTCCAGCAAACAAAAGAAAAAAGAGACCAGCAGCAGGTACTTCTAGTGTTGGCAAATACTTCAAGCCTAGAACTGGACCAGGGGATCAACCAACAATTAAGAGTGTTCTTCAAGGAGAAGACAGATTTGTGCATGGCAAGATGCATCTATTCCATTTAATGCAAGTAATTCCATTTTTTTACCAGCCCATGATTGATATTGTGTGTGCATATGGTTCTAGATACAAGGGGCCAAACTTTAATCAGCTGTGTGGTTCATTGATTGCAAAATTAGTTGTGGAAACTAGGAATTTTGTTGATAGTTTTCACAGCATTTGGAGGGAGACTGGTTGCACAATTATGGCTGATGGGTGGACTGATAGAAAGAGAAGGACACTCATCAACTTCTTGGTCTACTGTCCCAAAGGTACTATTTTTCTCAAGTCAGTCGATGCCACTGAGCACTCCAAAACTGCAGATTACTTGTTTAGATTGTTTAGAGATGTGGTTCATTTTGTTGGGCCTGAAAATGTGGTTCATTTTATTACTGATAATGCTTCAAACATGGTTGCTGCTAGTAGAATGATAGAAGATGAGTTCAAATCCATTTATTGGTCTCCTTGTGCTGCCCATTGTGTGAATTTGATATTGCATGACTTTGGTAAGGAGGATATAGTGAATACCACTGTAGCTCATGCATCATCCATTACAAAATATGTCTACAACCATTGCTTCCCATTGTATCTAATGAGGAAGTTCACTAAAGGTCATGAGATACTTCGCCCAGCCCAAACTCGTTTTGCTACTAATTTTATTGCTTTGCAAAGCATATATAAGCATAAGGTAGATCTGCATGCAATGGTTATCTCCAAGGAATGGACAGGCTGTGCATATTATAGGGAAGCACAAGGCAAGAAATTCACCAAAGTTGTGCTAGATCAATAGTTCTGGAAAAATTGTGCTCTTGTTTGCCAATTATCAGAACCACTAGTTCGGGTGTTGATAATAATGGCAGCGATGAGAGACCTGCAATGGGCCATCTATTTGTAGGATTCCATAATGCAAGAGAGGAAATTGAGAAGAGATTTCAGCAAAAGAAAGAGTTTGTGAAGCCTTTCTTGCAATACATAGATGCACGGTGGGATAAGCACTTTGATAAGAATTTACAAGTTGCTGGCTTTTGGTTCAATCCTAATAATCAGTACAATCCTCAATTACGAGAGAAGTACAAGTTCACTACTTCTGGAGTTCTTGATGTCATAGAGAGATATGCTGGTAAAGATGCTGCCCTTAGAAGTGCTTTGACAAAAGAAATGGGGAGTTTTAGGAATGGAGAAGGTGATTTTGGGCGTCTAAGTGCTATAAATGATCGCTTGGGCATGCTTGCTGGTAACTTCACTACAACTACATTGCTGTTTTTACTTCTCTAGTTATTTTTAGATCACTAACTTCTGTTTTGTCACATAGATGAGTGGTGGCAAACTTATGGCTGCAGTGCACCAAATTTACAGAAGCTTGCCTTGCATGTGTTGAGCCAAACTTGTAGTGCTTCTGGATGTGAGAGGAGCTGGAGCTACTTTGAGCATGCCCACTCCAAAACAAGAAATAGATTAGAGCATCAAAGGCTGAATGATATGGTTTATGTTCATTGTAACATGAGGTTGCGTCAAAGCTACCCCTTCTCCTGTTCCTTACATTCATTCACAGCTAGCTGGTAGCTTGTTCTTAACATAAAAATGATATTATAGGCTAAAACATGCACAACTAGCTGCTAAATAATATATGGTCTTCTTGTTTGAACTATTTGAACATTAGGTCCAGATTCAGTACTAGAAATTATGACCCAATAAGCCTGGAAAAAATTGGAAAGAGAAATGAAGCTTGGATCTTAGAAGACGATCCACCTCGCCTTAACTCGGAAGAGCTGAACACCTTTCATAGTGAACTGTCCGCACTAAGTATACAATGCAGTGATGGTAATATCTCTTCTCAATTGTTAAATCAATTTAACATACACACGATATTTAACATCATATCTATGTTGGAAAAAATTTCAGAATTGGTGCTAGACTTGGATGCTGTTGAGGTTGATGCCATGGATGAGAGTGATGAGATTCAAGACATTCAGAACCAGGAAAGGCCCCAAAGGAATGAAGATCTATTTGATTATGATGGTGTTGCACTTAAAGTTGGTGGATCAAGTCCAAGGAGTGATGCTGCTACACCTGAACGTGAAGATGAATATGATCACCTGAATTTTGATTCGTACCATCTAGGCATCTACCATGTCTGTTTGTGTTCAGGATGAACTTGTTTGGAAATTTTAGCATATCCGTGTGTTATCTGCTATCACGCACTTGATATTTTGTATTGAAGAACCTGTTTGCTACTTTGCTGTGACATGCGAGAGCCGTGATTCTATATTTCTATGATGTATGAACTATGTTATCAGTTTATCACTTATCAGGAGCTTGATGTTTTAAATTTTAAATTAAGAATGTGTCATTCTATATATGTATATGTGTGAATCTTATATTTGTGCAATTAAATTTGTGTTGTTTATCATGTTAATTTTTAATTATAGCATATATATATGCCGGTTCACGATATCTGTGACCGGTTTAACTTGTCCGGTCCAATACAATCAAACCGGCGGTTTAACCGGTTCCAAACGGTTGGACCAATGAACCATTGAACCGACGGCCTCGCCGATTCGATCTCCGGTCCAGTCCTAAAAACTTGGGTTGTAGGTCCTGATTTGATCTACAACTTTGCAGTTGATGAAATTTTCTTTTGAAATCATTTATGGTCCCAAAATACCATTTGAAGTTGTCAGTTTTTGGATAATCAATTTTCTCTTCAAAATGTCCTAGTGAACTCACTGGAGAGTGACCAAAACTGACGTTATTTGATCTCAATGAGGTGTACAACTTTGTAGTTGTGATGAGTTTTTCATTTGAAACCATTTACAATCCAAAGATCTCTTTCAAGTTCTCATAATTGAAATTTAAAATTTTCAACGATCTTGGTTGGATTGACTATAATAAAAGTTGAAGATTTCTAATGGGTTTAAAATTTTGGAGTTGAAACTTTTAAAATTTAAATTCATTTATGGCCTCAAATATCCACTATAATATCTAGAAAAGTCATTGTAAAGAAAAATGCTTTCACCCAGTCACAATTGACTTTAGGGTGAAGATGTTTGAGGAGCTATACTGAGGTAACATGTGATGAAGTTGTCATGATGCCAATTGATGGAACGAAGGACAACATAGAAAACATGCATGATGCAATGAGTCAGTTGGACGTTTATGCTGTAGTGACTGAGCTAGAGGAAGGTGGCCTCGACAATGGCATCAATACAAAAGTCAAGGGCTTCAGAGTGTCAGTTGTTGAGTGGCGCCATGCATTGGAGATGCACAAAATGTTGGCAAGAGATCGGTGGGGCACATGGTAGCGTTGTTAGTTCTCACGACTAGTTTGTAGCGGCCTAGAGGTGACTTGCCTTACGTTTGCTAGACTGGTAGTGACTTGCTTGATGTAGGACATGGCCTTAACTGTGGTGCAAGAAGTCATAGTGTTCCTGACTTGGTAGTTTTACATTCAGTATTGTTATGTGGTAGTTATTTTGCATAGTGATGATGCCTGTGTCTTCTTTGGCTGAAGGACAGTTGTGTGGTTTGGTGGTGTGCTATTATAGTGCGGGACATGTTGATGTATCGTTCCAGTTGCTTGGTGTAATCTTTGTTATTTTTTTGTCAGGTCCTTAGTGTTTTTGTTGTTGAAGTCACATTGTTTTGCTTTAATTTTGTTGGCTTGACCGGTCTAGGTGGTTTATCTTATTTTTAATATGATCGCCCTTTTTTATATCTGTTTATAAAAATGATGTAATATAATATTTATAGTATTGTATCCTGGTATTAATAAAATATTATTTCTCCTATATTATTCTGGTGAATTTCGTAATGATTTCAGACAACATTTTTGTAGAACCTCTAGTACAATTAAATTGTTATATTTGTGATTTATTTTTTCTTTGTATCGTAACATATTAAGTTTTTGTCCCTGTCTGACTATAGAAATATGTAAATTGTTAACTGTTAATTGTCTTTGTGCCAATACAGATCAAATTTTATTGAGGTTGTAGGTTATCTGCCGGATATTTTTATTCCCGAAAATAAAAATTGTAGATTATATACTTACATAAATTGCAACTAAAGTTACATAGAACTTATATGCAATAACCGTTGTTTGAAAGGAAACTAAATTTCAGGTTCAAGCACCTGAATTTTAGCGTCCCATTAAATATTGATGCAAAATTTAAAAATGCATTATCTTCCAAACTTTATAAAGGAATGTTAAAAAGGGCTGAAATATATAACCTCCCCGCAGGTTAAGATAATTAACAAATGGCACACAGACAATTATCTCAAGGAAAAATTAAAACAGCTGCGGCTTCCGCTTTCTTCCTTGTACCCATAAGTACAGTGCTGATATAATAAGGTCGTCGATCGCTTCCCCTTTGGTTTCTCCCAACACTTTGAACGCAACTGCATATATCCAAAAGGAAGGAACGGCAAAAGCAAGAGAAATCTTCACATGATCCAAGACAAACATGCTCCTTAGTCTAGAGAATATCATCACTGGCTACACACGCTACCATAGCAAAGCATGATGGACCCATTCGAAATCCTCTGCGTGGTGCTGACGACCGTGGGCATCTCTCTGATGGTCGTCCTCGTCGTCGTACGCCTTGTTGCTTTCTGTGCTACTATGAGGGGGCGACTCGGCTCCCGTGGCAGTGGCACCACCCACGCCGACGTGGAGGAGGACGGCCACGGAGCAGGACTGTCGGCCGGCGAGCTCTTCAGGCTTCCTTGCCACGACTTCAAGTCTGCAGACGACGGCGGGGCTGCCGGGGACTGCACGGTCTGCCTCGAGGCGTTCGAGGCCGGCGACCGGTGCAGGCAGCTGCCGCGGTGCCAGCACAGCTTCCACGCGGAGTGCGTTGACTCGTGGCTGAGGAAGAGCAGCACGTGCCCTGTGTGTCGTGCCGACTTGGTGGTCCGGCCGCCCAAGGGCGAGGCCAAGGCGGCGGCCTCATCAGGGGTCGTGGAGATGGCGGAGAGGAGAAGCTCGAGCCGCGCATTGGAGGTCATCATCGTCACTGGAAGATAGATAAGGCCGGTCGCCTGGAGTACGGCCCATAGCAGTTGGAGTTTGGGAATCGGGACGGCGGCACGATGAAACCAGTACTACAGCAGGTATAGATTATGTTGCTTGTGCAAGCATGTGCGTATCTTCTTTTAAGCTGCGCCCCCAACTGTTCTTTCATCTGTTTTTTTTTTAAAACGAGGAGAAATCCTCTGCTTTCATAGAAAGCAACTGGTAACAGGTCACAGCACTGGGGTTTCCAGTTTATATAGATCAAGCCAAGGGCTATAATGACCAACTAGATTAGAGTTCTATTACATCAGAAGGATTAAAACTAGATGGCTTCAAGATCTTGAGCCAGCACAGCACCGTCTTGCTCATCTCCTCAATAGCTTGTTGGTCTTTTGCTTTCATTCTAATACTCCATTTCTGTAACAAAGAGAGCGCCGAGTAAATCACATCAGTTGGAACACGTGGGAAGATCTTATCAATAGCCATTTTGTTCCTAGAGGTCCAAATGGCCCATGCAAACCCCGCAAAGAAAAAAAGCAACAGATTAGGTGAGCAAGGCCCCTTGCCTCTCATCCAGGAATCACAAAAATTTGACAAGGAACCAGGATAAATATTCAGGTGAAAAATACCAGCTAAGACTTCCCAGATCAATACAGCGATATGACATTTAAAAAATAGATGGTCTATAGTTTCTACTTCCCCACACATGCAACATTTGGAGGACACCTTCCAGCCTCTCCCTTTCAGGCTAGCAGCTACCTGGAGTTTATTGTTAGCAAGTTGCCAAAGGACTGCTCTTTCATCTGTAAGATAAATGTACCTTTTTTGTCTTGTTCTTACAATACGCATGATGCACAAATGTTGTTGGCATGCATTTGATCAATGTGAGATTGTTTACATAATATTTATAGTAGTGTTTTGCTCACTACTATGTTTAGGCTTTAATAGAGTCGCCAAAAATGTTTTCTAGAGACAACAGCATACCGTTTCTATAATCATTATCAATAGAAGCAGTCACAAGCCCAGCCGTCTCTAAAAATATATAGTTTCTGTTTTTTAGTAACCGCCGTCGCTCCTCCTTGCTGTCCTGTTTCTGCTCTTTCATCACGCAGCACACTACCGGGCCACTGCCAACAGATCCGATTCTCTGTGAAAAAGACCCAGAAGGATCTTCTTACCTCTCTGCTCAAGATTGAGAATCTACAAAACACCATAGCCAGATCTGCATATGTGGGAGAGGATTAGGCCAAGGGGTGAGATCAACGAGCGGATAGTCGGATAGAGTTTGGGAGGGAGCACCTCGAGAAACTAGCGAATTCTCCGTGCGTTGCCGGGAACTTTAAATGTGTTTCGATGACTATTTAAGTTGTTTAAGGAAAATATTTCGAGTTTAGTGGAGAAAAGATGTAAATGACATGTTCCTAATGATATATGAAGTCAACAATTTAGTTGTGAATGATATGTGAGCAAATTCATCCTAGTGGCCATATGTAGAATCTGAGTTTGCAAAAATAAGGAAAAAAATATAGTCTCTCAGTTCCACAATACTTAACCTTGTATTTAAATTTCGTTTGGAAAAGATATAACACAGTATAGCCCAGTGTCTTAATCCAATGCACCATCAACCATCACCTAGATATTGTTCACTGGTCTCGAGTTGAATAAGAAAATGAAAAAAGAACTGCCGCTGGATAGATGGCCACTGCCGTGAAGAGTTGAATTGAATAAAAAAGGAAAAGAAAATCTATCGAGGGATGACTCGTCTGGAGTTAAAATAAATTTAAAAACCTAACGATTGCCTCATCTTTAATGTTCTGTGTGAGCCTTCTCAACGGCTCGAGAAACTTTACCGCACGACTTCTCCTAGCGCATGGGCGGTGGGCTCTCCTTTCCTTCCTACGCCATCTGCTTGGCGCCTTGGAGGATGGCACTTGGCACAGAAGGAGATCGGGTCGGCACCACGGCAGGCGGCCTGACACAGACGCGAGGCAGTCAGCACGGAGGAGCAGCCAGGCGAAGCAGCTGATGCGGTGATGGACTGACTGACGCGGAGATGAAGAGGGCTAGCACTACGGCAGACCCGGTCGGTGCTAAAGCAGAGAGGGCAACAGCACCAGAGATGTCCTCGGTCTCCTGCTGCCGCATCATTGAGCACTTTGGACTGTTGGAGGAGGTAAGAAGGGGACACGGATGATAGCATTCACAATGCTATTTAAACATGAAGGTGGCCACGGGTTCAGTTTGTTCCCATACGTTTGCACTGATGCAGTAAAGGAATCAATGGCAGAATAACTCATTGTGCCTGTTGGTCTGCTGCGCAATCGCTATTGCTGCACGTTGTTGAGGGGGGAGTTAGAAGAGATGATGGCAGCTGATGAGCCTCCGAAGCCCGATCAAACTGAAACAGCTGTTTGCTAATAGAGGTGAGGTACGGGCAGCAGTTTCCTTCGGTTACGGATCAGAGTTCGAGGCATGAAGTCAGGTGGCAGACTTGGGTGGACGATTACGTGGGAGAAGCGGATAATGTGGCGCAACAATATGCTATAGAAATAGGCTAGTGGGTGTTTGCTCTATAGGAGTTTAAGATGAGGAGTGCATCCGCTTCAGCTCTTCTACACTGCCCTTAGCGCCTTCATGCCCCTTGGCATCCTCCAAGAGTGCACCCGCTAGCCTCCACCCATCAACACCCAAGGTCTGCTAGGTGCACCGCCCATTGGCCTCTCCATCACAACACCCTCAACCAGGGGTGCTGCCGTTAGAGCTAAACTAATCGAGCCATCCAAATAGTGCCAAAACATTAATAACAAAATCAAAATTGGAGAAAAAAGAAAACTTGAATGATGTCCACACAACCTTGGTCCAGATTGCCACTCTTGCACGTGTCCTCACGGGCGCTGGTTAGCTGCAGCCCCTGGATGATAAGGGGTTGGGGTGCTGCCATGCTGCGGGGGGGAGGGAGCAGGAGGCATGGCGCTGCGTCAGGGCAGGAAGGAGGAAGGGCACCACCGCGATCAAGGAGGGGAAGGAGCATGGGCGCCCCTTAATTTGCACTGGGAAGTGTGGCGTGTTTGGCTGGCGATGAAGAGATGAGAAGCAATGACTAGGAGAGGCATGGAGTAAGTAGGGCTTCTTATATACTATAGGGTTTTTGTTGGGCCTGATGGGCTAATATTTGTTTATGGGCTTCTTTGAGAACCTGAATTGACCGAGTAAAACTTGGTTAGCTAAAAGTTAGAACCGAATTAGGGATCTGCTTTTTCGGTTTTGACCGAGTAAAATTTGGTTAGCTAAAAGTTGAAACCGAATTAGGGATCTGATTTTTTGGTTTTGGTTATTTTAGTTTGGTTTTTGGTTTTGGGTTAATTTTTCCCACTCCTACTCAGCCTCTGCAATGACCTTGCCCTTTGCGCTTGTAGGACCTCCCCTGCCATGTTGTCTGTCGGCCTCATCTATGGTTCGCTCACCGGCCTCCTCCATCGCACTAGCCTATTCTATCCAAGTTGTCCGCCTCCACCAGATTTGGAAATGATTTGTCTACACAGATGAATGAAATAGAGATAGTAGAGGAGTTGGATCGGCTCACACACACACAAATAGACAGAGAGAGACAGATAGTGAGTTAATTTTGTGTGCACGATAGCTGTGAAATAGGGGTGTGAGGGAGCTAGGGTTGTGCGAATGGGACAGGATTTACGTGCCTCAGGCTTTTTTTAAGGCAACCCTCAAATAATGCCTGCATCTGTTAATGGCTCCATTTAATTAAAAAAGATGTTGTTTGATTCGTTGTCTCCATAAATGGACCTGGCCGCCTATGTAAGGCGAAGGTTGTTTTGGACACTTTCTGGCCCACCTCTGTAAATAAGAAGGTTTGTCTCTGGAAATTTTTTTTTTAGTAGTTTGGTTCAACGATGGGATGGTTATTATAGTGTGATTTACATATACGATTCTAGTTCCAACTCTAATAATCCAATTATTTGCTATGAAGAATGTAAGTTTCTAAAGAATATAATGAGCTAATCTATAACATACAACGTGTAGAAGATAGCTTCACCTACTAGGTTCGCATGTTTCATGTGCGATAGCACATCAACGTTTTGATGAGACATTATAATTACCAATGTTTTCTTCATGTTTCTGTTCCACACACTATTAGAAAACTAAATTTCAGAGCCAACCTAGACTATCTTTTGAGGTGGTCATATATATGTGCCTCCGCCTCTGTTACTCCGCCTGCTGATGAGGAATGATGCACCATTAGATCACATTAGTCATCCATATTCTTGTGGTGGTTGACAATAGTAGGCAATGCACATCCAGTTGTAGTTTATCCTAGATTTGGGTCTAGTGAAGCTATGGGCTTGTTACTCTTTGGTGCTTGTCAATACCATGCCAATCATGGTACCTGGAATGTACGGTACAATTATAATGTTACGTTCCCGTGCATTCTTGGATAAATTTGAGTTAGTCCCAATTCACCCCGGTAGCCCATGACACTTTGTATTGCCCTTGGGCATTATTGAATATTCTCTCCAAGAAAATAACCAGCATGTATTCATGATTAATCATTACACATTCAAAACATTACATGATCTTTAGTAAATATAGAAACGTAGAATACATGTAATAGAACAATTCAAAACACAATTTACAGACACATATTTTAACCAGCTATATATACATAGTAAATGAAAATGCATATAGGCATCAATTTATTCAAAGCATATATGCCGGAACTTAATGGCTTCTGATGGTTTTACCTACTCAATGGGGTATGATGGCTCCATGGCCAGGCCACACATGCCACTCTTGTCCGATATATCCTTTTCCATTCTCAGGTAACCAGTCTCACCCCAAGTCATGCCCCACGAGTTCTTCAACAGCCAATACTTCGTGCCATCACTGGTAGTTCCATAACCAATGGCTGCAATGCCATGGTCTAAGTCAGTACCGCATGAGCCAGCCATCACACCACCGGAGTAGAACTGGAATGTCATGTCTCCGCCGTCCACAGCCACTGACACGGGTTGGTTTGCCACAGCCTTGATGAAGGCTGCCTCGTTGTTTGCCGGCACATCCTCAAAGCCCTTGATGGTTGCAGCACTATTTGATCCACTCTTGCACTTGCCATCTGCAGCAGTGTAAGGATAGCTGGACTCCGTGGTAAGGCCGCCATTCTTGATGATAAACTTGAAAGAATCATCCATCAAACCACCCTCACAACCCTGATCCTCACCATGGACATCGCAATCCACCAACTCTTGTCCCGAGAGGGAGGTGAGCTTGCCGGTGCTGATTTTCACAATGCCTTCGGTGGCAGCCACGGCAGAGAACGCCCAGCAACAGCCTGCAATCAATTGATATGTTTGGATGGATGTCATAATAGCTAACACCCTATAGGAGTGTTTGAGAATAGTGTTTCCACAAGTCTTAATACTAAGTGTACTTACCGCATTGGCCTTGATCCTTGATAGGAGTGACAGCACCTTTCGTCCTCCAGTCGACGGTCGCCGGAAGCGTATCGACGCTAACATTCTCATACCAAAATCTAGTAGGCACCTTCACAGGGCTAGCTTTGAAGCCCTTGTTGGTCTTGGTTGCCTTGAACTCGTCATTGGTAAGGTCGGCGAACTGGTTGATGCCGAGCCAAAACTTACGGTTCCCACCGGCATTGAATGACTCGATGAACTTAGCATTAGCCTTGAAAACCTTGAACCTCTAAGCCTTTTTAGTGGCGTCTTTGTAGACGCGGTTGTACTGGGCCATCCGCTGCTCATGACTGACTCATCATTCAGGTCACGAGCAGCGATGGCAGCAGCGCCGAAGAAGGCAAGGCCGAGGATTGCCAAGATTAATGCCTTAAGGGTGGCCATGGCCGATAACTAGATCGGTCAGGCTTGCTGCTGCTGTGCTCTATGGCTTTTGATGTGGTGCTTGGAGCTGGTGGTATGGGTATGTATATATAGCTACGGACCTGTATTATATATTCTTGTAAATATGAAGAGATACAGTGCTTCTACGATGTATTTTGTGGAAAGGGACAGGTCCGTGGCCGCGAAGTATGTATGGTTGCCGGATGGATGCTATAAAAATACTTGTTCTAGCTTGAGACGTGCATTTGCTGCTCTGCTTTGGATTCTTCAGGCATTATAAATAAAGATTATATAAGGGCCACATTTGATCACAGAATTCAATAACATATATTAGATAAAAACTGGAAAAAAAAAGTGTAGTGGCTGTTAGAACTTTATTTTGGGATCTTAATGAACCCAATCACTTGAACTTTATTTTCAACTGATTGATGGTGTTTGTTCCAGATCTGGTGGCAGCAATGGATCAGGTCACTCACCGCAAGGAACTGATTGGAGGTGGAATTTTGAAAAACAGTTTAACTGTATAAACTAGTTTCTAAATTTTATTTGTGTATCAACAGCTATTTTGATGCATGTGTGAACCTGAAAGCTGATGCATGCTTGAACATGATGCATATGTGAAATTGATGCATGTGTGAACCTGAAACCTGATGCTATCTTGATGCATGTGTGAACTCAAACCTGATTCTGTCGAGATTATTTGTGGTGTGGAAACCTGATGCTATCTTGATGTATGAAAAGAGTTCATCAGTGTGAACTGAAACCTGACACATTGTTGCGTTTGAAAGAGTTTTAGAAAAAGATAACGACATTCAAGATACATTATCTGCTGTAGCTTGTCTTAAAAATAGTGAAATGAAATCCTCCACTGAGAAAGGTAGCTTGATTCCTCAAAATATGTCTGCATAGCTGATTTAGCACCATACCCAAGCTCGTCATGATCGGCCGATTTAGGTCAGTTTAAGAAAATAACTAACAATGTTCCCTCTAAGCTGAGATGACATGGTCTTATAGCTCAAGATGGTCTAGGACTAGGCCTTTGAGATACTTGGTGGTGTGCTCTCGATCATGACACGGTCAAAAGACTGTTAACCTCTAATGACTTGTTTAATTATGGACTTATAAGTTGAGATCAACTCTAACATTAAATAGCTTATGGTTAGTATGATATTCCTTGCATCCTCTAATATCTAGTGTTTGTAAGTTCAATTTGAGTGTCAATCACATTTGATTGTGGATGTCGATGAAATTCTATATTTCTCATAGGGGGACTTACTAGTGTTACAGGTGACCGGTGTTATGGTCTGGCTGTACGGTGGGGTAGTAGCCAGTTGGGCATCCATTATTGGTACTTTTCACCAATGGTTCATATTACGAAGCTAGAATGAAAATATACCGATTATTATCGGTGGTTAGTAACAAGAACCGACATTAATAGTCCATCCAAACTGCTAGTGTGTTTCAGCAACTGGCGGTGAAAAACACTTTTTTTTCACTACCGGTTCGTAAAATGAACCATCATTGGAAATCGTTGTCACTGATAGTTTATGTTACGAACCGGTAGCGATGACAACAGTGCAGCACACACTGCTATAGAAAGTTACCGTAAAGACGGCTAAATCATATTTTTATGGACAGGTAAACAAACCGACTCTAGACAAGCGACTGTAAAGATCGCAGAGCCTGTATTTCAGGGGCGGTTGCATTACGAGAGCCGTCCCTGTAAGGATTTCAGAGACGTTTTCATTAGAAGAACGGCTCCTTGTAAGCCTTTTCGGAGACGCTTTTATTAGGCTAACCGCCACTGATAAGGGTTTTTAGATACGCTTTCATTAGAAGAACCGCCTCGGATGAAAGCATTCCAGAAGCGCTTTCATTAGAAAAAAAAAAGTTCCTACTTAATCTGGAGTGACGTTTAATCACCATATTTTTAATATAAATTTTTACAATTTCCTTCATATTTTAAAATTATCATCGAAATACAAATGATTAAAATTAACTCTATAAACACACATTAATAGCCTTGTTGACTATATATATTAATATATACACATGAGTATCTGTACAATAATTTAAACATTACAAGAAATTAACTTAATTATTTGTGTTTGTACATAAAACTTATGAAAAATGATCCATATTTGGAGTGCGAAGCCATACTTTTGAGACTACCGGCAGGGGTTGCACCTTCATTCTGATATAACATAGTTTCTGCATGCGTTGTTCAAATGAAACAAACGATGATGAGTACCCAACTTTGTGGTACAATGAATTTTTTACACAGTACATGTCGAGAATAGTAATCATACCTGTCCAGCATACACTCCTAGAGCTTTCCAGTGGCGTAGAGATGTGTTCCTGATGACCGAGCCTGCGCGTGACATCATGGGCGTGCGGTGAACGCCTAGCCACGGAGTCGAGGAATCTAGCCAAGTGGAGGTGTGGTTTCCAGGTGATGCGCGCGGTGTGTCATCACGCAGAAGTTTTCAATGACATGCAAAAAATCATTGATCAGTCTTTGGGTTGTTGCCATATAAAAATAGTATATCAGTAAAAGACACATAAATAAAAACCATGAAGAGCAAGGCAACCTCATAAAAATACCACATTCAACAATAAGTACAATAGTAATTATCTTAAAATTTTATCATCATTGGCCACATAAAATGACCTTTGCAAATGAAACAAAACCCATCATTAATACCTTCATATAACATTGATATGAAAATAACAATGATAGGCTCAGTTTCATTTCCAAAGGTCATGCAAGTATCTCAACATGCCTCAGATTTAATTTATCTTTTTTAAATTGGGGACTCTCCATTCCCATTCAGTAAAGAGCAAAATACAACATGTTTGTGGATGTTTAATATAGAAATTAGACAAAAGTATCTAAAGCCACCAACAAAAGATGAGAGTGAAACAGGAACACTGCAGTTTAACAACACATGATAGCAGAGTATGATAGGATCATAACATCGTGAAGACGATTCTTCATCACTTCATTCTTCACATCCTAGAAACGGCTCAGATTTAATTGTACTATATACACCATATTCACATAGAACTATGTTAGAGAAACTTGTACAAGACAAATCAACAAGAAAAATCACAACATTGAACTAAACAACAGCACGATGCTGGCCTACAGCGTGCGGGGCGACCAAAACTCATTACAGCACACTACCGTGCCCAGAATGGCACGCGACACTGTGGCCAGAATGTGGCAACACAAAGCTAGGTCGAGCATGCAGGCAAGCAAACGATTGTTGGGTGCTCACCAAGGTATCGGGATGAGGCGTGGTGACAGCACGAGGTGGCTACGGCCGGATCGGAGGAGCGCCGGTGGTGCGCAGACAAGGGTGCATGGTCATCGTGCCCCTGGCCACTGCATCGAGGACTCTGGCCGAGTTGAGGCTGAGGCGTGGTCTCCTATAGGCGGTGCGCGTGGTGCGTCCGTCCCGCAGATGCGTCCGCGCTCGGCTCATCATGGCCGATGTCTGGCTCTGATGATCCGACTACAAGTAATTAGGGGTTCAGAGTGGTCACTCTGAGGCAAAAAATTGGATCTTGCATCTGTGTGAGAAGCTCACTTGGCCAGTGTTTGCGGCTAGGCACACGACAAACACAGAGTGGCCCCGCGGTGAGAATGCTCAGGCGGAGCTCCGTGTCAGATCTTGTTGTGCGGCGGCGCCCCCATCGCTGGCTGGTGAGGTAGCGGGCTGCGTTGGCTTCTTGGGCATGGAGGAGGTCAAAGAGGGGCAGAGAAGAATAAGCTGGGCGGCTAGAGGTGGATAAGAAGGCGGGCAAAGGCGGCAATAAAAATTTTAGAAGCAAATTCGAACAAGCGTGCCACTCATATACATTTCCACGCCTCAGAATGATTTTTAGGGGCGGTTCTTGAAGGACATTTCCTTTTTAAACTTGTCAAATTCACTTCCATAGTACAGCGCTTAAGCCACGTGGTATGTATTGTTTTTCCCCAAGTGCGAGACCTGCGCGGCTTTTTTCTCTTCAAGTTCTTCGTTTTCAAATTTATTCAAATTTGTTCTATTAAATAAAGTGAGAAAAGATGGTCGGACATGGTCTGTCTTCACCTAAAGTTCTCGGTTCAGCGGCTATGTAAATGTGTTGGGAATATGCCCTAGAGGTAATTAAGAAGATGATGATATTCCGATTGTATCTATGACATGTATTAAGTGTTCATTGAGTATTCATTATAGACAACTTGTATTGATTGGTAATTATGTGAATTGTTTGTGGAACTCTTTACTTGAATGTTTATTCTAAAGTTGTCCATGGTTGGCGTTCTTATGAGAACATATTTGAATATTAGGCCAGCACATGTATTAATTGATGATTATATTTCATAAGTCATAGACATGGAGATGCGAACTAATAATATAGGCTGGACTGACCCAACTTGAGAAAGTCTCTATTCACATCATGTACGTTATGTCCTTGGATCTCAGATTGTGGTATGTTCTCAAGATATGAAACGACCTACTTAGAGACTATCAAACGCTGCTCCGTAACTGGATAGTTATAAAGGTGGTCTTCGGATAGTCGGGAAGCATGTTATGAGACATGGACAGTCAAGATAGAATTTGCCCCTCTCTGTATAAGAGAGATATCACTGGATCGCTCAAGTGATTGGATCAACAAATGAATGGCCGTGCTTGGGTTAAGTGTTAACCCGCGAGTTGAACCATATATCGTGTGGCAAGGAGAATAACTTGTACGTGGTCGTAGTGGTTCATCAGATATGATCTTTGCATATACATAGGAGTTGTCACGCCTTGCTAGAGGCCGCTATCAACTATTGGGCGAGTAGGAGTACTCGGCCCATGTCTATGTGTGCGTGAACCCATAGGGTCGCACGTTTAAGGGCTGAAAGCCTAATTCGGGTTGGACCTGAATTAGACAAGGCTTAGGGTTTCCTGATGGGCCTCTAGGTTGGGGTCGCATAAGGACACCTATATAAGCAAGGGGTAGAGGCTAGACAAAGGAGATCTGCTTGATCTATTTAGCCGCCGTCGCCCACCCCACGCTCACGCCTTTGCTCCCCGTGGACCTAGCAGTCCGGAGGTGCAACGCTTCTCCCCGCACGTGTGTGATACCTCGGAGGTGCTGTATCTGTGGCACAAGGACAGACCTCGTCAATCACGATGGTCGGCAACTGGTCGGCGACTAGTTGGACTGGTCAGAAACGCGCTCGGACGATCCGCAAGAAAAGGATGTACTTGACGGACGACCACGCAACTGCACAGCACTGCTGCGACATGTTCGACTACATCGAGTCTTCCACTACACCTGCGCGTCTAGTGGTAATCCCGTGACCTACATCTAGTAGTAAATCCTGGTTTATGAGGTGAAAAAGTTTTATTTTCTAGCTAGCGTAGCACCCTCATAACCCTTCAAAATGTGCCAAGGAATGTACCGAGGGATCATCCAAGCATAGTAAGCAACTCTTTATGTTTATAGTAAATTAATATATTTCTTATATGTGTTGTTCATATATGATTCTGGTTATATGTACCATATAGATAATTGAGCCAATCAATTGGCTGAAAGAGACATTGTTCATTTTCGGGTTGAGGATGTGGATGCTCGGACCTTCCATGTACAAAATAATAATCCACAGACTGCTCAGAAGAACCGAAACGATGTGGTAAAGTCTAAGTCAAACTCCATAGGTTTATTGTAATGACTTGTATTAAATTATTATTTCAGTTTGTATGAACTTGATAAATGTGGATCTCTTAGTATAGCCAACCTACGCGAGCAATTTGTTTTGACAGGACAACAATTTTCTTCTATATTTTTCTAACTAATGCAGTGACAGTCCAACCATGAAAATTAAGCAAAGGCCAGAGACATAATCTCTTTAGTAGCTTCTTGATATAGAGAAGGGATGGTCCGGCCATAAAAAACACAAAGGGCAGCCATATTTTGGTTACATAATCTTGGCAAGAATTTTGGTATAGCACTTAGTTGGGTGCCAAAATCAAGGTTTGCCAATTTTTTCTATTTTATGTAGTTTAAGAAGTTTTTAGAAACTTGTTAAAACTTTGGCTAAAAAAATTGGAAATCAATTTTTGGGTAATGAACCAATTGATGACGTAAAATTGGCATGCCTATTAGTTTTGGTTTGGCAAAAACTGGAATCAAACCGAGTAGGCCCTAATACTTCATATAGTGGTGCCAAACTTTAAAAAATTATCTCTTGGCCTAGGAGACAATTCTTTTATGGTGTTCGATGCAAAATTATAGTGTTTTCAATCTATAGTTCACCATATTTTGTCTCACACATCACAAAGAAACTTATAATAATAAAAAATAATTATCAAAAAAACCAAATATCTTATGTGGGACCATATTTTGGGTGTATATGAATCCCTTCAAAAATTCAAGCCATTTTGACATAGGCTTTGGTTCTTAGAGATTCTATGGTCCATGTGCACCATCGTGTTGTATTGGGCTTAAACTTTTTCTGAATTGGTTTGGCAAAAATTGGAACCAAACCAAGTAAGCCCTAATATTGATATAGCGGTGCCAAAATTTGTCGGAGAAATAATCTCTTGTGCCCTAGGAGATAATGATTTGTGGAGGTCGATGCAAAATTATAGGATAAATGTGAATCTGTTAGTGTAGCCAACCTATGCGAGCAATTTGTTTTGACAGGATAAGAATCTTCTTCTACTTTTTTCTAACTAATGCATGGACGGTCCGGCTGTGAAAACAAAGCAAAGGTTGGAGAAATATTGGTTGGGTGACAAAATCAAGGTTTTCCTATTTTTCTCTTTTATGTAGTATAAGAAGTTTTTAGAAACTTGTCAAAACTTTGGCTAAAAAAATTGGTAATGCCAATCGGTATTGCCAATTGGCTAAAAAATGAAACTACAATTTGGAACGGAGGAGTATCAACTAATTATGCTGCGACATGCAAATGAAACCAAGACAATGATTAGAACACTTGATCAACTTAGAGATGGTGCCAAACTTCTTGGTCATCCTTCACTCGCACACTTGCGAGGAGGCAAAATACTTGTCACACATGATCCTCGGGGAAAATAATCCCCTAGGATCATCCTTCACTCGCACACTGGTGAGGAGGCAAAATTAACCACCACTCTCACGCTAACGAGGAGGCATATTTATCATCCATAAACTATTACAAACTACTAATTAAACTACTTAAACTAAGTTAAACTAACTACTTGTATCGTGATTAGTCTCCCTTCGCACGCTTGCGAGGAGGCTCGTCGGCCATGTGGTTCTCACCGATGGATTCATCGGATCCACCACTGTTGTCATTGCCGCCGCTGTTCCCATTTTCGTTGTGTTGCCATTGCCGTTGCCGCCATTGCCATTGTCACCGCCGCCGTTGTCATCATCCGCTTCCTCGTCCTCCTCCTGCTCGTCATCGTCGTCATCCTCATCATTCTCCTCCTCCTCCTCTTTCTTGGAGTCGGCTCCGTCTTGCTCATCGAACTCCTCTGGGTCCTCGTCCTCGCTCCTCATGAGCTCGGACTCAGGGTCGGAGCGGGCAGGGCAACTATCGCCATCGTAGTTCGGATCCCTGTGGTTAGAACTATCATCGTCAGAGCTCGAGGTGGTAAACTTGGGTGGGTTGTTCCCCATGGTGGTGGGTTCGGAGCTGGAGGAAGGAGTGGTGGGTTTGGAGCTAGACGAAGGACATATGTTGCTTTGGAGCGGGAGGAAGGAGATGGCCGGAAGATGTGGTGAATGGTAAAAAAAGAAGGCCTGACGACAGGCATTTATTGCCAAGCTTGAGTTATGGCCGAGAAACAAACGAAAACCCTCAAAAACTGTCCGGGATGACAATTTTGCCCCCCAGCGGATAATTCATAGAGCTTCCTTCGGGTGGAAGGAAACCATCTACAGTCCGAGGTTTGAAAATGTTTGAGAAAGGAATAGTCCGTGTCAGGCGGCGGCATTAATTGTGAAGTGACCGCCTTGGAAATTCAGTCGACTCATAGTAACGTTACTCCCTCCATTTCAAAATAAGATACATTTTCAACTTGAAGTCTTTTTATTCAAGTTTTTGACCATTTGTTTTGAGACGAAGGGGGTAGCCCGTGGAGATAGAACTTTTGACCGTTTGTTTGACGGATGCTCCTTTTTGCATTATTTTTTGTTCAATTCTAGGGCATATGCACATGCATTGCGCTGGGAAAATCTATCAAATATTTACGAAAACACAATAAGAAATTTTCTAAATATTTATTTATATTTATCTATTCTATATATAATTTTGAATATATAATTTCCTTTTTTATGTCTGCATCTGTAGTATTGCTATTGTTTGAATATATAGTATGCTAGTGTTCTATTAAATCAATATCAAATTAAACAAATTTTCTGTTGTCTGCTAGTTAGAGAGAGACGGACAAAAAAATAAGGTGGACAAGAAAATGATCAAGAATTTTACTACTTTATTATTAGGGAAGGGATAGAGGTATAGATATACATATACATATTTCTATTATTTTTACTCAATTTACAAGTTTGTTATTTTAGTATAAAAAGAAAAAGAAAACAAGCTAAGCCACGACTCGGTCCAGTCCACTAGCGTAAAAGGCCCGTGAGATGCATTCTAGCCCAATAATAGGAGGCCCGTGGACTGAACTTTTACATCAGGTATCCTCGAGTTTCTTGAATTCAATTTAGATCATTCAATCATTTTCTTTCACACTTGGGTTTCAAAACCAGCCCCATTAGGCCAAGTTATACCAGGCTAAAAGCCATGGATAGTCTAGGGACACTGTAGCATGAAGTTTAGTACCATACTGGAAGTTGGAGGAGAGTTGAACCAGTTTAAAAACTCGGTCCAAGCACACATGTTACCAACTGAGTACGATGATAAATCGACCTACTATCACTGCCACGCAAAGATGATAGTGATAGAAGACTGATTTATTTTCATACTCATCTCTCTTGTTTTATTTTTAGAATATGTTTTTATAGATTTTTTCATAATATGTTCCTTAGGATGTCTCTTATTTATGAGAGTTTGCAATATATATGAAGGACAACCCTATTCTAAAAAAACAAAATGAATGTCAATTCGCAAGCGAAGATGGTATTAATTTGGCATGTGAAGACAAGGGCCTCTAGAAAATTCAATCTTTAAGATCGGTTGACATAAAAGAACCATCCTTGAAAATCGATCTCCAGAGGCGGCCCCTATATCAGAACCGATTTTGAGAATTGTCTAGTTTCAAGGTGGGTTTCTTAACAGAACCGTTCTGAAGACAGATTTTCAGGGGCGGTTGCATAGCTACAAAGTTGCCTCGCGAGGTTAGAGGCGGTGTGCTATGTGAGCCGCCTATCTTTAAAAAGGGTGGCGTTACTAATGTCGATTTCTATACTAGTGACAATAAAACTATTTTCCAATCAAGTTAGATGTAGATAAATCTTATATTAACTTGTAGTTGGCCTCATTTTTGTTTGAAATTACTTATGGTTCTAAAATTTTGTTTGAAGTTCTCAACTTTTGAAATTCAATTTCACAAATATTGAGATGAACTCAGATGGAGAAACGACCAAAACTAAAGTTGTAGATCTCAACATCTTCACCTTAATTTATTGTTAAAATATTTTTAAATTCAATTCATTTTGGGCCAAATATTCATTATAATACAGTTGTAACCAGCTTCCACTGGCCTCAAAGAATAATTTTTAGTACCTTCACTACTAGGGATGTGCTCATCAATGATGCTATGCTTTCGTCACAAAAGACTCCCAAATCGTCACAACGTATGTTCTATGATGAAAAGGTTTTCGTCATGGAACGAGCGTCATTGATTATCTCCTATGACGAAACATAAATTTTCATCATAGATGTGCATTCATTCTATGACAACATGGCCATCGTCACAGAAGTGAATTCATTCTATGACGAAGTGTATTCGTTATGGATGTACCCTGTTTTTTGTCATAACATGCTGTTCTGTCAGGCTGCCAAACGATGTTAGCCATGCTGGCAGCTAATGTGTTTTCGCATGTGGCACGTTGACGTGGCTAGCTGACGTGGCTTAACACGTGGCGGCTGACGTAGCTGCTGACGTGGTTGATGACGTGGAGGGTCCACGTGTCGCTTTTTTTATGGGCCACGTTGCACGCTATGATTAGTCCACATGGCTTGCTGTGAGTGGTTGTTATTTTCGTCACAAAACTAAGAATTTTCGTCACAGATCAAATTACAATAAGGTCACACAACCCAGAATTTTCGTCACTGATCACATTACAATAACATTTCATCTCAGGTGCACATGCTATTTTTTTTACAAAATACAAATAATATTAAAATGACCAAATGCTTCCATAACAAATCCAGTATTCCAGTCACCATACAACTGACTCAACACTACTAAACTCAGTTCATATATAACTAATTTGACATCACATTCCAGGTTCTAGGTTCATCTCAGTTCACATTAACATCACAACTAATAATATAAAGTTGCCAAGCACCGACAACACATGTTTTAGCATAAACAAAATCAACCAGCAACATAGAACCCTTGCCAAGCACCAGCACCAGCAACACAGACCCCTTGCTAGCACAGACCAGCAGCAACTCAGTTCATGTCGAAGAAGCATTGTTGAGGGATAAGATAAGCATGAGCAGCACATTATTAGTAGAATAAATAACTAACAATGGTAGTAGATATAATTCTAATCAGCGACTAGCTAGAAAGGCCCCACATACTTACCTGTGTGGATAAAATGGATCTCATCGATCATCGAACTACATGGCGTACAAGAATGAAAAGTGATTAGATTCTTTCACTCAATGAATTTGAGAAGATTAAGTCTTAGCAAGAGTCCTTTTAGCACTTCTGAGATGAAAAAAAAACTTGATATTTTTTCCTATAAGCTAAGATTCAGTTCGGCTTCAGGGTTAAGAAAAATCATTTATGTCATTAGAAACTTGCAGGAACTTGATGAATTAGCACCAGCAGCAATACATGTTGGTTGTCTAGTTCACAGTAAGAGAAATTTAAGATGGTTAGGTAAGAAAATGACCTGTACAGTAGGCACTAGGATGCATAACCTTGTGTATTATATGATGAACCTGCTGTGCCTAAATTAGCTGCATACATTATTATTCCCCGTGCTGCTGAATACATTTCATTAGCTTGAAATAGATTAGACCCAAAATTAAGATTATTCCAATAGACTTGCACCAAGTAATGCCTCATTTGTAACAAGCATTGCAAAAAGACAACTAAGAGAACCGCACCAAAAGTTGCAGTATTAGACCACCAATGATATATAAACGTTGTCAGATTATTTTAGTTAAACTAGACATACTAGAAATGATAGATCAATTTGACAAACCTAGGCTATTATTACATATATGGCAGACATGTAAGCCACTTCCTGTTGTCTCGTGCTATGCCTGGAAAAAGGAAGAATGCATTTGTTTTAGTTTAGGATGGTCACACACACATAAATTATCAGCCAGTTTAATAATGACTCAATGCAAGGAAGAGTGCATCCACGGACTAATCATAAGATATTTGAATATGCATAAACAGACTGAATACCAGATATTTAAAGACTATACCTACAGATCAAAATAAAACAACAATTTTGAACCTTTAGTTTACAATATCAAAATACTGCTAGGATGTCTCGGTTCAGAACAAATATGTTAGGATGCCTGGTTCAGAAGTCCTCACAACTAGCTCAAGAAAGGCACCTACTGGCATGTTTTTGAGTTAAAAACATTCATCTTCAAAACTTCCAGTAGCTGCTTAAAAAATGAATAGGCCATTTGAGATCTGATAACTAACCTTATATTTGGTGCTTAAAAATGAATACACAATTTCAGTCTAATGACCAAATCATGAACACAGTTGAGCATATATCTCCCTCTTGCTCAACCTCATCTTGTGACTGTTGTTTCCCATTGCAAGAAAGTTCTAAAATTAGTACCACTATTTTTCCTCTTCATACTTGAGATCTAAAATCAAATCAAGAGACAAGGCTAAGTAATAATTTAGGGTTAAATTGCTATGCCTAACCAATTGAATAGGATATTCGAAACCTGAATCTCAAGTTACAGGAGCTGTGCTCGCTGCTCGGCTGTCGTTCCTGGCCTGCTGCACTGCCGGGCAGCGTGCTTCCACCTGCCGAGCGCCAACGGCTGCGTGCTGCTGCTGGCCTGCCGCTGCGCTGGAGGAGACTGGGTCCGCCGTCCGCGCGTGATGTCGTGGTTCCCCGTGCAGCCGCCACGGCCCGCTAAGGTGCCGCGCCGCCGCCACTAGAAGCTATTCTAGGGTTCCTGAGGGAGCAGAGGAGGCCGCAGCCCCGGGTGGACGCAGAGAGCCGATAGAGCGGCAGGCTCCGTTGGGAGCCAGCGGCAGGTGGTGCGAGCTGTGAGGGAGGGCCGGGCTGGGGAGGGGCGAGCGGCGCAAGGAAGACGACGACCGGTCGAGATGCGTCGCGAGGGAGGCGGTTTTGCAGCGCGGGCTTGTGGCGACGGGCTGGGGAGGAGAGACCGAATAGGAGGGTAATTGATCCCCTTTTTCCATAAAACTGCAGAGTAAGCGGAAAGTTTAAGCGGGAGGCAGTTTAGGCGTGCAATTAAAATGAAAATCATTTGGCGGCAGGTTTTCACAATTTTATATTAGGCGCTAAAAACATGGTCATCAGAAAATCTAATTTGAATTTCTGGTACTTACGTTAACGAATATCGATGAACTTATAATTCTGCATCTTATTTCTAAGGATCACAATTTTCTCATTTGAATTCATTTATATTGCTTAAAAATGTTGTTTGAAACTAAAATTTGAAATTGTAGAAGAAGTCTGATTTCTCTTTTTAATCTTTGACTAAAACTTCTAACTAGTCTTTCTCAATTTCAAATTTGATGATTTTTTCTCAAATTTTCTAAAATTATGCTCTATCATTTTGGTAAAATATGAGACGGATATGTAAAATTTATGAACAATGTTAATACCACTATATGATTAACAAATGATCAATATAAAAATTATAGATCTAGGAAAGTTATAGAAATTCGTAGTTGAGAACTTTCTAATTTAAAATTATTTTATTAAGGAATGCGTGACGTCTGGCTGATCGATGGGTCTCTCCTCGGATTTAAAATTATGTTTTGCTATTATTTTACCTAGATTCGTGAATTTTTGAAAATCGATTTGTATGATGACGCTGGACACGCTGGGTTCCTTTTCGCCTGTCATAACGGCAAATGTCGGACGAAAATATCCCCAGCGTAGCTCCGGGTCCGGGTGTCGGCCGCTCGGTGTGGGGTGGATATGGCCAAACTGCCCCTGGCACTGCACGCCACCGCGGCGTGGGCCGGTGCTCCGAAATCTTTGGATCGACTGCCGCCGCTTGTCCCTCGTGAGTTCTCACACTCACACCAACGTTGGTTCGCGTGTGAAGCAGCCGTATCAGGTTGCATTGGACCGTTGTTGAAGTGTAAAGGACTTGCTAATTACAATTTGTTCACCACGTGTCCAATCTCCCGCCAGCCATCATGCCTTCTTCCATAAATCAATCCAAGCTATGAAATACGTACTAACAGCCATGAGCCACGATAGCCAAAATTTATATTTTCAATCATTTTGCTAAATTTGACCATCAACAAGAAGAGTTTTCGCTTTATGAGTCGTGAGTTCTCACACTCACACCAACATTGGCTCGCGTGTGAAGCAGCCGTATCAGGTTGCATTGGACCGTTGTTGATGTGTAAAGGACTTGCTAATTACAATTTGTTCACCACATGTCCAATCTCCCGCCAGCCATCATGCCTTCTTCCATAAATCAATCCAAGCTATGAAATACGTACTAACAGCTATGAGCAACGATGGCCAAAATTTATATTTTCAATCATTTTGCTAAATTTGACCATCAACAAAAAGAGTTTTCGCTTTATGAGCATGACAGCATTATAGATTGGAATTATATATTAGCCCGTCGTCAAATCTTTATAGAGTATGACGGAGAATGCTTGTGGTAGTGCTGCCATCTAAAAGACCACATTTTCAAGATCCCACCCTATTACTAGCACTTTATAGCCAAAATCTAGAAGACTTAATATCCTTAATCTTTTGCTTTAGTTATTTGCCCAATTTCATGTACAAATAACGTGGCTTACTTTAAAATTTGCAAGCATGGATCTGTTCTAATGGTAGATGGTCTTGCACTTTTGCTCTGACTGCTTAGGTGCTAAGTTCGAAGCCTAATGGCATCACGCCATTTTTTTTGTTTTCTGGCCTTTTCAAATTTTCTTTTTGGGAAACTCGTCATTTGATGGCGTTATAAATACAACGTAGAGACGCTTTTGATGACGTTACAAATACAACGTAGCTAAAGGGCCCATCAAATTCATCGATAAAATAAAAAATACAAAATATCACTTCCCTGGTACAAAGAGAAAGATATGTATGCTAACATCACAAATGGGTCAGTGTTCCAGTGGTAAGGCTTCTACTTGTTAATCGGGAGGTCGCGGGTTTAAACCTCCCTACATGAGCAATTTTTTGCCAAAAAAAGGAGGGGCAGGCTGCTGTTTGAGCTGGACCGTGGGCCAACAGCGCCACGTGTTCGCCGCCACGTCCCGCTGGTGGGTCCGGTTGCCACATCATCGCCATTTTCTCAGAACAAATGAAAAAACATGTACCTTACATTCATGAAAGCGTTTGTGTTCCAGTGGTAAGGCTTCTACCGGTTCACCGGCAAGTCGCGTGTTCGAACCCATGTAGGAGCAATTTTTTTGTAAAAAATAAAGGGAGGGGGCATGCAGCTGGTCGACCTGAACCGTGGGCCCGCGGCACCACGTATTCGCCGCCACGCCCTCACTGGTGAGACCGCATCGCCATGTCATCGAGGTTGGGACCTAAACGTGGGTCCGCATCACCACGTATTGGATGTGGGACCCACCGGTGGGACCATGGCGCCATGTCCTCGAGGTGGAATAAGAGTCAAACAATCAATGACGATTTAGTTTTGTTATTGTATGATGATCCTTTCGTTTTTGTCATTATTCTTTATGCCAAAGCTCCGTCACTTGAGACTCATGACGAACCAGCAAAATTCGTTATAGAATGCTGTCATTCCGTGACGAATTTTGTAATCGTCACGAGTGAATCGTCATTGATGAACACATTTCTTAGATGGAAAAATAACCAGAAGCAGAATTTTAGGTCCTGATCATATCTACAGCTTTGTGTAGTTGGTGATATTTTTACTTAACATCATTTATGTAGTCCCAAAATAGCATTATTTGAAGTTCATGTTGAGGTTGTAGTGACCGTGCTAAGAGAAAGCAGGCATTGGCGAAGGCAGAAGGTGGCCTAGATAAAGGCCGCAGCACAAAATTCAAGAGCGGGTGTCGGGAGGCGCGCCATGCATTGGAGCTGCACACAAAATTGGCAATAGATAGTTGGGGCACATGGTGGCCGATAGAAGTGTGTTATTGTTAGTTGTCACGATAGCTACATAGTTTGTAGCGGCTAGATTGACTTACCTTGCGCGTGGTAGACTCGTAGTGACTTGCTTGATATAGTACACCACCTTAACGGTGGCGCAAGAGAAGTGGCTATAGTGTTTTGACTTGGTAATTCTGTCACCCATTAATGCTATGCGGATTTATGTAGTTTGCGGATGCTATTCTTAATTTCACTGATGGGGCAATTGTGTGATTTCGTGGTGTATTATTATTGTGCGGGGTGTGTTGATGTATGTCATTTCAATTGCCTGAAGTAGTCTTTGTTTTTTCTCCATGTAAAATATTTATTGTTTCTGTTTGTTGAAGTCGCGTTGTTTTGTTTTAATTCCGTTCTGTTAAACGGTCCAAGTTTAACTTATTTTTAATATAAATAGTCAATGTCTCTACTGTCCGTTTTAATTCCTATCCCGTAGCAGTAGCACCGCGCGCGCCGACGAGGAGGACGGCCACGGCGGAGGACTGTCGGCGGCGAGCTCGTCAGGATTCCATGCCACGACTTCAAGTCTGCAGACGGCGCGGCCGGCGGGGACTGTGCTGTCTGCCTCGAGGCGTTCCAGGCCGGTGACCGGTGCAGGCAGCTGCTGCGGTGTGAGCACGGCTTCCACTCGGAGTGCGTGGACTCGTGGCTGAGGAAGAGCAGCGCGTGCCCCGTGTGCCGTGCCGACGTGGTGGACCGACCGGCCAAGGTGGCGGCCTGAGAGGTCGTGGAGATGAAGGAGAGCTTCTACTTGGACGCCGCATTGTAGATCGTCAAGTTGCCTACTCGCCTAGGTACGTACAGCCCAGGGCAGTTGGGAGTTGCGACTATGGACAGCGGCACAGTGCGCTGGTGCAAGCACTACTACAGTACATACAACATTTTGTTGCTTGTGCAATTGCATACCTTTTTTTAAGCCGTACCCCAACTCTTCTTTCATCTATAAGATAAATATACCTTTTACCTTGATTTTACCCTATGCATGATGGTATAAATGTTGGCATGCATTTGATCATTGTGAGCCTATTCATATATTTATACTGTTTTGTTCACTACTACGTATGTATGGGTTTTTAGAGTCACCCAACAATGCTTTCCAGAAACGGCAGCTGATGTTCTTTTCTCCCACCATTTCAAATTTATGTTGTTTTGACTTTTCTTACATAGATTTTATTATTTGTTTTGTTATGTATGCAGACATACATAACAAACACTATGTAAAAAACAATGTGATTTATAATTTAAAATGGTGTTTCTAGAGATGGGGTGAGTTAGATCTTGTCTCTGAAAATATATATGAAAATCCATTTGCAATTTCAACTCTTATATATGGAAATCTTGCTTCTGTCCGGCCATCCAGCCGCTCCTCCTTGTTGTCATGCTTCTGGTCTATCATCGTGGAGCATACTACCAGGCCTTCACCAACGGTTCTCCGAGATCAATAGACAACAACTGTGAAAGCAAAAGGGTGTTTTGGGAGACAGAATCACTTTTGGCCTGCCTTTGTGAATAACAAGGTTTGTCACGATTTGTTTACTAGTAGTTTGTTTCAAGGATGGGATGGTGATAGTATGACACATACACAATTCTAGCTCACAATGCAATGATCTACTTAATTATTTGCTTTAGGAATATATAATTTCTTGGGCAATACAATGAGCTAGTGCCGAACATAAGAACACGTAGAAGAAAGCTTCGCCTACCTGGTTTGCATGTATGATGGCACATCTGTGTCTACATGAGACATTTTAGTAATCACCAATATTTTTCTTGATATTTATATTCCGCATCCCAATCCATCTTTAGAGGCGGCCACATGTACCTCCACCTATACATGTAAGACCGCGGGGCGATGTGGAATATGCACCACCAGATCACATGATTCTCCATAGTTTCATGTGGTTGAAAGTAGCAGGCAGTGCATATCCGGTTGTAATTCAAATTTGATTTTGGTCAAGTGAAGCTTGCACTTGTTACTCTTGGTGCTATCAATACCAAGAAAATCTTGGTAACTGTGGGAGTTGTATTTAGAATATTTGTTCTAGTTTGGACGTCTTCCTATCTAGAGATGCAAAATTGCAATTCATTCACGTGGACATTAGTCTTAGTGCCTCAAGGACCTATACATTTTTGTGAGGTGCTCTAACAAGTGCTACTCAACACTTCAAGAATTTTGACTTTTATTGTAGATTGCTTTACTTTTCCTCATCTACAGAGCATTTACCATCTTGCAATGTCTAATAGCTTGTTCATTGTTTAGCTTAATGTTACACCTAGAATGTAGGGTATGAAGCGTTTGACTAGAATGATAGGCTAATGTTATTTTTGAACTAAAATTACAGGGTTAGGTTCCTACATATTCCTGAATAAATTTTAGTTACTCTCGATTCACCTCGTTAGATAGCCCATGATACTTTGTATTTTCATTGGCCATCTCTGAATATTTGCTCCAAGAAAATAACCAACGTGTATTCATGATTAATTGTTACACATTTAGCACATTACATGTTTTTTAATAAACAGAATTGTACAATACATGTAGGATTGGATATCAATTTGAAATACAATTACAGAGACATATGCCTAGTTGTATATGCATAGTAAAAGGCATAGATGCATCAATTTATTCCTTCTGAGTGTTTATGTACGAACTTAAAGGCTTTTGGATGTTTTGACTACTTCGTGGGGTAGGAAGGCTCCATGGCTAGGCCACACATGCCCCTCTTGTCCGAAATATCCTTCTCCATTCTTAGGTAACCATTCTCACCCCAAGTCGTGCCCCATGAGTTCTTCATCAGCCAATACTTGATGCCATCACTAGTAGTTCCATAACCAATAGCTGCAATGCCATGGTCCAAATCAGTACCGCAAGAGCCAGTCATCACACCACCAGAGTAGAACTGGAATGTCATGTCACCACCGTCCACGGCCACTGACACGGGTTGGTTTGCCACAGCCTTCATCAAGGCAGCCTCATTGTTTGCCGGCACATCCTCATACCCCTTGATAGTTGCAGCACTATTTGAACCACTCTTGCACGTGCCATCTGCAGCTGTGTAAGGATAGCTGGACTCCATGGTTAGACCGCCATTCTTGATGATAAACTTGAAAGCATCATCCATCAAACCACCCTCACAACCCTGATCCTCACCATGGACATCACAATCCACCAATTCTTGTTCTGAGAGGGAGGTGAGCTTGCCGGTGCTAATTTTCACAATGCCTTCTGTGGCAGCCACGGCGGAGAACGCCCAACAACAGCCTACATTTGATTGATATGTTTTAGTGTATTTATAGCAGATAACTCTACTTTAGAGTACTTCACAATAGTTTGCCACAAGTCTTCCTACTAAATGTACATACCACATTGGCCTTGATCTTTGATGGGAGTGACGGCACCTTTGGTCCTCCAGTCGATGGTCGCCGGAAGCTCATCAGCGCTAAGGTTCTCATACCTAAATCCGGTAGGGATCTTCACAGGGCTAGGTTTGAAGCCCTTATTAGTCTTGGTAGCTCTAAACTCGTCGTTGGTCAGGTCGGCGAACTGGTTAATGCCAAGCCAGAACTTGCGGCTCCCTCCAGCATTGAACGACTCGATGAATTTAACATTAGCCTTGAACACCTCGAACCGCTGAGCCTTTTCGGTGGCATCTTTGTAGACGCGACTGTACTGCGCCATCCACTGCTCATGCCTTGCCACCATGGCTGAATCATCATTCAGGTCGCGAGCAGCGAGCGCAGCTCCGCAGAAGAAGGCGAAGCTGAGGATTACCAAGATCGTTGCCTTGTGGGTGGCCATGGTCGATCACTCGATCGGTCAGGCCTGTGAATTGTTTGCAGATGCTTGCCTGCTGCTGTGCTGTGTGCACTAGGCTTTTTGATTTTGATGACTGGAACTAGGTGGTATAAGTACGTATATATAGCTACAGAATTGTATTATATTATTGTCAATATGAAGCGATACGGTGCTTCTACGCTGGATTGTGTGGAGAGGGACAGGTACGTCGTGGCCGTGAAGTAACTGGTTGCCATAAATTTCTTGTGCTCACTGCTTAAGACGTGCATTTGCCTCTCTCTGCTATGGATTGCTGTCTTAAAGCATTTTATAAAGATAGATTATACGCGCTGCATTTGATAAAATATATATCAGATAAAAATTGGAAACAGAAATGTACTGACAGAATATGGTTAGTATAATAATCCTTTCATCCTCTAGTATTCAATAATGTTTATATAAGTTCAATTTGAACTAACGAATGCAAGGTAACAATACTATCTTTTTTAATCTAATTTTTTTTTAAAAAGCTGGGTACCGTAGGGATCTTTTCGGTTAAAAAATGGTAACAATATATATGGAATGGTGTCATCTACTAAATAATTAAAATAAGGATTTTAAATCGAACACAGTGGATAAGTTCATACCGCAAACCAGTCAATTTTATAAACACATACGGCGGCAAAGTTACGCTGCTAAGTGCGGCAAAATATTACACCGTACCACTTACATTACCCATAAATCAAGCAGGATACTATATTTTTTGGAATCGGCCATATTTGGTTTCAGCAGACGGGCAACACGTTCGCCTCCAAGTCGACGTCTCTATTAATCCATTTTTCAGAGGTGGCCATAGTAACCGCCTGCCAAAATATGTTTAAAAAGTTTTTTTTTAAAAAAAAAACAAAGGCCTAGGCCCGATGTGAAGCCTGCTTCTGAGAATGCCGCCACCGTTGCCAAGCCGCTCCCAGACATTGTTTCCGGTAGGCGCGTCAGAGAAAGTGTAGAAGCATTCATTGAAGCTTTGCGTAGTGAGGGTCGCGCTTGAGGAAAGCTGACGGAAGCTGCTCAAAACACATAAAAGTGAATCCTGCACGACAGAGCGAGGAGGCAGTATCTATTGTGGCCCTGTACGCCCACCTGTTTCGATAGTTTCCGTAATCAGGGTCGAATCCATAGTTTTTATAAAGTAGGAGCACAGTCCAGATTCAGAAATTGGTAGCACTGTCCATTTTTCATAAAAGAAGACAGACGCCGTTTGCACATGTTGGGATAGCTAGCTTGGCTGCCGCGCGCGCCCGGGGCAAGTGGCCAAGGAAAGCAAATTAGTGGAGGTGTATGTATGTGGTGCAAATAAAGAGAAAAAGCCACTGTTTTTAGAAATTTTGTGAGGTGCATTTGTACTCCACCTACAAACTACTGACTACCTAGCTTCGCTCAAGGCCAAGGATTTGCCCCCAACACCCAAGCAGCTACCATGACTAAGGAAGCGACCGAGTGGGCCGCCGCCGATCCGCTTTTGTGGCCGATTGTGTGGACTGCCGCCACCGCCGATGACGTGTGAAGTCCTTGCTCATGCAAGTCGACGTGGACTTGTTGAGCACCGTCGCCGCAGACGCCCTCTTGTGTGCGCCCAAACCTGTGGACCGTCCAGACGGGAAGGCATCGTCCTACAACGCTGCTTAGGTCGTCTTCTCGCCATGGGAGCACGGGCCACCTGTCTTGAGGATTGGGCAGGAAGCTTTTTGTAAAAATGGTGACGAAGGGATGGGGCCAAGAGATTCGTTGTACATGCCACCCACGAACACCCGCCACGTGTGACAGTGCTAACCGTTGTAAAAGATGCTGGCGGCCCATCTCCGTTCTGAAAGTGAAAGATGCCACGAGCACCCAACATGGGGCAACACGGCGACTATGACGAGCACATTCTCGATTACTCGATTCGCGTATGGTGACGACAGCAATCGAGCTGAGGACAGGCGTAGAAGCCTTCCCCCGTTGCCCTTGCACATGCCGCAGACGAGCCTGAGCATAGTGCGCGCGTGCCAGGACAAGGCCACGTAAGGTCCTGCGAACACTAACATTTTCTTAATACAAAATGAGTTGCATTATATTAGCTATGTTGCATATTAGCTATAGAATATATATTTTTAAAATAAATTTATTTAAAGACCAGTACAGATCTCATAATTATATTTGTTTTATAAACTAAGGGAGTAGTGGCCTTGACTGCAGTATTTAATTATTTGCAAAAGCTATATATAAGATTCTCTTTCTCTCGTCAGTATTAGTTAACTGCACTGTATGTGTATTTAATCTCTTCCATCTCTATTATAATTGAAAACTTTTTCAGACAAATTATTCTTTTATTATTAACCACTACGCACACTACAAAAAATCAAAAAAGAAAATTACAAGTTATTGATCCAATTCATAATATATTATGACATTGATGAGGAGCTCTAAACAGGTGAAGTTTAACTTCACTCTTAAATAATTGCTTCCAGGCTAACATCGATGGAGGTTTATGTTTAAATATATAATCATTCCTTTGCTTCCACATGCACCAGGCTGTGATAATAAAAAGTTCCATGAAAAAGGACCGAAAAGTAGGGTTATTTTGATCTACGCCATTGCAATTTTTCAACTTCTGAGATATGCCATTACAATTCGCATATTTTGAAACTTGCCATTATAATTCTTCACTATTTTGAACGGTGCCATTTTATACGTATTCAGCGACATTGGGCCCATGTGCAGGTGTCTAAAGGTCAGCGTATTTTCGTATGCCCTATAATACCCCTGATGCTTCTATCCCTCTCGTCACTAACATGTGGGTGCCACACGTCAGCTTCGTCTTCAACCTCCGGCTGCCGTGGATGGGAGATGTCATGGTCGCCACGCACAGCAGCCGCCGCGGCCAACAGCAACGCAGGCGAGCAGAAGCCTCCTCCAATCGTTCATGTCCCTTCACTCTTCCCGTAGGCAGTTGGCAGTTTGGCACTGCCAATGGCGGCTTCAGCCCACACCCTTTTAATGCGTGCAACAATGCAAGCCATGGACACATCCTTTCCTCGTGAGATCAACGCACCTCCTTCTCTCTCGTTCTCCGCGTTCGTTTCTTTGGCCCTGACCCATCGCACGCCCCTAGCATCTCGTCGATCCTGCCTGAACAGGGTCGCGGCCCTGGCCTGTGCCCCCTCCGCCCCCAGTCCCTGGTCCATAGCCTCCACTGTTCTTGAACAGGATCGAGCCCTGGTGCCTACTCCGCGAAATCCGAGTCCCTCGTGCGGGCGTGCAGCTCTGTAGGGTGGGACGAGATCCATTAGATGTTGAGCGGGAGGGGCAGCGTCCACATAGCCCGACCTGAGGGGCTGCTGCTGCTTGCCCGCATGGCCGCGTGTGGGCGACGCCGACATCTGCCATTTACAGTGCGGTTGTTGCTCTGCAAGAGAAGATGGGAAGAGGAAGCTGGAGGTTGAAGAAGTTGACGTGTGGGGCCCACATGTCGGAGGGAGAGCAGCAGCAGGGGTATTATGGGGCATACGAGAATACACTGCCCTTTAGTCACCTGCACGTGGGTCTAGTGCTGTAGAATACATACAAAATGGCATCATTCAAGACGATGAAAAATTATAATGACAAGTTTTCAAATATGTGAATTGTAATGGCATATCTTAAAAGTTAAAAAATTGCAATGGCGTAAATCAAAATAACCCTTAAAAGTTAGATGCAGCCCTTACACCCCTCGCGCTCGCCCGACGCCCGCACGTGCGCTCGCGAAACGCTCCCAAGCACAGCACACCCAGAGTTCGACTCCTATCGTGCTCCCCCGAGGCCCCTTTTTTATTTTTTTCTCTTCCGAGAGAAGGGTCGGTGAGATGAGAGGGAGAAGGCGGCGGCGGCGGCGGCGGCTCCACACGTCGGATCTGCCTCTGCGGGAAGTCAGGCCGAGGCGCAGGGCAGCCTCCGGCCTCCGGGGAGGCGTCGTCGTCCTCAGCCGCGGCAGCACGGGAGGATCCTGCTGCCGCTGCCTGCGCGTGCAGTCCGGCGCCCGCCTTCGCCGGCCGCTGCTGGTGCCTGGTTGCGGCACCGCCCCGCCGCACTTCACCGACCCTGCCTGCTCGTGCTGCGACGTCGGCGCGCGCGGACAGGCAGCGGTGCTGCGCGGCGGCAGCCATAAGCCACGGCCGGAACCCTGGTTGCCCTTCTTCACTCATGCCCGATCCCGCTCCCCTCGACGCATGGTTTTCTCTCCCCCGGTCAGCCTTCTGGATCATCCGGATCGAGTGGAGGTAATGAGGACATCGCATCAAACACGATGCTACAAAGCTCAGGCTCACAGGTTTGGTTCCTTACATTTTACCGTGTGATTTCTTGCATTTGTGAGGACGGACTATTGTTGGGGATGGCCTCTCCATGATCCTGTCCGCGCGACACCTTCGTCTCAATTTCTTATGAAACAATCCGGTTCACTCGATCAACATCATGGCTTTTTTTTTTCTGATACAATAGAACACAAGTTTCTGCATCTGCATCTGTCGGAGGTAGCAACTGCAACCATGATAGTGAATGGATTTTTTTAACACACGCACCCCAGCAGACTTGCAGATCGAAGCCATCCATGGAGGTGATGCTGATAGAACAGGGCTTTCCATTCGTTTAATTTGGGATAAATAGATATTATTCCAGAGTTGAAATCACAACAGATGTCCTCGTCATGGGCATGGACTGAATGACCTCATCCGTAACCAAATAGAATAAGTGTTCACAGAGACATACATTGATTCTCAAATGGAGATGCAGCCTTTTCTTCTTGGGATACTGACGATGAGTACCAAAAATTCATCCAAAAGATGAACCCTCCAAGGTATTGTCTAACCTAGTTCTTCAACAATTTCCTTGTTTCAAAAAAGCAGTTCCTGCCTTAACCTCCGCCAGTCTTCTCACTGTGCAAAGTTTTTTCATTGTTATATACTAACATATTGATTCATATTGTTTTCTGAGTTCAGTTCACTATTGAAAACACCTCATATCCAAATGCTACTGTTTATTCATGTGAGTCCCTCAAAAGTCAAGTGCTTCTCATTGGTTTCTTTTTCTTGTTTTGTGGCTCAAGCTGACATAGTTTTTGTTTGAATGATATAGGTGGACAGTGCCATCAAGTATGTGGAGTTAGTGCAGGTCCTCACTGAACTCATAGTCAAGAAAGCATAAATATCCTGAGACGGATGATGATGGTTCATGGATGGTAAGACAAAATTAAGATTGATTTCTTTGGTTCCCGTCATCAAAATGGTGCAACAATTTTTGACTAATCAAAAGTGGGTACGAGATAATGGCCGAATCTGTGCTAGAAGGTAAAAAAGATTACATTTACAAGGTTTTTGCCATCATTGTTTGTTCATATTCTTGTTCCTGTTCAGTTTGATGAATCTCTTCCTGCGTAGCATATTGGGCCTTTTTATTTCTTCAGTTTAAGATGTTGCCTGAATTTTAGCATCAGCAGAAACTTTATCCACAGATTTCTTGACAACAAGGACATTGCCAAACTATGCAAGTGTTTTGCAGAGTTATGGAGCTTGGATAGTGAAGAGATTGTGAAATATACAATAGAAAAACCTGATCTATTTGTCCTGAAGCCTCAGCGATAAGGTGAAGGTATCTTTTCTTAGCCTATTAGAGATCCTGTTTGATGGTAAATGTCATGAGGATTTTGAATTCATTACTATTTCCATCTGGGACAACATATACAGTCATAATTTGCGAGATACGCTGATCGAATATGTACTATTATTTTTCAAATATGTACTATGAGCTATAGTTTTTCTTATTATCTGGAACTAAGCATTCTGATTTGTGTTTTTTTTTCTCAGGATTTCTTGCATATTGACATTCAGTGGTAACGTCAAAGGAACACAAGATTTCTTGCTACAAGGTGAATTTGTTAAGTTCTTAATTTCTTATTATAGTTCTGAATCAGATTTTTTTAATCCTGACTCATGGAAACAAATGATAGAAATTCTCCATTTCTGCACTATATACATACTCTCTAAATCACTGAATAGCTACAGTTTATCTACAATGCAGAGACACGGTGGGTGGCGAGGCCATGTCCAACGATAACTGTTTGTGTTTTTTATCTGTAGATAGAAGAGAAGATTTCATGTTTGGGTTCATGTTTCAGTTCTGAAGATGAGAACTACACATTGAGAAAAACGCATTGGCAAAGTAAGCTACTGAGCTCACCATAAAGTGATAAAGCTATGCATATTGTAGGCAGTTACTTATTAATGCCAACATAAAAGAAACTTTTGTTGCATTAGGAAGCAACATAATGCAATGTTCTTTGCTCGGAGTAGATTAATGTAGCTGTGCAGTGCCTTCCATTCATTGAGAAACAGAAATGCTTGATGATTCAGTTATTACATCAATTCTGTTCATACAAGATGTAAACAGTAATCAGCTACTTAGATTAATGTGGCTAAGTTTCAATCGTTGCAGATCAGTCATCTACTGCACTCTTTCTCGCTTCTTTTTGGTCTACTCGCAATGGTTACCTGTGTTGCAATCTTTTTGGTTGGTGGCATTACGTGTTGCGATCTTACCACCAAATCAATTGTATTTAGGGTAGGTTGTTTGGAGAAATTGATGATTTGTTAGTTTAGGTGGTGTTAGGGAGGGCGCTAATGTGTTGTTCAGATCGATTTAAACTCCAGACGGGTTACTATTCGATCTGATTTCACGGTTGCTATGTATGACCCGTTTGATGTACCTATTTTCTCAGTCATAACATGATCATGCCACAACTAAGTTGTTGATTTAGGAGCTCCTAGGCTGATTCTACAGCTACAATTGTAGCCTTTGACTGAGAATTGAGAATTGAAACCAGTTGATGGCTGACAGAAATATAGTGTTGTAGTTTAAGTCATAGTTCAGTTCTGCCATATGCCTTTCTGGCCTTATTTAAACCAACAGAAGAGGAAACTTTAACCCTTCGGGATCCTCATCCTAGAACTTAGTGATTGCAGAGTAAGATCTTGAATGATTGCTAAACAGTGTTGTTTAACACTGTTAGAAAACTGAATTTCCCAGACTCACAGTTTAGCTGTTAAGAATTTTTTTGTTCCATTTAACTTTGGCCCAATATGTTTGGAAAAACTTAATCTCACTTGAACAACTAATGGTAGATCTTGGTTTGTTCAGGCTCTACTAAAAAAATGTTTCTTTCTTCATTCCTTGGAACTGAATCTCATTTGCAAATTTGTCCAGCTTTGGAGAAAAGTCATCGAACAACGCCTTTTGAAAAGAAGAAGAGGATTGCAGCAGCAGCATCGTGCGCAAGAAAGGCGAGGGTGGCGACGACTAGGGATGGGAGGACATGGTGCACATGTAACAGATTTGAGGTAGGTTTGTACTCATGGGTAGCATAGCAGTATTCACTAGAACTAATTTCGCTTTAGCGATTGCCAAGATTCAGCCCTCTACTGCTTGAGCAAAGGGCCGTGGAATTACCTCTATATATTGAAGGTGCCATTTACTGTTTTGTGTTTACCTGAAAATAGTTCATCTAGATGTTGTCCTTGTTTTACTATGTACTCATATATATATATTATTTGTAGATGATCCACATTTTGGAAGCTGGATGCAAGAGGGAAGATCTGCTTTCTTCTATATTTGGGATCATTCGCTTGCTTTCCCAAGCTATAGAGATCAAGTCTGTGAAACAAAAGATGTTGTTGCTTTCTAAATCCTCTATAAACATGCCTGTAAACTATCTTGTCCTAGCTTGGCATCTCAAGCCTTTGTTGAGTCAGACTTTAATTCTGTCTACAGGCTTGAGTTTTTTCTTTTTGTCTTTGTATCTTTTTTCTTGAATCAAAAGTCAATCTCATTCCATGTTTGATTAGTAAAATTTATATTGCAGATATGAGTTAGCACGACAATATTTATTTCTGGAAGCGAGAATGCCCTTCTTTGGCATAATGTATGACTTAGGTGATAGAGAAATGACTTTACCATGTATTCTTATGCAAAAGTGTTCACGGATTGTACACATGTTCAAATACAATTGTATAAAACTTAAAGTATGCTAGGAAAAATATAGGTTGTTTTTATATGCATCTTCAAGGTAAAGCCGTGGCGTTAGCACGAGAATTATACTAGTCCTATTTAAGTGTCACAGTTCACCCCGTTAACCCATGGTACTTCGTGTTGCCCTTGGCCATCTCTGAATATTTGCCACAAGAAAATAACCAGCATATATTCATGATTAATCATTAGACATTCAGCAGATTACATGTTTCTCAATAAGCAAAATTATAGAATACAGGTAGGATATCAATTTGAAACACAATTTACAGACATATATAAACCAGCTTATATACATAGTAAAAGGCATTGAAGCATCAATTTATTTTCTCTATGTGTTTATGTACCAACTTAAAAGGCTTCTAGAGGTTTTGACTACTCCGTGGGGCAGGAATGCTCCATGGCAAGGCCACACAAGCCCCTCTTGTCCGAAATATCCTTCTTCATTCTCAGGTAACCATTCTCACCCCAAGTCGTGCCCCTTGAGTTCTTCATTAGCCAGTACTTGGTGCCCTCACTTGTAGTTCCATAACCAATAGCTGCAATGTCATGGTCCAAGTCAATACCGCATGAGCCAGTCATCACACCACCAGAGTAGAACTGAAATGTCATATCTCTGCCATCCACGGCTACTGACACGGGCTGGTTTGCCATAGCCTTCATCAGGGCAGCCTCATTGTTTACCGGCACATCTTCAAAGCTCTTGATGGTTGCAACACTATTTGATCCACTCTTGCATGTGCCATCTGCAGCCGTGTAAGGATAGCTAGACTCCGTGGTTAGGCCACTGTTCTTAATGATAAACTTGAAAGCATCGTCCATCAAACCACCCTCACAACCTGATCCTCACCATGGACATCGCAATCCACCAACTCTTGTTTCGAGAGGGAGGTGAACTTGCCGGTGCTGATTTTGACAATGCCTTCTGTGGTAGCCACCGCGGAGAACGCCCAGCAGCAACCTGCAATTAATGATTATGTTTTGACGTATGTTATTCCACTCTAGTTTACATCTACCTTAATATGATAATAGTACTGCAGTCACAATAAGTGTATATGTGTCATCGGTTCCTCTAAATGTACTTACCACATTGGCATTGATCCTTGATGGGAGTGACGGCACCCTTAGTCCTCCAATCGATGGATGCCAGAAGCGCATTGACGCTAAAATTCTCATACCTAAATCCTGTAGGGGTCTTCACGGGGCTAGGTTTGAACCCCTTGTTGGTCTTGGTAGCCCTGAACTCGTCGTTGGTAAGATCAGCGAAGTAGTTGATACCGAGCCAAAACTTTTGTTTCCCACCAGCATTGAATGACTCGATGAACTTAACATTAGCCTTGAACACCTCGAACCCAAGAGCCTTCTCAGTGGTGTCTTTGTAGATGCGGTTGTCCTGTGCCATCCACTGCTCATGCTTCGCCACCATGGCTAAGTCATCGTTGAGGTCACGAGCAGCGAGGGCAGCACCACACAATAAAGCAAAGCCGAGGACTGCCAAGATCGATAACTTGAGGGTTGCCATTGTTGGTCACTTGATCGATGTGATTGGTTGCTGCTTCTGTGGACTATGCCTAGCTGATTTGGTGATTGGAGCTGGGGTGGTACGAGTATGTACATATAGCTACGGACGTGTACATGTATTATATTCTTGTAAGTTGCAAGTATGAAGCGATACGGTACGGTTCTTCTACGCTGTGCTGTGTAGAAAGGGACAGGTACGTGGCCGTGAAGTATTGCCAGATGGTGTAAGTTATTTTACTTGTGCTTGAAACGTGCAAGCATTTGCCGCTCTGCTATGGATTGCTGTCTTAAAGCATTACGTATAGATATAGAGATTGTAAGCGCCACATCTCATTACAGGTATTCAGTAACATATATTCATAGTCATCAGACAAAAAATGGAGAAAAATGTATTAACAGCACATGGTTAGTATAATACTCCTCTCATCCTCTAGTATTTAATAATGTTTCTAAGTTCATTTTGAGCTAACCAAGGTAAAAATAGGTAATGGCATCATCCGCAAAATAAAATATGATGTCAAATCCCAACAATGATAGGTTTGTTCACACGTACCTTAAACGAGTCAATCTATAACTCTGATAATGGTAAACCCCACTAAGGATTTTTTTTAACATGCAAGCTCTACATCAATAATTAACTCAATAATCCATTATAAGCTGTAATTAAAGCCAACTAGCATATATATAATTATGATAGTTTCTCTTCATCCTCTAACATGCGTTTAGTTGTCTAAAAAATATATTAAACAATTAATCAAAATTAGTTTAAGATAATTTTATTCGTATAACTATAAATATAAATAGTCTAATTAATTTCTTTTAAAATTGTCCGAAGTACCCGCAGCAATGCGTAGAGTATCCACCTAGTTTTATAAACACATAACGGCGGCAAAGTTACGTGTTAACACTGCTGGAAAAATAATATTATACCACCTAGTACATTACGATTTACGCATAAACTACTGCTAAAATATAATGTACATATAAGCAAGATACTATCTTTTTCATTCATATATATACAGGAGCTACTTAGCATTACCACAGTAAAACACTTTTTTTGGAGGCGGCCATATTTTGTTTCCGCAGACTGCCAACACGTCCGGCTCCAAGTCGACGTCTCTGTTAATCCATTTGTCAGAGGTGGCCATAATGTCCTCTGCAAAAATAGGTTTAGAAAAACAAAAAAAAAGGGCCATGGCCCGATGGATGTCGAGCCCACGTGCTCCAATGCTCGATGCTGAGCTTGCTTGCAGCAATGCCGCCGCCGTTGCCAAGCCGCTCCCAGACACGCTGAGGCGAGCATGTTGAAAATGATGTGCTTATTGTCAGTCAATTAGGTATTATTCATGATTGGATATTAGATTCAGAGAGTTGCTTCCATATATGTTTGCTCAGGGAGATGTTTGACGAAGAATCTCACACCTTGTGTACAGAACTGTTCACTTAACGGATTACAAGAAGTATACAATCACTGAGGTGAAGATTGTTACATTAGAGATGCATAATGGAACAAATTGCACACTAGCTAATAACAATTATATACCTGACTTGAAAAAGAATCTAATTAATATATCTGAGCTTGCTAGAACTCCAAGGTGGTGGCACTGGCACTACCGGTTTCTCATCTTGGCACTCGGCAAAGCTCCAATTACACTTGATAAAGGTTTTGTCAAGTGTAACACTCAGAAAAAATCGTTAGCAAAGTTATTTGTCGAGTGTCTTTTATTTGACACTCAACAAAGTCTTTACTGAGTGTCTGACATTTAGCAAAGATGGAACCCAAAAAGCCAAAAATAATAGCAGAAAAAAATTCGAGGGAGATGCCCACTCGGCTAGCGACCACAAGCGACAGGGATTTGAACCTGCGACGTTCCGCTCGGGCGGAGCCTCCTCTACTATTGCACTACACACTCACATAAGTCTATACCCCGTTTCGGTTCTCCACATATTATGCTAAACCAAGTGGAATTTGTTTGTTTGAGGCCTAAGAGATTTCAAATAAAAAACTTTTCAACTACAAAGTTTCTTGCCTTTTCAAGATCTACGCTTTTCGTTTAGAAAGTTTTTCCATCCAAGGTGATTTACAAAATTCGAATTCCAAATTTAAAAAAATTATAAGTAGTTTTGTATGACAAGATGACTACAAATCAAAACATGGTCAACTACAAAGTTTATAACTTTTTGAGACCTACAAAGTTTATTTAGGTTTTTTTTCATCGGTGGTCTTTTAAAAATTTGAATTTGAAATTTTTCAAATTCAGATGCAGTTTTGCATGACAAGATAAATTCAAATAAAAAGTTGTCTACTACAAAATTCTATAACATTTTAAGATATACAAAGTTTATTTTGGTTGTTTGATCATATGTTTATCCGACATGGTCATTTTAACATTGTTCAGAAATCTTATATCTCTCTCTCGTAGTTTCGTGAACTACAAAAGGGATATATAAGAATTGTGAACAAAGTTCATATGAAGAAATGACCAAAACAAACGTCTGAATTCCTCACTAAATTTGATAAGAAACAACAAATAAATTGATTTTCCCATTGAGTTTTCACACTTGCAACAAATATTTTTACTTATAATTTTCAGAAAAAGAAACTTACGGTACCGTTCAGGCTTATTAGCAATTATCCTATCAGTTTGTATTGTAATCATCAAAAACTTTATTACTGTCAGGATTATTCCCATTTCCAGTATTGCGTGGTAATATCAAATCTTGAAATGCTCAGGGTTTAGATCGATTGCAATATTAAAATTTCTCCTCTTGTGTTTCGGAACAAAAATGTGTGCACACTGAAGTTTTTGAGCCACACTTTTGACGCTTGAACGAAGCCCATTACTCTTCAATATTTGTCGCTCAGGATATTTTTACGGTCCTAAATTTCCCTATGATTTATTAAATACTGACGGAAAAAAAAACAATAGGACAATTCTGAATTTCTCTGTGAATACGATAAGAACCGTGAAAGGAATTAATTTTGCTATTGGGTTTTCACACTCGCAGCGTAATTTTGTGTTACAGTCAGGGAATATTCTCATTATTTGGAGTAACAGTTTAACACTATCGGTTAGGCCCTATTAGCAATTATTACCCCATCGAAAATTTCATCACTGTCGGCGAACACTCATTTTTAGTATACAGCTGAGAGGAATAGAATCCTATGTAGCTTTTGCAACTAATCAAATATCTGTAGCTACAGAATACAGCAGTCGACAACACTGAAGTCAACTAATCACTAATGACCGCCATTATTGCTCACATCTGCTAGTGACAAAACGGAGGTTGCGATGGCTGATCATACGAAAAAACAGCTTACATATGATGTTCCGAGCACATGCATGATGCTGGGCCCAATCTGTTTTAAAAGAGAGAAAAAATGTATTAGGGAATTGATGCTGATTCGCAGCACAAGAGCTCCTCACTCCGAGCTAGCCTCAATCAACCCTGGTAGTGCCATTGATGACTGCGCGCACCATCAGCTCCAGGTTTTCAAACGAGGAACCGCCGGCATCCATCGCCGTTCTTGCAGAAGCTGCGAGCTCAGCTGCTCTCGCCGCCGCGTGCTTCCCTGCCTCTCCCAAGACGAGCTCCCGTGCCAATGCCCCGACGTCTTCTTGGCTTGCAACCAGTTCCCCGCCGCCACCGCTGACACCGCCGCCTTCATTGTGCCCTCTGTTGGAAGGCCAAACCCTGAGTCCGGCTCCGAGCACGTCGATGACGAACTTGGCGTTCATCTTCTGCTCTGCCGCCAACGGGAACGCAAGAATCGGAACCCCCATGCTGATGCTCTCCGTCACCGAGTTCCACCCACAGTGACTGAAAAAGCCCCTGATGGCCTTGTGCCTCAGCACCCCAAGCTGGTCCACAAAGCGCCGCACCACTTTACCCCTGTCCCCGAACCGCCCTTCGACCTCGACCCGGTCCTCTCCATCTAACCATTTGGAACGGACCACCCAAACGAAATCCACGCCGGACCTGTCCAGTCCGGCCGCGATCTCCCGTACCTGCGCCCGGCTCAGGTTAGCTTGGGAGCCGAATGCCACGTAAAGAACCGGCCGGTTCATGGCGAGCCTGGAGTCGAGCCAGCCTGCCAGATCTGCATCGTCCAGGGTCGTGTGGACCGCCGGTTCAGTCGCGAGGCACAGCGGTCCAACCGGCCACACCTTGGGCGAGTTCTCCAGCTGGTTCATCTTGTCTATGTAGAGTGCCTCGAGCTCATGGAAGGAATTGAGGATAGTGCCCAGGCTGGACGCCGTGGCCACACCGCTCTCCCAGACGAAGTCCCAGTGAGGGCCGGCCGGCTCCGGGTCGTCGAACGGCGGGTGCAGGTCGGCCTTCGTGAGCCGGAGCCCCGGCAAGCCGTCGAGCTCGAACGGTTCCCACGGCGAGCTCACGCGCGCGTGCGGCTTCTGCAGCAGCACGGCGAGCGCGACGTAGCTGGAGAAGGCGCCGATACCGAGCGAGACGAGCCGCGGCACGCCGAGGCCGTCGGCGGCGTCCTTGGCCCACGGGAGGAAGCCGTCGTGGACGAGCAGGTCAGGCCGGGGCTCCAGCCGCGCCAGCGCGTCCGCGAACGCCGGACGGAGCGTCGCGGTCGCGGAGATGAGGTCCAGCAAGTGGCACTTGGAGGCGCCGGAGGGCAGCTCCTCCATGCTCTGCGGGCCTGCCCACGTGGGCGGGAACGGCAGCTCGAGGACGGCCGCGCCTGGGACCCCCGCAACGGCTGCGCGGATGAAGGGCGCCTCCCGCGGGGTGGCGAGCACGGTGACCGCCGACGCGAGGCCCCGGCGCAGGAGCAGGCGGGTCAGGTGCAGCATCGGCATGGCGTGGCCTTTGGCCATGAAGGGGAGCATCGCCACGTGCCGGAGCATCGTCGAGGACTATGGTGAGGAGGAAGAAACCATGGCAAGGTACTAGGAAGCCAAGCCAAACGTTGTGGACTTGTGGTGCGTGAGTGACTGACTGGCAGGCTGAAAGTATCTCGTGAAGCGTGAAGGTAATAAATATGTTTTTGGAGACATGCTCCTACGCTGCTTCTGCTTGTGAACCTCGTGACTGGCAGACTGTGGACGTATATCAGTCGGGAGTTGTTACTGTTAGGTAGTACAGTATTAGGTGTCGCCTGCGGTGTCGTGCCGGCTATAGCACTGACTTTGAACCTTAATTACTATGTTCATACGAACAATTTTTAATGCTGCTACTGGTACTCCGGCTGGGTGCTTTGGCGGCTGGGCCGGCTAGAGCCGGGCGAGAAGGCTGGGCGTGGGCGAGCACTGCACTGGCCGACTGGAGCCGCTGGCCGAGTACTGGTAGGCTGCTGGGCGGCTATGCCACTAGATGGTGTGTCCGGCTGAGCAATCGGCCTACCTGCAGCTGCAGGTTCTTAGTTCTTACGCCTAGGAGATGAAAAGCTCATCCCAAAAATCATTTGGAGACTGAAAGTATATATCATTTGGAGACGTGCGCTGGTTGTGTTTGACTGTGGACGCAGGACGCATCAGTCGGAGTTGTTAGATGCATGTCGTATGTGGTGTCGTGCCGGCGGCTATAGCTCTGACTTTAGAACCTTAATAGCGTGTGATCAATTTTTAATCCTGCTACTGGTATTCTTCTTTTCCTGTTTAATTGCGTGTGATCAATTTTCGTAATTGATCAATTTCATTGGGCGTCATGCATATATTAGAGGGCATCAGTTTGGAGTATCTTGCATATGTGACATTGTAGTCTTGCGTATGTCAGAGGCCCAACAACCATCAGGCCATGTGCCCATGTCATGTCTAGGCCGGGGCAAAACCCTGTGCCATGTGCCGGGCCACGAGTCTTTTTGGCAACTACGATGTGGACTCTGGCTTAGGAGAAACCTACAGAGGAGGGGAATGAAGCTTGATACACGGTGCTGCATGTGTGGTAGGCAAGATGAGGATGGAGGCCATTTGCTGTTCAAATGCAAAGGAGTGCAGAAAGTCTGGAGAGAACTGAATTTAGAACAGACAAGATGCAGGCTTGCTGAAGCACAGTCAGCGCGACAAATGATGGAGTTGGTACTGAAAATGCAGGGGAGAGAACAGCTTACGGTGATCATGCTATTATGGCTCTGGTGGGGGGGAGCGAAACCAGTGGAGGGAGGGAGGAAAGAGAAAAACTGCAGCAAACCTGGCTTATATTGCTGAGTTCCATGCTGATCTTGCATCAAAGACTGATGACCGACTATTGTCGGATTTGCGTCAGAGGACGCGATGGCAGAGAACAAGGGCGGGAGAACTAAAGCCGAACACTGATGGTGTGCTTTTAACAGTGATAAGCACGATGGAGGATGATGTTTCCTAATACGCGATGACCAGGGGCAAGTGGTGAGCTCGGGTGCTGGACGGGAAGACTTTCTACTTGATGCTTTTCAAGCAGAGCTGCTCGGTTGCCTTGCTGGTCTACAGGAAGCCACGAAGCTAGGAATTCAACGTATCACTTTAGAAATTGATGCCGCACTGGTGCAGGGGGCAATCAAGAAGGATGCGCACAGACTAACTTCCTCAGGTGGGTTGATTACAGAGATCAAAAAGCTCATCAGTGCCGAGTTAGTCTGTATCCTGCTCTATTTCCGTTTGTGAACGTGATTGTAATAAAGTTGCATGCTCTCTCGCTGGGTTTGGTAGTAATCTTCGAAGTATGACTTTGAGGATTTGCTAACCAACGATTTGGCTGTCAGATGAGTAATATAAGTATTGAAATTTTTTTTAAAAAAAAGAATTTCAGAGAATCAAAACGTTCTAAATTTAACTAAAATAATAGAAAAAATTATAAAAAATATGACATCAAATAAGTATACTAATAAATAAACTAATGAAAAATCTAATAGTACTTAGTTGATATCATGAATGTTGTTATCTCATTAAATAAATTTAATTATACTTAATATGCTTTAACTGTTCGAGATTTTTAGAAATGACTCGTAATTTGGGATGGATGGAGTACTGTTCTACCTAGGGTATACATAAACACACATCAATCATTTTTATTCATTCATCAATCTTTGACTTTATTTAAATTCACAAACTTGTGATTTCAATAATAATATAATCACACCTCTGCAATTTTCCCCTTGTTCTTGGAGAGTAGTACAGTGTGGATGACCGTGTCAAGGTTTGTCTCGGCAGGCCCACCTGGCAGCGCCGCCATTGTGGCTTTCTTCTTCCACTCCTGCGCACGGCGGCGCATCTCGCGCCCCTTCTCCCCTTCCATGGCCTCCTTTAAGATGGCCGCCACCTCGTCGCGCCGCACCTCACCGCCGATCTCCATCCCGATGCCCCACTCCGTGCGAACGTAACGGCAGTTGGTCTGCTGCTCCGCGAAGAAGGGCCAGCTGAGCATCGGCACCCCTGCGCAGAGGCTCTCCAGCGTCGAGTTCCAGCCGGAGTGGGTGAGGAACACGCCGACCGCCTCGTGCCGGAGCACGGCCTCCTGCGCGCACCACGTGGTCAGCAGCGCGCGGCTTTCGACGGCGGACGCTAACTCCGGTGGCAGTACGGCGGAATCGCCCCTGACCAGGTCCGGGCGGATGTTCCACACGAACGGGTAGCCGCTGTCGGCCAGGCCCCAGGCGAACTCGAGCAGCTGCGAGTTAGTCATCACCGTGATGCTGCCGTAGTTCACGTACACCACGGACCGCGGCGCGCGGCCGGCGAGCCACTCGAGCACGCCGTCCTGCTCCTTCCAGAGGTTGCAGCCGATGCCCGCGAGCGGACTGCCGGCGGGGATCTCGTGGCGCTCACGGAGGAGGACCGGGCCGACGGGGTACACCGGCATCGGGAGGACGGCGCGCATGGCGTCCAGCGTGGTGCTTTCGAGGTCCTCGAAGGTGTTGATGATGACGGCGTCCGGGACGAGCGAGATCCGCTCGGCCTGGTGCAGGAGGAAGTTGAGCATGACGTCGCCGCGGTCCGTGGTGCGGATGAAGCTCGGGAAGTCGCGCAGCTGCACGCCGTCGCACATGCCGTACGCGCCGGTCACCACGGTATCGAGGTGGCCGCCGTCCGCGAGGTCGGCCTCGTGCTTGAACGGCACGAGGCCCAGGTGGATGAGGTCCCGGAAGTTGCGGATGCCCATGTACCCGCAGGCGGCGATGGTCAGGAACGCGACGACGGGCACGCCGATCTCCCTGCCGGCGTCGAAGCCGAACGACATGATGGCGTCTACGACGAGGCAGGTGACCGGCGGAGACGAGTCGTTGGCGTCGACGTTGATGCTGGCGAGGAGGGAGAGGAGGTGCGGGAGGCACTTGGTCATGGTGGCGCTGCAGAGCGCGGGGATGTCCTGCGTGGCGTCAGCGTCGGAGGGCGGGAGGCCGTCGGGGATGGCGGCGAAGCGAAACCCGGGCACGCCGTCGAGCGCGTTGGGCCCGCGCGTGTGGAGCAGGCGCCGGTGGTTGAACTCGGTATTGACGAAGGTGACGTGGAAGCCCCGCGCGCGGAGGAGCTTGGCCAGCTTGAGCATGGGCGTGATGTGGCCCTGCGTCGGGAACGGCACGCACACGGCGTGCGGCCGCCGCTGGCCCTCCGCCGGCGTCAGTGACCCCATGATATGATCGCGCGGCACTTCCAGTTCAATCCAGGTGAATTTGGGTGTGCTCGGCAGCTTGGAAAAGTGATCAATTTATAGAACTCGTAGTACAGCTACGGCCTATCCTAGTGACCTGCAGCGAGCCGCAGCAAAAGAAACAATTATCGATGCGCCGCGATCAGTGAGAGTGAGAGTGAGACGTTGACGCTTGCAAACAACGTCGCTGTTGACGGCAGTGCGGGCCTATGTTTATATATAAACAAAAGAAGCACGCGGTACTCGTTGTCAGCGACCTATTCTACCGGAATCAGATAGATACAGTATTAGGATCAGCTCCTCAGGTAGTTTGTTACATTCAAACGGCTAGTGGAGCTATTGCTTCCTATTCTTCCTGATCCTGGCTCGTAGGCATCGGTTATGATTGCTTGGCCATCAGTAATTCGTCTCGTGTATATGTATCTGCATACTGTCAATAAATGAACCCAGACCATTCTTCTAGTGTTGCTAAATTATAGGTGCCTGATTTTTTTCTTTCTTTGCACACGATCAACATCATCCATCTAATCCAAATCCAACGACCACTACTCATCCTCATCTTTAGGACTGAGCATCTTCTCCCTTGCTTCCAGTTCATCTTCACTTTCAGGCAGCTATAGCATAGGAAATGCATTCTTCTCTCTTACATGGTATCATGATTTTTTCTCATCCACAACCCCGCTTTTGTTGCTCCGGTCCACGCCAATTCATACTGGTTCCTCCGCCTCCACAAACACGAACCCATTCGCCATGCTTGATAACAGCCTCCCATCCATTCCGCGCACACCATTCCGCCTCCACAAACACGAACCCATTCCACGCACACCACGTGGACGGCAATCGTCGAGCAGTTCCTCGATAACAGCCTCCGATCCATCGCAAGTTGTATTCCTAGTGGGAATTTCACAGCCTCGACATGCTCGTCTACAAGTACTGTAACCGCCTCCACTATCACAGTGGACAATCTCGATTTACAGCAGCAGGCAAACGTGTCCGTTGCGGGTCCACTTCACGGTAAATCGTGGCACCACCATAGCGGGCGCATTAGGATGTCCGCTACGGTAAATATTTTGGAAAAAACAAAAGAAAAAATAAAAAAGCTCGTACGGGCTTGGATCTTGGCCTGGATCCCACCGCCGCTGCCGAAACCCTAGCGCCGCCGGGGGTGTGGCTGGCCACCCGTGCGACCTGCCGCCACCGCCAAAAGGAGTATGTCGAGGTTGATCCGCGTGGCCCCGACATCAATCTACACCATGCCGCCTGGAGACCTGCCGCCGTGCCACCATTTTCTGGATGTCGCCGCCGTGCCGATGGCCCTGCGCCTCTGGAACGTTGATCTACACCATGCCACCGGGATCTGGAAGCCATCGCCACACCGATGGTCATTGCGCCTCCGGATCTGGCAGCCTGAGGAAGATAGAGGATGAGAGAGGTACTGAGAGAGGAGAGAGAGAGGGGAGAGAGAGGGAGAGACATACCGGCTGAGCCTGCCACGGACAAGCCCGCTGCACCACCGCAACCGGCTGAGCTCGTGGCTGCCGTCGAGTTCCGCGACCTCGCCCAATCGTGGCCCCACTCCATGCACCGACTGGCACCGTCGTGCAACCGTGGCCCAGCTTCACATGCTAACACAGCCGCGACCCCCCTCCACGCACTAACGCTGCTGTGGTGCCGTCGTGAAGCAGCAGCAGGAGGATGGGGAAGAGATGGGGAGGAGAACATCATGGCTTTGGGAGGAGCAGCAGAAGGATGGGAAGACTGGGGAGTGGGGTGCCGCGTGGGGAGTGGGGAATCGCTGAGAGACCAAAGTGGGGAACGACGAAGGAGACTGGGGTCAGGCTATGGAGAAGAGAGAGAGTTGGGCCTCGTCCTAGGCCAGTTGGGCTTCACCCTTGACCATGGCAGTCCTTATAAACTGTCCGTTGCGGTAAATCGATTTACTGCAGTGGGCAATAATGTCTGCCACAGTAAAAAAATGCATGATGTGGTAAATCATGTGATTTACCACAGTGGGCATCATAAGTGTTCATCATGGACTGCCAAAGTGCAACACACTGTGGTTTATCATTTGTGGTTTAGTGCTCACCGACACCTAATACGACTACGACACTACCATCTCTGACCCGGCGCTCATCATCAACACGCTGCATGGCCAGAACAACATGTTCAGCCAGGCAGCTGTACTCTCCACCATGATGATGCCACCCACTTCCTCTACACATGTCGTATCTAACTCCCTTCTAATGGGCGCAGACTGTGCTTCTCAAAGTTGTCAACACATAAGTTCATCCCACCGCCCCGGCTCCATCTTCAAATCCATGTACTGGCACAGTGATCATAAGGGAGCTTCAGGTTGATCGCCACAAGAAGCGTGAGGGCTTTGACACCCAAACTCATCAAGGGCTCTGACTGAGGGTTTAGGTAGGGCTTGAGGTCCGTTTGAGAGCACTATTGAAAGTCCCATGTTTGGTTTTGGTAATTGAGTGACAACTTTAGGTGGACTAATATGTATATGGTTGAGATACACAGAATTAGTCCACAGGTACTTGTATGTGACCAAGAGGTGAAGATCAAGACTTGGCGCTAATGAACCACCCCAACGGTGAAGAGCAAGTAAAGTCAAGGATCGATAGACCTAGAGGGTTGCATGTTGAAGGAGCTTATTGCATATGAGACATGACATGGAGTCATGTGACCTAAGCATGGTGAAGATCAAGATGAGGCTTGGCTCGAAGGACCAGTTGCAAGTGTGAAGGGAAAGTTGAGGCTTCGAAGCGAAGGACCGTGCGACGATGAAGCTTGGGCAAGACTTGGCGCCGATGGACCAACACAATGGAGAATAGCAAGTGAAGTCAAGATCGATGGATCAAGACGATCATGTGATGATGTGAATTGAATCATATCATTTGTTGAGCATGTCATGCACGCGGTGCATTGGCACATTGGAGGTGACGGTGGAAATGAAGATGCAAGGCAAAGGTATAAGCTAGGGCATTTCATTTCACCAGTCACGAGGTGTTTAGAGAAATTGATGACCGGATTTAGGCTTGATAGTCCATACTATCAAGAGGGGCAAACGAGTTTGCATATCGGTCATCTAGTGCCACTTGAGCGATCTAACATTGCGATGTTGCTAGGATCGAGTGGCGTTGTGAGATCAAGAGAAAATCCTTTGAAAATAATTGTGAAAATGCTAACACACATGCACATGGTGATGTACACTTGGTGGTGTTGGCACGTTTGCAAATGAGAAGGTGTTGGAGATGTTTTCGTGAACTCTTGCGTTGAAAAAGAGAGTTGATGGCTCTTGGATTGGAGAACTACTTTCATCCTTTACGTTTTGGATCAAGTGGCTATGTGGGTTGTGTAGCCCTCTAAATAAGCTTTCCATAGAGTCCAAGATCATCGAAAATGGAGTTCAGAGCTAAGAGATATGCCCGTTTTAGTGCGGGGTGGTGCTGGACCAGCGGAAGTTCCGGTGGGCCTGGACTGGAAGTTCCGGTTAGCCCAGCCTGAGCAACTGCGCGCCCCGAATAACTTTCGGTTCACGACCGGAAGTTCTGGTGGAGTTCCGATGGACGACCGGAACTTCCGTTTAGGTGACCGGAAGTTCTGGTAGGCGTCCGAAGTATGCGTTTTCTGGGGAATCTTTCACAACGGCTATATTTGTTCTAATCGAAAGTTCTGGTAGGGCTTCATCGAAAATTCTAGTAGGCCACCTGAATTTGAATGTAACAGCTCTTTAGCCCATGGGGGCTATAAATAAGAGGGGTGGCCGGCCATTTGATGGTGCTGAGCACACAAGGGCCTTGGTGGCTTGCTTTGTGGTGCTTGGGAACCCTCTAACTCATATATGCTTGATAGGAGATCATTCGATAGTGTGAATGAGCGATTCTAGTGCGATTGCTTTTAGAGATAGCATCATGTGGCACTAGGTGTTCATGTTGCAAGCTTGCAAGCTTGTTACTCTTGGAGGTTGCCACATCCTAGACTGCTTGGTGGCTGGAGACTTCATGAGACACGCAACGGAGATTGTGCGGTGCTCGGAAGGTTGATTTGTGAGAGGTTGGTGCTCACCTCGTGGGGATCGCGAAGAGTACGACTAGTGGATTGCTTGTGTCATTGAGTTACCTCACTCAACATAGTGTGGTCTTGCAGTGCTCTTGAGAGAGCTTGCCTTGTGAGGCAACTGGCTTGCGAGTCATACCGAAGAACCAATTGTGTGTGGGTTCGCTCACGGTTCCCTTGCGAGGGAGTGCCTTGCGAGGCAAGTGGCTTGCGAGTCACACCAGAGGAATCACAAGGGTGTTGGTCGACACAACTGGACGTAGCTTAGTGGCAACTAAGTGAACTAGGTAAAAAATCGCCGTGTCATCCATCTTGTTCCACACTTTGCGGTGGTTTGCAATTCTCTTCACAAGCTTGTATTTACATTCTTATATATATATATATATCTTGCTTGTGTAGTTGCTCTTGTATTTAGATAGCTTGTGTAGCTTTCTAATTGCCTTCTTGCTTGTGTAGCTAGAAGTTTATCTCTCACTTTGCTTAGTTTGTGTAGCTAAGTAATTGACCTCGTGGGTTCGGTTTGTGTAACTTTGTCCTTGAGCATCTAGTGAGCTTAGGTTGGCTTTGTGCTTTTTGCTCATTAGAATTGTATAAGTGCTCTCTTGGTTGTTAAAGTACTAGTTGCTTAGGTTGGTGTAACCTTGCAAGCTAGACTTGATTAGAAGAGCACTAGCTAGATTGACACCTTGAATTCTTGCTTAGGATCTTTTATCAAGGTGCATCTAGAGTCATAGTTAGAGGGGTGAAGTCTTGGTTAGACCTTTAGTTTAATTCTGCAATTATTTTGGTTAGCCAATACGATAAGTTTTTAGAAAGGACTATTCACCCCCTCTAGTCTATCTCGACCTTACACGTGGCATCGGAGATAGGTCTCTCATTTTAGTGGTCTTAACCGGCCCGCGAGGATGGCAACTAGAGGGTTTAATGATGCTTGTCTTTGTGACACACATATATTTGATGGCACACACTTTGCACGGTGGAAACACCACATGCATGATCATTTTTGTGCCATGGGACCTAAGGCTTGGTGGTTATCACAAATGATCTCACCCATGTGTTAGACAAAGAGAACCTTACCGAAGCTCAAAAGGATCTCTATGCACTTGATTCAAATGCTCTCTTATATCTAATCAAATCTTTGAGCTTTGATGTGTTTGATAAGGTGTACACTAGGGTGTCTGCATATGTGTTGTGGGATAACATCAAGCACACCTTATGGTGATGCCTCCACTTGGGATGATGGCAAGTACAAGGAGGTTGAGGCCAAGGTGATGGCGCATGAGGTTGTTGAGCATGACCACAATAAGGTTATTGTTGAGGATTGCACCACCTCATGGTCAAGTGATGATGATGATCTATCTACCACAAGATCACTTGACAAGATGGATGATGAGGCCTCGAGTGAGGCAAGTGTTGAGGCTACCTCAAGCACACTTGATGGAAATGATAATGGTTCATGCTCTAATGATGATGCTACAACAAGCTCTCCTACGTCATCATATTGCTTCATGTCACAAGGTGACACAAAGGTATCAAGTTGCAATGTGATTGATCATGCTTCATATGATGAGCTTGTTAGTAGACTTGATAGCATGACCATGTCTTTAGAAAATGAGAAAGCTAAAACAATGAAATTGGAAAATGAAAACTCTTTTCTAAAGACAACATGTGAACAACAAGAGCATCTACTTTATGTTACTACTTGTTCACGTGATGTGCTAAAATTGGCTCATGAGGAACTAAGTGTTGCTCATGATAATTTGTTACATGCTTTTCTCACTAAGAAGTTTTCCAATGATAATATTAAAACTAGTGAGAGCTCATCACATGGGACAAATGATCAATCACATATTGTTACTAACCCTTGTGATGTAGGAAAGAAGCATGTATCCACCTCTTGCGATGATATATTATCTTTGCCATGTTCTTCACATTTAGATGCTTGTTATTCCTCTATGTCTTGTGAGACTAACCTTTTGAAGGAGAACAATGAGCTCAAAAATAAAGTGGAGAAGTTGAGCAACAAGTTAGAGAGGTGTTACAACTCCAAGGTCCTTTTTGGGAAATTATTGAAGAATCTAAGAAGCCTCAATGACAAAAGTGGTCTTGGATATGGAATGAACAAGTTGACCAAAGAAGTAAGAAAGTTGGCATTGAAGATAAAGAGGCGAGAAGAGGAAAAGGTATCTCATTTCATGTGCTATCTATGCCATGAAATGGGACATCTTGCAAATGCTTGCCCAACTCAAGAAAAGCCACAAGTTAAGCAAGAAAAGAAGCCCCAAGATCAAGTCAAGATCAACCATGAAGAAAAAGTTGATGACTTGAAGATGAAGAAGAAAATAAGAAGGGGTAGAAAAGCTTATGCAAGGCATCAAACTCATATCCATGATGCCAACAAGATGATGATGAGCAAGAGTCAAGAGAAGAGGAATTTGGCTCACATCAAGTGCTTTGAATGTTGAGATATGGGACACTTTGCCTCGGGGTGTCCTACCAAGCTTGAGAAGAAGGCTCAAGCAAATCATGAGAGGCAAGGCAATGAGAAGCATCACATGAACAAGGATGAAAAAGCTCAACCAAAGAGAAGATGCTACTCATGCCGGGAAAGGGGACACATGGCTCATTCATGTCCCCTAGGTAAAACTCCTAAGACCATTTCAATTCTTGTAAATAATATGCTTAGGAAGGATGGTGATGTACCTCCATGGTTGCTATGGCAAAACATCCCGCTACTCATACTAAGGCATTGTCTAAGTATGTTGCTCCTAACTTGAGAGGACCCAAACTAGTTTGGGTACCATCAAAAAGTGGTTGAATATTTGTAGGTACCATGGCATTGTAGACTTGATTCAATTGATTTCATATCATTCATCATTTGATTGAGTCAAATATTTAAGCTTAGTGCTTATCTCAACCCAATGCCAAGTCATAAGTGAAGTCCAAATGTGCTACAATATACAAGTGCTATAATTCAAGTTGTGGTGATTTGATTATTTAGTTGATGGCCTGCAAATATTTGAGTAGAAGCTTGCTTTGGATGATCATGAGCTATCAAGGTATATCCATAGTTGATCTAGTTCTTTTGGGTGCATATGAGTTGATTGAATTAGATATATATGCACATATTGCTTGCTATGAGATGTTTGAATGGATTAAATGCCTAGTAGTCAAATTTGGATTAATTTGGATGGATATGATCACAAGATGACTTTTAGCGAGTGATATAAATGGATCTATATCTTGTGTTGGTATTCAAACAAGTTGAAATCAAGTTTGATTCACTTTTGAGAAAGCATAGCTAAATTTGCTTAAATATGTTCATTATTCAAAATCTGAGCTAGTTGTGAAGATAGCCATGATTGATTGATCAAATCTATTTGGAATGGCTTGAAATTTGGTATACATGTTTTACACTTATGATACACGATGTTGTACAAATTTTATGAGAATTGGATAAGGATCACATTGGTTTTGGAGTAGATCTTTTCAGCTTAGTGCAGCAGTTTTCAGCATGTAGCAATATGGGAAGATGTGAAATCTGGTAGAAACCTAGAAGTCCAATGAATCTCAAATTTTTACAGATACTAGAAGACTTAGTGTTGCACATCTCCACCAAATTTCATGGCATTTTGATCTGTAATTTGGGAGATATGGATCATTTGTTGAAGGGTACAGAATCTGCTAGAAAAGTGACAAACTTTAGATAAATCATTAGTCACTCAAATCGAAAGGTCCTCAAGTTGGAATCATGATTATAAGTGGTTGAGGAACCTATGTTTGGTTTTGATCTAATCTAGAAGCATAACAAGAAATGAGTACAAGGTCATTTGATTGGAGAGAGTATTTGTTACAACATTTGGTACTCAAATTAAAGATCAAGATCAAGATCATGAGCAAGATGGAAGTTTAAGTTCTAGTGACAATTGAAGATCATTTGGAAGAAAGAAAAGAACTTAAACAATAAAGAGAAGGACTTAAAGAAGAATTGAAGATTATTAATCAAGATGAGTATGATCAATCAAACGAAGGCAATTCAAGTGAGTATCAAGGATAGTTCTTGGAGAGATCACTTCTCCTCGAGGGGGCATGCCGCCCATGAGTGGGTAAACCAAGTGGGATACTTGGAAGGCTAATATGAAAGTGGTGATCTAAGGATTATTGGAGACGATGCTTAGTTGAAGCAATCAAAAGGATTGATCAAGAAAGCAAGCAACACCCAACAGAGAGCAATAAATGACAAATCAAGTGATATTACAAGTGGTATTCACTCATGCAAGCATCAAGAACAAAAGAAGAAGCAAGCCAACCACAACAAGAAGAGTGCACTTGATCATTAGTGGTTCTCAATTCATATGGATGAAGCATGAAATTCTAATGGGTATCTATCGACTTTATCAAGCTTATAACTGGACTTCACATTGCTATTGGAGTAATGAAATTGGAATCTAAATGACTATCATCTATGATGGGGATGTGATTCCCTGATCTTCCGTCAGATGGAGATAACTATCGTTTTGGTGGAGCACGACACACCGATCCGGCTTCAGATCCAAAGACCCGAACCCTGCAATCTTAGCACCACGACTCCTCTGGTTATCAACCGTGTCTCCAACCGGTTGACCTCGCCACGAAGGCTAATCCCTGCCTGCGAAACGAAGAACACAAGTAAGAACTCGAAAGAACGCAGCTCAATTAATGGGACAATCTGCAAATGAATGATTAAGCACTCGAGTTGGGGTTCCACAAACCGATGAACGGCGGCTGTCGATGGACAGAATAATCTAAGCAAAACCCAAACCCTAACGTAGGTGGCGGTTGTTCATAATATAGCCTAAGGGGCGTCCAAGGACCCCTACTCACGTCCATACGCAGCCCCGACACAATACAAGGCCCAAACGGCCCAAAAGACGGCGACACAGCGCCCTGACAGATTCTAGACGTCAAACTTTTTCGATGATTCCCGATGACTCCGAATGAATTTGGGCCTCCAACAAGATTCATTGGAAATGTCTTCTTGTTATCTTTCTTTAGAGTACAAGAACGTCCAATTCTGAGTCCGTATGTGGCCTGGGCGACTGTTTTAGTGCTGACTGGTCCTGGAGCCCGAGATGGACTCGAACTTGACATGTATTGGGCCTCCAACTTGGCTTGGACGCCCATGCTGACCTCCAAAGGTGGTGGCCAAGGTGGAGGA
>CM041644.1:15941690-16015267 GCA_023333625.1 Bothriochloa decipiens | reverse complement strand
AAAAAACAGGGCAAAGTGTGCAAGCTCAACAGCATGGTCAACATCAGCATCGTCCATGATGATAAAAGGAGACTTGCCTCCTAGCTCCAGTGTCACTGTCTTAAGGTTGCTCTTTGCGGCCAACTCAAGAATAATTTTGCCAGTATCGGTAGATCCAGTAAATGCAACCTTTATTGAAGGAAAGAAATATATGTTTAGTCCTAATAGTTTTTTAGGCCATTCTCTATAAAGACATACAATATAATTTAAAGGTTTGTTTACCTTATCAACATCCATATGACTAGCGAGAGCAGCACCAGCAGTAGGGCCATAACCAGAGACGACATTCACAACACCCTCAGGTAGCCCAGCCTATTTAACATGCAAAATATGATCAGCTTTGATTGAAAGAAAAAATACAGACTATATAAATATTATATCCATTATATATTCTAACAACCAACTGGCCCATTGCATCCTCAAAGAAGCTAGATCTAAAGATAGATAAGAAAGAACATGGTTGACTAATCCTAGCATCTTTTATATTCCCAGTAAAACACATACACATCACTAGAACGTTTAAAATAGTTGTATGATGAAAGAAAGCCCATTCTGTCTACGTAAATTGACTAATTGCAATAAAATAAAAGGGAGTGATTATGAATTTACTTCACTAACAAAACTAAAGCAAACACAAAATCTTAGTTGCACCAACCTCATGCAACAGTTTGGAGATATACAAAGCCGACAGAGGAGTTTGTTCAGCAGTCTTGAGAACGAGAGTATTTCCACATGCCAAAGCAGGGCCAACTTTCCAGGCAAACATCAGAAGAGGAAAGTTCCATGGGATGATCTGACCAGCAACACCAATTGGCTCATGCAAGATCTGTACATGGTGTGGGCCATCAGCCGGCACAACAAGCCCATGGATCTTATCAGCCCAACCTGCGAAAAAACAGAAGAAATGGAACTGAATCAGACATGGATTACAGACAACTTTCATCAGTTAATATTAAATAAAGGCAATCACCAGCATAGTAACGCATAAGACGGGCCACCATGGGTACTTCAATCTGGGCTGCTTGCTCATATGGCTTCCCGTTGTCCCATGTCTCCAAAGCAGCAAGCTCGTCATTGTGCTTCTCAATCAAATCAGCAAACCGCAGTAGGATACGGGACCTCTCCTGCAAAGTTAGATTCCGACCATCTGTGAGCATGACTGAAGATCACAATGACACGACAGAAACTAAAATCTCAAGCTGAGTGTTTACATAGGCAGTCATCTTCGGCCATGGCCCTTCATCAAAAGCCTTGCGGGCTGCAGCTACTGCACGGTTAATGTCCTCTGAATCACCCTCAGCCACATGAGCAATCACCTCCCCTGTACGGGGGTCCAGAGTTGGGAAGGTCTTGCCTGAAGAGATGAAAATACACATCACAAATGTGAGTTTGACTTATCATCAAGAATAGGAAAAACTAGAATAATAGACCTTTGCCATGTTGCAGGTATGCATTAGACAATATTTTGGCAAATATATGGTTGATAACATAACTGTTTGAATACTTTGAAGTGTAGTGCTTTGTGGTGAAGGATAGTTTCTAACGGGGAATGATTTAGAAGGGTGTCGGTTTGTATTCTAAAGTCTAAACAAATATGCATATTTCGTTGTTGGATAGCATATAAGCTCGAAACATTTCAGATTACATGGATTTTCATTACTCTTCTTTACCCCTAACAATAAGCAGATATGAAGTGAAAAATAACTAATGTAGATTTTTTTTTCCAGTTTATGGGCCCACAGCAATCATGGAGAAGCCCAGCAAAGTGGCTAGTGCTTTATTACTAATTGTTCAAATTCTAATGCTAACCAGCTGACGTACAAGAAGAGCTGCTCAAATTGGAATGAAATGGAGTCACATACCAGATGCGGAATCAACAAAGTTGCCATTAATGAGGAGCTTTGTATAGTTCACTTGGACTGAGGGCGTGATGGGCTCCTCCACTGCTGCTGCAGTGCTGAACCTCTGAAGGACCCCTGGCAACTGTCCTCGCATCCCATCTGCAGGCACAGTGGTAATATGATACGGCTTTATTCATAAATATGTCAAGACTCAGAGAAACATAGTCACAAATTTCTAAGAAACAAATACATTAAATGAGGCGTGGATTTACAGAAGGCTAATAAAGATGTTCAGACCATATTTGGTGCCCCAAAGCATGAATATCCCAAAACATGATATAGCAAGACAAAGGCACATTATATGTGCTATATCCTTCTTGTTTCTATACATATAGAACTACATTATTTCATACACGTGGTGCATTTGTCTTAGAATGCAGTACAACAAACTTGCATGTTAATCAACAGCGAACTGAAAATACCACACTAATTTCTAAATGAAGATTTTGAAGCAGAACAAAAGGAGGTTGGCTGTTAAAGAAGACATGAACATATTAATTTGTGGCTACCTTTGACTTTTTACTAAGTTGAGCTCCAACGATGACTAGGTGAAGCAAGCTATTTCAGTGGCCTTGTAGCAGTGGCAAGCAGTTCAGTAGCGAAGATAAGGACATGTCATTTTCTAAAATTATCTTCTATTCCATGATGTTTGCCACATGGGAAAATGCCAATTTTGCAGAAAGTGGCAGACTGAATATGCCATCTATTTTTTTTTACATTACTACACGAAATAAATTTCGCATTGCAGTCTGGTTACCAAGGAAATTCACTAAATGGATGATGGTTGTCTTTTAAATACAATAAATATGTAGAACTTCGAAAGTGACTAGGCTTGCGTCGCCACTAATAATCCAATATATCAAGCAGTTGGGGTAGCAAACAAAATTGCAGACAACCAAAAGCTCTGGCTTCCACTGTACCGATAAGGACCGGAGGAAAAATCGGCACCTTACCCTGTCGCAGAAAAATCTCATCTCTGGAGCGAAAAAGTCCAGAACACTCATTCAAGCCATGACCCACTGATGACGCACAAGGCTAAGAAGCCGCACATCCCAAGTCGTACGGGTGAGGGCAAAGCCGGAAATGGCCACAATGCCTGAGTAGAGACAAGGCGCACTAGATGATGGGCGGGTGAAAGCGACGTTGGATGGGAAGAGTTGCTTATGGAGGACGACTATATCTCCAAGAGACTAGGATAGGTGCTGTACACACAGGTAGAGGTAAATGAAGATGAGGTGATTGATCATCATGAATTAGAAGAACCAATTATAGCGAGATTACATGTCAAAATCATGGATTTTTTTGGTATTTAGAGAGAGCGAAATCTACAAGCTTTTACTACGTCAGCAGTCAGCAGCTATGGAGCGAAAGCAAGCAAAGGCTGACAACAATCAGAAGTGGGCTGGCTTCTCCTTTTCGTTTTTACACACGGGGATCACAAGGTAAACACCCTGCAATTCAGATCGTGATGTCTGCTCTACTGATCAGATCCAACGCGACACACACACGAAGACACCCGAGAAGAAACAGAGGTGGGGGATGCGGTGATATCAACATGAACAAAGATAAAATCAAGAACCCATAATTAAAAAAAAAAAAAAAAAAAAACAGGATAGCTAGGGGCAGGTGCGCAGGGACGCATGTCCAAGAAGCGCGGAGCAATGAATCGAAACGATACCTGGCCTGCGCAGGGCAGAGGGGCCGGCAGGGGCCGAGGCGGCCCTGGCCAAGAGGCAGCGGGAGACGAGCGAGGACGCGGCCCTCCGAGCCATGGGATCGGGGCGAATTTATTGCGGCCGCCGAACCGAATCCAAGAACCCTCTGCTGCTGCGGCTGGTTCCTCCGCCGCGGCGCAGCGCAGCGCAGTAATGGAACTCCTGTACTTGCAGGCGTCCCCGCAGCAGCAGAAGCAGCGGAGGTTGTTGGTGTGGGAGTGAGGACTGAGGACGAGTAATGGCTGCCGCCTCCCCCTCTCTCTCTCTCTTCGTCTTGGGTTTGGGCTTGGTCTGGGCTAAATAGGGCCGGGAGGGACTGACGAGTGGGAAAACGAGGGCAATTTTGGCATTGTTGAAATGGATTATCGTGGACCTCAGCTGGGTGGGTGGCGCTGTTCATCTGGACGTGGGGCCCATCTCGGTGCAGAGCGTCGTGATGGGCTTGGAGATTTCCCACCTCAAATCGGGTGATTCTTCTCAAGTTTAGTCGCTGCACGTGCCTTTTAATTGAGAGAAGGAAAAAAAAAACACAAAGATGCCTTTTTGGCCATCGAAGTAATAATCGGATTAACTTGGGAAGCAGCAACTAGGACATTGATGTGATACTAGTATAGGGTGAAAAATTTCCAGCATTTTCTCTCCTCTTCTTTTTTTTGATAGCGTAGCGCCAATGAGGCGATATGGCTACTGATGTTTCATCTGTATTTTGTCGATGGACGGCTGCCAGTAGGTCCATGAGTTATTAATACCCACATATATGTGTGCAGGAATTATAATAGGTTGATAGGTTTCCTTTTCATATGAAGTCAGTTATAGGATTCCCGGTTCTTATGAGAATTATCACGACGTGTGCATGTGTTCCTGTTGTATGAGTAAATCCTTTTTTAAGGCCTCGTTTAGATTGCAAAAAATTTCAACATGATGAATAGTAACTCTTATGTTATATTTGATAAATATTGTCCAATCGTGGACCAACTAGGCTTAAAAGATTCATCTCGTGATTTCAAACTAAACTGTATAATTAGTTATTTTTTTACTTATATTTAATGCTCCATGCATGAATCCAAAAATTAATGTGATGGAGAGAGTGAAAAAACTTAAAATTTAGAGGCAATCTAAACAAGGCCTAAGATGCTATAATTATACTCGCACGTCACTAGCTGCCCCCGTACTTACGCTGCTAATTAATTCAACTTTCTTCCCTCGCAGCTTACCAAGGAAAAGAAAATGGCAACGGTTACCGTCCGTCCCCTGTTAGTGTTAGGTAGCCCACACTTGTTGCAGGAGCGCGAGTGAGATCGGGCAAGCTGCATGCTGCACGGCACGTACCGTCACATACTGTTGCATCAAACGCATCTATAATGATGCATCCGTGACAGGTAAAAAAACGTGATGGGGTGTGTTTAGTTCCCGCGAAATTCGAAAGAAAATGTCACATCGTGTCACCTCAGCGCAATGTAGCATTTTGTTTTTATTTGGTAAAAATTATCTAAACTTTGCGTAACTAGACTCAAAATGTTCGTCTCGTAAAGTATAACAAAACTATGTAATTAGTTTTTAATTTTATCTATATTTAGTACTTCATACATGTGCCGGTATTTTAATATGACGGGTGATAGGAATTCTGCATAGTAAATTTTAGAGTGATTTCAGGGGATCTAAACACAGCCATGGTGCACCAATGACGAAGTACACGCACGGAAAAAGAGGGGGCGTCACAAAGATAGACACAGCGCACGGGCATCGTGTCATGACAGGGGGTGTGTTTAGTTGCCCGAATTCGAATGAAAATGTCATATCATGTCACCTTAGCGTCCTGTAGCATTTCGTTTGTATTTGGTAAAAATTATCTAAACTTTGCGTAACTAGACTCAAAATGTTCGTCTCGTAAAGTATAACAAAACTGTGTAATTAGTTTTTGATTTTATCTACATTTAGTACTCCATGCATATGCCGGTATTTTGATATGACGGGTGATAGGAATTCTGTATAGTAAATTTTAGGATGATTTTAAGAAAACTAAACACAGCTGGGAGGAGAATCCAAGAAGAGCAAGCACCCTTGTTGTACTACCTGGCATCCGGAGCGCAGCTGGCCCCCAGGCGACGAAGGGGCGGCCGGACCTGGCGGGGACGACGCGGCGTGAGGCCAGCGACGCGGCCGCCCTCCGTGTGACAGCGGCAGCAGAAGCGGAAGCCATTGCCAATCTGCCGCGTCTCTTTTTTTTTTTTTTTGACTCAGTGGGCAGTGGCCTTGGGAGTGGGAAAGCAATTGGCCGCCGATCAGAGTCGCGGATTTGGCCTTGGACTTCGGTAGTGCACACACAGCGACGGGGGCCCTTGCCCATGCGGCCTTTAATAGGCCTGGGAGTTGACTTTTCGGGTTCAAACAAGCCTTCCTCCGATCCTCAGTAACACATCAACAAAATCACCAAGGTGCAAAATCAAACAGTTATCTGCAGGGGTAAAAAAAATACTTCCTATATTTCAGGTTATAAGTCATTTGAAGAATCCCAAAGGGTAAATGCATTTAAAGTTTAACTGAATTATATGACAAGATAATAACATTTAAAATGAGGATACTATATATGTATTAGCTGAGTATCAAAATATATTATAGCTAGTTTTTATCTAATTAAATGTTAGCTAACTATAAACTTTAGTTAGAGCTAACAACTAGTTCTACATTATCCAGACAGTTTCGTACTTAATTTCATTTTCATCCCTACAGCAGAGTGATAGACATGAACCATTTCAAAACAGATTTCCATGGGTCATGTGCACTGATTATATATATCAAACAGATCAAGAAGCTTGCGCAGGGTTCCAAATCCAAGTTGCTCAGAATCACATGCATGATTAGCTAGATCCTGTTTAGATAACGTAGTGTACTAACAGATGCTATTAACCTTCGCCTTGCTAATTTTTGCTAGCACTTAGAGCATCTCAGGAGTGTCGTAAAACAACTCTCTGTTTTGATTACTTAAGTAAAAAGAAAAAAAAAGTGTTTCCTCCGACCGTTTATAGTGAAAAAAAAGTTCTTTAGAATGTTCTCTGATATTAAATCACAAAAAGTATTTTCTCTTATATTCATAAGTCGTCCGTATCCTCTCCCCATCTAGTGATTTTCTCAAGAGATTGGAATAAATTGGGCCCATGAGTGAATTAAGAAAATAAAAGATTCCAAGTGAGTAAACGTTAAGAGGCAAAGAAACTATTAAAACAAGTTTGGTTGGCTAGAAATAATTGGGAGTTTCCAATGCAAATTCATTTAAAAAGCTAATGAAATTCAAGAAAGCTATTGGAGAGAGAAATACATTTGATATTGCTACTTTTTTGTTAACTCGCTAAACTATTATTTACCATGTTAACTAGCTGAATTTCCCGAGCGTTGCCGTGGGAATTTGCAGTTGAATAACGATTGAGAATCTGACTATCAATGATGTTGCTTAGTATATCGTTGGAGAGCATGCATGCTTAAGGTGTTGTGAGTAAGACGACAATCGAAAACACTTTAGTCAATTGATATTGTTGGTATTAATAAGTGACCGCTGTATTTGTATACCATTTAATTTGATATGGTATATGTAGAGTATAAGAAGCAAGGTATTTTTTATGGAACTACGTGTCGGGTATCAAGATTAGGGATACCTGAAAGTATCGATTAAAAGAAACAAACCCCCAAGAAATCCTCATGAAATCCGTGGCCCGAAGGCCATCACGAAATAAAGCCCAACCTGCAGGGGAGGCACTGGGCCGGCCCACGAACGTGATCTTTCCGGACAGTACGAGCACCCCCTCGCCCAGAGACCCCTCGAGTGACGGAAGGGGGTCGAACGAACGACCCCCCGTCGACTCACTCAACCCTCCTCGACATACCTACCCGCGTACGAAAATCAGGGCATTAAATGTACTGAACTACCCCCGCCTAACCCTATGGCTACAGCTGCGTCCACAGAAACAAAGTATCAAAGTCAAATCTATCTTTTACCGCCCATCCCTGAACGTGCGGTGACTTAACCCGTACTGTTGCACATACCGAGCACTATACCTCGATCGACACTCCCTCGAGGATAATACAACAGCTTCCGTCTCGATCGACACTCCCTCGAGGATAATATGATAGCTTTTGTCCCCGGGTTTTCTGGAGCACGATCTTATCCGCTCAGGCGTCGACCCCCATATCTACTCCTTGATCCAGCCTCGGACGCCGTCAGTCAACATGTAAACAGCATCCGCACGTCTCCAACAGGGATACTCACGCCCTACACAGGAATGGAGGTATTTCACCACCCATCACCGACATCGCCGAGACGCACCCTAAAGGACGGGCGCCATACCAGGAGCACGCCGCTACAGTAGCCTCTACTGTACCGACATCATCACCCCGTCGTCATCAGCCGCATCAGCTCCATCCAAGGCAACATCCCTAGGATTTCATGTACACCTGCGCCTCTCCTTGGCCTATAAAAGGGGACGTCAGTGCTAGTTCTAGGGCATCAAAACAACCAGGCATACAAGGCAGAGGTCTAGTAGCCCAAGACTTAGGCTCCTGCTCCATCCCCCCGTACAAAGCACTTCGATGCAAGGCAATATAACTCTCCCTCTCCCGTTGGACGTAGGGTCTTCTCTTGCCCAAACCAGGATAAATCGCTTGTGTTTTGCTTTGCATCACCATCTGGGTTAGGGAGCACGCAGCATATTGCTCATTGGGTTCTTGTCCACGGGACAAAACACCGACACTACGCTTCACATGAGTACATATAAAACACCATTTAATTTAATATGGTATAAGTAGGGTGTAAGAAGCAAGGTATATATTAATTATTTATAGAACTACGCTTCACATGAGTAATTACAAAACATGATATCTTTAACCTAGCAATATAAAAGTTTTAGTATTAGAGATCACTTGATGTCATTCGCAAAGAGAGAGAGAGAGATCACTTGATGTAGTTAGAGATGACTAAACTGAGATAAATTGCCATGCTTTATGGGGTACGGACCAGAGGTTTCTTTTCTTGCATAAATACGGAACTTACGAAAACCTCTGTGTATAACTTGACCAGCATTCCTCTAGAGATAAATAAGGTATTAGGCCTGATAGGCAGCTTTGTCTTTGTTTGCATCAGGAAGACACCAAATTTGACATAGGAGGTGTTGCCGTTGCTTATGGTGTTCTCGACGTTATGCTCGTCCTCCATTCCTCCTTGTATCGGTGAGAATGCCTCGAATGACTGCTCAGCTGCCCTTTGTTTCAGTTACTCAAAGGCCATACGATATGTTGATTAATGCTGAGGCTAGTCAAGGAGTTGGCAGCCGCATGCGACACCCCTATTTGTCAATTGCATGTTTTATCTACCTTCGGATGCCATCTCTCTGCAGCTCCTCCCTCAACACCGCATCACATTATTGCTGCACCGATTTCTCTACCACAACAATTACTGCACCGAAACTATAACCGAAAACACGAACAATAACTTTTGCTAAGAATTACTATTTTACAATTGCAATTTATAATTAAGAAACTATGAACTATATGCATAGAAAATATAAAATGCACATAGCACTTAAAGATATATGATAGGACCATAGAAACTGTCAACTGTGCATAGCACTGTACCACTCTGAACAAAAGGGGAGTAAGCAATGTAAGGAAAATGGAGAGGATAACTGGTAACACAAACTTGTAGAAGGAATCAGTTACCGGAAAGAAATTGAACGGAGAACTGAGGAGCCTCAAAGGGCAGTGATTGATGGCAACGCAAGCCTCCTTAGGTCAGTAAGCATGCCTTCAATGACTGCTCAGTTGTCCTTGTCATTTACTCAAAGGCCATGCAATGTGTTGGTGAATGCAGAGTTGGTAGCTGCAGAGGAGAGTTGGAGGGTCAGATGAAGGTATTCATGCTGATCTAACGGCTGGAACTCTAGATGATGTGGTTTAACATGGAGCAAGATTTGAAAAAAGTAAATGCTTAGTGGGTATGAACTATATAGTATATATAGGGAGTAAATACTTAGTGGGTGTGAACTATATAGTAATATATAGATTATAAGAAACACATGGAATTGTTCTTATAGTATACCTATACTTGTCTATTGAGATCCAACATTGCTTTTTCTTTTTTTTTTTTTGCTAGTAGTTAGTCTCTCTTCATTATAAATTATAAGACTTTTTTGTCTTTTTAGGTTCATAGCTTTTTGTGTACACTTAAATAATACTATGTCTAGATGTTTAATAAAAATAAATGTATTTAGAAAAGAAAAATATTTTATAGTTTGGAACTGGGTTAGTCCGTCCCATCGAATGGAGATTCACACATTCTAATCAGACGCCCGCCAGAGAGCCCACATGCAGTGCAACGTCGAGTCCTCAACGAACGGAGATCCTTCAAATCAGACGTCTGGCTGGACGCCATGTGCAGCCTCTTTCTGTTCCTCTATATTCTATAGAGAGCAGGCATTCCATGGGTTTCTGCATAGGAACCAGACAAACAGCATGGACATTAATTAACAAACAGGGCGCAGACACATGATCACAACGTACATGAACTCTCCAGCTTTCAAGGACTATACAAAGATAGTAGTATATAATATGAAACAGCTGCAAGTGGTCGCTCAATCATGCAAGTTGTTCCTCTTTGTTTATAATTTATTAATGCATAAGCATGGGGCGCGAGCACAATATTTTGCGGCAGAAGTGATCTGCAGGGACAGCTGGATTGATTCTTATTGAGGTTGCAAGTTGAACAGGCACAACGTTTACATGCTCCTCTCTTCATTGCATGCCCAGAATTGTTATCTGGATAGATCATCACGTCGTAGAAGAATCAATGTATGTTGAGCGCTTGAGTTGGTGGTCAACTACAGGGCATCACATCGCATATTCGCATCATCGCATCGCATTTGTAGAGTAAACGCCTCATGTTGATTCCACCAGCGGTTCTTCTGCTGTGCCGTTAGCTAAAGAAATGGTATGGTGTGGCGCTCTACAAGCTGGAAGCCTGGAACTAATACATGAACCCCCATCTTATCAGAGCGACGGAGTGGGCCAGTCATGTTGCATTTTTGTACTCTAATTGAGAAAACTAGTCTGAAGGGTGATTAAGTTACATTATCTTAGATGTGTCGCCCAGTCATTTTCTGCAATTTATAGAAGGGTTTTAGCATGCATGTAGGAGCTGTGTTGTATTATCAGATCAATTAAGTTAGCAAAGATTAGAGGACTGCTTGACGCAGTTGGACCCTACTAGCTAGTCGCTACGTCAGAAATGAATTACCGCAGCGTTGGGTTTTGACGCCCAACAGCGGGCGCTAATGTTGTTTGCCACGGTAATTCGTGGTCGGTCGTGGCCGGCCGGCCATTGAAGTGCCGCTGCGGTAAATGCGGGCAACCTAATTTGCCCGCTGCGGTAACTATTAATTTACCGCAGCGGTAAATCGATTTACCACAGCGGACAACCTAAATTGCCCGTCACGGAAAATCTGAGGCCCACTAGGCCCAAAGCGAGGCCCAATATTTCAATCCTCATATAAATACCGCAGCCTGCCAACTAGGGTTTCATTCTCTCCCCTCACCCGGTCACCCACAGCGCCGCTCCTTGTCCTCCCGCCGCGCCGCGCGCCGCTGGTCTCCTTCCTTCGCGCGCCGGAAGCCATCTTCTCCCTCATCTCACTCCTCCAGTCTTTCACTCTCAAACTCTCCACTCTCTCTCCCCGACGCAGATCGGAAGCCATCCCCCTCATCTCACTCCCGCAGCACCCACAGGTGCCGACTCAGATCGGAAGCCGCGACTCACTCCCTCCCTCCCCGGTCCTCTCTTCCCTCCCTCACCGGCGCGCGAATCCATGGTAGAGACAGCGCGTCCCTCTCGTCCCCCGGTGAAGGCAGTGCTTCCCACCTGCGGATCCATGGTGGAGGTAGCTCGTCCCACCGGAGGCCCTTCTCTTCGGGTAGCATGCATGGGGGCACGGATCCGGCCTCCTCCTCGTCAATAACCGCGGATCCCCGGCCACCACGTCGTCCACGGTGGCGGATCCGGCACCCACATCGTCCACAACCCCGGATTTCGGCCACCGTGTCGTCCACGCCGGTGTATCCGACGCCCTCGTCGTCCGCAGTCGTCGATCCGGCCACCACATCGTCCACGGCCACATCGAGAAGGTATGGACACCCCACCGTGGATCTCCTTTTCTCTTTCCCTCGATGTCCCTCACCGTTCTCTCTCCCTTTGCAGATCTGGACGGTGGTGGCGGATCTAGGCGAACGCCGGCGGCGGATCTGGGTAGAGCCGGTGTGTTCGGCCACGCACGGAAGCAGCTGGTGCTCCGGTGGTGCTGGTCCACGGAGGCGGCGGCGGCGGGTGGAAGATCCAGCGAGCGACGGCGGCGGCGGCCTAGCTCGGTGGCCGCCCAGAAGCTCCACCTCCCGGCAGATCTAGGGTTTCTGGGTGGAAACGGGCTGGCCGATGGGCTCGAAAACGGGCTCGGTGGCGGGCTCCTAGGTTTTTTTTGTTTTCTTGGAACGATTAACCACAGCGGGCATCCTAACCTGCCCGTGCGTTAAATCTCGATTAACCGCAGCGAACACGGCCCACTGCGGATAACCACGATTTACCGTGGCGTGTCCGCGGCAGCGGACCTATTTGCCCGCTACCATAGTTCGTTTTTGCCTGCTGCGGTTGTTCTTTTTGTCGCAGTGAGTAATTTACAAGGTGCATCGATCATTTCCAACTACGAGTATTCGTTACTCCATTCCAAATTATAATTTCAAGAATCTTGGAAAGTCAAAATATTTTAAGTTTGATGAAAATTATAGAGAAAATTATAAAGTTTGGTGTCGTCAAATAGGTATATTATAAAAATATAGTTAATGAAGAATTTAATAATACTTATTAGTTAATATTCTAAATGTTATTATTTTATCATATAAACTAGGTTAAAATTAAGATGTTTTGATTTTCAAGATTTTTGAAATAATTTAGAATTTGAGACGAAAGGAGTAGTTAGCTAACATATAGTAAATGTCAGTTGCTGCACAATTGGTTTGGCCGTGTACGTAACATACCGTGTGCCGACCAGTGGGCCGGTGGTGGGGGCGGGACGCATGCATACGAGCTAATAATAAGCTAAGGGCGCGCAGGAAATGCAGGCCCCTACACGACTGGACGATCGCCGCGTGATTGCTGCGGATCGGAACGAGGCCCGCCGCAGGCCGCCTCCCGAATCTTTGGTGGCTGTGGGCTTGTGGTGTGGACCGGCCGTCGCCGTACGACGTTCGTGTGGTGGCCGGTGCGCCGCCGCGACGCCGACGCCCTCCGTTTGGCGCTTGTCGCGTGTCGCCTTGTCCGGGGTGTGTTTAGTTGCTCCGAATTTCGAATGAAAATGTCACATCATGTCACCTCAGCGTACTGTAGCATTTCATTTGTATTTGGTAAAAATTGTCTAAACTTTGCGTAACTAGACTCAAAATGTTCGTCTCGTAAAGTACAACAAAACTGTATAATTAGTTTTTGATTTTATCTATATTTAGTACTCCATGCATGTATCGACATTTTGATATGACGGATGATAGAAATTCTGCATAGTGAATTTTGGGGTGATTTTGGGAACTAAACACAACCGGCCGCCTGCCTGCTGCCCGCGTCTGCGTGCGCGCAAAGCGAGAGGAGATGGAGGAAGCCGGCGCCGTGGGGCCACCACACCGACTTGCAGCCGTGGTACACGTACGGATCCGTGGCCCATGGCCCATGGCCCATGGCCCGTGGCCGTGGGAGAGAAAAGGAAATACGTTCCAGGCTGGCACCTCACCCCGCGCACGCAGTCGGCGCTCGGACCCTCCCTCCGTAAAAAAAAACCGCTGCACTTCACTTTTAGACATTTATTTTGATCATCCATTTTATTCATTTTTTTATATAAATTTTATATATTTTATTACTACGTAATCTATTATTAGAAATATTTTAATAATAATTTATTTATTTTATTCTATATAAATTTATTAAATAAGATAAATAATCAAATAAAATATGTAAAAATTAACTGTGGCAGTCTTTTTATGACGTAGGAAGTACACGTAGTACACCCGACCCTCTGAATTCCACCATGCAAATTTAGAGCGTAGGAGACGACAACTGAGATAGCCTTGACCCGAGGGAGCCAGCGTCCGTCTCGATTGGACACACGCCGCCCTTTGCCGCGAGGGACAATTGTTTATTTGTCTTAAAAAAAGTTTAGTTATTTATTTAGCTTATTTTTAAATTCTCTATTTGGTCTCAAAATAAAATTTTATTATTTATTTGTCTTTTATTACTTTAGAGGTTGCCCATTATCGAATCCTACTCAGCTAAAAAAGAGGTATTTATGTATGGCAGAACGGGTCAACCTGGTCTTTCATAATAAAGAGACAGAAGGAACTGTTATGAAACGGCTTATTAGCAGATTAATAGATCATTTTAGAATAAGATATACATCCTATATACTGGATCAAATAAAGACTTTGGGCTTCCATAAAGCCTATCGATTTTTTTAGGAATCGAGGATTTTTTAACAATACCCTCTAAAGGATGGTTAGTCTAAGACGCGGAATAACAGAGTTTTTTTTAGAAAAACACTATTATTATGGAGCTGTACACGCGGTAAAAAAATTAGGCCAATCTGTTGAGATATGGTATGCTACAAGTGAATATTTGAAACAGTATTGATGTTATGTGGAATGTAAAAAGACTGTTTTGCCCCTGAAAAAAAAAACAGGGTCCATCGTCTTGCCGTGGTCACCTCACGCAAGCAGGCTCCATCGTCTTGCCGTGGTCACCTGACGTGACGGCTCGTGCTCGTGAGCATGCACGGACAACCAGTGAAGAGCGGAGTCGTCCCGACTGGCCTCCACCTGCGGAGCTGCAGTCTGCGGGCGAGCATGGAGATGCTGGAGGAGAGCTCCAGCCCAGCGCGGAGGCGCTCGAGCAGAGCACCAGTCCGACGTGAGCCAAGCAGCCGGCCCGTCAACGCCGGCAAGCTCCCGGCGAGCGCGGGCGCTTGTGCGACTGCGAGCTCTCCCGGCGGCACGCGAGCGCGGCGGCGCGTGCTAGAGCGGAGGCGCTGGAGCAGAGCTCCAGCCCGGCCAGTGGCACGAGCCAGCGCGGCGGCACAGGAAAGCTCCCGCTCTGGCTCAGGCGAGCAGCCGTGGCAAACGACGAGTGGACGGACTCGAGCGCGGCCTGTCGCCGGGCCAGCACACGACGCGGCGAGCAGCCGCAGCAACCGGCGAGACCTGAGGAGGCACAGGTCGGGGACGACGGGAATATCCCGACGCTGCAGGGGAATTAATCCTCAATGACAAACGAGTGAGACCGATGATCATCACAGGGGCCAAGGCGGCACCGGCACGACGGTCGATAGGAATGGCAGGGCCACATCCACGGACTGAGCATGAACGGCAGACCTTGTTTTTTTTAGTATAAGAGCAAAACGGTCTTTTTATACGTCACTTAACACCGTTAAGACCTCCAAAACAACAGAAGGCCAGATAAGTAATAAAATTTTATTTTAAAGCCAAATAGACAATATAAAAAAATTAGACCAAATAAGTAACGAAATTTTTTTCGAGGCCAAATAAGCAATTCTCGCTGACCTGTGCTGTCCAAAAGGCGCATATACACATGCAGCATAAATATGGGCCCCCAGTGCGATAGATGGCCCTCGGCTCAGATTTTTGCATAATGGGCTCGTTGTTTTTGGGCTTATGTCCCAAAAGGAAAATGACTCCATTCAATTTTAGATTTAATTAACTAAATATATTATGCTAAAACAATTAAATATATATAATGTTAGTTTCTCAAAAAGATAATGTTAATATATTTATGATGTATAATAGACATATTATTCTAATAATAGTGAATCTACAAATACAGATATGATTTTTTATAAATCTAAATTAAATTTAAAAAAGTCTAATAATTCAAAAATCAATATGTGGGGGTATTTTGGTCTTTTCACGACGGCTGTTTCACGGTAGACATGGCCGAAATGGACGATAGGGCTAAATTTCCAAAGAAACTTTGACTCAGGGTCAAATACTAAAATTTGACAAAATTTAGGCTAAAAAATCAAAGTCAAGTTTTTCAGGGCCAGAAAAACCCAATTTCCTCAAAATATTTTTATGCAAACGGTTCTCAAACGATGATTTAGAGGTTTTAAAAAGTTTCTTGGAGATGAGAGTACGGGCAGGTATGAGAGGACGGTAGGCTAGCCCAGTGTGGATTTGGGCCGGGGAATGATGGCGGCCCATGATTCCTTGTTGGAACATTTCGACCCAGTGGGTCGTGTTAAGCCCGAGCGGTGAAGTGTCGGCCGGGCTCGGGGAGGCCGAAAAAAAGAGAAATCAAGTGGGAAAGCATTGAGACTCAAAGTGAAGGTTCACCGGTCACCGCGGGGTCACGGCATGTTTTGTTGTGTACGGTCGTACGGTCCTGGTACGAGCTTGCACAGCAGCACGACCATACTGCCTGCCTTGCCTAAACAAAATCTGCCTGTCTTACAAGAAGTGCAACATGAATCAAACAATTTTAATTTAACTTTGATTACTTTTATTTATATTTTAACTTTAGTCCTTTTAAGCTGTTTTTTTACAACTTCCATATAAAAAATACTAATATTTTTTGAACGTCAAAAAGGTATCATTAGATTAATTAAAATATATTCACGACTTATGGTAAAGTATGCAATATCTGCAAACTGCCAAACGATTATGCCAATTGTGCTCACGGTTAAAAGTGCTCTAGACCCTCACATGATTAGACAGTTTATGTTTATATAGGTTATAATGATGACCCACACGATTTACTTTAACAATAGCTTTAGGTTCAATACACTAATATTTTAGATTTTGTTTGCTTTCGATAGATTCGGAAGCTACTACACTCAAGCATGATATTTCTAGAGATGGCTTATTATATGAATCGTCTCAGAGAAAATGGAAGCCGACTAAAACAATCATCTTTCTTTTTTTTTTTTTTTGCGACTTGACTGAAATAATTATCAGTGTACTGGTGTGTAACATGATCTCACCTTTTTTTATACAAAAAAAGATAGTATGTGTCTTGTTCAGAAAGGCAGTTCCTGCTACGGTTGACATATGTCTGCCCTCGTGTTCGGTTGATGCATCTGTCTGAAATTCTGCGTGATTCAGAGGCCATCTCTGCCTCGTTCGAGTAATGCTCGCTCGTTTGACGTTTGTGCTAGGCTGCTAGCGATCCACAAGAAGGAACGCTGGAACGGGCAACAGCGACGTTGACCGGCGGCCAGCCAGCCAGCCAGCCGTGGCCGTGACGGGAGCCCAGACTTCTGGCCAAAGACAGCAACGCGGCCCTTCCCTATTTTCCTCGCCACAACGTACGGATAAAAAGTATTTTGAGTAGCGAAGTTGAATTCCACAATCATTTATGTTTAATTTAGAATCAGCGGTAGTAAGCAGCAGCAATTCGATCGTATCCTCGTGCCTGATACTGAGAGAATTAGATTACATTATGGCTGACACTTACACGGTGTCATATATCTTTTTTTTCTTTTAGATATATAAGGACACGGTGTCATATATATCTGTGTGGGTAGCTGTAGTTTTCATGAGTGGTTGGCGCTAATTAATTACGGAGTATTTGCCAATACGATAGCTAAAAGGCGCGTTTGATTTCGCCATAGATAGATATGGTACGGATTTAGGCCGGAATGAGAGGGCAAATCCCTATGAAAAGTGTGCATCCTCCATGGAAAATGGGGACGTCAAAACATATCTCCCATAGTTACGTGTGCGAGCTCTACTCGTGATGCAGATATGTAACGTGGCCGTGTTGCTCTGTTGGAATCAAGCACGAATTAACCATGTTAAGTTATGTTAATTAGTATTATTGTTATAAATCCTATCTCTATCTTTATCTCTTTTCCTTAAGAAAAGCTTTTCCACTCATGTAAACATAAGGTATATATCCTGTCAAACATATCTTTTTCAGTTTAGCGTGATGTATCAATCAGTTTTTGCAACGCGATAATTAGGATAACTAGAGTAGTACTCTCTCCATTCTAAATTATAAAATATTTTAATTTTAATCATATAGATTTTACAAATATCAATCAGTTTTTGCAACGCGATAATTAGGATAACTAGAGTAGTACTCTCTCCGTTCTAAATTATAAAAAGTTTTGATTTTAATACACAGATTTTACGAATATCAATCAGTTTTTGCAAAGCGATAATTAGGATAACTAGAGTAGTACTCTCTTCGTTCTAAATTATAAAATGTTTTGATTTTAATACATAGATTTTACTTTGTACCTAGACATAGTAACAAATATCTAGGTTCATAACAAAACTTATTCCAAATTAGGCACTTTGACCTTTTAAATACATAAATTTTATTATGAACTTGGACATAACATATCTAGATACACAACAAAATCTATGTACCTAAAAACCCCATTTCTATATATAGACAAAATTGCTTGAAAACCTTTTGCAAACGTGAGAAGGTTATGCACACAACAAAAGTAGTCTCTCGCCCTTGTCCTAGCCAACAAACCCTATTTCTATAAGGATAAAATCGCTTGAAGTTTATCTTTTGCAAACTCAGAAGACCGGTTACACAAACAACAAAAGTACTCTCGCCCTTAATTTGTCCTAGCCAACAAAGGGACCACTTGCTTTGGTATCGTTGGAATCGATCATGAACCATGGTAAGTCATGGTAGCATAGCTTACCATGGTAAGCATGAATTGGCTTGTAGTCTAATGGTAGGATGATCCAGTGGTACGTTACCCATCAGGGTTTAAATCCTGGTGTTCATACCTTCTTCTGGGCGTCAGTAGAGACTCCGTGAATCTCCAGATCTTTTGGGTGCTCTTTCAAAGGTGCTCATAGGGGTAAGATTTATATACGTGTGGGGCATTATGCCTTAAATGGTAAGCGACATTCCCATCGACAACGAGGCGTTAATGGTGACTTTGAAAATCTCAAGATCTACCGGATACTCCTTCGATGATGCTCATAGGGGTAGGATTTGTATACATGTGTTCATAATAGTGAGTATGCATTCGTGTCGTGGACGTATTGCGTTGTACTGTGTAATTCTAAAAAAACTTACCATGGTAAGCGTGAACCTATACTAGCCTTTGCTTATTTCACATTAATATCTATATATAATGAATTCATGTCTCACTATCGGAACTATAATGAATTCATCAAGTGTTTTCATCGAAGTAGGTGTTCCACCAACAACGATTTACACGCTATATCTTGCTCTTATCATAATTGGCTTTATAAAGCTATGATCTCAATGTGCATGGAGTCTAGTGCCATAGCCTGTATATCCTCGTGTACCATTCAACCTTATGTCATGCTTATCTCTATGTGATTTCACCGGTACTTTTTTTTTTTTTGCTTCACTAGAGGTTATGATTCTATCATCAGATAGGGCTCAAGCATTGTACGAAAATGAAACACATGTACGCTCTATGTACTCACCGTGTGGTTCTGTCATCCATCCATATCGATAGTAACATGAGCAACTGTACATGCCTTTTCTCATCGTGTCCATGTCAATAGTTCTTTAGGACACACAATCCAAGCTCAGCTACCACTTGATACCACCATACAACTTTGTAATATCCTAAGCGTTAATGTCTCGCTACCCAGAGGCGAAGCCAGGACTTAACTATAGGAGGGGCCGTCTGGGTAGTACCAACGATAACCACACACATGATGAAATATGTGCGCTCACATACACATACATGTATATTGATATTTAGTTATAAGAGTACAGATAATAACTAAATCGATATTTGTTTTGAGAAAAGGTAGACTAAAATGATGTTGAAAATTATAGAGATAGGGAGAAAAAAAAGGAGATCGGCTGTGGGACATGCAGAACGGTGGCCATTTGCTGGTGGACATTGGAAAAAATCAGATTGCTGAAAGACACTCCATTTCTCGTTAAATTTAGAAACTTTGTCCAATAAAATATTTATTTATAGCTTTTGAGGAGAGAGAAGCGCCATGAAATGTCCTTTTTGCCCCTATTGTTTCTTCTACCTTGGACTTCCTCTGGCCACAGCAGTGCCCCCATATGCGGAAGCCGTGGTGGCCACGCCGCACCAAGCCGCGTCCCCATCCGTGGCAGCCTGGGTGGCCGCACCGCCCTAGCAACCGTTGTGGCCGCACAACCCCCTAACCGCGGCAGCTGCAGTGGTCGGTGCGCTCGTTTCCAGCGAGCCCGTGTGAATCCCGGCGAGGCCGACGAGCGGATCGGAGGGGGTGCTAGGTGGTGGTGGCGTGTGCTATCGCCTGTGTACCGCCACGAGCTCGCCTCCCCATGCTCCATCCTCTAGAACCAAGCATAGCCAAAAGCAACAGAACATGAGCGCCAAATCGGCGAGTCCGCCATGAACGCTATCAAAATCTTAGCCGCCGCCGTTCTCGTGTCGCCGGCCTCCCTCTATCCTGACCGAGTGCATCATCTCCATCTCCACGTTGCGCTGCACCTCATGCGCCCCTTTTCTGGTTGCCGCTGTCGCCGGAGAGTTGCCGCCGCGGACGACGCTTGCCATGGCCGTCACTGCTCGTGACTAGGGCTTGTGTGGCCCTCTCGGGTCAGGCCACGGCAAGATCCGGGGTCGCGTGAAGGATCTCCCCGACGGCCGCGCACACCGTGGTCCGCCCCGTGCACCGCCAAGAGCTTGTCGGAGGCCACCCGAGTGCACGCCGGGAGCAGCCAGTGCTCCAGCCAGGACCTGCGCCGCCTAGGAAGAACGGGCCAGAGGGAGGAGTCGCAGGCACGAGGAAGGCAGTGTGGAGCGGAGCGAGGAGGATCGACATCACCGTCAGTAGCCCAGTGGAGGTCATAATGGATGGGCATGCCTGGGCCTGAAGCAGAGATGGAAGATGGGGAAGAAGAAGGAGCTAGGGGCAAAAAGGATAATTCACGCTCGTTCTCTCTCCTCATAGGCAAGAAAAGGATATTATAATCTGTGTGGTGTCTGCCTGCAAATTTATCAAGAATCAAAGTGTCTTTCAGCAATCGTTGTTTTCGCAGTGTCCAGCAGCAATAAATTTCATTCTAGGTGTCCTGTGGCCAATTCTCCCAAAAAAATGAGTTAGCCCTAAGTCTCTAATCTTCATCTAACTAATATGATTTATAGGCAAAAAGATCACTGTAATAACATGAAGAAGGAGAAGACAAAGAAAGATAACTTTTTAATAAATATAGATTCCATCAGACATACTCCCTCCATGTCCCTAAAGGAAGTCCTTTTGACATCAACACGGTCTCCAAAAGCAACTTTGACCGCTAGTTTTTGCTAGAAAATATGTATAAAATAGTCATTATATACTTTTATGAAACTATAATTCAAGATGAATCTACTTATCTCACTTTCATATTTTCAAACTCATCCCAAAAGAATTTATTTGTAGTCTAGAAATATTTGACTTAAGACAACTTCAAAATGACTTGCTTTAGGGATATGGAGGGAGTAATAGGGAGGAAGAAATAACAAGACAAGCACTAATTATAGCATTATAACTAGCTAATTGGACATGTAATTTACAGACCAACTAGGATGTACTGTAGGAAAAAACCCACAACACAAATAGAAAGAACAAATTAGAGGGAGAAGGTAACATCAATATTACATTGAAATCATATATAGATATATCAGTAAGGATTAACGGAAAGAAGAGAGGATAATTAAATAAAGCACTAATTAGTAATTATTACCATCATTTATTTGCTAATTAAGGGGTAATATAGTGCATTGAGGAGGTTGGGGGATGGGGGTGCTTTGTCCCCTCCCAACCCCCCTTGTCACTACCATCACATTGTCCCACTGTTATAGTGATAATAGTAAACTATATACTCCCTTCGTCCCAAAAAGCATGACGCTATGGGAAGCGTGTCAGTCAAACTTTCTTAACTTTGACTAGGTTTGTAGAAAATACGTGTAACGTTTATATCTTCAAATAAATTTGTTAAAAATTTAGATCTAAATATCTTTCCGATGATACTAATTACTTAGCATAAATATTTATATATTTTAATATATAATTACCGACAGTTTGAAAACATTAACTTCTATGAAAACGAAAATGACATCTATTTTAGGACAAAGGGAGTATATACATCTCTACCAGGAAGAAGGGAGAATAAGTGACATATCGTTTGGTTCTCATTATTGGAGTGCTTGTCTTTTCCACAATATAGATAGACAGAGTATTCTATTGGATCCTATCCTCTTTTGTTTTTATTCATTCATCGTATTGAAACTAGGAGAATACCCCACGTGTTGCTATAGGAATACGGATTAGTGGATTGCATGGCATGATTACATGGATAAATAAAATACTTATATGTCTTGCTAACGTGGACATTACAATTGTATGGCTAATGGATTTGTATGTGGTCATGTATTGCTTAGTTAGACTGCTTGCATGTTGATACACATATAGTGACTTGATGACATGGACACTGTAAATACATTGGCTAGTGGATTTTTAATTTTGTGTGGTAGTGGGTTGTTTAGGTGGATATCTTGCTTTTTGAGAGAAATAACTAAGTAAGATTTATTCTTATACGTATTATAGATTATAGATAAGTGTACCTTATATTTCTAATTATATTTTTTATATGATTTCAGAAACAGCATCTCCGCAGCCGTAGCCACAACAAGTCCTGCCCAACAAAATGTCAGCTCAACTTTAAAAGTAACTATAAATAGGTCCAATACGACGTATGTAGGCTGGTTTATGTATACGTGTGATAACAGACAAATAGAAGCAACGAATCGCCGCCATTTTCCGGTGGTAGCACGCAACAAACTGAGCGTTTACTTTATTTGCTCACTGACTGACTCCCACGGATTGGGACGTCACTGGCAGCCGCGGTACACGCGAGGAAAAACCCGAAAAAGAAAGGAGCCATCTCGTCACCTCCTTCCTTCCCGGCCATCCACGCCTCCACATCCGCGTTTCTTGTTTAGTTTCAGCCCCGGCCGGAAACCGCAACGCATCGGATGCAAATTGCAATGCAGCAGCAGAGAGACTGGACGACACATACCTAAGACCTAACAAAATCCCAAGCCGATACCGCTGACGCGCGGCGGCGCCCCACCACGGCATCGGCAGGCGTCGCTTTCGCCAGCCACCGGCCGCGCGCGCGTACGGCTCCGGGCTCCGGGCACCGGCAGACGCCGACGGACTCCCGCCTGACCCTGGCGTGCTCGTCTCGTCGCCGTCTTGTCTCACCCTCCGGCCATCTGCCGCTCCACGTAAGCCGGTGCACATGTTATTTTTTTCCTCTCCTGATCTCCTCGTGCCGGCCGCTGGGTCGACGGGCTCTCACCATCAGCTGTTCTGTGCTAGCGTAACCGACGGCCGTTCCGATCAGATCAGATATTCAGACATCAGACCACAGGTGTCGATCCATCCATTCCTGCTCTGTTTTTTCTACCTTGTTGGACTTTTGGTGCACTGATGACTGACTGGCGGAGAGCCTGTGACAATTTCGCACCGAAAACACCAACAAATTGCCTGCGAGTTACCGCGGCGACTTCTAACAGTGTGTGTCATCCATCGCCTTTCTAATTGGAAACCTGTTTTAAATAGCCCCCTATATGTACCGCTATAAATCGTTATAGCCTTTTAAGGTAGGGTGTCGTTATTTATATTCATGTATAATTTAGCCGTTATAGTTTGCTATTAGCTCTGCTATAGCTGTTTTGAAGATAAATCGTTAAACACCCTTAGCCCGCTATTTAAAATTACGATTAAAAAACCAGGAAGGCATAGAGGTTTCAAGGGCGAAATGGAATAGCAGGCGAATAGGGTGGGAAAAGCAGCTTATCTTTGGCAGTGATAGTCACAGCCGGAGATCCCACCCACGCCGGCACACGTCTAAAAGGGGCAACCGCATATCAATTTCGCCTCTGATACGGCCATCGTACTACCTGAATACTCCCTACCTGTTGATATCTCGCCCATCACTGACTCTCCCATCACTAAACTTTTTCCCAAGACAAGAACATCCTTGTCTCCGCCTGCTGACCCTCGCAGCTGCAGCTATAAGTACCCGCGCAGGTCTCGCGATTGTAAAAAGGATTTGATTGATTAGGAGGAACAGGGGTGCAGTATAAGCCAGTTTTCGCCTTTTTCCATTCCTCTGTTCTTGCTGTCCTTCTTCTTGTCCTTCCTGATGGCCCGCTAGCTTCTTGGACTTGGATTTCGATTTCGATTCTTCCTGCTCATCAGTGGCAATCAACTGCCAAGTGAAGAGCTGCGAGCGTTGAAGCGAGCACACGGCAAGATCTGTTGTTGGTTGGTTGGTTGGTTGTTGCAGGAAGCTTACTATAGGAAAGCGAACGCAAGTGCCGCTTGCTGACTGTCCTGCTGCCTGTCCGCTCACAATTAAGTCAAGTCCGAGCCGAGAGAAATCTTCGCCCAAATTCTCGCTTCTCCGCTCTCAATTAGGCAACGCGGCGTGCATGGGCGCAGGAAAGGAGGCGGCACCTTGAGCTGCTGCGTGAGAGGGGGCGAGGCGAATGGATGCGGAGAGCGGCGGCCGCGGCGCCGCGAGTGCGCGCAAGAAGGTGAGTGAGCCCGGCCGGTCCGGTCGGTCGCCTTTTTCCCCGTCGGATTCCCCGTATGAAAGATTCGATTTCTTTTTGGTTTTTCTTTTTGTTGTTTGTCTGGTGGTTCGAGAGGCATGGTGATGGATGGAAGTTTCCTTTTTTTCCTTGGTGGATGGTGGCGTTGCAGTCGTGGCGGTCGGAGCTGGTGCTGGCGTACCAGAGCCTCGGCGTGGTGTACGGCGACGTGGCGACGTCGCCGCTCTATGTGTACAAGAGCGCCTTCGCCGGCGGCGACATCGACCACTCGGAGGGCAACGAGGAGATCTACGGGGTGCTCTCGCTCGTCTTCTGGACGCTCACCCTCATCACGCTCGTCAAGTACGTCTTCGTCGTCCTGCGCGCCGACGACGACGGCGAGGGCGGCACCTTCGCGCTCTACTCCCTCATATGCCGCCGGGTCCGCGCGGGGCTCCTCCCTGCCGTCGTCGGCGACAGTAGCAGCGCTGCAGCCGACGACGAGCTCAAGGACGAGGGCGCGCTGCTGCCGCCGCCGGTGGCGAGCGTGCGCTCGGTGCTGCAGCAGCGCAGGGAGCTGCAGTGGCTGCTGCTCATGTTCGCTCTGCTCGGCACGTCCATGGTCATCGGCGACGGCATCCTCACCCCGGCTGTCTCCGGTCCGTCGCACCTTCCTTGCTTGGTTGGTGTTGGTGACAAGAATCTGATCTGTGTTTCTCTTTTCAGTATTCTCAGCGGTTTCGGGGCTCAAGCTGTCAATGGTCAATGAACAGCACCAATGTAGGTCGATTCATTCATTTCTTGCTCACGTTTCGTTCACTGTTGCTTGATGACGATGTGGTACCTGCTGTTTATGGTCTGATTGCTGCATGGATTGTGACCATTCTGTTGTGTGTCTCTGAAAAGTGGATTATTCTGTTGTGTCATGTTGATTTGCAGATGTTCTGCTTCCAGTGACATGTGTGATCCTGGTAGGCTTATTCGCCTTGCAACACTTCGGCACACACAGGGTCGGATTTCTCTTCGCGCCTATTGTCTGCCTGTGGCTTCTCTGCATCAGCACCATAGGGATCTACAACATCATCGTTTGGAATCCCCATATCTACAAAGCGCTTTCACCATACTACATGTACAGATTTATCCAGAAGACACAGGTTGGAGGCTGGATGTCACTGGGTGGGATCCTTTTATGTGTTACTGGTAAGCAAAGAAGATAGGCGATTGCATTGCATGCCACACTTCTACTCTGCCGCTCTGTATAAATGATTACCATGAATTGACCCTTGAAAACTTTTCAAACTATTAGGTTCTGAAGCTATGTATGCAGACCTTGGGCATTTCTCGCAGTCTTCAATCAAGGTATGCAATGGAACGAGTTCATGTGCAAAAAATAATCATGTACAATATCGACAATATAAAGGCACCAGCTATAGTCTCACATAGTTACTGACTCTCTGTACGCAAATAGTTTAGTGTTATAACTCACGGGAAGCAAAACAGATGTAATGAAAAAAGTGGATATTGGATTGCATCCGAGACTGACTAGAAAACTAATGAAACCATATGGCCTATTCAGAAGGAAACATAGAGTCTAGAGCTTCTGAGCCTGTCTCCGAAGGAGAGCATGTAGAACATTCCATTGTAATTCTGAGTTACAAGCACATAAAAGTGGCTTGCAAACATAGATATAGCAGGTTATAGAGCAAAGGATGGCATGCGGATAAGAAACGAAATCAGAAACATTGCCCAAGAAAATTGCATTTTGTTACATCAGTTGAAGTTGAACGTTAATTTTTAGTAAGTGGTTAACAGATACAGAGTGGTTTTCATCAAGAAACAGATACAGAGTAGATACATATCCGGAATACTCAAAATCTAGATGGGAAGGCTAGATCTGGAACTTCCCTATTGCTTTAAGTACACATGTTTTAGTTTATTGGTTGTAATGATAACTAATGAAACTATTATCTGCTCATCTTCTCATTAAGAAAGAATCGCTTAAACACATTTATATGAAAACTGGCACTAATGATGGAGAGTGGGAGGTACAAATCGTACATGATTGTGCTACGATTTCTTTCCTATGTTAGAAAAGGAACAGTAATCTAACCGATGGACAGATTAGATGGAATGTCCATGAAGTTTATTCGACTGTACTGTGTTGCATACTTGCACTAAAAAGAAATGAGATTACTTGGTTGCACTGAAAGTTGATTCAACCGTGTTCGATTATCTTCCAATTGAGAGTGCTCCAGAAATCACATCATATATTATTCGTTCCAATATTATACTCTCAAGATGTGACACGTCACCTACCCATTCTGATCATCCTGTGGGAAGCTTGTGTAAGTCTAAAATTCTGTACCACTCCTTTTTGCTTCCAACAGATCGCTTTCACATTGGTGGTTTATCCATCACTCGTGCTTGCCTATATGGGACAAGCTGCTTACATTTCACAGCATCACAATTTTGAGAGGAACCACCATATTGGATTTTACATATCAGTACCTGGTACACTCTTTGCCTTTTTATGCTCGTATAGACAAATATTCAGTAACTAAATATCTTACTGACACGATAATCTCTTTATAGAAAAAATCAGATGGCCTGTTCTGGGGATTGCAATTCTTGCAGCTGTAGTTGGGAGCCAAGCAGTTATCACTGGCACATTCTCAGTTATCAAACAGTGTTGTTCCTTAAATTGCTTTCCAAGGGTGAAGATTGTGCATACATCCTCCACAGTACATGGCCAAATATACATACCAGAGATCAATTGGATCTTAATGATACTGTGCTTGGCTGTTACTATAGGCTTCAGAAACACGAAACAGATGGCCAATGCACAAGGTAAGAGTACACAAATTCGCTAGCATTTTTTTTTTGCTTTCTCAAAATAACAAAGTCATGAGATATTTTCAGTTAGTTATGTAACTTCAACTTCATATGGTTTGAAGTTAACTCCACTAGTTTAAACTATTTTTTGGTTTCAGGGTTGGCGGTTATAACAGTTATGATTGTCACAACTTGCTTCATGTCACTCGTCATTGTCCTTTGCTGGAACAAGAATGTTGTATTTGCTCTTGCCTTCCTTCTTTTCTTTGGTGCAATCGAAGCTGTCTACTTCTCAGCTTCCCTCGTGAAGTTCCATGAAGGAGCTTGGGTACCTATAATTCTTTCCTTCACTTTCTTGACTGTGATGTGCGTTTGGCACTATGGCACAACAAAGAAGTATGAGTTTGATGTGGATAACAAGGTCTCAATAAGCTGGCTTTTGAATTTAGGCCCTTCATTGGGTATTGTTCGCGTCAGAGGCATTGGTCTCATACACACAGAGCTTGTCTCTGGGATTCCTGCCATTTTCTCCCACTTCGTCACCAACCTCCCTGCATTTCATCAGGTATCTTGTCATGCCTTTTGTGTTCTTTTGACGGTCATTGATGTAAATGCTAATGTTCTTTTATGCTCGCATCTGAACACATTACACACTAGTGAAGGAATGTTTTACCTAACCAGTGCCTGAATGTGTTTTTCGTCAGGTTCTGGTCTTCCTATGCATTAAATCCGTTTCAGTACCACATGTCCAACCTGAAGAGCGATTTTTGGTCGGACGCATTGGCCTGAAACAATACAGGTTATACAGGGTAGTTGTCCGATATGGGTACCGGGATGTTCAGCAGGACAGCCTGGAGTTTGAGAAGGCCCTAGTGAGCAGTATTGCAGAGTTCATCCGCTCTGGGGACTCTGACCAAAATGGTTATATGGATGGTTCAGAGAGTCCATATGAGAGGTTGTCTATTATCAGCAAAGGCCTGCCATTTCAGGAGGCCGATGATGAGGTTGAGGAATCACCTGAATCATCTGTTCAGAAGGATACAAACCCACATTTAGTAACTTCCAAGTCGAGGAGGGTGAGGTTTCTGCTCCCAGAAAATACGCAGGTCAACAGCGAAGTGCGCAATGAGCTGCAAGAGCTGACTGAGGCAAGAGAGGCAGGCATGTCCTTCATCATGGGGCGCTCGTATATGAAGGCAAAAAGTGGGTCTAGCCTGATGAAGCGGATTGCCATAAACTTCATCTACGAATTCCTGATGAGGAATAGCCGTGGCCCTGCGTACGCGGCTAACGTGCCACATGTTTCCACCCTTGAGGTAGGAATGGTCTGCCAAGTCTGATAGATATAATATCACTGTGGCCATGTCAAGTTGTACAGAGTTAAAAATAGTTCGTCTTCTCATACTTGTGTATATAATATATATAGATCCTAACAAAAGGTTTAGATTGTTGATGAAGCGGGGCATTATTGTGGCCTGCGAGTGCAGATGTTGGATAGACGAAGTGTGCATAAGTTTTCTGTTTTCTCTGTATATTTTTTTTTTGTGTTAGGCTCTTTCTTGCTCTGCTTTTTCAATCTGCCAATGCCGATGTTGCTATGTGAAAGTAACAGCATAGGAGGGAGACCATTTTTGTATTCATGAATTGGGTTGTGACCAATTAAACGTACAGTATCAGAATCTGAATAAGTTGAGGGGACTGAAAATTGCTACTCGTCACCATGACAGTGATTTACCAGATAATAGATATGCAGGGTGGGAACCCTGGCAAGCTTAATGAAGTGATCTAGAGATGACACTATGACAGTGATCATAACAGTCACCATAACAGTGATCTAGTCTAGAGATTAAGCTATGTTGCTATGTGCTATAGTAAAACGAGGTAAACAAATCTCATGGTTAAAAGTTGCACATTCTAGTTTGCTTTATAAATAAAATGTTCCTATTTTTTTTTCAAGAAATAAAACACAGAAAATTACTATCAGAGGTAAGAAGTTTTGTGTCTACAATTAGTTCATCCTTTCCTTCACTTTTATGCGGCATAAATTTGTTGCTGGTCTTGTATCAAAGGTAGATCTTGAAATGCATTATCTTGTACTATACTCTACAACTCTGCACCCTCTAATTGCAAATAATACTCTCCCATACTTAACAGATACCAACTTTTAGGTCTGAATTTTCCTTTAGACTCGCTTCTTTTTTTCCTTGCGTTTGAAGAAACAGAGCAAGTATATTATTCAGATTGTATAATATTATTAAGCTGGAAATGTTCCTAGGCCGGTTCCCGGAACAAAACATCTTGGGGAACTAAACCCATGGAAGAAACAAGACAAAGACAATTGGTATAAATAGCTCACATAGTACCATGTAACGTTGAGCCTGTAGAACACTATGGAAGAAACAAAACAGAGCAAGTATATTATTCAGACAATTTGTTGTCTTTTAATCGATGATTGGTATAAATACTCTCTTTTTCTTCTCTCCTTTAGATTTTTTAGAGAGAGAGTTTTTATTGTGTATCAATATATAGTGAATATATATCTACTAGATAGATGCATAATAAAAGCTATATACTTAAAAATCCAACTTACATAAACAATTTTACTTTGCTACACTAGTATCATCATCCTTTGGACCCATGTCAAAGTATAGGGTTATGAGGGTGCTACGCTAACCAGAAAATAAAACTTTTTTACCTCATATACCAGGATCTACTGCCAGATATAGGTCACGGGATTACCACTAGACGCGCAGATGCAGCGGAAGACTCGATGTAGTCGAATGCGTCGCAGCAGTGCCGTGTAGTTGCGTGGTCGTCCGTCAAGTACACCCTTCGCTTGCGGATCGTCCGAGCACGTTCCCGACCAGTCCAACTAGTCGTCGACCAGTCCAACTAGTCACCGACTAGTTGCTGACCACTGTGATCGACCAGGTCCGTCCTTGTGCCGCAGATGCAACACCTCCGAGGTATCACACAGTGCGGGAAGAAGCAATGCGCAACCGGACTGTTAGGTTCGTGAGGAGCAAAGGCGTGAGCGTGGGGTGGGCGACGGATCAGATTCCTTTTGCCTCGCCCCTATGCCTTGGTTATATAGGCGTCCCTATGCGACCCTGACCTGGAGGCCTATTAGGAACCCTAAGCCTTGTCTAATCCGTGTCCAACCTGAATTAGTCTTCCAGCCCTTAAGCGTGCAATCCTATGGGTTCACGCACATATAGACATGGACCGAGTACTCCTACTCGCCTAATAGTTGACAACGGCCTCTAGCAATGCGTGACAACTCCTATGCATACACAAATATCATATCAGACGAACCACTACGACCACGTATAAGTTATTCCCTTTGCCACTGATATGTGGTTCAATTCGTGGGTTAACACTTAACCCAAGCACGGCCATGCATTTGTTGATCCAATCACTTGAGTGATCCAGTGATATCTCTCTCATGGGGGGCAAATTCTATCTTGACTGTCTGTGTCTCATAGCATGCTTCCCGACCACCCGAAGACCACCTCTATATCTACTCAGTTATGGAGCAGTGTTTGATAATCCCTAAGTAGGCCGTTTCACATCTTGAGTACATACCACAATCTCAGGTCTAAGGACATAACGTACATAATGTGAATAGAGACAATCTCAAGTTGGGTCAGTCCAGCCTACATGTCTCACATGTGCCCATATTATTAGTTCGACATCTCCATGTCCATGACTTGTGAAACATATCCATCAATTAATACATGTGCTGGTCTAATATTCAAGTGTGTTTTCACGAGAACGCCGACCAGGGACAACTTTAGAATAACCATTCAAGTGATTGAGTTTCACAAATAATTTATATAATTGCCGATCAACATAAGTTATCTACAGTAAATATTCAATAAATAATTAATACATATCATAAATACAATCGAAATATCATCGTCTATATGATTACCTCTAGGACATATTGCCAACAAAATGAGCCGAACCCTTCAATAAGCAATCACGTCCCCGCGCACAGTGACCCACAGCTGGACCTTTACTGTTGTTGGCTAGATACTTGGCGCCCTTTTCCGCAAGCTTTTGTCCGGTCGGGCTGATGACTGATGTGAATGTGATCTCATCCGGCCTCTCAGCCGTGCTCCTCCTATCATTGCATATCTAGCCCACCAAAAGGCAACAAGAGAGAAACAAGACAATTATTAGGTGCATATATACGATCGCACTTAGCTTAGCTCCAACGACACGTACTAATGGAGGATTCAAAGGTTCCATAGTAAGCAGGTTTGCAATGAACATTTCTCGAATTTAATTTGTCAGTAAACTTGATTTTCGGACAAGGAAGGATGATTGGACGAGTAGTAAAACTAGTACACATAACACAACAGTAGCAGTAATAAAGGATTGAGCTACCTGGGACAGTCAATTTGCATCTTCAATTGACAACAGGGCATGCCTGCCTTTGTGAAAAGGAAAAGGATCGGAATAAAAACTACCGGCACGGCATCTTTGGATCTTTGAATAACGAGCGATTGCATTGGTTGGTTGGTCAAGATCTGAACAATGCAAGGTTAGGGCATACCAAACACTTTCAGTAAAGAATTATTTCAAAAAACTTTCAGTAAAGAAGGGTTGTGCCAAGCCTAAATCAAGCACACTAGAGGAATTATATAAATAGCAGTAGAAGCATGGATACATCAATGGACCTTACCTTTGAGCTTTTCTTCTTTACTGATCTCAAAAACTACTCTTGAGTCGGTGTGATGGTGAAGGCACAAGGAAAGAGGACCATGGATCCTAGAAAGAGAGAAGAACCTAGATTGCGTGTCACACATGCAAGCGCGAGAGCGAGAGCGAGAGCTGAGAGCTTACGTATAGTACGTGTCATGACAGACGTGCCTCGTGCAGGAATATACATATGTCGCACGGATACGCTAATGGGATGAACAAAACAAACCTGGCATGGGTGCCGATTGGGCTACCACTCTGTATTATGTAGTCGTAGTCGTCTCTAGTACAGTGGCGGACCCAGGACACCGGCGACGGCGAGGCAGCGACCTGAGCGCTCACATAGGCTCTAGTGCACCGGCGAACTCTGAAGTATCGATCAAATCACGCTCTGCAGTAAATTTAAAATTAAATTGTGTAATCTTATCGGTGGCTTGGCTTCGCCGAACTCCATTCGAGCACCGGTCGACTACTACTGGGCGTGCCTGCTCATTACTTCGTACTAAATTTGTACATACGTCACTCGCAAAACAAAATTGTACATACGTAATCATGACGCCATAGTGCGAGGCCCCATTTTTTTCGTGAGACGTATAGTTCATATTTCATTAAGCATAAGTGAGGCCACATTTGGTACTACTTAGCTCTCTATTAAGCACAGGGGCTGTTTGGTATAGTATTTTCTTTTTTTTTTTGTAAAATGGGTGAAAAAACATCTCCTCACAAATGGAGCAGAGAAAAGCTGGTTTCACGAGAGATGGATGCCGTATATAAAAAAATACTAATTTTTTCTAAGCCCTAATGTGGGAAATATTAGGTGTAAGCCACCCTCTCCATGCAATCGTCAAAACCGTTTCATAGTATCTTACTTAGAGCAACTCCAACAATAGCCTTCAAAAACAGGGTATCTACTTTTTATTTGAAGGTTATCCCGATTTCTAAGAGCTCTGTTGTCGGTGTTCGGACCCAGGGGGCCCTAAGCCGACGAGTAAATGTGTACTTCGTGCTTCCTAATTCGGATGGTGATGCAAGAAGAACACAAAGGTTTATCCTGGTTCGAGCAAAGAAGGCCTTACGTCCAGCGGGGGAGGAGATGTTGTATTATCTTGCACCGAAGTGCTTGTACAGGGGGATACAAGCGAGGCTGTACGGAGAGGAGTGGAGAATAAGGCCTAGGTCTAGGAGCGCTAGCCCTATGCCTTGTTGTATGCGTGGTGTGACTTAGCGAGTTCGAGTGAGTCCTAACTTGTCTCCCTTTCTACAGCTAGCCCAGCGCCTCCTTTTATAGGCCAAGGAGGGGCATGGGTGTACAAGAAACCCTAATGTTGCTGTGAGGGCTGTCGTAAGCGATGACGCCGATGCGGGATGCCGATCATGTCGTGGGTGCTGTAGAAGTGTGTCCCGGGCATGGGTCGCCCTATGCCGACGTGCTTGGAGTCGATGGTTGTCCTTCATGTGTGTCATGAGGACGCCCGTAGATGGTCAATGAAAGACCTGTGCCCATGCAGGGGCGTGCGGATCCCTGTAGACGTCACGTCGGGAGTTGTTAGAGCACTGACCGGAGGTGTCGAGGTCCGACTCGAGAGGTGGCCGAGGAGGGTCGAGGCCCAAATGTATAAGCCAAGCCCTGGGAAATGCGGTATGGATATTGGTAAATGTGCCTCGAGGGGGCGCCTGACAGTGTACAGTGCTCGATATGGCATCGCAGTGTAGTACGAACCACTGATTTCCCCGGTATGGGTGGTAAAAGGAGGATTTGATCGCTGTACCCGGCCACTGTAACAGCGCTGTAGCCATAAAGTTAGGCAGGAGTTGGTGGGGGCATTAAATGCTTTGAATCCCGTACAGGAAGTAGGTGAGCCAAAGAGGGAGTGGCAATCAACGGGGGGTCGTCCCCCCGCGAGGAGATCCATCACTCGACGGGGGGTCAGCCGCCCGTGATACGCTCTGTCCTCCGACGGGTGGTCGTCCGCCCGGGCGGATGTCTGTCATTCGAGGCTCCCCGTCGAATAGGAGGCGGTCTTGACTTGGATGCTGCTCGTGGGCTGGGCCGGCCCAACATGGCTCAATGCACGCTGGTGGACCCTTATCCCTTAGGCCGGTTGTGGCCTTTTTTGGTGATTTGGGTTTAATTGTTCAGGGACTAATTTTCCTGGATTGAGGTTTAGGGTACCCCCTATCTAGGTACCCAAGAGTAGCTCCCGAGTCTCTGCGCGAGTGTTGGCACTCACGCAAAGGCTCATGAACTGGAGTCATAGCATATGTCATTCTCTGAAGGGTACGCGCGAGCGTACCCTTCGGGGGTAGCACCCGAGGCCTCAGAGGAGTAGGATACTCCTCTGAGGGCTTTATGCATTTTTTATCGAGGGGCGCTCGAGTGGTTAAGGCCCTGGGCATGCATGAGCCTTTTTTCATCAAGGCCCACTCCGTGTGTGGTTGAGCCCCTGGGTGGTTGGTTCCTCCTTCGTCGAGGCCACCCGATTGCGAGCAAGCCCCCGAGCCTCTTTCATCGAGGTCGATTGGGAACAAGCCCGTCTTTTTCATTCGACCCTCACGCTCCTTTTTGACGGGAGGAGGGGTGAGGAGCACCATGCTACCCTCATTTGGGCGAGCTCCGACGTCCTCTGGTGAGCTGTTATCGGGGAATTCAAGTGAGAGCTCATGCCCCGTTCAATAGGGGTCGACAGGTGGCCATGGAGGCGCTCTCATTGAAGCTAACAAATGGACACATGGATTTCGATCCCATTCAATAGGGTTCAGTGGCTCGATGCCTCCCTACGAGGGGATTCCGTAGTTGTCCTTTTGTTTTGCCTTGAATATGTCTGAGGGGGCTTCAAGAGTTCGTTCTCGAGCAAGGGACTCATGTCAGTCCCCCCGAAACTTCCTAACTTAGATACTCGAGGGTGGCTGTCGAACCCTGGTCGAGGGCCAGCCTTCGCTCCCTTGAGATTTTTGCGGGGCCGGGCCCGCGTTCTTTACCATGGAAGGAATCGTCCGCAAATAAATTCTCCCGTCCGTTGGGCACGCCTTTTGAGGTAGGAGTCGTAACGGCGCAGTCGTGGGGGGCTGGAGCAACAACTGGAGACCGAGGATCTGACGCGTGTCCCTGTACCCGTAAATCGAGGGGGTGGTTAGGTGCGGGCATTAAATGCGGGGTTTTACCTGCTTTTTCGCCGGATATGCCCGTTGCCCTTCGGCTTGCTTATAAATTTGGGATATAGGGTTCCGTTTGTCCCCCATCTTGCCTTCCTGCTTTCACCGTCGCCGCCGCCAGAGAGAAGAGTCGCCCTGTTTGTTAGCGTAAGAGAGAAGAGGGGAGAGATTAGGAATCTTCCTTCCCGTCCACACGCCGAGCAAATCTGTGCTGTCGTTATGGCGCCCGAGCTTCTCCCTCCGGAGGACTGGCTCCCGTCGGCTATGACGGCACGAGAGCTCGAGGAGCTGGTGGATGACGGGCTCCTTCGCCCCGTTGTCTCGGCTGATCGGCCGGAGTGGATGGTGCCGTCGAGGGAGGATCTGGAGCCGAACCTGCCGGAGAGGTACGTGGTAAGCTTCGTGAAGTACCACCGGATGGGGCTCGGGTCACCTCCGAGCCGATTCATGTGGGCACTGGCCAACTACTATGAGGTCGAGCTCCAGCACTTCTCCCCCAATGCCATCTCCAACGCGGCGATTTACGCCGCAGTCTGCGAGGGATACCTAGGGATGGAGCCACACTGGGAGTTGTGGCTCCATCTCTTCAAGGGCGAGCACTTCACCAAGCCGGTGTTGCAGGGGGTGAGGAGCATCATTCGCGTTGGCTGCTGCAAGCTGTCGTTGAAGCGGTCAGACTAGTTCATCCCGACGGGGTTGATTTCCAACCATGGCGGGTGGCACGCCGCATGGTTCTACCTCCAGAATGACGGCGGCCTACTGCCGCACTACACCAGGTGCGCAATCGTGAAGCGCTCAGAGCACTGGCCACACGGCGTGGCGAAGGATTGACAGGTGAGGCTGAACCCCCTCCTCGACGCACTGAGGACTCAGCGCGAGCGAGGGCTGAACGCCGGGATCATCTTCTCGGTGTTCCATAGCTGGAGGGTCCTCCCGCTGATGCGGCGCCCACTGCGCTTGGATCAGATGGTGCCCGGGGTGTCGCTCGAGGGGTGCCAGATGTTGGCTGAGGCACTGTCCCCCGAGGACATCGCTGGCGGGTGAGGGGAGCGATCGCCGGCGCCTTCACACCAGAGGATGTGAATAGCATCCCGATGCCGCGCGACGATGGTCACATCCATCTGGTGAGTAGGTCGCAATATCGTCCTCGAACTCCTTTCTTACTCGACTCATCCCTGCGTTCTCCGTCATATAGGGGGCCATAAATTTCAGGGCGTCGACGCCCCCGGTCAAGGAGGATGACCCCGACCGCCAGGTGAGATGCTTCACCGCCCAACAACAGAAGAAGAGTAAGGATGAAGAGAAGGAGCGGAAGAAGAAGAGCCTCGAGTGCCTGGCACGTGAGCAGCGCCGGGCGAAGCAGAGGTGCGAGGGGGTTCCCGAGGAGGAATCTCCCTCGGAAGAGGAGGGGAAGGAAGGCGAGAGCAGTGACGATGAAGGGTTGTAGGCGCGTCTCGACGCCTTGGTGCCTCGTATGGCTCGAGCTGACACCCGTTTCACGCAGGAAACGGTCGAGGCGGGTTCATCCTCCCAAGCCTCAAGGGCGGCCTTGGCGTCTGTCGAAGGTTAGGAGACAAAGGCCTCGGAGCAGCCCTGGGAGCAGAGGACGAGTGACCCCTCGACTCGAGAGAGGTCATCGTCGCGTTGTACGAGTGGCAGGACTCCTCCGGCCCCTTCACGGGGCGTGTCCAGCACGCCGCCACCTCAGACCAGGTCCTCGACACCCAGCGCACGGACCCAGAGCCAATCGGCCTTGGAGAAGCAAGCGACACCATAGGCGTCATCGGTGGCGGCTCCGAGCGGCTCTGGTTTTGACAAGGGCCCCATCGAAGGGGGCTCTAAAGCCCCGAGAGGGTCGAAGGTGGGTAGGAGGACACCCCTTATCCCTGTGGGGTAAGTTTTTGGTATCTTGGGGCTTCCGTTCCTTTTTTGGCATTTTAGGGGTTCTTCGTGTGTACTCCAGGGTCAAGCGCGCGCTAGAGACGATGGCCCCCTCCCCCGCCAAGAGGCTCAAGGTCAACACCGTGGTGAGGGTGATGACCTCGACACCAGGTGCTACTCCGATGTCCCGGGCGGCGGCGATGGCTGCTTGGGTTGCGAAGGCCCGTGCCGCTATGACTTGAGGTAGGCTGACGGGCGCTGCTTCCGTTGCAGGCTCCAGCGCCTCAAGGACCATGGCGAGGATGGATGTAGCCCGAAGCCGGGAGCAGACTGAGACGTCACCCGGTACCGCTGGGCTCGAGGACACCGCCTGCGGCCGGGAGCTTGGGACGACGAAGGAGGCCCCGATCACCATCGAGGATGAGGGGGTGGATCCCTTTGCCCCTGGTGCGAAGGAGGTGGCGAAGATCCCTCAGCAGTAGCAGCCGTGGCCAGCATGGCCACAAGGGCTGCACGAGCTGGAGGAGCGACAAAAGCAGGAGCGGCTGCAGAAGCAGCAGGAGGGCGAGCAGCAGGCGCCGGGCCAGCGGCAGCAAGGAGAGAGCAGGCGACGACGCCTTTGGTCCTGTCGCAGCGACAGGAGGAGGCGTCAACCATGGTCCCACCGTCGCTACTATAGCAGGAAGAGCCAGCGGCCTCGAGCCTGCCGCAGCAGCCGCAGCCGAGAGAGATGGTGGCCTCGAGCCCGTCGTGTCAACAGTAGCAGGAGAAGGAGGTCGAGGCCCTGCCGAACGCAGGGCAGGAGGATAGGCGAGCAGAGCTGCTGTCCTCGAGCCAGCTAGAGGCGCCGACGGCCGAGGATGTCCCGATGTGGAGGAGGGTCGGGCAGCCCATCGCGTGGGCGGTCCTAGCAGACGCGTCGGAGTCTGGGGTGGTAGCGATGGCATTGATGCCTCACCCACCGCCCGTTGGGGCATCGGCAACCCGGGGATCCTTATACGGCCCCGGCCCGCACGCCTTTGGCTATATTGCCCATGGGGAGCGTAAGGCCGAAGAAGCCATGTCGTCGGGAGCCGAGAGGGAGGTTGGGTCATCGTTCCCAACCTTGGTTGACCGGGTGGTCCGTCATGGTGGCTCGGCCGAGATGGCGGGCCACATTACGGTGGCCGTTCGAGGGAGGGTCGAGGAAGACCTTCCCTGCTGGGGTCGGGAGGCACTTCGACTCTAGGACCCGACCAATCTCGATGCGCCCCTCTTCGAGATGGATGATCCGACGAAGGTCGAGCATTGGGAGAACGTCGAGGAGTTCCGGCGTGGCTGCAGCACGCTTTGCGGCTGGCCATTGACGTCGCCATCGAGGACATGCCCCAAGCCCTTGCAGTACGTGACCTGCTCCTTGTTATATTAAGACTAGGTTATTTTCCTCCTGGTTTCTTAGTATTTTGTGCTTTTTTGTTTCAGGACCTCAGGATGCGTTCCCAGGCCAAGTCCTAGTTTATTCACATGACGCAAGGTGGATGGGGGCAGGTCCCCGAGCTACGAGACCAGCTTGAGGCCGCTCGAACCGAGACGATGAAGGCGAAGGGCGACCTTGCTAGGGCCCGGGAAGAGGCAGAGAAAGCCAAGGAGGTTGCCTCGGCGGCTCGAGGGAAGGCGGCACAAGCGAAGGAGGATACCACCAAGGCCCGGGGGGAGACACAGAAGGCCCTCGAGGACCTCTCCTGTCGGCGGAGTGCATTCGGGGGCTCATGAGGGAGGTCAAGGACTCCTCAGAGCATATCAAGGGGCTGGAGGTAGATGTCGCCCAGTCTTCCCAAGCTTGTGACGCCCTCAACATCTCAGTTAGGGAGGAACGGCACCGTGCCCAGGTCCTGTCCGCCGAGGTTGCCACGCTGAAGGAGACCCTCCAGAAGAAGGAGGAGGCCATCGCGCCAGCTGGCAAGGCGATCAAGGACCTGAGGGTGGAGAAGACGGAGGTGGCCCATACCCTGAAGGCGGCCGAGAAGGAGTATGCCAAGCTAAAGGATGGGTACACGGCCCTTGATACCGACGCCACCGGTGAGTCTTTTCTCTTTAGCTTTTGGATTTTGTCTCTGCCGCTCTTGTCGTGGGTTGATCCTTATCTTCTATTTCAGATCTTGACGAGGAGTTGATCAAGGCTCGGGACAACGCCAAGACACTCCAGGACGCCTACTGGGCCGAGGTGAAGTTGACCAACACACTCCGCACCTCGATCACCTTGGTCCACGACGACTTTGGTGTTGACCCTGAAGCGAAGGTCGAGGATGAAGTGCACGGGACCTCCCTCACCAACCGATTGTACAAGCTCAGCCGGGTCACAAGGGAGGAAGCCCAGAACACACTCCATGTTGGTGTGAAGCGGGCGATGGCGGTGGTCTGCTCCGGCTTCACCTACGAAATGGGGGTGGTCTCCCACGGCTTCGTCTACGACCCCACCAAAACCAACATTGGGAACGAGGAGAGGCACAGGGCCTTGATCGAGGCTGCGGAGGAGCCCGGTAGTTGGCTGGCGAAGCTGTTCGAGCCCGAGTTCCTTCCTCCTAGTGTTGATGAAGATGAAGAAGAAGCCGGCCTGTGAGCCAATCTAGGAAAGAAGGCCCATGTAATAGGTTAGATTTTGACTCGTGTTGATGTGGCTACGAGGGCCTTGAAACGTGATGCTTATATGCATTTTGAATGCTTTCGAGTTCTAGTCCTTTATTCCTTTTCTACTCGAGCTAAGTTTCTACGTAGTCATCTCAGCGCACGGTTGTGCCCTTTGGTGTGGGGTGTGAGTGGAGGTACCATAGCCTGGAGGCATAGGTGATCTCATGGCTTGACGGCCCCTTGGCCTCAGGGCGCCCTCGTGGCCTTGTCGACTATGTAAGAACTCACATCGAAGCATATAGGAACGTTAGACATTGATTTTTTGAAATCGTGTGCCTTTACTAAGTCTTATTTAGCGCGTGGTCACACACCTTGGCGTGGGGGAGTGCGTGGAGGTACCGTACACAGATGCGTGGGTGATCTCACGGCTCGACAGCCCCTCGAGCCTTATGGTGCCCTCGCGGCCTTGTCGACTATGTAAAAGATTTTCAAAAAATGCAAGAAGGTTCCCCCTTCCAGCGAGCAAGGGAGGCTCGACTTTGATGAAGCAGAGTCGAGGATACTTTATGCATATGAACAAAAAGCTGAACTTGTAAACGAAAGTACTTCTTATTCATTTATGTCATGGAAAATGTACAAGGCCTCGAGGCCCTAGGGGTAAAAGCGATGTAGATGTTCGATGTTCCATGTGTTGGTGAAGGTTTCGCCCTTGCCGTTTGATAGCTTGTAGGTTCCAGGCTTCAACACCTATGATTTAGGGACCCTCCTATGGTGGAGTCAGCTTGTGTCGGCCTTTGTTGCTCTACCGTCGACGGAGGACGAGGTCACCGACCTGGAGGTCCCTCTTGCACACTTGCTTGTCGTGGTAGCATTGGAGCTTTTGCTGGTACCTCACGGAGTTGAGGAGAGCCACATCTCGAGCCTCCTCGAGTTGGTCGACGGCATTTGTGAGTGCTTCCTCGTTCGTTTGTTCGTTGTAGGCCTTTAGTCGAGGGACCCGTATTCAAGATCCATGGGGAGGACAGCCTCAGACCCATAGACAATGAAGAACGGGGTAAACCCCGTGGCTCGGCTAGGCATTGTCCTTAGGCTCCATAGGACCGAGGGTAGCTCGGCGGCCCACTTCTTCCCGTACTTCTTGAGGTGATTGAAGATCCTTGGGTTGAGCTACTGGAGAATCATGCCGTTGGCACGTTTGACCTGGCCGTTAGTTCGAGGGTGGACAACCGCGGACCAATTCACACAGATGTGATGATGGTCGCAGAAGTCTAGGAACTTTTTGCCGGTGAACTATGTGCTGTTGTCGATGATGATGACGTTAGGGACCCCCGAAGCGGTGGATGATGTCGGTGAAGAATAGAGCCACCTATTCAGACAGGATGTTGGTGATGGGCTAAGCCTCGATCCACTTGGTGAACTTATCAATGACTACGAGCAGGTGAGTGTAGCCCCCGGTTGTCATCTTCAGGGGCCCGACGAGATCGAGCCCCACACAGCAAAGGGCCATGTGATGGGGATCATCTATAGAGCGTGAGCGGGGAGGTACGTTTGCTTGGCGTAGAATTTGCACCCCTTGCCAAGAGCGGACTAGACTAATGGCATCGGAGACTGCGGTCGGCCAGTAAAAACCTTGCCTGAAGGTGTTTCTGACAAGGGTCCTTGGAGCAGCGTGGTGGCCGCAAGCCCCCGAGTGTAAGTCCTTAAGTAGCTTCCTTCCCTCCTCGGTGGTGATGCAACGCTGAAGGAACCTGGTGGGGCTTCGTCGATAAAGCTCCTTGTCATCGCTGTAGAGGACGTAGGTCTTGACCCATCGAGCGATACGTGGGCCTCGGTTCGATCCTCTGGGAGCTTCCCTTGAATTAGGTATTCGAGGAAGGGAGTGCGCCAGTCTGGCTCGAGGGTTGGTGGAGGAGGCGACCCCTCGATCTTCATGACCTCGGCCCCGGTCGGGGGGGCCTCTGTGGGAGGAGAGGGGTCGATCACCTGTGTTGCTGCTCCTTCCACAGCGCTTAGATCGACCGAGGGCTCATACAGGTCCTTCGAGAAAACGTCAGGTGGGACAGTACCTCGAGTCGACGCAATCTTCGCCAGCTCGTCTGTGGCCTCGTTGTATCTACGGGCAATGTGGTTGAGTTCGAGGCCGTAGAACTTTTCCTCCAACTTACGGACCTCCTTGCAATAGGCCTCCATCTTTGGGTCGTGGCAGCTCGAGGCCTTCATGACTTGGTCGATGACGAGTTGCGAGTCACCACGAACGTCAAGGCGTCGAACCCCGAGTTCAATGGCGATGCGTAAGCCGTTGACAAGGGCTTCGTACTCGGCCACGTTGTTGGAGGCTAGGAAGTGGAGTCGGATCACGTAGCATATGTGGACTCCGAGGGGCGAGATGAAGAGTAGGCCTGCACCCGCTCCCGCCTTCATCAGTGACCCATCTAAGAACATCGTCCAGAGCTCTGCTTGGATCTGAGCTGGAGGGAGTTGGGTATCGGTCCATTCGGTGATGAAGTCGGCCAGCACCTGAGATTTAACGGCCTTATGCGGAGCATAGGAGAGAGTTTCGCTCATGAGCTCGACCGCTCATTTGGCTATCCTCCCGGCGGCCTCCCTATTCTGGACTATCTCTCCGAGGGGGAAAGACGAGACCACGGTCACCGGGTAGCTGAGGAAGTAGTGCCGAAGCTTGCATCGCGTGATCGTGATGGCGTAGAGCAGCTTCTGGATTTGCGGGTAGAGATCCTTGGTTTCCGAGAGTACCTCGCTGATGAAGTAGACTGGCTACTGGACAGGCAGGACGTGCCCTTCTTCTTCTCTCTCAACAACTATGGCCACGCTGTCCACCTGGGTGGTTGCGGTGAAATAGAGCAAGAGTGGCTCGGCTAGGTTTGGAGGTACGAGAATCGAAGGTGAGGTCAGCATGGCTTTGAGCTTGGCGAAGGCTTCCTCAGCTTCGGGGTTCCACATGAAGCGCTCTGATTTTTTCAAGAGGCGGTACAGAGGCAGTGCTTTTTCTTCGAGTCGTGAGATAAAGCGACTGAGGCTGCAAGGCAACCCATGATTTTCTGGACACCCTTGAGGTCTCGGATTGGACCCATCCTGGTGACTGTGGAGACCTTCTCGGGGTTGGCTTCGATACCACGCTGAGAGACTATGTACCCCAAGAGCATGCCTCGGGGGACACCGAAGACACATTTCTCGGAGTTGAGTTTGATGTTCTTTGCCCAGAGGCACTTGAATGCGATCTCGAGGTCATTGATGAGGTTGTCGGCCTTCTTAGTTTTGGCCATGATGTTGTCGACAAGGCCTTGACCGTTGACCCGATGTGTTCACCAAAAATGTGGTGCATGCATCGTTGGTACGTTGCCCCGGCGTTTTGAAGGTTGAAGGGCATGGTGACATAGCAGTACATGCCAAACGGGGTGATAAAGAAAGTCGCGATCTGATTGGACTCCTTCATGTTGATTTGGTTGTAGCTGGAATAAGCATCGAGAAAGGAGAGAGTTCACATCCCGCACTTGAATCAACGATTTGATCAATACGTGGTAAAGGAAAGGGAACTTTAGGACATGCTTTGTTCAAACTGGTATAGTCTACGCACATCCTATATTTCCCATTCTTTTTCTTAACTAGTACAGGATTAGCTAACCACTCGGGATGATGAACCTCCTTGATGAACCCGGCCACCAAAAGCTTGTTGACTTCCTCCCCGTTGATCTTGCGCTTTTCCTCATCGAAGCGGCGCAAGCGTTGCTTCACCGGCTTGGACCTGGCCTGGATCTCCAAGGCATGCTCGGTGACTTCCCTCAGTATGCCCGGCATATCCAAGGGACTCCACGCAAACATATTGGCATTTGCGCGAACAAAGTTGATGAGCAATGCTTCCTATTTGTCATTGAGGGTAGCGCTGATCGTCAGTGCCTTCCCATCGGAGCTGCTTGGGTCAAGGAGGATCTTCTTTGTGTCTTCGGTGGGCTTGAAGTTGCCGGCGTGGCGCTTGGGGTTGGGGACCTCGGCAGCGAGACCCTCGAGGGTTGCCGCCAGCATTAAGGACTCCTCGATGGCCTCCCCATTCTCGACGCACTCGACATCGCTGTCGTATGCGTGCTCGAAGGAGGGGCTGATGGTGATGATGCCTTTGGGTCCCGACATCTTGAGCTTGAGGTAGTTGAAGTTGGGGACCGCCATGAACTTGGCGTAGCCGAGTTGGCCGATGATGGCGTGATACGTGCCATGGAACCCGACCACCTCAAAGGTGAGCGTCTCCTTCTTGAAGTTGGTGGAAGTGCTGAAGCAGACGGGTAGGTCGATGCGGCCGATGGGAAGAGCCTTCTTCCCTGGTACGACGCCGTGGAAGCCCCTGGCACTCGGGCTGAGCTTTTCTCTCGGGACCCCTCAGGAGGTCGAGGGTCTCTGCATAGATGATGTTGAGGCTGTTGCCTCCATCCATGAGCACCTTGGTGAGGCGGGTGTTGATGATAATAGGGTCGACGATGAGCGGGTACTCCCCTGGCTTGGGGACGTGGTCCAGGTGGTCTTCACGGCCGAACGTGATGGTCGTATCGAACCAGTCGAGGTAGTGGGGGGTCGCAACGCACACGGAGAAGATGTCTCGACGCTTCCTCTTACGCTGACGTGGGGAGAGCCGAGTCGAGGGCCCCCCGTAGATCATGTAGCAGTCATACACTTCGGGGAAGCCATCCTCCTTGTCGCCGCCCTTGTCCTTGGGATCCTCCTTCTTGTCATCTTTCTCAAGGCCCAAGCTCTCGAAGTATTTTTGGAGCATCCGGTAGTCCTCGAGGTTATGATTGGCAGGCCCCTTGTGATAGGGGCATGACTTTTTCAGCATCTCGTCGAAGAGGCCCTTCTCGGGAGGACCTCGGGGCTTCTTGCGCTCGATGACGGCCACGAGATCGTCGAGGGCGGCCTCGCGCTTGCCCTGCTAGTGTTTCTTCTTCTTTTTGTTATTCTTCTTGGCACCCTGATTCGAGCTTTCGGGATCGCCTTCCTTGGCCTCCCCCTTGCCCTAGTCGTCGTCGAAGAAGGCGCCGACAGCCTCCTCACCGGCGGCGTAATTGGTGACGATGTCCAGCAATTCATCGGCGGTCTTGGGGGGGTTGCGCACCAGCTCCGGCACCAGCTTTTTGCAGGTGGTCCCAGCAATGGATGCCAAGATCACGTCATCGTCAGGGATATGGGGAAGCTCGGTGTGTTGCTTGGAGAAGCACCGAGCGAAATCACGGAGAGACTCCCCGGACCTCTGTTTGCAGCTCTGAAGGTCCCACTTATTGCCGGGGCGCACGTAGGTTCCCATGAAGTTCCCCTCAAACACCCTGACGAGGTCGGTACAGTCACGGATCTGATGGGGGGAAGCTCCTCGGACCTTTGAGCGATGTCTGATAGGAACAGGGGGAGTTGCCAGATGATGGCTTGGTCGTTGCATGCCCCACCCAACTAGCATGACAACCTGAAGTCGGCTAGCCATAGCTCAGGCTTGGTCTTGCCGTTGTACTTGACGAGGCTTGTGGCGGGATGGAAGGGATTCGGCAGCGGCATCCTCCGAATTGTCTTGCTGAAGACTCGAGGGCCCGGCGGCTCAGGGGACGGTGTCGGTCCTCATCGCTGTCGTAACGCCCGACCCTGTGTGCGCTGTAGCCTCGCGCCTCGGCATCACCGCTCTTGCGTCTGCAGTTCTTGTTGATGTCGTGGCATGCGTCTCGAGGCTTGCGGTCATCGCGGATACGTTCATGAACAGGGATCGCCTTCTTTGGTCGGGGAGCATCCTCTTGATGGACTGAGCCCTCTCTCTCATGTCGGGAGGGTTCAGGGGGTTGTTCCGAAACCACCCATTGATGTCTCAAGGCTGAGCTTTCGGCCTGCTGTGCGGCAGCTACCTCAAGGAGGCCCCGAACATCCTGCTGGATGCGACAAGCCTCAGGGTTCGAGGAGGCCCGCATGTTGCAGAGAAGCATGGTTGCGGCGATGACGTTCTGACTAGCGTGGTTGAAGATAGGGCGCTCGATCGCTCCCCCCCGATGATTTGTCGATGGACCTCTCAGGCTCTGGCTCGAGCCCTTTGGCCGGGTGGATTTCTGCGCTCCTGCTCGAGGGTCCGCTCGAGCTGGCACAGATGCTCCCGGTCCTCGTCGAGCTTGGTTCGCATCTCCTGGACTTGCACGAGCTGGGTGTCATGGGAGTCCTGGGGCAACCATGCGTCGCTTGGCACAGCTGGTGGCTATTCCTCCTAATCCACCGCGATGACGGCGCCTCCCACTGCGTCCACAGCTACGACCGTGGCCATGGGGTCGACAGTGTCGCTGCTCGACGTGATGCCTCCGTCGATGTGGAAGCACTCGTGCATGGGGTCATAGTGGTCGGAGTCGGAATTGGGGCTGCCAGAGTAGAAGATGGGGAACTGCTCGCGTTGCTCCTCCTCCAGCTGTCGTCGAAGCGTTCCAAGGGTGTAGTGTCTTGGGCCGGGGTCCCTCGATGGCCTTGGATACTCTGGCATCGGCACGGGTGCCTCCAACGCAGAGCGGTGCGCAGGATGTGCCCAACACGGTCTTCGTAAACACCAAGACTGGAGCGTACAGTGGTGGAGTACGCCCCAGCGTTGTTGTCCAGGCCGAACGGGAACGGCCGACGAGCCCCGTATATCCCGTGTGGCAACAGGTCGGGTGGCACCGAGGCCGCGCCCGCCGAAGAGGAGATACTCGGCTCCCTCGGCGAACGCATCGCGAAGGCGGAGTCCGGGTCACCGCCGAGGCCTCCCAACTCCTCCTCCGATCCCAGGCGTAGGTCTGCCAGGTTCCCAACCAGGCACCCTGCGTCCTCAGCTGGGAACATGGAAGCCGAGGTGGATGTCATCTCGGAGCGGCGATGGTGGTTGCACCGGCCACGCCTCCTCCTGGGCGCAGAAGCTTGGTGACGAGACTGGCGAGGGGCCCGTTGTAGGGACCCGTGACTGCTTTCGCTCGGATCTCCGACCGAGAGCAGGATCATGTCTTGGTCGTGGCCAAACGACATGAACTCCAAGCTCCTGAACTATATCACCGTAGCGAACGGAAGTGATGGTACAGAGTCTGTCATCCAGAAAATGGCGGGAAGCGGCTGTGACACGCAGAGCACCCTACCTGGCACGCCGACTGTTGGTGTTCAGACCCAGGGAGCCCTAAGCCGATGAGTAAATGTGTACTGCGTGCTCCCTAATCCGGATGGTGATGCAAGAAGAACACAAGGGTCTATCCTAGTTCGAGCAAAGAAGGCCCTACGTCCAGCGGGGGAGAAAATGTTGTATTATCTTGCACTGAAGTGCTTGTACAGGGGGGATACAAGCGAGGGTGTACGGAGAGGAGTGGAGAATAAGGCCTAGGTCTAGGAGCACTAGCCCTATGCCTTGCTGTGTGCGTGGTGTGACTTAGCGAGTTCGACTAAGTCCTAACTTGTCTTCCTTTCTATAGCTAGCCCAACACCTCCTTTTATAGGTCAAGGAGGGGCATGGGTGTACAAGAAACCCTAATGGTACTGTGAGGGCTGTCATAAGCGATGATGCCGATGCGGGATGCTGATCATGTTGTGGGTGCTGTAGAAACGTGTCCCGGGCATGGGTCGCTCTGTGCCGACGTGCTTGGAGTCGATAGCCGTCCTTCATGCGTGTCATGACGACGCCCGTAGATGGTTAATCAAAGACCGGTGCCCATGCGGGGGCGTGCGGATCCCTGTAGATGTCGTGTCGGGAGTTGTTGGAGCGCTGACCAAAGGTGTCGAGGTCCGACTCGAGAGGTGGCCGAGGGGGGTCGAGGCCTAAATGGATAAGGCCAAGCCCTAGGAAATGCGGTACGGATATTGGTAAATGTGCCTCAAGGGGGCGCCTGACAGCGCACAGTGCTCGGTATGGCGTCGCAGTGTAGTACGAACCACTGATTTCCCGGGTATGGGCGGTAAAAGGAGGATTTGATCGTTGTACCCGGCCACTGTAACCGCGCTATAGCCATAAAGTTAGGCAGGAGTTGGTGGGGGCATTAAATGCTTTGAATCCCGTACAGGAAGTAGGTGAGCCAAAGAGGGAGTGGCAATCGACGGGGGGTCGTCTCCCCGCAATGAGATCCGTCACTCGACGGGGGGTCGGCTTCCCGTGATGCGCTCCGTCCTCCGACGGGGGGTCGTCCGCCTAGGCGGACGTTTGTCATTCGAGGCTCCCCGTCGAATAGGAGGCGGTCTTGACTTGGATGCTGCTCGTGGGCCGGCCCAACATGGCTCGACGCGCGCTGGTGGACCCTTATCTCTCAGGCCGGTTGTGGGATTTTTTGGTGATTTGGGTTTAATTGTTCGGGGACTAATTTTCCTGGATTGAGGTTTAGGGTACCCCTTATCTAGGTACCCGACATCTGTTTTCCAGAGTGAACTCTAGTAATGGCCCTCAAAATAGAGCCCTTGCTTCTTAATTCCCTCTATTTTATCACACATAATATGTATATGTACTTGAGAAAATGATACTATATAATATTACTTAAACTCTAACGATACAAACACAACACTAAAATTATCAATAAAAATATGAATTTTTAAATTTAAATTCAAAATCTAAATTTAATTATAGTCGATCACAACATAATTCATAACATGTTTGCAAATCCATATAACATTATCATTAAATATTAAAGTCGAACAAAACAATTAACTTGAGCCATGTCACGCCCACAAATGAACGAAATTGAGATTGAGGGCCGTGCCCAGAGCCCCTCAGACTGAGGGCTAGATGAGTGATTTGAGAGGCCTCTCGAATTCGAGGGCTTTAGTATGAGCCCTGCTAAAGTAAATTTTTTTCCTCTTAGCCCTCAAAAGTAGGATGAGGGTTTAAGTAGAAGGTCTGCTGGAGATGCTCTTAGATGTTTTTAAAATTATGAAATAATGCATTTTTATAGTTTATCCATAGATGTACATTGTAGCAAAATTTGGAAAACAAAAACAGTCTAGAAAAATTCATATATAAATGATAAATTTTATATGCATTTTGCACTAGGATTTTGTCTTTTAGTGCACTTGCACCTGAAGTTTGTTATTTTTGTGTGGATTTGTACACAAGTTTGCCTTCCAACTTCTGTTGCAACGTACATCTACATGCGGACTATAAATGTGCATCATCCATAATTTTTAGAAACCTATATGTAAGTTTTTTTGGAAGGATTTTTATGATTGTATCGAAAGAGTGGTTTGCACATAGTATCCCCCCCAACGTGGCTGTGGTTGGATTTTCTTTGAGGCATGTTGCGGCGAGTACAACTGTTACAAGGTGAGGCTGACATGGGAAGGGGCAACGACCCAGCCTTGAGGGGCATAGACGAGGTAGTGCATGTTGACGGTAATTTCATCATGTTTTTACGTATCCAAAACCATCAACAAAACACTCTTTCTAGATGAAAACAAGCATAAACATAGAAACAATATATACTTTGAATGATTGTAAAACACAACACGTCAGGCTCTAAAACTGAATTATGCAAAGGCTATATCGCAAATGGTTCTAGGATAGGAATTAAATAGGGCAGTGGACTATAAGACAAAGGTGAAACACTCTCAAAAGTATGGTAAGATGCAAACCTGACGGACACCTAAAGCTCTGATTACCACTTAATGATCTTGAACCACAAGATGGGTCTTAGCATGGTGCATCAACATCCCATGAGTTACATAGGCAACATACTCCAAGGTTCATAACATCCTCAAATTGTTCCCTAAATCACTGAAAGTGCCAATATTAGGTAACAATAAGCGATATTAGATAGCAATAAGTTCTTGCTTATGTTATTGTACAAACATAGGAATGGGCTTACCTTGTCTTTAAATTTCATATATAGACGTATTTATAGTTTTATACATAAAATGTACTCACACATGGAGTTTTACCTACACATGGATATAAGTAGAAATGGGTTTGGATTAATAAGGACAAAACCATTTACTGTGTTTTATTTGAATACAAATACAAATACAATTATTATTTGATAAAACTATAAACAGATGTCTCAAATTCAAATTCGCATTAAGATATTTAATAGAGGGGTAGGCGGTACCTAGGAGTTGTCTGTTGACTGGGCACGCCGTCCTTGATGTCCCTAAGCCAAGAACCACCTTGAAAAACACATAGGAACCACCTTGAAAATTCCTAGACGTGTCTAGACGATGGATTCAAATTAGATTGAACGGATACGGATTTAGATACCACTATTTATCACATTTTAATTCAAATTTGATTATGGAGTACAGATGTTGCAAAGGCTAATGCAAAACAGATATCTTGAATTCAAATTCAAATTCGATATCTACTTAACTTTGAAGATAAAATGTATCTATTTGCTTATTGATAGTTTTATAGCATTATGAGTTATTATAAGGGATTTAAAATATAGCTATACAACACCCTGGATAAAGACAACCACCAAAATTAAAATATTTTTTTATCAATATTTCAATAATTAAATGTATAAAATATAAGAAATTATAGATATTATAGATTAATTGCTGAATTTAAATAAATAAAAATAAATTCTAGAAGTATATAAGTAGAATCAAATAGTACTAATTAATATGATTATCCATGCCAAAAGTAATTAAATTTAAGATTTATATATCATTAAGGATAATATTAAATTGGATTAAATATAGAATGGGTGATACCCATCGGGTGTAAAACCCACTCTATCCCTACCTACATCCAGAGCTGGGGTCCACAGCACATAGGCACGCCCTCTTCCTAGCCGGGACCACCACAAAACCCCCCGCCGCCCCCACGGAACACGGGCGGAGAGATGGAGAGAGGAGCGAACGGTGCAGCGTGGAAGGCAAGGCGGCGAGTAGTAACAGCAGCACTGCAGCAGCGCCGCTGCGGCCAGCGGGCGAGAGCAGAGGCAGAGGGATAGCGCCACCACCACCAGCAGCAGACCTCTCTCTCTTGTGTCTAGCAGCAGACCTCTCTCTCGTGTAGTTGTGTCTCTCGAGTCTCGTCACGCTCCCCTCCCTCTTCGCTTTACTACGGCGCCGTCTCTTGTCTCTTGCCTCCTTTTTCCACCCGGCGACGCCGAGCGAGAACTGCCGGGGCCCAAAAGAGGCCGCATTCTTGGTGCTTTCTGAACCTTCTTTACTTTGTCCTCAAATGGCCTCGTCGCCGCCCTCTTCACATCTCCTCCCTTCACCGTAGGCACAGGCACCTCTCCCCTCTGCAAGCTCTCCCTTTCTCGCCTCTTGGTTCATGCTCTGCCAGACCAGAGGCAAAGAAAGCAAGCAAGCAATGGTGGCCATGGCGGCGCCAGGGCGAGCGGCGGCGCTCCTGGCCGTCGCGCTCCTACTCGGCGCCTTCTTCCCGTCCGCGTCCGCCGCGTCCTCGTACCCCGCAAGTGAGCTCCTTTCGCGGCGGCGACACCGTCTGGTTCGCTTCGTTTCCTCTCCTCCGCTGATTAAGTTTTGTTCCGCGTCGGGTTGTGGCAGGGATTGCGGGCAGGCTCCTGTCCACCACGGCGTCGGCGGTGGCCAAGCAGCTGTGGTCGCTCAAATCGGCCGCCACCAAGACGGGTAATCATCGCCGGCCCGTGGCGTCGTCATTTCCATCTCCGATTCTTGGCTTATTCACTCGCTTTTTCATCTCACTGGGCCGGCTCAGCGACGGCGGCCGTGAAGGGGCGGTCCATGGTGCGGTACGAGGGCGGGTACGCGGTGGACACGGTGTTCGACGGCAGCAAGCTGGGGATCGAGCCGCACGCCGTCGAGATAACCCCCGCCGGCGACCTCCTCGTGCTCGACTCCATCAACAGCAACATCTACAGGGTCCAGCTGCCGCTGTCACCATGTGAGCACGCTCTGCCTCTGCTTCCGACCACTCCTCTGCCCTTTTCAGTCTTCATGGGATTCTGCAAGTGTGCTGCATCTCTCGATGATGTGAGCGAGGAGTTCTCGGTGGTTGCTACGGGCTGATGTTGCATGCTAAACTTCATCAAGGGCTGTTCCTCGATTGCGAAATGACTGTGTTATTTTCTTCATTGCTAGTAAACCTCGTATGGACAATATGACATGATAGTTGTTTCTTCTTTGCCACCTTTGTCACTTTCAGTCCCCATGTTTTGTGGCCTCATTGTTCAGGAGTTCTTTTTTTTTCTTCTCTTCCCTGTGTTTATGTACTGTTCGTTTACTTCCTCGGTTTCACATGTCAGAAGTCAAGCAAATAGACGATGACTTTTTGTTCACTAAGGAAAATGTTTGTATGAATTGGTTGGCTGAAACTGCTAGCGATGTCTCTGAAAAATCTCTCATATGTCACTGAAGGTAGGTGCCACTTGGAATTTTTACACTGTAACTTCACTACGAGAAAATGCTATATCAGTCACACTTACCTCACTGCAACAAGATGGCTTGTACTTTAGAACAATGAAGTTTTCATTTATTTCATTTTTAGCATAAGATGATTCCTGGATTATATCCAAGCAAATTCGATTCTGATGGATCTTCTGAACATGGATCCAACAATGCAGATAGCAGACCAAAGCTCCTTGCTGGTTCTCCAGAAGGTTTATCTGGCCATGTGGATGGAAGACTGAGAGAAGCGAGGATGAACCATCCTAAGGGATTCACTGTGGATGATAAGGGCAACATTTATGTTGCAGACGCTATGAACATGGCAATAAGAAAGATCAGTGATACAGGTAAGCTAAAATGGCCCATTCTGAGGTAGTCCACATGGCATTGTCTGGTCCCCAGGCACCCTCTGTTGTTCTGTGGTTTTCCTGGAGCTTCTCCAGCACTTATTTACTACTTGCCCAAATTGCATCCCAAACGAGGTATGCTGTCAGTGTGCCTGAAAATTGTTTCTCCAGCAGTTATTTAGTAATAGAATACCTGGAGGACATTGGCTAAAAGGAAATCTAACCAACATTCTACTCTTGTCTCTTGATTAGCAATATAGTTTGGTTCAAATCTGTACAATCATTCGGCGTTCGCTGTTGGTTTTCTGTTCAAATTCTTTTAGCACATTCATGTTTCTCTTGTAACTAATTTCCTTCAGAATGAACTAATCAATTTACTCTATTCAGTAGAGATTACCAACCTTTATGCTAATTGAATCTGGCTTTAGGTGAAATTTGTTTGAATCTTCTTCTGGATCTATCTATTGTAAATATCCTTGTTAATTATATTGTGGATTAAGTTCTTGACAAATTGTATTATAATATTTAGGGGTTACAACCATTGCTGGGGGAAAATCAATTAGAGGAGGGCACATAGATGGGCCTAGTGATGATGCAAAATTCTCAATTGATTTTGAAATCCGGTACATCAGCAGTAGCTGCTCTCTCTTGGTCATTGATAGAGGAAACCAAGCAATTCGAGAGATCCCACTCAACGATGATGACTGTGCATACCAGTATGAAGCTAGTTTTCCACTAGGTACATTGCACTTAACCTCTCCCCTCGAATTACTTGACCATATTTTACCTCTGCTCTGTAAAACCAGTCATACGATCACTGCATTAAATGCTCAAATGACATAGCAAAAATGAAAAGGGGCCTGAAAAAACTGAATAGTAATTACTTTTGATTTTTAATGCTTGCAGGGTTTGCATTGCTTTGTGCTGCTGGTTTCTTTGGTTACATGCTTGCATTGCTCCAACGCCGGCTTTTCGGGATGGCGTCAACAACAGATGTAAGTTTATCATACTTTTTTTTATCTGTATCCCCCACTGCCACCCCACACCCTCCAAAAAAAAAAAGAAAAAGGGTGACATATGTACATTTGCTGACAAGTAGAATTTATAACTAGTGTGTGGACCACAGTTTGTAGGCTTGCTGTAAACCAGCACATTGGTACATACATATTTCACCATCGACCTTTGTTTTATGCGACAGCTAATATTCTTATATTCATAATCTTGTGGCTGCAGCCTGTGCACTCGATATGTCTGATACCAATCTTCATAGCTACTAGAACTGGATGTGTGCCATAACAGTTAGATAATATTTCAAGTAATAGATATTTAGATGATATTTCAGGTTTAGATAACTGATTTTGTTAGTTAGGTTCCCCCAGCCTAAATGGTGTTTTCCTGCTCATTAGAGAGGAGATACTTCTATGGAGTCTAGCTGGGGCTAGAGGAATTTCTCATCTCCTCGCTCTAGTGCCAAGTGCAAACTAGGACTCTCTCTTTCTTGGTTGAGGTCAAGTCTTTTTAATGTAATAGGCGAGCAGTGGGTGTCTAAGTGAGGTCTGGTGTGTATGGTCTTTGTTGTTTTTGTATTTCAGGGGTTTCACACCCCTTTTCTTCTTCTTAATATATAATGATACGCAGTTCGGTAATTGAACAATGATAATGTACTAGAGTTTGTGATGATCTAGTTATTTGGCAAAAACGACAAAGTCGATTGTGATGTATCTAAACTTAAACACTGGCGCTTGTTCCTGTCATGTTGTATTTCTTCGACAAACTCCACGCTTTGATTGGAGCTCTTGTCTCTAATAAAATCAGGTGGGAAAGCACCCCCCCACCCCACCCCGCGTCGTTCATTTTTAAAAAAAAAATGATAATGCACTGATCTTGAGGACACATCTATAGAAGAGTGCATAAAAACAATTTAATTTATTATCGTATTTTAGACCATTGTTAAAGTAGAAATGATGACCAGATGTATTATCTTTGCTGTGTCACTCGTGTATTAATTTACAGTTGCATCTTTATTAACTAAATTTTTTACCTTACAGGAACCTCAAGCGCCTCCAAGATCCAGCATTGCAAGTATCCCTCCATACCAGAAGCCTTTAAATCCTTATGTTCGTCAACCATTCATCCCAAGAGAAGAAACTGCAAAACAGGAAACTGAAGAGGGGTTCTTCACCTCAGCTGGCAAACTCATTGGAGGAGCAAAATCATCTGTGTCTGAGATATTTGGTTTCAAGAAGAAGCGTGTGAGCAACCCATACCATCAGCAGCAACGTAGACATAACCCTTGGCCAGTGCAAGAAAGCTATGCCATCCCACATGATGAACACCCTCCAGCCCTGGACACAAGAGCACCAACCCCTCAGAAGAACTACAGCTTGATGACAAAGGAACCCGAGAAGATCCAATACGTCCGCCATGGGCACCCGTATTTCAATAGCTGGGACGGTCACCGTCACTCTCAGCAGCAGCCGGACCCGCAACTGTATCACCAACAGCAGCACCTGCAGCAGCACAGGCAGTACTCTGCAGGCCCGCAGACATTTTACGAGCAGAGCTGTGAGGCTACAAATGAGGTCGTCTTTGGCGCGGTCCAGGAGGTGGACAGCAAGCGGCGCATGGTCGAGATCAAGGCTGTGAACTATGGGGACACATTCTATGAGCAGTATGGAATGCGGTACCGCAACAATTTCATCGGCTACAACAACAATAACAACTATTGAACAGCCTCTGTTTTTTGCCCATCTTAGTTACATGCTTAAATTTGCTGGTTGCCCTCCTTATTTGCAACCCTCCACATCCCCTGTAACAAAAACTAGAAGGTGGAGGCAGCAGAAGCTATCTCCTGTTTTGACTTGTACAATGGGGAAACTGGGGTTTGGAAGTACATCGTGATTATATCTTCCTTAGACTATCTGATGTATGTATTTTACTGACATATTTCAGACTAGTAGGTACAGCAATAACTTCTTACATTCCTGTAGTTTCGTGGTTAAGATGTGTTGTGAACTGTGACTCCATGGGAGTATGCATTCCTGACCACCTGGTCTACCAAGGTGTGGATAGAACTGATGGCATCTGAGAGCTGCCTAACTTTTTTTCGAAAGCGTGCCATAGCACGTGCTTCATTAAGTGAAATCAGGATAGTTTACAATCTCCAAGGATAGTCACGGCGAGAAAAAGTAGCCATCCTGGAAGGCACACATAACACAAATCGCCACCGAGTGACGGAGTAGCAGGGTTGTACTAACTAAAGAACTAATGTCGCGATAGAGGGGGCGGCTCACACATTCAAAAGCGAGCCGCTTACCACGCGGGGGTACAACAACTCTCGCATGGCCTCCCTCGTTACCGGGGAGACCGGCTCCCCAAACGCCTCATGGAATTTTACCGGAATCGCGCCGTCCAGGACGTAGGCGTCCTCTGGCCTGTGCTCCTACTTGTTGAGCATCACGCGTTTCGCCTGCAACTCCGAATTGGGGTCCCGAAACACCGCCTTGGCCGCTAGCCGGTCGCTACGACGAGGAATCAGACTGGCGGGCTCCGCGGGAGCGCGTCGTGGAGTTCGCGGCGCCAAGTCTTCCTGCAGGAGAAGCAACGACGAGTTGATAAAGAGTGCACCGGCCACCTCCGCCGAGTCCGGCCCAACGCAAGGGGGGCCCAGGGGCACGACCATGCCCGGATCGGCCATAGGAGTGGAGGCGGCCATGGCAGAAGCGACGACGGGCGTAGAGCGGAAGAGTACGAGAGAGCTGCCAAACTTGCCTTGCTGCATGCTGCGCTGGTGATAGCTTCTATATGAAGTCACACTACACTGACTGCCACAGGCACCTGTTCCTTGGGTGACTGGTGATGGATGTCACCGAGCCTCCAGGCCGGGTGATGGCACTGAATGAGTTCACCCAAAGGGCACAATCAGGAGACACACAGACTGTATGGACGGTGGTCAGACTTCAGTGCTACGTGAACATGTTTATTGGCAAGGGTGTGGTTCTGATGACAGGTAGGCCCTAATTTTCAAAGAAAAAAAGACAGGTGGGTCCAGCACGGAAAACACGTATGCAGTCAGTTGAAAACAGGAGCCAATCAAGATGAAAAATGGGATTACCTGCTGCCAGGTAGCGCTGTTGCTATTGGAGAAATGAAGGTGCCCTGGGTAAGGAGGATAATTCTGGCCGTCTAGGACCACTGTTAACTGGGGTGTGGGCTTGAGACATACTGTGTCTGAGCTCTGATTGCATCGTGATAGGGAAAAGACTGACTATGCGTCTATGACATGTTTCTGACACCCAAGGAAAGCTTGATGCAGAATCAGCGCGAAAACAGGTTACTGGAAAATTTGAGAAAAAAGAAGGAACTGATGTTTTATAATATGTTTTTTAATCTACAATGAGAAACATTGGATGGAAACATTCGAAATGCTAAGTATATGGTGAAAGTAGCTCTTCCGACCTGATTTTATTGAACTGGTCCCCATCTACGTCACAATTCAGCATAAATGTGTGTTGGGTCAACTAGAGAGCTTCGGTTCCATGCACTACTGCCTACTAGTGTCATAACAATTGTTGGATTTCTTTGTGCTGACATACTTGCTATTGCTAGGTTATTAGGATAGATACCTACCCTATAAAAGAAAAAAAAAGGTTGCTTCATCATGAATTACATCTTGCTTCATCTTCTCTAAATATGTGCATTTAACTGTTCATCTGGTAATTGTCTCCTCTAGATACATCTGGGATTGATCCAAATATCTGAACCATCAAGCTGCCAGCTGAAAGAAAAAAACGAACCAATCAACTTTTATATTTAAAACCATGAAGCTACTACAGAAAAAACAAGGCCAAGCAATGGTCAGCTTCTCTATCTAAAATTTTAAATCCATCAAGGTTTTTAAAAAAGAGAATATATTAATATTCCAGCTTCCGCATCGATTGATGCAACCAGAGACCAAGGAGTTGAGACGAAAGCTTCTCATTTTGAGAGCTTTTAACAATGAAAAATTACTGTGACAGGAAATTTATGATCCATAATTTTACTGACAACACGGTGAATACGTTTTTACCTATGATGAAGATAGCCCCGACAAGTGCTGTCATGCCCCATCTCTCACCGAGCATTGCCCATGCAAAAGCAGCACCCCATACAGGTTCCAGACCATAAATAATTGCAGTTTCTGTGGCTGATACATCACGCATAGCAGCCACCTGAAAGAAATAAGGAGAGAAATTCCACAAAATCAGCAGTGATAACAAAAATGACCTCATCCAAGAGAATAACTGATCTGATGACAACAAAACTAACCTCTGCCCATAAACAAAATGCAGTTGACAATATGCCTGTGTATAGAATTGCTGGCCAAGGAAACAACATCACCATACCAAATAACTCCGATGGTGGCCATGTTTTGAAATTCCAGTGTTGTATGTTCCGTGTGAAGCATTTAAAAATATATGACGCTGCTGATAGGATTGCTACAACAAACACCTGGTTTTACACTTGTTTAAGAACCTTGTCAAGAGGAACAGAAAAGAACTTGCATAACTGAGGAAATGAGTCTTAGTCAGAATACTAACCTCACATCCAACAAGAGTTAAGAAATTTTCTTTCTTTATATTTCTGGAAATATGCTCAGTTCTGAGCATATGAATTGCAAAGGTAAAGGCGCTCACGAGGTTCAGAAGATCACCAACCTGATGGAAGCATGGGACGAGACCATGAGAACATCAATAAATATGGCAGGCACAATCCCTAGTGGTATAGTTCTCAAACTATTCAAATTACTAAAGCAGCGATTAATGAGTCAAAACTTTAAAGACAACAGTAACCTTGACAGAGAACAGTGTCATAGGCCATAAGACAAGCAGACAAAAGGTCCAGACAAACATGTTAACCTGTCCATGTAGATAATCCAGACTTACACATGGAGGAGAACCACTTAGCTCCAGTATATCAACACCAAGAAGTGATAAAAATGCTCCAAACCATGTATGAGCAGGTACTTCTGCTCCAATAAGACCATCCAAGAAAGGGACAATGATCACCTGCAGTAATTTGAATAAAGAGTAGTGATGTGATCATATTCATATGTTTTAGTGAAATCATTGTTGTAGAGTTCTTCAAAAGAGTTCTTACAGTGAGTGCCGAAATGAAAGATGTGCGACCCGCATCAGCTGTAACTAACCCCATAGCCTGAGCCAGGTAGGCCAAGCTTACCCAGATGCCCAACTCTAGTCCTCTAAAAAAGATTTGCATATCCCTCAGCGATTTTAGTAACAGTGGCACAAAAGGGATGGCTGCTATAGTGAACCTTAACATATTGAAAAGCTCAGGGTCCAAAAGAGCCTCCGCCTGTTTCACAACTGAAATGTTGCTAGCTGAAAGAAATAATTGAGTCTTAGCTGAAAATGTAAGAGCAAATTAAGCGAGCAGATTAACTAACAGAACTCATTCAAACACAAAGCAGACCCCTTGTAAGAAACACAAAGCAGATGATAAGGTGATGCAACTTTTGCATGCTGATTAGTATGTACTCAAAATTTATATATATATTTATGTTTTTCGCTCAACACTATTAAAATGCATCCTCCTATTATTGTACATATAAGAAATGTAAAATAAACTGAACCAAATGTGACCTTTTATGCTGACACCACAAAAGATGAAATGGAAACGAAATCTCTCACAAGATTGAAGCATGTAGTAGGATTACCATTCATATAGGTAAATTTGATGTGATGACTACACTAATCCCCAGAGAAAAGTTCAATCACTCACGAAATTTATATCCACGGCAAAGCACAGAAGAAACAATCCCGACCCCACCATTTTCTTGTCAACCATAACATCGAACAGGTGAGGTGCAAGCATAAACGCCGTCTCAAGAAGGCGAGGCGAAGTGAGGCGAGGCGCTGTACGATCGTACCAAATATAAGGGTGACCAGGTTGAGTAGTACGAGGCTCCGGGCCTTCCTGGGCACCAAAGACGCCACCTTCCGCCACGCAGCGCGCGCCCTCCGCCTCGCCGACCACAGTGCCGTCCGCGGGGGTGACGGGTCCTCAGCTTCAGTTTCAGGGCCAGCGGACTCGCGCATTCCTGGCGGCACCGCCTTCCACCTCCCGATCTCATCCGGCAGCTTATTCTTCGATGACCGCTTCGCAGGAGGGACTGGGACTGGGACTGGGACTGGAGAATCCCTGAACGGAGAGCCGGAGGAGGCGGCGGCCGACGGCCGGAGGTGGTGCCTCCGTCCTGACGATGTCGTCGCGGGGATGCGGGGGCGAGGGCGAATGAGAGAAGCGCTTGGTTGAAGGCAGGGGCGCCATGGACGGGAAGAGCTCGGATGCTTGGGAAGCAACATCTGACCGGAGCAAGGAGGAGAAGGTTCCGGAAGGAAGCGATGCGCGAGCGGACGAGAGCACCGGGCGTGGCGAGTAGGAACTAGGAAGAGACCTGTCCACCTGGTGTGAGTGTGACTGTGTGAGTTGCCCATACAAGACTAGTATACTATTTTGGGCCTCCAAATGCCGCGGCCCAAAATAGGTGCTCCTGTTAACGATCTGTGTATTTTGAGAAAAAAAGGTAATTCTCAACAAAAAAAGAAAAAAAGGTATATTTTTTTTACCAAATTATAAGGGACATTCCACTAAAAAACAAATTATAAGGGAGATGTTTTCTAGTTTTCTTTACATACTTATTGAATATTTATTTATTTATATGCTTCTATATACTAAGTATTGATGTTTTTTACCACCTGCTTGATTAACAGTGTGTTATGGCTGAAATCTTCGCTGTCGACCAAGGTGGTTGCTAGCCCTCTGCCGACCCCTGCTCATGCAAGAGTGCTTGCGCCAGTGCCACGGCCTAAGGTTTGGATGAGTTTTTCCCTTTTTTTTCTCCTTTTACATTTTTTGTCTGTTGTTTTATTCTGCTTTTTATTTTCTTTTCATACTTCTTTTTTTTAGTTTTTCTTTGTTTTCTTCTATTTACTTTAGTTTCGTCTTTTATGTTTCATGCAGATATTTTTCATTTGGATATTGCTCTAGAATATATTTTATGACGTTCGGTACATTTTTTATTTTCACTATAATTAATTAATTCACTTTTTTATTTACTTTATATTTCACAATATTTTATGATATTTATGTAATATATGTATGATTTTATATGCTATGTTTTATGATATTCGTGAAGTGTTAATGTGCTGTCCTATGATGTATTTGTGCCACTTGAGAAGATGTTGTACATGAGGAGCCAAACTTCTTTTAGGAGGCGTCGGAGCCCTACGAAACATGCCTTTATGTAGTTTAGGTAGAGGTTGTTCTACATCTATTGTATCGTGGTGACTTTAATGCTTATGAGTCATACATAGATGAATGTTAGGCTTTTGCTTGATATCTAGGCTAACGATCGAGTGCTCCTTATCCCTCCTTATATAGTTCACCGAGCAAGGTTAAAAAAAGATGTATCCTAACTATTTAACAAAATGGTTTCTAGTCAGTTACAATTGAATAAATTTGATGGGTAGAGGAGGGTTAATAACCTATTAAAATATTTACAAGGAATAACACTAACAAAACTTATTAGAAAATATGATAGTCATAATAAGCACTATTCAAGTTTTGTCTAATATAGGAGCACCCCTACACAAAAGGTAGAGACAAAGCTAACAACTAACATGACAACTATAGAGCTCCTAAACCTAGCTAGGGAACTAGCATGACAAATTTAGGACCATGTGTAATAGTTAATCCTTACCTAGTTTAAAGAAAACATCAACTCATATCTTCACGGTCATTTGAAACAACTTCTAAAGAAAACAGGGAAGACCAAACCAATAGCACACTAACCTAGTTATAAATGCCCAATTAACAAAATTATTTACAATAACATTCCTTCGGTATATCTATACCAAATAAAACTATTGTGTACAATATCACAAGAAAAGATATGCATATATTACAAGATTCAAAATGTTCACGATCATTTATGTTTTAGTATCTCATCAAGATATTTGAATAGATAAATATACATATATCACTCATGTGAGATGAAGCATTCAATCATTAGACTTCCCCATTGATGATATGTATAGTCAACTAATAGTAGCTAAACCATATGCCGGTATCATTCTATCTTGTGTGTGTAAGAATGATAGCAGCGGCGTTATGGCCATGCATGACCATGTGTCACCGCACCAATGTTACATACATGGGCGCACATGCGTCTGCCTTAAAACCGCACATCCACAACCAAACTAGATTGTACTAATATTTCTCTACCTTTTCTACTCTCAAAATAGTGCTCTACATAGGAAAACTATTGGCACCGACAAGTTGACAATGTGTATATGGAGCTTATAGCAAATTTCTAGCCCTAAATATTAATGCATTTGAGAAAAAAAAGTCGCATAAGTAGAGATATCGTATATATATCCTTTGACTTCACAGAAAAATCTCAACTTAGCCGTCATATCAATGTCAATTATCCAATTAATGAAAATTAGGACCAAAAGATTCACATCAAGCCTATAAATACTAGCCTTGGTCTTTGCCAATCTCCACAACCCAACAACTCATGTTCTTAGCTCAAATACCAAGTATTGCATAGTACTCAACCACATGGATCCCAAGTTCAAGGGAGAGTGGAGTGCCTCCGAGATCCAGATGGTGAAATCTCTCATTGCAAGGGACAACACCAACAACAATTGTCCTAGCGATATGAACAAGAAGCACAATCAAATTGTGGACGAGTTCCAAGCAATGCTCCCTAGCAAGGAGAAGCATCAGGTAACCAACATGTATGTTTTTTATGGCAACCAACTTGTATGTCGATGTCATTGGAGATGATGTAAACATTGCAGAGTGGCAACCAACATGTGGAAGCTAGTAGCCAGCTCATGAATAAACCCTTTGGGGTGTTTGTGGGGAGCCATCCATGGCCAACAAGGAAGAATTTGATGATTATCAGCAAGTGGAGATTTTTAGCACGAAGAATGTGAAGGAGACTCCACGAAGAAAGCCCACTCCTCGAAAGGAGAGCCAACGCACTAGGAGATTTTGGACCATATATGAGCATATGTTAGTTATTTGCTAGATCCTTAAAGCATCTCATACATATTTTTAATGCTTGTCACATGAAGTTTTAGTACCCTTATTAAGCATAGGTTATGAGGTATTACTATGATGGGGTGTTTATATATTAATTTTCTTTTAGTAATATTAAATATTGTTGGACATAGAATCTAAATTTCTATCTAATTAATTAGTTCACTTCAAACTTTACCTCATTGTAGGAAATTCGTTCACGGTCTACGTGTGTATGGTCGCGAAAATTGGAAGAACATCTCTAGGCACATTGTTACCACCAAGACCCCTGTGCAGGTTTCTAGCCATGCTCAGAAGTACTTTCTTAGGAAAGAAAGTGGCACCAAAAAGCAGCGTTATAGCATCAATGACATTGGACTTCATGATTTTGAGCCCTTTTCGCAGACAAATGCTTCTACCTTTGGTCGAGGTGTCTACAACACAGATCACTACAACTTTTGTGGACATCCGACTTCCATGAACAATGCCCAGGCTTGGTCACCATTCCAATACCACACTAGCCATGGAAGTAATCGCAATGGCCAGATGACTACCTTGGCTATTGGCCCCCAACAAGAGCAGATGGGAGCTAGCAGTTCTTTAGTGGCATCGACAATGGAGGCAAATTGGGGCCACTTAGACTGGACTAGTGATAAGCTAGGAGATTTTCTTGATGCTTAGTGGATGATAAATCTAGACATGAACTAGGTTTTATACACCATTAGGTGTCATATTGCATGGTGACCTATTAGTTCATCCTATATATGTTGTTAAGCATCATAGTATTTGTTGATATTTGTTAAGCACACGAAAGATAAGAGAAGTAATCCATAAGGGCACGGATATCGGTGAGCACTTCACCCGGAAGATAATTCGAGAGTATCGTATTTGTTTATCCGCAAGGAGAAAGTGTGCGAGACTAGCTAAGTCTATACTTAACCCCTGAGCTGTAATCAAGGTAACATGATATAAGCGATATAGAGAAGACTACTTACGGCACCCTGGTTCTAACCTGTGGCAAGCTATGTGACTATTGTTCTATTAGGGATGTACCGAAGGAAAAGACACAACACAGAGGATGCTTAATCTCACGCTTTTAATCCTACCAGTCCTTCTAACGGGAGGAGGCTCCAAAGATAACAATGGGACTGTCACTTCCCATGCTACTACCAACCGATCTGGCTAGACAGGGGATATCTACGAGTATCCTAGCCTAAGCACCACGCTTACACTATTGATGATTACCCTACCCTCAATGTAAAGAGAATAAAGTAAACTCGTAAACCATAGAACAATAATAACAAGAACTTACTAGTATTTAGAAGTTGAATCACCGAAGAATCTCAGAAACAAGCTTGAGGTTAGGGAGACTTGATCCCGCAGGTACAAGCTGGAGAGGAGACACCAACAGACCGGGCTTCTTCCAACTCTCCCTCCACTCTATCTCTCTCAATCTAGAAGAAGAACTCTAATCTCACATGGAGCCTACAAAGCTAATCTCTCTTGAATGCTAGGCTCTGGAGAGGAGATCCACTCAAGGGACCCCTCTCAGTTGATCCTCAAAGGTGGTGGAGACATGATCCACGAGCTCGCTCCTGATTGGTCCAGGAGTAGGGCAGGCGCCCTGGCCCCGAGCCCGATCGATCTCCTGTTCGATCCGGTGCCTTCTCGTGTCTTCTAGAGTCTTTCTTCTCGTGCGTGGGTCGTTTCTCTCTATGTAAACATGACATGTGGGCCTTCCTTGATTCTTTTCAGCTGACACCCTGTAGAAGTATACATTCACCAAAACTTATAGAATTCTATTAGTGAACCCCCTATATCTATGTGGTATTTGCTTTTAAGTCCTTTTCCATGTTTCATTGACGGTTAAAAATGACACTTATCTACCGTCAATAACTCCCCAAGCTTACCCTTTGCTCATCCCTGAGCAAAGATAAACTCAGTGATGGATCAGGAGTTGCTACAATGCTTTCACGCCTCAAAATTACACATGCGTTCAAACAAGAACTCTCCTTTGGATTAGAGTGAATGATTCTGACTTTCAAACTTACCCATATTACCTTCGACCATGGGGTTTGTAGCCATCACTTTGGTCTTGAGCAGTTGAAAGATAGAACAGTCAAGTCAAGCACTATGTCTCGAGTTCTTTGATCTACCTTCATTTCAGAGTTTTTGTAGTTTTTCAAATAAAACTCAGAGATTCCTTTGTATGACCCTCTCAAGTCTCTCATTTGTGGTATTTGTGGATTCTCACCAAGGCAACAATGGTGTATGCCTTCTCTCTTCTCTCAAGATATGTGGTATTTTTGGCATAAGGCATAGTAACATTGTGCCTTCTCTCTCTCACCCTATAACTAGTAGCATTATGTGGAGTTCATAGGTGGGAAAGAAACAGCTCAAACATACTTCCAATACATATGTTGCCTAGTCCAACCATGGATCCAGAGGAACTCGTTATACAATCAAATCAAGATGTGCATGTGTGGTTGCAAATGAGTAGTGAATAAAAAATATTTGTGGGAGGTAGAAGGGGTGAAAGCCTAATTCTACAATGCTCCTTTACAAAGGGTAACTTGTCTGAATTTGGAACTTTGAAGGATTTGAAAAACTAGGGCTTTTGCTCTAACTTTTTTTCTCTTTTTTTTCATCACAAGTTTTTTTCACTCTTTTTTTTTTCAAATAGCCCACTTTCTGATACAATAGAATTTTTGAGACAAAAGATGATAACAACTTGGAGCATTTATTTTGGAACTTGGGTAGCAGACAAGGAAAACCTATGAGGAAATATTTTTAGTGTTCACTCCCAGTGCAGGAGCAGAACATTTCTGAGTGGATCTAAATGGGTGAATATGGTGGTGCGTACTTCTAGGGTAGAAGTAGCAGAGGTGCAAGGTGTGTGTGAAATCTTGAGTTTAACCGCATGAAAAGCTCCTAAGGGTCAACACAGCTGGACCAAACTTAATGCACACAAGTAGTAAATAAATGTGGAAGTTTTTCTATTCTAGCAAGCATGCATATTTGGCTGTGGTAGGAATTCAAACTCTCATCATACAGGAACTCATTATGTGGCATTTTATGTTTTCAAAAGATAAATTCTCTAGAACTCTAGCATCTCTAGGAACAAGATAAACAGCTGCTCAGACCTTTCCATATCATATCCGCCAACTACCTAGACTTAGATCAAGCATTTGCTACCCACAAGTTTCAGGTTCAGAGCAGATCTTAGATCAAAACAATTATGTCCAAAACTCGAGAGAGTACGAGGTCGAAAACTAGGTACTTAAAAAGAATTACAGCAGAGCAACTATTCATCATTTCCATGCAAGAGATTATTAAGGGACTCCTCTTTTATTAACAACTTCTTTAAAAACAAAAACAAGCAAACTAAACACACCCTTTTTATTTTACTTTAATTATTTTAGACCATTATTATTAAATAAGAAAACTCATAAAGCAAAAGATAAAACTAAGGAAAGAAAATACTTAGCTGGATAGATGGGGGTGCTTTCCCCGAAGCTTGATGTTGACATTGTCTTGATTGATACAGCAGATAGACAGTGGAGGTGTACTTCCTATCTTGGAGTGTTGATGATGATGACTATCGAGATAGCACTCTGACAAAGGACAGATCATCCTCATGTCTTCTAGCTTCATTTGATCCTTTGAATTCTGTGAAGCTCAAATAGACAACAAAGCTTGTAGAACTGATTAAGTGTTAGTCATAAATCTCTAAGCCTTGAGCATATTGAGACTCCTTTAATAAAACTTTTTATTTAGCAGGATCTTTCTATTTTATATTTTCACATTTATACTATGCAAGAAACTATAAATATGATGAATGCATATTTATTTTATTTTTATGCCACCACAGTAAATATTCCTATGTGTGTTATGCCATAAATTTATTCGCATGGGGCTTAGGAATTGTATGAATGCAAAGCTAGACATTTTATTTTCTTTCTATGACAGCATTAACAAAGTAAACATGGCACTAACTATGCATTTTAAGAAAAGTAAATATGCTGGACAATTTTAATGTAGTGCTGGAAAAGATAAATATGGATAACTACCGATTTTACCTTCCGACAAGGGTTCACTGTTTTAGGTCCTTTGAACAGGACCGCTTACCATGTTTATTTCATAGCTGCATCATTTAGTCCCATGGTAGAGACCTCGATAGCTTGCCCTTTTGAGATGGTGTCACCCATGCTCTTTGCTCTTCCAGCAGTATGAAATAAAGTACTAGTTGTGGAAGCTTGCAGCATCTTGCTCAGTGTGCATGTTCGTAGGTCCAAGACTTTCACTTGTAGGATTCTTGGGGAGTTGACAAACTCCTCTACTGTCTTGTTCAAAGTGTGTCCTGCTCATAAAGAAAAGGAAGAGATCAAGTGCATGGGCTCTATTGGTGGAAAAACACCAACAAAACCAAAAATTTATTCCTCCCTAACTTTAGGCATATTGAGCAACAGGAAAATTTTGATGTTTATATGTTTTGCTTGAATTACATGGGTGAAAGGATATACAGCGAGAAGCATTAAAACATTTGGTAGATCAAAATACTCAACCTTATGAAAGGACAAGCTATCTATGCATGATGTATTTATTTTACATGACTATCATCTTCTAAAGGTTGGATGTGCAACCCTTTTTTAGCTCATATGGTTAAGACAATGAGAATAAGAAAGTGGTGACAGGAACAAAGATTAAAGAACTAACATGTTTGAGTTAATTAGGTTGGATAAAGTAAGATTTTAGCTCAAAACATGTTTGGCTCTCTATTTATGTGTATACCAGAATTAAGGAAAAGCTTTTAAAGTGATGATTACTTACCTTGGTATGTTACCTTGAACGTTGGAGTGTGTTGACACCGTAACACCTTGTGGAAGCTTTTTCTGGTTGGTTGGTCTCTTTGTTCATGCACCAACTATCTTCTCTATTGCACTTTCTTGCCTTTAGTCATGCCGTCCTTTGTGCTCTCTTTTGATTCCTGCTGTCATTAGTGGACAACACATACCCGAAGGAATATACAAGTAATAATAGGGGCATTATTGTCACAAGGCTCAAGGTAACTTTTTATGCTACATAAGAGTTTGTTTAAACATACTAGCATAGAACATTTATTATTCACTATTACTTCTTTTCTAGAGGATTGCCTTTATCTTGTGTCTGATTCTCATATATAGGCATTTATTAAATAATTCAAACAGAAATGAAGCAATAATGAATTGAGAGATTGCAAACCAGCGTGTGAAGTGATGGGGCATGAGAGGAGGAAGAACTCAATTGGTTCATCTAGAGGAGTTGGCATTCCTTCCTCATGCATCAGCTTCTCAATCTAGGAGGTGAGGGTGCAGAAAGTTGCATGCTCTTCTCTTGTCAATCTTTCTTGATTTCCGATGATTAGTGGTTGACAAGAGAATGCAATTGTAACTACAACTTGAAGTCCTCCACAATGGTCTTTGTCTTTAAGTGTCATGATGAAACTTGTTCACCAACTTCCATGGAGTGAGTGCTTTGATTGTGGATCATGTTTTGTGGCACTCTTCTTCTTTTCTTTGAGTTATGTCTCCCTTGTGTAAAATTATTCTGTCTCTCTTTATCTCTAGTGTGAGTTCATCTCAGGACTTTTCCAATTTGAATTTGGAAATTTTCCTGCAGGGGTTAGTCCAACAAAATATCTAGCATCTACTATAGCATCGGCTCAAAGATTGACCTAGACACCACGTCTAATTTGATTTAGGAAGGCATTTTAATCATGCCCAATTAAAAGCCTTTGAAAGTAAGATCACCACTCCTAAACTCGGCACCATACTTTATTTAAGAGATAAATGAAACTACTCCAAACCTAAACATATACTATAAAATGAAGGTAGCATGAGAGCATGATAGAGATTTACTCAAACAGTGATGATAGAGCATGACTAGTGTTTTAGCAAATTGAGCATGTCTTAAAGGTAAGGACAACCAAGATAAAGTAGCAACATGGCAAAGATGTTTTTATGGAAGTATATCCCAAGATTGAATTTTGCAAATTCAAGATTGGATGAATGTAAAACAATGTTGCATAATGATTGGTTGGACATACCTTGCATTTGTCATTCCTTCGTTCTTCTTGCTCCAATCCTAGAAAGGTTAGTAACAGGAATACCTGAAGGAGTATTTCATAATTATAATACTATGCTCATTTCATAAGGGAAATATAGCAAGAAGATGAACACTCATGTTATGGTCTAAACAGTGCTTATTTTTAGGACACTAAGCTTGTCCTTAGGAAACTTTCAAGATGTGCTTTAGTGAAGTGGTTTCCCTTCCAACACCAATTTATGTGCACCTATCTCAAGATCAAGCCAACACAACGAGATCTATAATATTTATGATAAACATATGCATCTACAACCACCCTTTCAAAATCTTTAGAGAGTATGAGGGGGTTGAAGATCTCGTGCGAGGCAATGTTAGAGAGACTAAGTGAATCAGGAGATTTCTCATAAGAGCAAGGAATTGATGGGGTGTTTATGAAGTAGCTTCCATGCTCATTGAAATCTCCATCATTTTTGACTTTCAAGGGTAATTTGTCATAAATGTCCAAAGTTTTCCATGGATCATCTCTCGAGTTGATCTCATATAAGGCCTCATCCACACATTCAATGGCAATAGCACATAGGTTTTTAATGCTCTCTAGCCATTGATGATGCTCTACTCGATCTTCCTTGTGGCCATCATGAATCCTATGCGTTGGATGTTTAGATGGATTCCAAGGATCATCAGGAGGTTCAGGAGAAGGAGCAAAGGAGGAGTCATAGGGGTCAAGGATGGGTTTAAATTTTGTATCTATTACAGGCATAGAAGGAGAAAAGATAGGAGTAGATTCTAGATGGCTTCGCTCTCCTTCTATGGCATCTCTTGACATGCCATCCTTGAGTCTTTCTAAATGTCCTCCAAAGGGATTGGATTTGAGAAGCTTTCTAAGAGATCCCTTCTTGATGAGAAGATTCAAAGTATATGCACTAAAAGGTCTCCTATGATCCCTTGGATGCAACAGACCTTAATGAACGGTGATTATTGATCCTCAAAGGCGGTGGAGGCATGATCCGTGAGCTCGCTCCTGATTGGTCTAGGAGTAGGGCGGGCGCCCTGGCCCCAAGCCCGATCGATCTCCGGTTCGGTCCGGTGCCTTCTCGTGTCTTCTAGAGTCTTCCTTCTCGTGCGTGGATCATTTCTCTCTATGTAAACATGACATGTGGGCCTTCCTTGGTTCTTTGCAGCTGACACCCTGCAAAAATAGACATTCACCAAAACTCATGGAATTCTATTAGTGAACCCCCTATATCTATGTGGTATTTGCTTTTAAATCCTTTTCCATGTTTTGTTGACGGTTAAAAATAACACTTATCTACCGTCAACAATATTCTCTTTTGCCAAAGTGCCAACTTCTTTGTCTTGAAATATTGTATGGTACTTTCAAATGTATGTGTCTTGTTTCATTTTTATGTTTTACTTAGTTTGGTGTATCATCTATTTCAGAATCAACATTGCATTGAGCTTATTTATTTATCCTCACTTATGCATTGGATTTTGTTACTTACCCTATTTTATATTATTTTGTTGTTTTAATGGTTGGTTGTGGGTCTTTTACTCTAATACATATTGATCACATAGTCATTAGACATATTAGAGAAGTATAAGATGGAAATTTTATAGGCATATATCTATCACTAAGGAAATGTAACACTCACATGTACAAACTAATCCTAAATTATGAACATTTGTATGCAACTTGTTCCTCTAGAGGGGGCATCCCACACATTACATTATTAAATTGTACAACATGATGGTCAATCCATCCACATTCAATCATTTTCTTTGAATATAAATAGTTGGGTCAACCTAATACTCTGTCAGCCTCACTAAGCAAAGCACAGACAACGTTGTCGGAGGCCTCCACTTAGCCTATTTGCAAAGCCAGAGAATACTCTATAGGACTCCAAATCTATTCATGGGTACAGTCCTATAGACCAAAACTACAATAGAAACATCTTCTACTATTCAAAAGGTACCTACAACAGTTAGGAGTGCAGCCACAAAATGATTACATCATAGATAAACATAACCACATATATTTAGCAAATAATTATAGTATTTAAGAAAAAACCCAACCCCCATCCAACTTAACACGACAACTTAATCCTAAAATCTATAAACTAGGCTCCGATTGCCAACTATAACACACCCTAGAAGAAAACACAATAAACCTCTAGAGAAAAACCACACTGCACTACAATAATGGAGTACGCGAAAGGAAGAACACATCATCTAGGAAAGATATACTTAAACCTAACCAAAAAACCTCACACATTTATTACAACATACAAAAAGACTCTACATCCAACTTGCATGTTACAAAAAATATGATTGTTTGGAGTGTACAAACAACAAGGGACAGAGTTGTTGTCATTAACCAAAACACAATAGAAGCTTGAACGACGGGTTTGGGGGCATTCTAGTGTGACTATCTATTATATATATGTTCAAACTCTTCTCTACACATGCCTTAGATCAATGAAAACAAACGCACTATGCATATCCCTTTGCCTTGTGAAGTTGCCTCCAATTCCATCCATCTTCATCATCATCTCACTTGTTGAGTACTTCACCTCCATGGTCCTTGCCACCTCCTCTCATGGCGCCATCTGTGGTTCAACCTCACCTTGTAGTTCCATTAGAAAAAAACAAGTTTTTAAAATTAATGTGCCTTGCTAGCTTGCCCAAGTTGTGCACCATGAGACATCACTCAACAATACATCGTGCTAGCTACATGTCAAAAAAAACAGCGCGCGCCAAATAAAACAAAGGCAACTACTCCCAAAGAGGACAACTCAAGAACGTCGAGAGCGCACTCCTGCTTGGATGATCCACTCTGTGCTTCGTGTGCTTGATAAGCATCCAAGTCATAGATGTGGAAGGGAGTCAGTTGAGTTACAAAAGAGTGTCGCATGCAAAGAGGGGTCTCAACTGTTAACGTATTTCTTTTGGGCTCCGTCCAAGCAATGGATGAAAAGGTGTGAAATTACTTCCGCACCTGATCATAGATAGCAGTGGTGGATCCATGATGGCATCTCGGAGAGGGCTAACTAATGCATAATACTGATAGCAGTGAAATTTAGTGGTAATTTTAAGCCGCAATACAATATTTTAATGGTGAAATACAGTATTTTAGCAGTGAAATGTGCCTCAACCCCCGGATCCGCCACTGATAGATAGAGACATCAAACTTTTGAAATGTCAAGAAGCATTGTTGCATAAACTTTACAAAGGAACAAAAGACTAGACCAACACAACCAACTAGTTATCTCGTCCTGGCGGCCACCGCCTAAGCCACCGCCGGCACTTTTGACCATGGTGCCCGCCTTCCTCACAAGATGCTAATGCCCAAAGTAGGTCTGTACTAAGCACCTAGGCATTTCATTGGAGTTGGAGGTGGCTCCTGCGTTGCCTGCATGTAAGATATTCGATGATCTGTGGCAAAGGCGGTGGAGAAAAATGGATGACGCCGCACGGCTCCCTCCCCGCCGCTGACGGGGCGGCTTGCTATCCGTGGCCGTGCTGATGTCGTGGCCTCCTCGTCGCTGCTACCTCCCTCCGGTGCCCCTCCTCCTCGACTCCGATGAAGTCCACTCCCTCTCCCCCTCTCTGCCGCCCCCTCTGGTTTCTTCCCCTTCCCCCTCTCTCATGGAGCCATGGCTACCTCCTCTGCTCTCCTCCCTCTTAAGGATACAACAAAGAGAGATCTACTCAGAGCTTTTGTTTGGGATTCCTTTGGTGCATCTGTCACTCCTGATATGCCGGATGTCAGTTCCTTCTCCATGCTTGTGGCATTTGGTCGTTGTTGCTCTCAGTTGGATGAATCATTTGTTATTGTTTGAGTACTGTTTTGGGCAACTCATCATCCTCCTTCTGCATCAGCCAGTTTGAAGAGCGGATTTTCTTCTTCTTAGTGTCCAACAAGCAGATTGGTCTTGGGATTTATAAAATCAAAAAGTTTGCCTGTGCGGAGTTTGAGCTCTTCTTCCAGCTTTTCAATGAATCCGGCCTCTCTTTTGCTCGCCGCATGTTTCCAGTGCCCCAAAATATCCTTGGATTGAAGTAAGAAGTAAATCCTATGCGGATGCTCCAAGAAAGCATACCAGTTTGCTCACTGGTGCTAATAGTGTCCCTATTAATCCATCCAAGAACAAGTTTGCTGAGGGTTGGACTAGTGACAAGGTTCATTCCAATCAAAGTTCTAGGCCTGATATGCTCTACAAAAGTGTTCTTGACAACATTTAGCTCTCCAACAAGGCAATCTATGATCGATTCAAACAGAGTAATATCAGAGGCAAAGAGCAGCATCATAGTAGAATCACTGATCATCCGCGACATGGTCCAGGTGTGCAATCTTCTTCCTCAGATAACATTGTAGTTCATCCCTTCTTAGTTCATCTTTAGCAGCATCCTCAGCAACGGTCAGACGATCTGATTCAGAATTCAAATATTTTTGAATCTGAGTTTAGGCAATAATTCCATGGTTAATTCCACCTCTAAAAATATCTTGGATGTTGTGTCCTGCTGACGTTGTCATTCCTCCTCGCATTCGAGGCGAAATTACACTGCCCCAATTAAATGTGATGCATGCTTGGGCCGGGGTCACATTGCAGTGGACTGCAAGGAGAAGTGGAAGAGTTGGCAAAACAGCTTGCATAGATGGTTGTTTGACCAAAGAAAAAAATGCTACTAACGACTTCCCGAGTTGTTCGGAAAATCATCTAAAACAGTTGTTTGGAAAATTAAGAGAAGAACTCCCGGATTTGGACGTATCCATGAAATTGGGCACCACGTATACGTATCTTATTTGTGGCTTTGTCCCTTTCCAACGACCAGCAGTGTCCATAGTGATTATATATCGCTAGCACCTCATATATATTTATACCTAGGATTGGGCTTTCTTGTAAGATGTCAAGAAAATAAAAATCCAGACACATGCTACTTAGCAGCTGGTCCCTATATCATGGATCGACCAGAATTCAGCGAAAACTAATAAACACAACAGTATGAAATCCTTCGATCGGTATATGTATCCTCTCCTCATGGCCATGCAGGTGTCACAATTGGAGACGACGCTGACGTAGTGTCAGCTGACGTACGTAGCGCCGTGGGAGACGGCGACCAAGGGTCAACGTAACGTCGTTGTGCTGGATTTATCTTAATGGGGAGTAGTTTTCTACTTCCAAATTATAAGTCGTTTGACTCTTTTTGATACATGTATTTTGCTATATATCAAGACATATATTTATGTCTATATATATAGCA
>CM041644.1:15841092-15926690 GCA_023333625.1 Bothriochloa decipiens | reverse complement strand
TGTTGGGTGTCCTTAAAAAACCTCGATTAAACCACATTTGACACTCATACCAGGATCTATAAAGGAGTAGCTCCAATATTATAACATTTGTTATAATGTTGGAGCTACTCCTTTGTAGATTCTGGTATGAGTGTCAAATGTGATTTAATCAGGGTTCTTTGAGGACACCTGACAGGGCTTTTGTTATAATATTGGAGCTATTCCTTTGTAGATCCTGGTATGAGTGTCAAATTTGGTTTAATCGGGGTTCTTTGAGGACACCCGACAGGGCTTTCTAGGTTGTACGGAACACATGCATGGCTGTCAGAGGTCTTCGGGGCAATGGCAAGTGCGTGTGGGCCATATAATTTAGGAGGTTCTGTCACAGGATATAATTTAGGAGGTTCTGCCACAGGCGACCTCCAATATCCTGCTCAACGGACAATCGGGAAAGCCGATCAAGCATTAGAGAGGAGTGCACCAAGGAGAATCTCTCACCGCTACTCCTCATCATAGCCGTGCAATTCCTCGGGAGGTTGTTTGCCACAACCACAGAACAAGTGTGCTGCTGCGCAGGGATGACATCAAAGTTCCAGTGCAGTGTCTATGCTGATGATGTAATCCTATTCGCCCACCCGAATATCAACCAAGCGGTAACGATCAAAGGAATATTACACATTTTTGCAGGCACCTCGGGACTCAAGACAAACATGGCGAAGTGCTCCATCACCAATATCCACGGAGCAGAGGATGCAATCGAAGACATCAAGCAGGTGCTCGGTTGCCAGATAGCGCCATTCCCCATACGCTACCTGGGATTGCCCCTAAGCGCAACCAAAGTGCCGAAGGAGCAGATGAGGAGAAAGTGGACACGATTGCCCGTTGGCTGCCCGCCTGTCATGGACCCCTAATGACAAAAGGCGGGAGGCTGATTTGGGTCAAATCCCATCTACTGCATGATCATAGAGGCTGCCACCATGGGCTACAACAGAGATTAATGCCATCCATAGAAGATTTCTCAAGGCAGGGAAGGACGAGGAGGTGATGGGGAGATTCATGGTAGCATGGAAGACGTGCACAAGACCCAAAGAGCTTGGCGGGCTGAGCATAGCAGATCTATAGCTAGTAGCAATGGCCTTCAAAGAGAAGTGGCTATGGCTACAAAAGATGGACGCCGAGAGAGCTTGGGCCGCATTGCTGGTAAAGCAATCGACGAGGCCAGGGCATTGTTCCACGCATCGACATACACCATCGTCAGCAACGGGAAAGACACCCTGTTCTAGCAAGACAGCTAGGTGAATAGGGTCGCCATCCGATCCATGGCGCCAACGTTCCTCCGGTTCGTGGCCAAGAGAACCATTAACAGACACACGGTGGCTGAGGCGCTCAACAAAAGACACTGGGTGCGTACGATCACCGATGGTGTGACTGCCCACACGGCTGTCGAGTATCTCCAAGTATGGCACGCCGTTAATGGAATTGTGCTCACTGACGCGCTGGATCGCCTAGTTTGGCGTTGGACATTAGAAGGAGCATTCTCAGTGAGGTCCGCGTACTAGGCGCTGCACCTAGTATCTCACCCCATCCCGAGTTGCATCAGGTCTGGGAAATTCGGGTGTCACTCAGGATGAAGCTTTTCCTATGGCTCGCCATTTGCCGGCGGCACTAGACAACGGACAGGAGACAGAGGCACAAACTAGACTCCCATGATGTATGCTTCCATGTGACCAGGAGCCGGAGACAATCGATCACTCCGTTGTCGACTGCTCATTCTCTAGGGAGATCTGGTTCCAGGCAGCGACAACTCTGGGAGTTAACCTGCAGCAGAAATCTGCCGGCCCAATCACCAAATGGATGGAAACTTGGCGACAGCTATCGCCTGGGCACATCAAAGGAGTGGAGTCCCTTCTCGTGCTCATCGCCTGGGAGCTTTGGAAGGAGTGAAACACACGGTGTTTCCACGGAACGGCAGGCCATCCTGACAGTCATCCAGCAATAGGCGTAGCTTTGGGTACAGGTACAGGCAGGCGCTTGGCAGTTGGTTGTTTGATCAAGCGAGTAATAAGCCAGAGAAAAGAATCAAATAGGGATGAACGCGCACTTGCAAATCACGTAAACATCCCAGCTATAAACAAACTCTTCTTCTTAATCCAAATATGTGCAAAGCTTTTTGCGTGATTGAGAAAAGAAAATCTAGCTATGTATAAGTCGTTTCAACTTGGTGAGCCTCGTTCGCTTTCTTGGCGCATAGCAACACAGAGATGACCGGCTCCGAGACCGTTTGGCTCAGAATGTAACTATAATTATTTAAAGTTTTAAGAATAAGGAAGTAGATGGGAATGCGCACTACTACTACTTGTAAAATGACATTGGGTTATACGAAGTCAACCAGTAGCAACAATACTTGTCGTAAAAAAAGTAGCAACAATGCTCAACTCATCTTATCTATATCTCTTATAAAGATAAAACATCCTAAAGATTTCTCTCAACATACATCACATCAATAATTTACTAAAACTTGCAATTATAGTCAACTGGCACATATAAGTATAATAGCAATATCATCTAATATATATTCAGTTGTCCATGTCAATTTATCAAACCATCGACTAAAATTTATTTGAGATAGTTTCTTTCGTATAACTACAGATACAAATAATCATTTCTTTTTAAATTATCTGGAATTGCTGCATTAAAGGGCGATGTATTCTCCTAGCCATGGAGTTAACAATGTCCAAAATAAGCCATCCCATTCTTGTCGTATGCAAAATTTTTTTATTTTTAATTTTTTTAAAAAAAGTTTTACAATTTTAATTTTTTGTTTCGAAATATGACAGAACTAGTCGTCCACAGTGGGCGTTTTTTAAAAAACGCCCACTGTGTGGACGTTATATGTGACGTGGCACAGGGCCGGCCGCCGCCGGTGCCGGCTTTTGCGGGCGGCCCACTGGCGCCCAAAAAACGCCCACTACGTGGGCGTTTTTCGGTGGCGAGGGGGCCGCCTGCAAAAGTGCGCGCTGTTTTATGAGCGGCCTCGGAGCAGCCAAAAAAGACCCACTGTGTGGGCGTTTTTTGTGCGCCAGGGGGCCGCCTGCAAAAGGGCGAGGTCGGCTGCGCACTTTTGCAGGCGGCCCCCTGGCGCGCAAAAAACGCCCACACAGTGGGCGTTTTTTGGCTGCCACCTATATATACCCAGCCCCCCTCTTCAATGGAAACATGGAAACAATGAAAATCTGAGGGCGTTTTTTGGCTGCTCCGAGGCCCCCCGCAAAACAGCGCGCACTTTCGCAGGCGGCCCCCTCGCCACCAAAAAACGCCCACGCAGTGGACGTTTTTTGGGCGCCAGTGTGCCGCCCGCAAAAGCCGGCACCGGCGGCGGCTGGCCCTGTGCCACGTCACATATAACGCCCACACAGTGGACGTTTTTACTAGTTCTGTCATATTTCGAAACAAAAAATTAAAATTATAAATTTTTTTAAAATAAATTAAAAATAAAAAACACCTCGTCTGCAAAACCAAATAAGATGGGCCATATTTCCAGGTTTGCAACAAATCAAAGAGCCCAAGCCCGGAAACTGCGCAACGGGAAGGAAAGAAAAAAAACAGAAATAAGTCCACCGGGCTGACCCTGACGGCCGCAGAGCCGACAGCCCACGCGGGACTGCCACAGAAACCGCCGATCCGAGTCAGAGCAACGGAAGCAAGCAAATCTCGTCGAGTCGTCGTCGTCTACAAAGTACTAACTAGTAGTATAGGAGTACTCTACTGTAGAAACAGCCGCGGTGGGTGTCCCAGGCACGATAACCTGACACAGCAGCAGCGCACTGCACTCTTCTGCACATCCCAGTGCGATTCGCTTCCGTATCGCCTGCAGGCTCCACCGCCGGATCCATCCATCCCTCCGCTTCCATCCATGGCGGCCGTGGCCTCCTCGGCCGCGCGGCCGCCAACGCAAACGCCAACGCCTGCGCCGCCGCCGGCGCGGCTGGGGTCGCTGTGGTCGACGCTGGAGGACCAGCACGGGGCGGCGGCGGCGGTCCCGCTGCTGTCCTCGGCCTGGACCCTGCCGACCACCTCCCAGGACGGGGAGCGGGAGCAGCAGCCCAAGGAGGGCCTGTTCCGGCGGGCCGGCGGCGCCGCGGCCCGGTGGTGGGGCGCGGCGTGTGGCGCCGTGACGGAGCTGTGGGCGTTCGCGCGGGCCGACCGCCGGAAGCCCGTGTTCGCGGGGAAGGTGGCGCTCGCGCTCGCGCTCATCTCGCTGCTCGTCTTCCTCCGGGAGCCCCGCGACATCGTCAGCCACTCCATCTGGGCCATCCTCACCGTCGTCGTCGTCTTCGAGTTCAGCATCGGTGCGTGTGGGTGTGGGTGCGCGCCCGCCGCCCGCCGCCTTTTGACTTCTGACTTCTCACTTCTCTGGGTTTGCTTTGCTTGCCGTTCAGTTCAATACAAGGTGTCATCATCTTTGCTGCTATGGTCCCTCGATTGGAATTCCTTCGTTTGTCAAATCTCTTGCGTGCCTCATCTTCTTTTGGGATCTTTTGTGCTGCCCTGCCCTTGTCTCTGCTCCGACGCATCAGTTCTTGGAGCATGGCCATATATAGAGTACTTCATCCCATTCCCATGTCTATGTCTGTGTTCATCTGATCTGCACATCAGCAACTGCCGTTGCATTCAAAATCACTCGGGCCTGCCAGCTTAAAATTGTTATTATGGGATCTATTCTCTTGGGCAATGAGAGATGTTAGGTTTGTACTGTCAGCAATGTACAACGAGGGTCCACTTTTAGGTGCCCGAGTGAATCAGTTGTTTAGAGACAGGATAACTCGTTTTCCATTTGGCCCATCTGTTGAACGTGGCCACCTGCTTTTGGCATTGTCGAACACCTGGTGATAGAGCGGCTTTTGACATTGCTGAAGATCAGGTGGTAGATGGATTAAGAAATGGTTCTTGCATAGTTTATGCTGTTGGCCGGCATATTTTATTTCAAACCTTTGTGTGCAGTGGGATGTGTAACTTTATTAAAACTATATTTACAATGGTGATGGACCACAACTTCTTAAAATTTAGGCCAGATGCTTCTTGAGACATCTTCAAAGTCCAAACTATCATACCTTAAAAATTTAATCCGGTCACAATTGCTTAATAAACTATGGATATCATCATATTTATTGGAAACCCTTTTTGTGTAGGTCTAATGAAAGAGGTCAGAGAATAATGGCTACTTCAAATGGACTAATTTGGAAGAAAATGTAGGGTTGGTTGTTAAATGCTGTAGGTATTGTTTCTGTGATGCAGAAAGTTACAAAACATAGATAATTGCTTCTTTTTATTTGTTACTAAGGAAGCTGTTCTTTCTTATACCTTGCTTTCTTGTCACTGGCCTATTAAGGTGCTTGCTTTTTTTTATTATTTTTCATTTTTTTGCTTAGCACTACTACTTAGACCCTTAGATGGAAAATTTTCAACTTGGAAAATACAGGTCCAGTGGCTGGTGCACACCTGCAAATTCTTTTCTTTTTCATATTATGTAATTGATTTGCATCAGTGTTGATGCAGGTGCAACCTTAAGCAAAGGGTTTAATCGGGGATTGGGGACACTAACTGCAGGAGCTTTTGCTCTAGCAGTTGCAGAATTGTCCAAACATCTGGGAAAGCTGGAGGAAGTGATTCTTATAACAAGTATCCTTATTGTTGGTGAGCACTTACATTCTGAGAGCAATTGGTTTCTTTTTCTCAATGGGGCCTATGAATATATCTAAAGTGTAATTCTCCTTGGTTATATTGGTAGCCTTTGTCACAACCTTGACAAAGCTGCATCCGAAGATGAAGCCATATGAGTATGGATTCCGTGTGTTCTTGTTGACATTCTGTTATGTTATGGTCTCTGGGTACACCACTGGGAAGTTCACTGATACAGCTACAAGCAGATTTATATTGATTGCTATTGGTGCTGCTGTCAGTCTTGGAATCAATATAGGCATCTACCCAATCTGGGCAGGAGAGGATTTGCACAACTTGATAGCAAAGAATTTCGCTGGTGTTGCAAAATCCTTGGAAGGTATGGCCTAGCATCCTGCTCAGAGTATTTCCGATGCTGGAGAAGTTAAAATATGGGTTTTTGTGTCCTTAACTATTGATTATATATGCATTTGATTTGTTTTTTCTTGCCAAATTAATGACATCAAGTTCTTACATGCTTGATACTGTTCATTGGACATTTGCTTTAGGTTGCGTTGATGGATATCTGAGATGCATGGAATATGAAAGGATTCCTTCAAAAATACTCGTTTATCAAGCATCTGATGATCCTCTATATAGTGGTTACAGGGCAGCTGTTGAGGCATCAGCGCAGGAAGAAACCCTGGTTTGTGCTTCCTCTATATTCAAATAATCAACATTGTCTGCCATGAGTATTTTGGTGAATTTTGATTAGTTAATTTCTAGTGTGTTTTCAGCTTGGTTTTGCTATATGGGAGCCACCCCATGGCCCTTACAAAACAATGAACTATCCTTGGAGGAGTTTCACCAAAGTTAGTGGAGCATTGAGACACTGTACCTTTGCAGTCATGGCATTACATGGTTGCATTCTTTCAGAAATTCAGGTTTGTCCATTTAATGTTAATAGCAACTGTTGAGACTCTGCATCCTTTTTTCTAAACAAATACATTATTGACATTAGGCACCACCAGAAAGCAGAAGGGTATTTGCTGCAGAGATTCAAAGAGTGGGACAGGAAGGAGCTAAAGTGTTGCGCGAGCTTGGAAGCAGAGTTAAGACAATGACCAAGCTGAGTTCTACAGGTATTCTGTTCGAAGTTCAGATGGCAGCTGAAGAGTTGCAAAAAAAGATTGATGAGAAGTCATGTCTTCTGGTGAACACTGAAAGATGGGATGCTAGTAAGCAAGCTCAAGGAATCAAAGAAGTTCTAAATGGCACCCGTGCTGTGGAAAAGGAAAACAAGAACAAAGAAAACAAGAATGATGGCACCAGTGCTGTGGAAAAAGAAAACAAAGCCAGAGAAAACAACAATGGTGGGGTTGAACCTATCATAGTTGATCAAACTTTATTGCATCAGTCAAAGAGCTTTCTTGCAAATTCATTTCTGAGCAGAGTTGATTCAGCATCAACAATTGACGGTTTTAAGCCACTACTGTCTTGGCCTGCTCGTAGATCATTCCATCCAAACATACCAATTGAAGATGAGGATTCCCAAACATATGAAAGTGCAAGTGCGTTGTCCTTGGCTACATTTGCATCACTTCTGATTGAATTTGTTGCCAGACTACAGAATGTTGTTAATGCATTTGAAGAGTTGAGTGAGAAGACTAACTTTAAGGATCCTGTGGAGGAGCCTACTGCAGTTAGCACAAATGATAGGTTTTTCTAGAGTTGACACTGATGGTAACCTGCAAGGCTTCAATTTCAGATGACCATGCAATCCTGTTTTAGCATCCAGTTTCCGTTTTTTAGTTTGGGGATACAGAATGTACACTAAACTTGTAAATGTGCAATCAGATGATTGCAAGCTGTATTGCTGGAGTTCAGTTTACAGCCCCAGAAATCATCAATCAATATGGTAAAATGCTGATCTATGCATCTGTTCTATTGTGTTTTCAGCACTTTAACTTAATTGTAAATAATGTCATGCCTGGCTGATTGCACGTATGTATATTGCGTGAAGGGTTTGGGTTCAAAGTATATTTTGTGAATTGCCTATTTTCACTCACCAGAAAATTCGATCTTGGTTTTTGTATCACTGTGATTTCTTGTTCTTTGTTAGTTCTGGTTGTCTTCAATGTGTATATCGATGAAAGTTGTGTAGACTTTTTTTTCTAGAACACAACTTCACGTGTATTTCACAAGTTGTGTAGACTGTCTTGTAAATTAGAATCCTTCACAGTATTCCATCGATCAGAAAACTGTTGATGGAACTGAGTACCAATCAGGGATATCACAGTGTCCCAACCTATATGACATGGCAGAGCTCCTGCCAGATTTTAAAAAAAAATGAAATACCACAACTGCTATCCATTATACCTCCCCACTTTAATCTTACAAAGTGAGAGATCTAGCAAACATGACTGCTTTTGACTATATACAGGCAGCGGGAATACAAAGTACAGTATGCTAGCTATGCTTATCTACCTTTCCTTTCTATTTTCCCCTGTCTTGCAACCGTTTTTCCTATCCCGTAGTTACATTCCTCCACACGATTATAGCCAAAGAAGAGGAGGGTTCCATGGCAGTTTTAGAATTCAGACGCAGGATTGCACGTCTGTAAGAACAAGCATGGTCAGCTGATTTCACAGTAGCATCTGTGTAGTATTTACAGTAGTTGGCTGTGCAACGCTCGTCGCAGGAAGGAAGGAATTATGCTTTGTTTGCGAGGGCTGGTGCAGTCTGAATCAATCCACCCGACCTCATTCTCATCATTGTCATAAGCAATCAATTTTCCACGAAGAGAAACATCTGCAACAAATAGGAGATCAGGATAAATTTGGCAAGAATATATTGGGCAATCGAAATTTGTCAAGAAAATGACCACTGAATACCTCCGAGTATTATTACTGAATCATAACCGATCGTTGTTCCATCGAGCACCCCTAGGCAGACATTGCCCTTATCCTGAAATGAATCCCAGGAAAACCATGATGTTGTAGGTGTACTACTGTACTTCAAAGTGTTACTCAGATGTAAGAAACATCACATGGGAACCTACACTGATGATCAAGTAATCTTCAGGACGAATGTTGAAGGTTTTGGAGAAGACAAATCGTTTCTCGAATTGCAGATTCAAGGGCTTGAAAAAATGTTTCACATCATCCACAGATCTGAAAAAAAAATGCCTGTCAATTTAGCAAAAAAGATCTATTCAAATTAAGAGATTTTGATCATGTTACCTCACTGAAAAGTCAGCCTTCATGCAGAAAGGAAGTGTTTTGTCTGAGTCATCTTGTACAAATCGTGGGGATGCAGCCTTCAGCTGTCAAATTAAAAGAAAACATAAGGATTGACCTATTTGCGATTATTTCATCTATAGAAGAATTGACACTCACCGAAGATATCAATTTTGTAAGCGCCTCATTTGGGAAATATGTATATGTGGACCCAGTGTCAAAGATCACTCGAGTCAACTTCCCTTGCACATTGAGCTGCTGATCTCCGTAGTTTACTTGCTGGACTTGGGCTTTGCGTATATCACTGAAGCTTGGAAGAAAGAGAAAGTTTCAGTCATATGACCTAACTTTCATTATGTTAACTTTATATAACAGAGTATGCATATACAATCAGCAATTTTGTTCCACATATATATGCCACGTAGAAGAGTTTCTGGTATACTATAGAAACTTGTGCTAGTCGGCTAGTGTGCTCAGGCCAAAAAAAAAAGGCATTTCTTCCACATGTTTTTTGCAACTAAATATCTGTGGTTTTAGTAGAGACATATGATGCAGGTCAGTTTCATGGCGTTCCTGAAGCGTGTGGTGACGGTGATTATTATGACTACTGAATTAAAATCAGCAAACTTGTAGCATCAGTGTGATAAATATGGAGAGAGTAAAGAAGTATAGAAAAGCAGTTGTGCAATTTTTTCCCTTTTATGGATTGGGTCTCGAGAGTGACAAGAAATGGTAAGATTGTTGAGGATATGTTGCAAACACAGCATATCGCATTGGCTAAAAACAGTGCATGACATCCAAGGAAAGAATGATAGCCACACGAAGTGAAATAATTTTTCGTAAGACAGAGGCAACTTACTCTGCTGGACCATCTCGGACAGGGACCCAAGTCATTCCCCATCTGGGAATGTAATCGCCACCAAGAAACAAATAACCACCACCACCACTGGGATCTCTCGTCATACAGTGACCAAAAACATTGGAAATAATACCCCGGCTGGACAGCTGTGTAGGAAGGCTTAGTGCCTGGTTGCTCAGGCCGAGAATTCCATCTGTATTTTCTAGTCTGTTCAGAAGAATTCCTTGCTGATCGTATCCACACCTGTATGTGATGGACAAATGGCACTTATTTTCTTAGACGATGTGGTAACAACAACAATCATCATTATACATGGTCATGATGTTATCAGTTATTGGAAGGTTGACTCATCATACCCAAACAGAACGTCTGCATTTTCCCTTTCACCATCTTCACCGATGAACTGCATATTATCCCTTACATGAACGCCCATAGAGGAGCTTCCGTCGGCATAACTGATATCATAGTCGCACTGATTTGGGTTGTTATGTTGACCTCGTTCACAAAGTGGATCACTGGCAGGAACTAGATTGGTCCGTGCCGGCCGATATAAAGGGTGAGCTCCCTGTAACAAGATTGAATGATGTTTTTATTACAGAATTCAGTGAACTTGGGACAATCCAGCTAATCATAAAAAAAAATAAGAATTTCGAATGGGGGACTTTGAACCCAAGACTTCAGCCGCTCAACCACTAGGCCACATGGATGTTAGTTACCACCAATTACGCTCATCATGCAACAACATTGTAGTAAAACGGAGAAATGGTGTGTACCTTTGCACAGCTTGCGCATGGCGCGTCGCACTGGATCCATGTTGTATGGCTCCCAGTATCAACATCAAGAAAATAAGGCCTTGGAGGATTGCCCAAAGAGACAGTAGTGTAGTACATCCTGCAAGGACAATTGGATGTTATATATATAAACAAGAAAGACGGTCTAAATCGTCAAATAGTTAATATATATGTCCGTTTGTTGGCAAAGAGTGTTGACTTCGAACTAGCCAGCAAAGCAGTATCGCTCTAATTTAATCGATAGTGCGCTGCTGTTAGCACAAAATTTAAAGACACATGTATATCTGAGTATAGACAACTTTGATATAGTAGACCCTACTGAATGAAATTCCGAACGATTGAGAGTTACGGTTGGCTGTGATGGTCAAACATACTTCCAGTTCTGTGAAAGAACGAAGGACTAGAGTACAAACTCTGCAACCAGCACTAAAACAAATGATATATAGTTCCAACTACTCCCCGAAAACAAACAGCAGAGCGATTATACTTGTTCTAATAACTGGTGGAGGTGGAGCCCCCTGAAACATGGTATAGCCAACTGAATGGAAATGGAGACATGGAAACAGAGTCAAATATACAGGAATGTGCGCAATTATGAGTCGGAGAATTCAAAACACCCGAAAATTGTGGAAAAGTGTACACATATAGAAGCCGACAAACTCAACATGATGAGAAACTGTCAAGCAGCGTCCGCGAACGAGAGAGCCGATAAACCCAATGACCAAAGCATACTGCAAGAGCCGCACTGAACGAGAAAGAATCAAAGAACGCAGTCCTTCCCGGTTTCCCACAGAAAGCAATTAACAACAAGGAACGAACAAATTCCTAGAAACCCCCAGCTTGTTCGAGAATGTAACAGCAGAAAGAATAACGGATACTGTTGGGGAACTGAAAATTCTTGCAGAGGCTGCACGCACGCACCCTTCCTGGAAGAGGTTGCCGGTGGTGGAATTCTGCGGCCAGTCGCCTCCGCGGCGTGGCTTCGGGAAGAGCGGCAGCAGGAAGGAGGACCTGCGGCCGCCCGCGCCCGGGTCTTCGCCGCCGCCGCCGTCCTCCAAGAGCCGCCATGCCGCGCCCGCGGAGTCCCCGACGTCCGCGTACAGGCAGACGTACCCCGCCGCCGCGAGCGCCAGCACCGCCGCCGCCGCGCGCCACTGCAAGGACGTCGGCCGTGGCCGCTCCACTGGGGCGTCGGCGGCGTCAGGAGGAGGAGGAGGAGAGGAGGCGGGCGTCTCGTCGTGGCCGTCGCCGTTGGGGACCACGATCATGACGTACCCGTCGGGAAGAATCTGCGGGTGCTGCTCCCTCCCCTCGTCCTCCTCACGCGGACCCGGCGACGACGACGTCACCGGCGTGGCGGCCATGTCGCGCGCCGCGCCGCCCGCAGCCGGGTGATCGAGGGCGGTAGGAGAGGAGGCGGAGGACGGAGCTCGCTGGTCGGGAGAGGAGAGAAAGCTGCAGGGCGCGCGGCGCGGCAAACGCAATGCCACGCGAGCTGCGAGGGAAGGAGGGAGGGCGGTGACTGGTTTGTTTCGCGGCCTGGGTTTGGTATATCTATCTATCTATCTATATATCGCTATCGCTGCTCCGCCCCGTCCCCTGTCCCGACTGCAGCAGCCTGCGGGTTGCGGAGGATGGCGCTAGCCTATAGCTGTAGCGCGCCCGGTTTGACTTGCGCGGCCGCAGCCACCCACGGCTGCGAGGTGCCCGGCCGGTCAGGTTCCGCGCGCGATTCATAGGTGATTTGGTCCCGTTGCTCTTGCACGAGCACGGGGTGGTGGTGTGGCGTGGCGTAGCCTGTCTCTGTCGTGGCCACTTGTAAGCTGTAAGCTGTAACGGGCACGATCGTGGCTGGACACGCGGGGGATACGGCCGGGATCATACAATACGGTGCCGTCTCGTCGCTGGAACGTTATGGGGGTGCGGTAATCCCAACTCCGTTCGTGGACTAGCTAGCTGTGTCCGTTTTTTTTTTTCTCTAGATGTTAATTAATTAATGCTGGGTAGTTTTCACGGCGTGGCAGTTATGGATATGTACAGAGTTCTCGGATATGTATACGTGTGGCCATCAAGTGGAAATTAATAAATGTTCTGTATTGAGAGTCAACTTTAACCAAGAGGAACCAAAAACTATGGAAATGGTTTTCTCTCTACTATATGTTCAAAACAAAAAAAACCAATGATGTCAAATCCAATGCAATTTTGCCTCTATATAGGCAATCTTTTGTTTTTTTTCTTCTTTGTCGAAGATCCGTCGTTTTTTCTAAGTAGGTCATAGTTTTCATTTTTCCTTATATATAGTTTAATGGTTCGTTTTTCTAGTCCTACAGAAGGGAAAACAAAATGGATTCTTAGATCCTTGTCTTTTTGTGCTCATATAGTCATGTCACATCGAGGTACCATAGGAAAAAAAGTATTTCCGAAATCGAAACAAACAATGATAGCAAAATAAATGTACCGAAAAAAGTCAAAGTGACTTATAATTTAAAACGGAAGGAATGATAGTTTTCTGTGCAAAATTATGACATGTGTTCATTGCGGAGGACACTTTCCTCTTCATGAAAGAGTCAAATTTCTCAAGCAAAAGTTTCATGGACCAAAACCACTTTCACAAAACCAAAATTGGAGAAACAAATTATTGTGGCTGCTGCTTTCATCAAGCTGAATATATTTTTGACGAAGTGAAGGTTCTCATAGCAACTGAAAATTAGAGAATCTTTTTTCCCCCTTATGATAGGTATTTGAGAGTTCTTAACTTGGTTTGGTTGCTTGCTCTTGTAGTCTGGTGTGCGTTGCTATAGATGCCCGCCATCACCTCAGCTACAATACTATTATGGCATATCTTCTACTCTGTTCACTTGAACCTATGAGCCCGGTTTATCAACTATGATATAATATTTTTCTCTCGGGACAAAACAGCCGTAGAAACCAATCAGGCCTTATGAACGAACACAAGAAAGATTGAACTGCCAAATCTCGATAACCATGAAGTCACCACATGTGTATTTTGTGGCATAAAGCCTTTATATATTGGCATTTTGTTACATATATGGTTCGCAAGCTGAAAATTCATGACCATGTAGTTGTTCTATTATTATTATTTTTGGATTGGAAAGTTGAGGTAATACACTTAGAGACCGTTTAATTTGGACCTCGTCTAGATTGTAGTAATAAGCTAAAATAATATTAGGTGATAAATATAACAATAAAAAGCCTAATAGATTCTTAGAATGCTATGATTGACCTCAAAGATATTAATAGGAGACTCTAGGTCAATGGACAGTAATCCAGCACTATAATTATCTATGGATATACAAAAAACATGGATTGGTATAATCCAAAATGCCTATTATCATAATCACATTCACAACCAAGATCCTAATGATATGATTCAAAACTGATTCAAATTTGAGGGGTTCAATAATACAATTATCATGGAGTGGTTCTCACCTTTGGTTCTCAAGAACTTGTAGAAAATGATTTCTTCCTCTATTTTTGTTTTGTTTGGAGGTGAAAAGTGCGTGACTTTTAATTTTCTCCCTGTACAGAATACTTCTAAGATTTATTAATGTGTAAATTTAGTTTTATTCTAAGTCCAACTTCCTAGAGTGTGACCAACTTATATAAATAAATAAATAAATAACAGAGCAACATGTACAACACAAAAATAGATTCATTAAATCCATCACTGAAGTTGGTCAAATTTGAAAATAATTGACTTATATAAGACAAACCTAAAATTTTTTTTCCTTTCGAACCGAGGGAGTATGCAATGCTATAGTGATAGAGAATTGGACTACAAGTAACATGTCTGTGTGATGAGCAGGGATCTTTCTCTGTATTTTCCCCTGTGTATCATTTCTATCTAGAAACAATTGGAACAGTTCTTTATTATGGAGGCTAACATCAGAAACGCCCTATTTAGAAAAAAAAAACTAATAATATTTCAAGCGAAAGTTTAATGGACCAAAAAACTGTGGTTCTATTTACATAAAAGAGGTAAATGATTGCGGCTGCTTCCATCGTGTTTGTTGACTGATATATTTCGAAGAAGCTAGCGAAGGTTCTCATGAGAACTGAAATTAATTTGGAGATTTCTTTCAGAGTTGTTAGTTTCTCGTGTGTTGCTGTACTGCATGTCCTCATCGCCGATGTTTCGTGTCGGCTCACGCCTCAGCTACGCTTTGGTTGGTTATGGGCAGCCATATAGTTGGTGGCGCAGGCATCTGACAATGGCGTTTTGTCAGTTTAAGCAGTACGTAGATTAGTTCGCAAGCTCAAATTTGATGACCATGTCATGTCATGGTACTATTAACCCTTTTTTCGGATTGGAAGTCGATGTCATGTGCCAAATTTTTAAGCATAAAGTTTTACGGATCGAGGCTTCCAGCTTCGCAATCTTTTGTGGCTCCACCTTGACTGTTTTTTTTTTATTATTTTAAGCAGTAGTATGCAGTTATAAAAAGCGAGCGCATATATAGCCCAAACAGTTGATTGCGTCGTCAGAGAGATGGTCATTCACATGGATATCTGTTCCAAAACATTCGTCTCCAAAGATCTGTATCAATGCATACCTTTCGATGGAGGTAAGTCCTTTATTTATAAAATAAAGTCAATTTTTTCAAGCAACCAGAACCACTTGCATAAAACAAAATTGGGAGAAACAAATTATTGCGGCTGCTGCTTTCATCATGCTGAATATATATTTTAAGAACTCAAGAAAAAAAGAAACGAAGGTTCTCATGGCAACTGAAATTTAGCGAATCTTTTTTGTCCCGTTGTCAGAGGTATTTGATAGTTTAACTTGGTTTGGGCCTTCTTTAGTTGGTGTCCAAATTCAAAAAGTTAGAATTTGGGGCACAGTAGCACTTTCGTTTGTATTTAACAAATATTATCCAATCATGAACTAACTAGTCTTAAAAAATTTGTCTCATGATTTACGACCAAATCATACATTTTTATCTATATTTATTGCTCCATGCATGTGTCCCTAGATTGATGTGATAGAGAGAGAGTAAAAAAACTTAAAATTTTGAAGAGAACTAAACAAAGCCTTGGTTTGTTGCTCTTGTAGTCTGGTGTGTCGCTATATAATCTCTACCTATATAAAACTTTGTAATATCGTTTTATTCATGTCATATCGAGGTACTACACTTAGACACCATTTGGACCCCATCTAAATTATAATAATCGAGTAAAATAATATACCGGTAATCTAAACACCCAAAATTATGAGATGTACTATAATAATCCAAAAATTCAATAGATTATGATAATGCAACAATTCACCTCAAATATATCAATAGGAGACTCTAGGGTCAATGGACAATAATCCAGCACTATAACTATTTATGAATAACAATCAACATGGATTAGTATAATCTATAATGCATATTATCATATTCACATTCACAACCAAGATTCTAATGATTCAATACTGATTCCAATAGGCCATTACACTCTAAATTTGAGAGCAGTAATACAATTATAATGGAGTGACTATAATGTTCTCTCAGCAGAATACCTTTTTTCGTTTTAAGATTTATTAATGTGTTAATTTAGCTTTAAGATTTGGACTACAAGGAACATGTCTGTATGTGAACAGAGATCTTTCTCTGTTTTCTTGCTGCGTTTTGCGCATACGAAAAATTGGAACAGTTAACATCATCAGAAAAGTCCCTGTTTGTTTATGAAAAATAACGTTTCAAGCAAACTTTGATGGAATCAAAATTGTGTGATTCTACTTTAAACAAAAGAGATAATGATTGCGGCTGCTTCCATCATGTTGTTGACTTTTATATTTGGAAGAGGCGAAGATTCTCATGGGAACTGAGATTAATTTGGCGAGAAAAAAATCCTCTCCCTTTACTACCGTTTTAATTAATTTGTGAAACGCACGTATTTTGGAGGAGTTGTTAACTTTGGTTGGTTCCTCGTGTCCTCCTGTGCCTCTCCTTATCAACGCTCTGTTGGTGTCGGCTCGCGCCTCGGCTACGCTTTGGTTGGTTTATGGGCAGCCATGTAGTTGGTGGCGCAGGCATCTGACAATGGCGTTTTCTCAGTTTAAGTACGTAATATAGCTTGCATGCTCAAATTTGGTGACCATATAGCAGTACTATTAGCTTTTTTTCGGATTGGAAGTCGATGTCATGTGCCAACTTTTTAAGCATAAAGATTTACAGATTGAGGCTTCCAGCTTCGCAATCTTATTGTGGCTCGAACTCGATTGTTTTTTTTATTTTAAGCAGTAGGAGTATGCAGTTATAAAAAGCGAGCGTATATATGGTCGAAACAGTTGTTTGCGTCGTCAGAGAGATGGTCATTCACATTGATATTCTAAAGCAGCAGAGAAAGGACATTCTCCAAAGGAGAAATATATTACTTGTATAAACGAAAAAGAAGGTAGCGCGAATCTTGTGGAGCTAAATTAATAGCACTCGGGGCCAACTGCTGAAGTCACCTCCTTAAGATTTGCATTGCATCCTAAGCAAAGATAGCAGCACCACCAATCCCTTAGCGTGAGTAGGCACTCTGTTTTTTCCTGCATTGGATTATTGTATGGTAGCTAGCTTAGCCTGACGGCGCCCCGGCAACTACTAGAGCAATAACAAGAGGTAGATCTTTCTTTGCCTTTCCCGGCCCCCATTATTGGAAGTTGTTAGAGAAAAGCAAAGGAGTAATCTCACTCGGATCATTTGGCTTTTACGTACATGACTACATCATCACCAACGACCCTTGATCCTTGCTATTAATGGCTGGCTCCATTCCATCGGCTGCAAGGTTGTTCTCTTTTTTACTTTACTGCAGCTGAATACTCTGCCATCATATTTGTGAGGACCTGTGTCTCCTTGAGTTACTGTGTGTCACACATTGCAGGCAGTTAGTTTCAGGCTATCCCCGCTAGGCGCTAGGTAGGGGAAGAAAACAGAGTCCACGCGACGGCTGCACGGTCAGTTTCAGCGTCGTTGCGGCGCCTGCCTTTGAGTGCCGCGGCATCAACGGCGACCCGGATATCCGACCCGGACGCATGGCTCCAAGCAGCAACCTCACACCAAAATAAAGGACCCGAGCAGCAACCTCACACACAATGCAAAGTGCAGGCTCGACGATTGCATTATTGCTGATCGACGACGCTCAAACGTCTCCAGGTCTCAGGAGATCATCAGCAGGCAGCAGCTGCAGCTGCAGCTAGCGTCGTCGCCTACCTAACAAAAGCCATCGAGCGGCCGGTGTCGAGAGCGACCGCCTTTCCTTCCCAAGTGACACTGACGATCGATTTGATCCATCGACCGCCCGGCGGGCAATAGGTTGGCGATTGGTGCAGGGAAAGGGTTAGCTCCCGCTGATTTCTTGGCAGCAGGTAGAACGCATGGTAGATGCACGATACCTGGTGCTAGTAGCTTTGGATTGGATTGGATCATCGTTGTGCGGTCGGTTTCAGGTTCAGTGTAGTCATCAGTCTCACTGCCTGCCTCTCGCCTTTTCTCGTTCTCCCCCTTCTGATCCATTGCTGCGTGGTCACGGCTTTATTTCGGTACATGTACTGCCGTTCTGTCGGTGTTAAGGATGGCTATGTGAACAAAGGGGCCTTCTCTCTGATTGTAATCTTCCCACTGATCGATACTACGGCCCGGTTGCCGTTGCCATCCAGGTTTGTTATTAATTGTAGAGATGTACTACGTCTCTGCGAGAACGCAACCGGGCCAGTTCACGTCAATGGTACAGCGTCCGTATCACGAGCTGGTGGTCCCGCGTGTACAGTCTCGATCTCTCACTCTCTGATAGTACAAACGACGCATTATGCCCTCCCTACGTGCACATCCGAAAGATGAGCCGGCTTAAATTTGATCCTATTGCCTACATGGGTGCACGCATGCTGTCGAGAAAAAAAATGAAATATGCATGTTGCCATTGCAATGAGTAAATGTCATACTTTTTTTTAGATAATGAAAATTTTCGGCTTCAGAGTCCAGCAACAAACTCATGACTAGAACTTATTACGGGTTTAGAACTAATGTTCAAAACCGTGAATGAAGAACCGTCCATTCAATACGAAGAACTCCATGACTCTCAATTCCAGTGGCTTGTAAGAAATCAAAAATCCATTCCTTGTCGCCATCCGAGCACTGCAAAATCATAATCAGTGTGCCCTCCTGAAAATATCATGCAAAAATGTTTTTAGATGACCTTTATCAAAACCCCACACCGTTCCTTATGATCCATCTTTCCCATCAAAATGCCGCTGCTCCGGTCAATAAAAGCTGATTATGGTTTAAACCTCCTAGTTTGACCAACTATTGAAAAGATGGTTCGTTTTCTTTGACAGATTAATGTCAAATGAAAAAGACGCAGCACGCCAAGGAAAACTAACAAAATGGCTATAAAACAAGTGCCGAATAGTTTTAGGTTTGTGTAAAAATATTAAGACTTACTACTACTCTAATACCTTTGGGCAAGATTGTCTTTTGTCAGTATCATCCCTTCTTTAAGAACCAAGAAAAATCTTAAGATTTGAATATGCCAAATTTCTAGGCAACCTTAATCCCGTTACTAACTAGGTATTTGTACATGGATTTTATAGAAAACAAGCTATGATTATTTAAGTTCCAGATGAAAGTATTCCTACCCTCATTTAAGTTAATAAAAGCAACGCTCGCAACTAGAATTTGCCATTCCAACAAATTATTCCTACTAATGCCCTTGTAAAAGACACACCGAGGGGTGGAATTAAGTAAATCTATCAAGTTTTGGAATGGAAAAACCATACTTTTCTTCTTTATTTTATTACTATTAAGGAAAAAATATAATTGATTAAAGTGGAATTGGCTATTATTTTCTATGCACTTTTGAAATGAAAGACAAATGAAGGATTTTTTTTTGCAATCGTTATTTCTTGTCTCTATCATATCATGAAACCTTTCGAATCGAATGTCATGCTTTTTTGCGCACTATATTTAATATATTCGGATATTAGAATTTGAATGCCTGGGAGCCCAACTATTTGTCGTCCCAAAATCTAATTTGAGTTCCATTGTCTAGTTCAAACTTCCCGAGACTTAAGAAAATATCTTTGACTCCCAACAAATAAATCATTCTAAAAATGCAAAAACCTAATTTTATTTTCAATTTTACTTACAATCTTGTTCTTTATGTGCGTGTTCCTTATTAATTCCTGCCGAGTGCCCTCCTCGTTGCAAAGTTTGATGAAAAAGCCGTTTACTTAAAAGACACTTATTCTATAAATCTAGATTTTGAATTCATAAACCACCTTGCTCTTTTGGTTGGCACAAAATATACCACTTTGCTAATCTATATATTTTTTGCTCATCATTTTACCACAAATATCTTAATAAAAAATATTCAGTCTTTTTGAGAAAAGTTGTCGGGACTTAAACAAAGATATCATGAACATAGGTAAGCTTAACAAAACAGAATTAGTTAACAAGATTGTCGGGACTTTAATTAATTTTCAATCCTTATTATTTTACTTTATGTAATGCATAGGAAGGCAGCTGGTAGTAGGTATATTTTACTGAATACTATTACTATTCGACATTTCAACCTCTCCATTTCTGGAATTGCGGGGACTGGAGTGGAACAAGATTTTGAACATTAGCACGGATACAAAAGTTGGCACGCGTGGGACGAGTATCTGCCACTTTTTTTATATATAAAAAAAGAGTACCTGCCACTAATTAAGGAGGGTAGTGTCCAAATTCATATCATTATTATTATTCATTTTGTATCCTCTCCAATCTTACCCATATTCATTGGATAATAACCAATTCCTATCCATACTCATTGTTAGGCTGGACCCTAAAATTTAAATATAATTTTCACACATTAAAATTTTCGGGAATTGACTGAAATTAGTTGGAGATGACTCGTTATAACGGGCGGCAATATTGTGCAGATTATTCCGGTAGAATGAACAAGTAGGTCCCACATACTTTATATTATTCTCCGATGTACCCATTTATACGTTAATAAATGAATGATTAGTTGAGCTAAAGGCTCATCTGTTGATAATCCACCCTCTGTACCCTCCCCTACCCATTAATTTGTATTGGATAAAAAACTGAGTTTATCCATACCCTACCCAAATGAGATGGGTAAAGGATTACAGGTACCCACCAACAGGCATAGACGAGAGTAGAACTATTAGTCCGACTGTTCAGCCCAGAAAAGCCGTAGATAGAGGACCTGACGAGTGTTATTCAGGAACATGATTTTGACCTGTAACCTCTGTTGCTGGCACATGCTTCTTTGACGACGACATGTCCCTCCTCCCGGAGATTTTATTTCAGAATAAGAGAGTGCAAACTGCCTATATCTATATGGCGTGCTATTGATGTTAGAAAGTTCCGTCTTCCTTCACACACCCTCAGCCGGGACAACGTCAACTTCCAAACGCAGCTGGATAATATACGACGCTGATGCTCTGTACGTCCACCTACAGGTCTGAACAGCTGACGGCGTCTTTTCAATTCAGTTGAATTCTGAATTATCCAATCCTTGGATATTTGTTAATGCGAAACTTGAAACCCAAAACCAGATTCCAATGTATATATATCCAACTGCAGTGGGATTTAATTGTGGGAACATTCAGCTGACACAAAGCATACAACCTACCTGTGCCCTAGCCCAATCAAGGAGATTCCATTCCATTCCAATGTATATATCCTGGGACTGGCATCCTGGACGCCGAGGGCCCGAGGTTCTGAATTATTTTCTTCGCGGCCTCGCTTTCGGATTGCATGAGCGAAAGGCAAATAATAAACTAGTATTGTACGCACCATGGATGGAAGCTTCAGATAAACAAAGGAATGGAAGGTTTGGAATTGGAGTAGAATATGTGTACGCGCGCGCCGGGGCTGTCCAAACGCAAGCGCCGCCAAAAATTGTGACATCTATCAAGGCACGCATCGGAGATGCTCGCCTTTTGGGTTCACGTCAAGACTCGTGTCTTATGTTAGTGTCGTCCTATAATTCAGAGGCAGGGCAGGGCTCACAAACAATTCAGAACCAAAGATGGTAACATCTTGACTACTATTAAGCTTCCATGTTTATCTCAGTTTCATTTCTTAATCTAAAAAAATCTCAGTTTCATTCAAAGGCCTGCATCTGCATGTGCCGTCCTGCAGTAAAGATCTAGGTATAACTGTGTATAAGAGATTAATATGTATATAAGTGGTGTATCACCATGAGCAGGCATCCGGTAAGACCATGAGTGTGGCAAAAAGTCAGCGAAGTTAGTAGAACCACACACATTCTATTTGAGGACAATGAGTGTTCTCCACAATAAGAGACTTGGCCCTGGTTAGATTGCTCTTCAGGCTGCTCAGTGCTCATTAGGCACTAGGCACCCATTCCAGGCTTTCATTTCCGAGCACCTGGGGTGTTGAGAAAGTAGGCAATTTCATGATTAATTTCAGAACATGAATCATGACATTCTCAGGTACTAGCATATATAAACTCGACATACTAGTTGAACCCCACAAAATTAATACTAACAAGAACATATTTAAACAGGTAGGCGTACTGAAATAACAGATCAGATCATGGTAAGCATAACTGTCATTTGCAGATGTGGACGTGGTGGCTGATGTTGATAGATCATTGATTAGTGGTGGAGCCCCAGTGTGTTGTTGTTGAAGATGGGTCAAAGTAGCTAGCAGCAGAGACGATGGTATGTGGCACCGCCGGAAGATGAGTCATCGTGGAGATTGGGAGCAGTCGTGCGAAAGCACTTCCCAAAAACTTATTATCCTCTTTCCGTGCAGGATTACAAGGATAAGGCTTTCAGAGACCTGCGCTTCTAATCCCCGGTGTACGCAGATGTTCGGGATGGAGAGACTACAATAATAGCGAAGTAGCAAAAAGACCTAACTCGAATATATAGATGTATATAGGTTGTTTATAGAGAAAATCTAGGACAATCTTGTGCCGCAATCACGATCTAAATCAACTATTAGGATTCCAACTTGCAAACTTTAAGGCTAAGTAACCAAAAACTAACTTATCATCCTCTTCTAGTGCAGGATCAAAGGACGAGAGTTTTAAAGACTTGCAAACTTAAAAGCTGAGTAACCAAAAACTTAAGAGTTTATATTTTTTTTCCTCCACAACCTTAACTTCCCTTGAGCAACTTTTTAAATGTCTTATAGAAATGGGCATTATTAATTTATTATTAAAAGGGGTATTGAGACTTTTGTTCAAGATAGCATGGAAATATTAGTATATATGGTTTCATGATCGAGATGAGATATTTCCAGATAAACCTATCCGGGTATGTATTAGAGCTACTCCAACGGTTTTACAAATAAGCTTGGTATTCTTGTTTTTGTAAAAAAAAAAATCTAAAAATCTTCTATCCAACGGTTTAGCAAATCGGCTTGGCATTTTTAACAACTTGACAAACACCGGGTGATATATGCCAAACTGCGGTTCAACCATCCACTCTAGTCCGTGACTGTTTTGTATCATTAGTCAGAAGTCTATGTTAGCGCCAACATACCTACTGTGGATAAGGCAGAGGCGGCCACACTATCACATCACACAATCATTGTTCGGTCCGTAACCGCAAGGAAATATGTCTGATGCCGTCAGATTCAAGTTAGTATACTAGGCTCCATAATATCGGCCGTGTATGTTCTATAATCTTTTTCAGAACGACCGTGCTAGGTAAATAAATTATTAACACATCCTCATCGGTTTTTTTAAAAAAGCGAATCAAACAAGAGAGTTGTTGATTATTTCAAAAAGAAGTGGCTCAGGCTGAGCACCATAAAGTTACAACAAACCAAAGAACCAAAACGGCGACGACAACAATAGCAATATCGACAAAAGAAAAACAATGCAAAGGGTTAAAACATCTCTATTTTAAATTAAAATGCGTAACAATCCTTAAACTGGTCGATTCCTGGATGAATTAAAGTCCTCAGCTTTGCAGTTTTTTAACACCAGTGGATGGTTATCTACAAGATTAGTTGGCTGTGTTTAGCACAAACTTTATTTCGTTTCGGTTTTCTGTTATTTGCGTCGCTAAACTTGTGCTACTAGCATGCACTTGTAATAATTGGCTTGATCTATCGTTCGATAGATGAAGCCAGATTTTATATCCAGTATCTAAAAAAAACTTACTCAACATCTTAATTAGTCGCTAGCTTTGTACCCCATAGATCGTTTTGGAAGTTTATAATGAGATAAGATAATTGAAGTCATCTGTCAGATTCTATTACGAGTAAACATATTATGAGTTCCATCAGAGGTTCAACTTGTTGCGTGGTTACCTAAATGACTCACGGCTTGGAGAATTATTTAGCGATTACGCCATGTGCGTTAATTCATCCAGGAATCGAACTTTGTACTATGCCTAGACGGATGCTGTTGTAACTTATATGGGTACAGATGGTTTAGTTGTTCCAATTTATTTTTATGATCAAAGTTTTGAACCATGCCTGAACACTTAGCTCGTACGGGTATGAAAGAGAATGGCAGACAATGAATACACTTCATATTCCAACTCATTTTGAAACAGGATCCGGCACCATATGTTTGTATACGCTACTCTAACTTTGTACAGACACAAAAAAGATTTGAGTTTAGGAAGAGAAGATAGCTAGGAATATAGATGGATAAATAAATTGACTGGTAGTACAATGAAAATGGATGAACCAATCTGACCCACTTAGGCCCGTCGCGAAAACACGCAAGTGGAACTTGTGACTTGTCCAGCCATACGAGGACTGCTCGTTTTCAGATAGGTCCAACTGTCCAATATGGTAACTAGGTAGAAGCAATTATCCAAGTTTGATATAGACATGCACCAGGGTCCAACGCAAGAAGCCAAACACGTAAGTAGCGATCGCCGTGCAGCTGTCCTGCACTCGTAAGCCACCAGCTTACGAAAAGAAATGCAAAGTCTTTGCTCAACAACTCCATGTTTCAATGCCCAAGAAAGAAACAAAAAGCTTCATGTTTCAGTTATTAATGGCATGCGATCGATCAATCGTACGTGTGGCCACTTCGCCAACCTCAAAAATACGGTGGTGCAGTCTATCAGGGGCGCTTAAAGGAATAGAGTGTAGGTGGCATTCATTGAGGAGGCGTGCCTCCATGTCTGTATTGTGTAATTCGTGAAAGAGTAACTTCAAAACGCGAAAGTATAAAAGCAATGTAATTCCTTCGCACAGCTTTCAGTACAGGAAATATTAATGAGGCTGCTAATTTAGTAAGAAGGAAATGGTGGCATTCCTTGCGCCAAGTTTTATTTCATACAGGAAAAGGAGGTGAACGCATTGCAACCCGGCGGAAAACCAACCAAGGCCTTGTTTAGATACCCAAATTCATTCTTAAATTTCACTATGCAGAATTTCTATTCCCTATCACATCAAATGCCGGTAAATGCATGGAGTATTAAATGTAGATGAAATCAAAAACTAATTATACAGTTTTGTTATACTTTACGAGACGAATGTTTTGAGCCTAATTAATCAATGTTTAGACAATTATTAGCAAATAAAAACAAAAGAGCTACAGTGCCCTGCACTGTGCATTTTCCAGATTCGGGACGCCGAATCCGACGTCTAAACGAGGCCCAAGAAGAAATTGCTAATGGTGTCTACGACTCTACATTTGACAAGGCGTGTGAAGAGATGGCAGCCAAGTCAAGGATTCTTCAATGCCCTGAACTTTTTTTTAGATAAAAGATATAGAATCCTGCCTCATCTATCAAAAGATAGAATCAAACCAATTATTATAGACACCAGACCAAACACGCTGGAAGAAAATTACAACCACGCACACAGAAACTGGAGAGATAAATAGTCTTTGAAAACATAACCAATGTGTCTTTGCGAGAACCATCCAATGAAACCGAAAAAATCTAAAGCGGACGTGTCTAAATGTTGAGCCGCAGCGATGAGCTGATCCTTAAAATCCTCATGTCGTTGCAAACTTGCCCACTGACGTAGCTAGTGCGTTCCTCGGAAGAGTAGCTGCAAAGGAGATTTTGGTCTACATTGTCAAAAACCACCTGATTCCTAGTTATCTATATTGCTCAAAGTAGTATCGCAGTTGCTGTTAATAACAATGTATTATACTTCTTGATTTCTAATTTAGATCAATTTTAGAACATGTCAGCCATATTTAACGGAGAAACAATCCTAAAAAGCATATATATAAAACGTCATAAAAATTTGGCATAAAAACAGTCAAAACAGGTGTTGAATGTACTCATTAAAATGACAGAAGCAACAACATTTATCCCCCTGCCCAAAACGGGAATCTGTCGGTTTTTTAACACAACTTACTATAGCCTTATCTTTAATATATTTATTTCTTAAGAGTTCTTGCTACGTACCATTTTCACTTAACAATTTAAATAACCACTTGCTTAGTAAACATTTATTTTGTATTTCTAAATTTTAAATCCCTAGACCCCCTTGGTCCTTGGGTAGGCACATATCCTCCCATTTAGCAAGCCTATATTTTCTTTTATATTGATCATTCTTCCGATAAAAGCGTGATCTAAAGCAATCTATTTTTTTCAAGACTCCTTTTGGCAATTCAAAAAGGGACGTCATAAACACCAAGTTTATAAGTACTAACCGTCCCCCAACCATCAGAAGTTTACCTTTCCATCCACTAAGTTTTTTTTTTGAATTCTCTCTTCTTTATGCTTCCGATCTTTATTATACAATTTTCTAAAATACATAGGTAGGCCCATATAGCGAACCGGGAATATGCCAATGGCACAACCAAGCAGTTGCGAATAAAACTCTTTATGCTTTTTAGCTTCTTTTATATTTTACTGGATCTATAGAAAAGAGCACAGATGCTTATGACACCAACCGAGCACCTTACAAATATATATACATATTATGGTGTATCTAATGGTCATAATTTGGTTTCATAACTCTTGTGTTCTTTTCTATAAAATACGATCGAACTTTTATAAAAAAAAAAGTTTGGCTTAAGGTAACTATAGGAATTCATTTATTCCGGGAGAGAGGGAGTGTGTGCTGAGTGCATGACAATACATCTAGACATACAGTATACCACTTTTATTTAAAATACAAAGTACGCATAAGAGAAAATACAATTTTTTCTATTCTATTGAAAACTACAAGGAAAATTGCCCTACTGATTGCAGGTGAAAATAGCCATTAACTTTGCAAATTACATAAAAATGTGCTGCAGCCAAAGTTGCCACTGTTCATCAGCTAGTCCTTACATGGCGGAACAAGTAATGATACATATCAGTCCTTCAGAAGAATGAGTATATTGTTTGTTAAAAGGAAGTTAGCACAGGGATGGAATGCTGATACAGTTTATATGAAACAGAGTTAGTTAAAAGTTACACCATGCATGCATGGTTAACAGAGTTCATTGTTTTCTCCACAAAGAATACAACTTCTCGAATAATCTCAATAATGACCGAGTATCCGTAATCTAAGGGTGGTTTACATCAGACAAGCATGCATGGTTAACAGATTTCAAGAACAAAGGAATATGATGACCCAGCTACATCTTAATAAGTTGCTCACCCTTGTCATTTGGTAACACAATAGTCAGCCACAACTATTTTTGAAATATTGAGGAACCACAATGAAATAGGAATAAAGAACATTATGATGCCATTACAAATGATTATGAATGTGCCTCTTACTTTTGACTTCCTTGCAGGTGATGCAGTTGTAGCCTCGTGCTTGTTGACACCACTTGTTGCAATAACTGATCAAGAAAATAAATATAAGGATCTTAATTTGCAACACAATAGTGAGGCACCTGTATCACTCAATAAGGTAGCAATTCTTACAGAATTGGGTATGGTCACAAGAATGAAAAGAATGGGCACGGAAGAAGCAAGCCTTAAGAGTTAAAACTGCTTGATCCCGTCAAAAAAATTCATGCCAACTACAATTGGTTAGTACAAAAGCCTGTATTTACGCAGGTCAGTGCCATTGCTTTGCAATCTCCTCATCGAGGATTTGGCAAGCCTGCTGCCTAGAACTGTCATCCAGAGTTCTATTGCTCATCAGTAAACTGCGTAGGGCTCGCAGTTCATCACAATTAGCCCGCTGGAAGAGCCCCCTCAGTGCAATAAGCAATGGATCCTGAGGTGGCATATTCTGATTGTCTCGATTCTCAGTTGTAAAATGGGACCTTGATCGCCAGTACTCTGTACATACGTGATCTCTGTCCCGAGCCTCAATTGCCTGCCGTTAAATTCCAAAAAATGTCAATCAGAACCATAAAAGAGCATTTCCATCATGTGTAATAGTGTGTTGCATAGAATGTCAAATGAATGCAAATCATTAATGCCACACCTGAACTATTGCTGGTGTTAACAACCCAAACATTTCAAGACCATTAACTGATCCTGGAGGCTGTAGTGTAGGAAGGTTAGCTCTTCCCATATTGATCTGCCTCCTTATTTCCATATTGAGCCTTTCACGAACCATGTTCCAGCACTTGGTAGGAGAGATGTTTATGAAAATTTCGCCAGGACAGTTTTCTACAGTCACCTGTAAATGCAATAAAATATCAACATACTGAAGAACAGATATATATAAATATATGAAAGGCACAAAATGCAAAAAATTACCATAAAAAGAGGTCCCTGCTGTCCAGCATCCAATATTTCAGATATGTAGTATGTCATTTGTACTGGATCTACAACACTGTAGTATTTTACTCTGCTCCTAAACCCTGCATTTGCAAAGGGAAAACATGCTAAAAGAATATAGGAAAATATGGAACAAACTGCAGATGAAAATCAAATCTGTGAATGAAGGTATTCAGATAAGTAGATAACACTAAGGTAACATTCCAATTAGCATGATAAAATCCAAAGGTGTTCACCCAGATTTACTCAAAAAAAAAGTGTTCACCCGGATATCATAAATGTTCAAGACGTCTAGAGGTATATCAATCTGCCAAAACAAACCTTTTGGGAAGATTGCTTGACTTGAGGACCACAACTTCCCAGATAGCACAACACCAATTTCTATACGTTCAACAGAGCACTTGAATCTATGTACAACGTTAGCTATGCGAGGACCCTTCTGTGCAACTCCATTTCTGCTGTGATTTTCCAGAGCAGGCTGCACTATCATAGCTGAATGGCCCCTAGCTCTAACTTCCACACTGGATAGAGAGTCAGATTGTCTTTGATGCCATCTCTCATTTAGTTGCTGATTACCAACAGTTGGATGCCCAAGATGGGCACTGCCTGAACCAAAAACACCATATGAATTTTTCACAACTTGAGGATCTATGAGTTGCTTTGAAGCAGTGACACTACCCAATGGTTCCTGAGACACATTTTGTGTTCTTGAAGCAGTATTGATAAACTGCTGGCTTGCAGTACGGGCTTCACTGCTATCTTTCTCAGTCATCACTGAGGTATTAGTTTCCGGTGTTAAGAATGTTTGATCCTTGTAAGGATGACAGAGAGTTGAATTGAAGTCTGATGATGCCATCAACCTATGAGAATTGTCTAAGTTTTCCAGATCTGGCTTCATGTTAGCTCCATTATCAATCATTGACAGTGGCCTGTTATGATACTCCCTAAGTGAAGATGTACAGTCTCCAGTCCGGGAAGAGGTTTCTCTACTCTCTTTAAATACTGCCAAGACATGCGTACTTCTCATGGATTCACCTGAAGTAACAAAGGGTCTTGTCACAGCATTTGCAGGAAATGATTGACCAGAAGGAACCATCAAGTTTGGTGATGCAACTTTGTGGCCTCCAATCCCTCCATTATGTTGTTGGCTGGCACCATTGCTGGTCAGACATGATAATTCATTCTTCACGCATGGCTCCTTCAGCTGTGAGACATTTTCTGATTTTATCTGCTTTGTCATAGGACACGCATTATTTGCCTCCGGACTTATTCTAATTAAATTTGTACCTGGACAACCTAAATCCAGTGTCTTAATGTCATCGTTTTTCTGTTCAGTGCTAACAGAAGAAGGAACCAACGATACTGTTGATGCCTGTGACATGTATGACCGTCTTGGGCCATCAGTTAATCTGCGAACAATCTTAGAATCTTGAACCTTTTCCCGTTTGACACACGAGCTCAAACTTAATCCAAGATCAGAGACACCCCATCTGTGAATGGCACTTAGCTTTCCCCCTAACGCGTCAGCTAAGATATTCAACTCATTGACATCATAACGAAATAGGAAAAACCTTCTGTTCCAATCACATGAGCAAAGCTGCTTTGCATGTAGCAGGCAAGCATATTTCTCTGGGGAGCATGGACAGCCAGAAGCTGAAAGATGCAGATCATAGTAGCACAATGCACATTCCCTATCAGTAGAATCAAATTCAGCATCCATTTTCCTAGATTGACATGGAGAGGACATATTTTGTCTTTGTGCCAACTCCATTTCAATTCGTGCCTAAGTAGAGTGTTGAAAAGTATTAGATTCCACTGAACTCAAACAATAGACACTAATTATGTAGTTATATATTGTGGCTGGCATTTACCTTCAGTGACTTGCATATTGTGCTATCAGGTCCACATATGCTTTTCCACCTCAAGTTATCAGCAGAATTCCTCTTGAGAAATAGAACCTCCCATTGAGCTCTTATTGCTTCTCTTGCAGCCCCAAGCAACAGCTTATCATGGGAGATAGTTATTTTCCGAGCTTGTTCACGATAAAGCTCAACAGCATTTTGTCCAACTGGCAACCAATCAATGGGTGCCACATTAACAGCTTCTGCACAATTGAAGCCACAATTAAAACCAGCATGGTATGCCCGTGGGAATGTCAGGACAAACTCTCCCTCATGCTGAACACAACGGTAGACTGGTACTCCTTCAGATTTAAGCAATGATGGTGAAAACTGAGTAACCTGCAGAAGGAATTAGCATTTTCATTTAGGAATATATCTGATTGTAACTTGCATATACGAGGGAAGAACAGAATTTAAATGCCTAAGAAGGGCAAAATCATAATCACAGAATAGCCACATAAGCATAATCCATAGTTAACCATTATCTGGGTTTCTGGGGAAGCTCTTATACCTGAAAGTATTGTTTGAGAAAAAAAATCACCAAGAGAGAAAACTTACTAGGTTGTGAAGCAAATCAGGTTGCTCCTCAAACAACTCAGGAAGATGTTTCCTCATTGCAGACTCCAAATTCACAGCATCCTTTCCCGGAACTCCATACCACATCTTTGGAGCACCCCAATGCATGTAGTTCAGTGAGTACAAATGATGATCTTCAACATGCTGTCAACAGGCACAATTCAAATCAGTGAAATATCTCAGGATGGATATCATAAGTCCATAATCAATAGCATCAATCACAAACTGTGAAACTAAAGAAAATGTCACAAGCATCTTACCCAGCAGAAAGATGAGAAACACATGCCGACATAAACCCAAGGCACTAAAACACCAGAAATGTCACCGCCTTCAAAAGAAAGAACTGAACCTTGTAGTCTAGGCAAGTTATTTAGATTCCACCCAGATTGTGCATATTTATCCTCCACATCAGATTTGATTTCAGCAGATAACTTTGGAAACCCGCTGCCAAAATTTCCAGTCTCCAAATCGGCACCATATATTACCTATATGAGAATGGATTTTCTGATCAGTTAGAAAGTAGCATAACTAGTCCTGCATATGTAAACACAAACGCTACCAAGTAACATATCACATGCAAATGCTATGACTATTTAGAACTACATGCATGTCTGGAATCATATACAGCAGTAACAGCTGAACTGCAAACTAAACAAGAAATTCTCTAACAGGCCATTATTGGGAAATGTAAAAAAATCCAGGACTAACACAATTGCATTTTCAAAAGCTTAAATTGCAGTGGGCATATATACTCTTTGCTAAGTTTTGTGATACCTCTATCTCTTCTGTCGGCCTTTCAACTATGCGCCAATACTCGCCTTCGATATCTTCCACTGACGGTGGTGAATCTCTGCATTTATCTTTCATAAAATACTGATCACTGAAGTCATCTGCATACTTCTGAAACATCTGTAGCGTAAACTCTGGTCCTGGTTCAAATCCAAATCTCTCTTGGTTTTGCTGCATTCCAATTTGATTGTGATTGATTTCTTCAGTCTCTGAAATCTTTCTACGCTTCTTCATCATTCCACCTCTTCTGCTCTTCTTGGACGATTTACGGTTTTGGAGCTTGTCAACCTTCTGTACCCGAGTAGAAAATTTTGAGCATTCCCAAATGTTTTTCTCTTTAAGAAGGCATGGAGGCTTCCATGAAGCTGGTGGAACAATACGGCATATTCCATATGGTTCTGCCGTTGGGCGGATACTCTCAATGTATTTTAAGGTGTCCTGGAATTCCTGATCCATAAGACGATATCATAAGATTAGTGTATGCAAAAACAAATTCAGTGCAGTGAAAGTACTGAGACAATACAATGTGGCAACAAACCTCCTCGGTAGGATAGTAGACAGGAGCCTCATCAAGAAGAGGCCTACGAGCACCAGATGGATTCCATCTTGCAATAACCTGCATGATGTGATGTGATATAAGCAACAAAACGACACCTTTGTGGACGCTATCCATCATTTTCAGAATTACACAAACCTTTTGACAATTGGCACATTCTGGACATCCTCGAAATACTCCTTTAGGGAACTGTTGTCTATGTTTCACTGAACTTACACCCTATCCATAGAGTTGAGAAGTATTGTGCGAGGCATTAACATCATGATAAAATTCGGGTAACTGGTGAAGAAATAAGGATGAAATAGTAAAGTAAGTGCAACCTTGTCCACTACTTCAGCATCAGAATCTTCATATGCAAGCTGATCAAATCGACTATAATCTATTGGAGGTCTATTGCGCAGTGATTTCCTACAGGAATTGCTCCCAGAAATACTGCAACCTGCGTCACTCTGGCGATCCACTGAACTGGATAGATATTCCAAAATTTCCACATCGTCGTCGATGCTTTGTATTGCAACAGAACTAGAATGATCATCAGCAGGTTTAACATCGTTTTGGATTCCCCATGATGCTGGGGCAGCGAAAGGTCCAAATCCAGGCGGAATTGAGGGTTCAGGGTCCTCAATGACTGTGGCTGCAATGCCTTCTGTTCCCATCATTGCTAAAAACAAATGAAAGAGGCTTTGATCAGCACAGCATGAAATGCATTATATGTAAGCTGAATAGAACTGACCATACAAAAATGTGCTACAACTACATATACTGATTCAAGCAACTTGCTGCAATAAATACCATAAGATTGAAAGAACAAGCCCACACAGCAACAAAAGAGCACGGCCATGATCAAGTCAAGCAACCTATCATGAAAGCAGATCTGAAATAAAAGGTGGAAAAGGAACTAAAGACCAGCATCTTGACACAGTTGCAAATCACTTAGTCCCCATCCCGAAATGTTTCGCTATATATTGCACTACATCTTATAATCTATACTACTAGTAACTCAACAGTATATGCTTAACAGCGTAACTATAGTACAATAATAACTAGATCCACCAGCATCATAAGTTCAGATCACCTCCACAGCAAATCCAGAAGAGCAGCAACCAAGCATCATTCAAGGATTTAACACAACCAATAAATTTTAGCTTAGCTCCAGACCAACATACTAGCTTCTAGATCATCTGCAGGCAAATCCATGAAACCACCAACCAACCACAGCCACTAGGGATCAGAATGCAACTAATCAAAACGCTCAGAAAGGAAGCAACCATAGCTGCCTCCGGGATGATCCAGCAGTGGATCTAGGGTTCGTTGTCCGTATACTACGCGGTGCTGGTGGTGCCTAGTGACGATCGAGCGGTTCCGAGGAGGGGGCGGGCGTGGGGCGGCGGAGGAGGTACCTCCGTACTACCTGAGAGAGCATGGAGGCGCAAGGCGTCGGCCGGAAGCAACCGGTGACGACGGATGAGGAGGCGGCCCGAGGGAGTCGGCTGTGTCCTGGGAGGCTGGGACTCCGTGTTAGCTCGCGAGCCGGTGGGGCGAGTCGGAGTGACTCGGCGACATGCACAGTTACGTTAGGTGATTGTTTTTTTTTTTTTTCCGAGAATCGCCTTATACCGTGAGCATTTTGTCTTTTCTCCGATAGAGCCGGTTTGAAAATGAATAGAAAACAGTTTGAAACAAAGAAATACAAAACAGAATAATGATAGGAAACACAGAAACAAATAAAATAAAAACTAGAAACCTATAGAATTGAAAACCACAGAAATGAAAATCAAAATTTAGACGGTTTGAATTGCAGACATGGCCTTAATTAATGTTGAGGTGGTATCAAAAGAGTGCCACCCCATAAAATAAAAACTAGAAACCTATAGAATTGAAAACCACAGAAATGAAAATCAAAATTTAGACGGTTTGAATTGCAAGCATGGCCTTAATTAATGTTGAGGTGGTATCAAAAGAGTGCCACCCCTGCCCAGTGGAAGGGCTTTCGTTTCAGTCTTTGGTAGTCAGGGACGAGGTTTTCGGAATACGACTATCTACGGAAGCTGTGGCTGCGGTCTTCTGCGAATGCTAATGACGAAGGCTTCCGCGAAAGCCGGCGTTACGGAGGCTCGGGTTGCGGAAGCTGAGGCCGCGGTCTTCCGCCGAGGTTGCCAGGGGCGACATGGTGAAAGTCACGGACCGGCATCTTACGGAGGAAAAGACGGCGGAAGGTGTGATTGTGGCATGGCGCGAAAGCTATGGACGACTTTAGCTGGTTACGCGTTGGGCGAAGGGCAGAAGTGGTCATTTGCTCTCCGTCTCGTCTCCTTGGGGCCCTCAGCCTCGCAGAACGGCCCAGCGCTGACCTGCAATCACTTGCACACACGAACCCAGCGCGCACCCTGCGAAGAAACCAACGTGTAAAGAAGTGGTCATTTGCGTCATGTAAAGAAATATAGACTTGTATAAATATCCCCTGAGGGGCATTTTAAAAGGAGGATGAGACCTGAGATTAATGAGAAAGATGATTTCGCTCCTTTGATCTCCTTGTAAGCTTTCGTCATACTTTTGCTTTTGCCTTTTGCTATTAGTTCTACCTTGAGTGTTCGATAGTTGGATCGAATACCAACAAGGGCACCGTCTGTGGTTGTCGTTTGGACATTCCATGGCTCGAGGCAAGACGGCGAAAGGAGCGGCTGCAAGACTAGACGCTTCGGCCGCTACCACAGCCGAACGCTAATCTAGGATAGTCAGAGAACCCTCAGCTCCAGCTTCCACGCAGTCCACCACTCCAGCTTCAGCGCGACCCTCCACTCCAGCTTCCGCGTGATCCTCCACTCGGAATTGCGGAGGTGGTGCGAACGATGACCTACCTCAAGATGATGACAGAGCAGCAGCAGAACTACTTCCGAAAGAAAATCAACTCAACGATCATGCAAGACTGCTCAAAAGTCTCGATGATCATCAGAACGAGATCACGGCACTCCAAAGACAGCGAGATCAACTTGCATAGGAAATCAGCGCTAGAAACCACAAAGCAGCCACACAACAAGCAATACAAGAAGCAGAAGCCAGAAGATAGGCATTACAAAGAGAAATAGAGTAGTTGCAAGCAATGCAATTACCGACCCAAGTGCCAGTCCAAGGCTTAGCAGCCAATGCACTAGCGCCCGCGGCCCAAGTGCCAATCTAAGGTTTGGCAGGCAACGCGCTAGCGCCCGCAGCCCAAGTACTATTTCCAGCCCCATTCACGATCCCAGAGCAGATTTCAATTGACATAGCCTCACCATTATCAGCAGAGCTCCAAAGATGTCAATGGCTAGCCAACTACAAACCCAGACTTCCGGCTTTCGACGGGAAATCCAACCCTAGAAAATTTATCGCAAGCTATGAAGCTGCAGTCCACTCAGTAGGTGGAGATTTGACAACGCTAGCAAAATCTCTGATCATGGCACTCGAGGACGTGGCACATGAATGGTTCATGACTCTGAAGCCAATGTCAATTTGCACCTGGGCGCAGGCGAAAGAATTGCTCTTGTCAATGTTTCAAGGATTTCAAACAGAGAGAAAGACCACCCGAGACCTAATGACCTGCAATCAGGAAGAAAACAAACCGTTGGCGGCATACTTGGATAGGTTAATACTGCTAAGAGCGCAGGTACCGAACGCATCAGATGACGTAGTAATTGAAGTAGCAATACAGGGCTTACAAATGGGACCTTGCGCTGCATATCTCACAAGAGAAACACTAGCGACAGTAACTGAACTGTTTCAGGAAATGGGCAAGTTTGCAAGGTCAGAACAAGATCTACGAAGGCGAAAGGCAGTCAGTAGCAGTCTCAAGCAGAACACCCCAAGAAAAAACCAACCTGCAAGCCAACGCAGCAATCAGAACTTTAGGCAGGTGAACAATCTCCAGGACCAACCAGCGCATCAAGACACAACTTTCGCACAAGAACCAGGAACATCGTAAGACCCCTGGTGTTAACCACATCTTTGCACCGCATATCATGAGCATAATCACATCATTTGCATCAAATCACATTGTTAACAGGTTTTTTCATTGATGCCTGTTTGCAATTCGTTTGAATTATTTGGCTGAGGGCATAGTTGTGATGAATGTGTGCAAATAATTGTGGTTAGGACCTAAACATGTTTAGAAGGGTATTAGGGACAATGTTTGTTTGGTCGTATGGTTTCAAAGTCAAGTATTGCAAAAATTAGGATTTTATTTCCCTAAGTGTGATTGCTCGACCTTAATTAGAAAGGGTAGATACAATGCTTATCTCAATTTAAACATTTAACAAAGTTTATAGAGAAAAATATTTAGAACAAACTCTCTATTTTCACCAAATCATGAAAATGCTTTTTAGGCCTTAAAAAAAGCAAAAACAGTAGGAAGAATATTGGAAATTAATATTTCTATAAATTAAATTTGACCCAAATTCATATTTTTAAATCTAGGCCGAATTAGCAAAAACTTTCTATATATATGAAATGTTCTACTCGACGAGAGAAACAATTTTCCTATTCAAAGTTTTTCAAGATTCGGCACCGTTTGGAAACTACAGCGAGTCAAAGATTTTAGTTCAATGAAATAGTGGTGGGACCCACCCAGACCCACCTGTCATCATCTCTCTCTCACTTTTCCCATGTTTCCAAAGATGGCACCGGCTGCAGCAATGGCACCGGTGCGCCGCTACTGCCGCTGCCCCTCGCTGCGCCGAGCCGGGCCAAGCGCTACCAGACGCGCATGCGGCCGTAGGCACTCGAGCACCCACGCGCACGCCTGCCGCCCCCGCCATCATTGCGCGCGGCTCCTGCCTCAAATAGGACCGCATCCCTCCTCCCCCACTCACTTCTTATCCACTCCCCTGCCTTCACCCTCCCTTCTCGCGAAAGCAGCCGTGCTGCGAAGCCGCCATCGCCGTCGCTCCGAGCTCTTGCCGCCGCCGTCGTTCTCTGTCACTGTGCCATCATTTTCTTCCCTTTTGGCCACCATGGGGCTCGCCTTGACCTGCCCCAACCTTGCCTGCCCTCAATCGCTGCTGTCGTCCAAAGGTAAGGGCTGAATCGGCCGCACCTCCGCTCGCCGGTCATGGCCGCCGCCGTGCGTTGCCGTGGCAGAACGCCTCTGGCCCGCATTTTCTCCCTCTTTCTCTATGTTCATGGTCGCTAGGACATGCTGGTGCTCATGCCGAGGTCGGCTTGGCCGATTAGGGCCTAGCTCGTCGGGCCGAGCGGCGCCGTAGTCGCGCTTTGCCTCCGTCCGTTAGGGGGTAGAAAACGAGGGCTTGAACACAATTTTATTACACTTTCCGGATCTTGCTACAAAAGTGCCTAGACTCAGTGGATTTGCAGATCTAGGCTTGCGTAATTAGTGAAAATTGTAGGGGCCTCGAAGTAAAGTGTTTTTCCTATATGGATTTTTATTTAATCCCAAAAATGATTTCTAGAAAATGGTTTTAAACTTCTAAAATTCATATCTCAGTGAATATAGTTCCGATTTGAGTGATTCAAGTTGCCAAATTTTTCTTATGATGTATTCTATCTGTTAAAAATATAATATAGCATGTTTGAAGTACTTTTATATGTAGTTTTAATTAATTTTTGATATATTAATAGTCTTGGAAAATCTAAGATGCTCAGAAAAATGTGATTCCAGTTTTGTGAGTCTTCTTTGGCGATGCTCTATCTATGAAAAATATTTTTTGCATTCTTGCTGTGTAAATGTGAAATTGTAATTCAAGTGGGATTAAGGAGCTATTCTTGGGATAATTCCTAAATGAATAATATACACCTAGTATGAGGGTGATAATTTTTGAAGGCTACTTGTATGCTATAAGGTAGCTGATGATGTGATGAAATCTGAAGTTTTGTATACTTGGTAATACAAAGTATTTTTAGGTCCATTTAATTATGCTGCCTTGTGATTTTTGTGTAGGGCAGTAGACTTGTTCAAATGAGGTGAAATTTGGATGGTAACCTAGAGTTAGTATGTATTATCTATTTTAATTTTCTAGGAATTTTATGAGATGCTAATCTAGTAGTCCCTATTATGGCTATTCCCTTTTTGGTATGAAATCGACTTGAACATTGAGTTAGATGGGGCCATAATTAGTTTTGGAGATGTTTAGGATACATATGATCTGATGTTAAGAATGGTTTGGGTTAGTACATAATCTAAATTATAGTCCTCTTATAATTAATCTATAATTCAATGGCAAGGTGTGCAAGTGCTTTAATTATGTATGACTATGTGTATGCTGCTAGGATTGGGTCATCATGGTTAACATAGCATGATATGTTAGCACTATATACATGGTAGCAATGATGATGTGTTAGTTAAGGGCAATGTGATGATGCTTGTGTATCAGTAGATAGTTAGTTGTAGTTTATATACGTGACTACTGCATGTTTGTTTTATGAAAGCCAAGTGTAGTGTGAGTTAGGGTAATTAAATAGAATTATAGTAAGTAACGATTAGAATATGATGAATAGTTTAATTTGATGTAACTATGCTTAGTATAGATCTTTGGCTTTAATGGCTTGTTTGCTAATGATAGTAAGATGGTTAGTTGCTTTACTGGCGATAGGTAGAAAGAAGGTTTCACCAATAGGCTTGTATTATTTTTAGTAGAGAATGCAGTAGATGACATATGCTTATGGTACATGTTCTTGAATGATGTTAACTATCTTGTGGATAGAATATGCAAGCATTCATTATCATCACACTCCATTATCATACCATGTGCATTCTTCATATTCATACATGCACATGCATCATACAGGATTGCTAGAAGAACAGAACATGATGTGAAACGAGAATCCAGAAGAGGAATCCTAGAAGAAAGCTTCCGTACAACCAGCGATCAAGAACCAGGAGCCAGACGTGGAGTGATTGAGTGTCTGGAGCTTCAACCTCGCTCGTCAGAGGAAGGCAAGCCCCGGAACATTCCTCCCTACAGTTTTCCAAATAACTTAACTTGCGTCCTTTATTGTTTATGATGCATTAAGTTTATAAGCGTTGATCAATACCATTGATGCATTATAATTACCCTTGTCCACCTAAGTTACCCATACACCCGGTTAAGTTTAGGATCGCTTATATGCTAGCCCTGCTTAAATTAGATCGGTAGAAGTCAGGTGATTTCCTGTCATCTGCGAGATATAGGTGGTGACTCATAATGGTGAGCTAGGTTGTTATCTTGGAATAACCATGTGGAGTAATAAATCGAGACTGGGCGGGATTGGTGCTGTGGACAGAACTGGAGGTTCTGTGTTGTTTTATCCCATCTGTGTCGAACTAGGGCCCCGTCTGATGTCTCGGCCCTCCTGTCATATTGAACGCATGCCCCACAGATAGCTGGAAGGGTGCGATCATTCGACCACAAAGCCTTGAGTTCTATTTGGGCTGGGTTTCGACCTGCTGAATGCTTCATATTAGAGATGGTGCGGGTGATTACAGGGGCGTGGAGAGTAAGCCTAAGGTCGGTGTCCGACTAGATGCAGCCGAGCGGCCCTGGGTATGATGGTTCTTATTGATCTCGCGACTCTACCCAAACAGGCCAAGGTGACCTAAGGTGCCTTCGTGCAGGCATGTCTAGGTTTGTGTGGGGAATACCTCACCAGCTGGTTTGAAATCGATTATAATCGCCATCGTTCCTGGATAGTGAACATTGACTTTAGCACTGGCATCGTAGTAAAAATTTAAACAAAGAGATGAGATGGTTATGATGTTGATGCTGAAAGATGCTCAACTGGAAATAGTTACTATTCTTGCTTGTTAATTACACCATGACTGTTTAGATCAGGTGCTAATATAGCATGATCAGGTAATGACTTTAAAATGCAAAGCTAGAAGGTTATAATAATTGTTCTTAATAAGCTCAAGCTTTTATGCAAAGAAATGAGTCAGCTAGCCTCCTTATAAAGCCTTGCATACTCCTTGGAGTCACTTTATTTTTGGTATATGACGGGTAAGTCTAGCTGAGTACATTCTTGTACTCAGGGTTTTATTCCTACTTGTTGCAGATCATAGGACTTTTGTTGTGGTGACAAGATGAACTTGTATCCCACTACGGGAGGATTAGACCTTGGGCAAGATCATCTCTTATATCTCGTCTAATTGCTGTTGTTGGTTGTCGACCCTGATCTGGCAATGTATTTCAAATCATAGGTGTAAGTATATGTCAAAAATATATCTACTTCCACTATTTGTTTGCAACTCTGATTCAAAAAGGAATTTATATAATAACCGGTGATGTAATTATGCTATGTGTTAAAAGTAAGAACAGGTGAATGGTAACTGCTGAACTATGCGATCTAGGTGTGTCATTGGAAAAGTTTGAAATCCTTCGAGATTTCATAGACTACCGGGTTAATATGAGCACAATGTGCTAAATAAATTGCCTCGGCGGTTTACTTAGTACCTTGGGTTTATATTAATTGGGCGGTTCTATTACAAATGCCACCAAGAAACAACAGAGGCGGCGGTTAGTCAAATAGAGGTGGGCGTCCTCCGTGCAGAAGAGGCTGAGGACGCGGAGGATGCCCGAGAACACCATACTATTTTGTCTGCGGTGAGAATAAAGGACACTTCTCAAGACAGTGCAAATATGCGCATTTGGTGAAAGAGCATAAAAAAAAGATGATGCCCCAAGCACAGGAGACAATCAAAAGCACGTGTTCTATAGCACCATTCACGAATCAAGTTGCAACTCGAGTTTCAATCTGGGCCCATTTTAGTATCCTTAGCAACCCCCACTACAGCATTATCCACAACCAATCATGTACCATCAGCCGGCGTATAGCTGGCCTCAGCAAAGCTATAACCCGCCCTTCCAGGTACCGCAGAATCAGGCCCATTCAGCAACAGTATCATCCCCAATGGCACAAGAGCATCATCATCAAGCGCCACTTCTGCAAGCACAGCAGGAGAACCCAAGAGAGAATCAAGTAATCAACGCAGTCCTACCGTCGAATGGCCATATTTTCGCCATAACAAGAGGATCAAACCATGAGCACGAAAGCAAGAGGGCAAGGAAAGAATTTGAAAGAAGAGTACACACAGTAACCCCTAGGCCGCCACTAAATAGACCAGCTTGGTCATTGGCCCTAATCACATTCAACGAAAGCGACGTCAACGATTATCCGCATCATGACGCTTTCGTTGCAACTGCAAATGTCAATGGATTCATCCTTATCGATAATGGAAGCTCAGTAGACATTATTTTCTTCAAAGCTTTCGATCAAATGGGGTTAAGTAGAAGAACGCTCGACTCGCCGGGGAACGCCTTGTTTGGTTTTGGAGGGTCCAGCATAAACGCAATAGGAAAGAAAACCCTAAAAGTTGCTTTCATAGAAGACAACAAAGCCAGAGTAGAGCTTGTGACTTTTGACATAGTCAACATGGATTATCCTTACACAGCGATATTCGAGAGACCGTTCATAAACAAGTTTGACACAGTCATAAGGCAGAACTATCTGTGCATGAAAATTCCATCACCATTCGGGGTGATAATAGTTTTTGGTGATCAGAAGGTAGCAAGAAAAATAGAAGGAAAGCCAATACTGGGCTACAGCATGATCAATGAGGTCAAGAAAGAGGAAGACAATACCAAGACGAAGAAGAGGATCGCGAAAAAACAAACCAACCGAGAGCAAAGCCCATGGAGGAAACTGAGAGAGTACCACTTTCGTAGAATTGCCGCGACAAGTGCGTCCACATAGGAAAGGGGCTTGACAAAAATGAAAGATCAAAGCTCATTTAATTCCTTAGAGATAACAGAGAAGTTTTTTCGTGGTCCACCAATGACCTTCATGGAGTGGACAAAGAGCTAGCACAACACAATTTAAATGTATCCAGCAAAGTGAAGCTGCGGACACATGATTTTCCATATCATGGTCTAGCATCTTTTGGTGGTGTGATGAGCGATTGTTAACATGTCCAACACTTTGGTTGGTGGTTGGTCTTGGTGGTTTCACTGATCCCCTGGCACAGGGTTATGTGTCAAAATGTGTCTCTTGGTTAGTGATGTGCAGGTGTGGAGTCCAGAGGCGATGGCAGCGGTCGGGTGATGGTCAAGTAGGGTGTGCCGTGCTGACAGACCAGGTGCGGTGAAGGGCGGATGCGAGGCTTGGACCGAGGGACCAAACAGCCGGGTGGTCGGCTGCGGTGGCTGGCACTTGGGACATTGACGAGCACAAGTGTACACAGCGGGGGATGCGTATGGCTACGCTACTCATGAGGAGGTTTGGTGGTTTGTCCTCAAAACCATCGGTGGGGGATGCATACGAGCTACGCTACTCATGGATGGTTTGGTGGTTTAGCCTCAAAACCATCGGTGGTGGGTTTCACGGGTTTGCGCCTCAAAACTCGGGTGGTCCCAATATGGACGGACGGCACGTGGAGGCATCGGGGAGATTGCGTCGAGGCAAGGGTGCCGGTGAGAAGGCGCAGTGGTTGTGGGATCAGGAAATCCCGAGTTGCCTACCACCGTGAGCCGTGTGGTTCCGTCAGTCATTCCAACCAGTCTTTGCTTTGGTCCCGACCAGTTTTTATCGACCAGTCTTTGGCTTGGTCCCGACCAGTCTTACCGACCAGCTTCTATTTTGTTGCTGACTGCTGTGGTCAACGTGGTCCTGACCAGGTTTTTAGACCAGTTCCCATTTTGGTTCCCGACCACTTAGACCAACGTGGTCGGGACCAGACTTTCCGACCAGTATACATCATGTTGCCGACCACCATGGTTGATGTTGTCTGAACCAGTTGCCGACCAGGTCTTTTTCTGTTGCTGACCAGCTCTCGACCAGCTGCTTTTTGTTCTCTGTTTCTATACTCTTCTCTTGCATTGGTTCAGTGGTGCTTGGCAGTTTTTCTATCTGGTCGGGATTTTGAAGAAAAGTTTACGGCTCCCATTCACCCCCTCTGGTCGCCGTTTTAGGTCCTTCAATTGGCATTAGAGCCGGTTAAGGATCACTCCACCTTAATCAGTTTGTGATCCACTGAGGTGACATGGCTTTGAATCACAGATCGGTTAAGCCGCCCCAATTAAATAGGGAGAACTACTTGTACTGGAAGATCTGGATGCAAGCACATCTACAAGGGATTGACTGGCATGTTTGGGAGATCATTGAGAATGCTGACTACTAGGTGCTCGGTGCATGGGTAAATCAAGAGCAGATCGACCAACACAATGCCAACAACATTGCTCGTGTAGAGCTTTAAGCTGTTTTGTCGATTTCTGAGTTTGATCTTGTTTCTGATTGTGTGACTGCTCGGGAGATCTGGAGGAGGCTTCAAAGCTTTCATGAGGGTACAGCCCATGTCAAAACTAGACTCTATGAGACATACAAGAGGGAATATGAGAATTTTACCCAAACTGATGGAGAGATAGTTGACTCGATTTTTTCTCGATTTACCACCATTGTGAACAACATGCGAGCTAACAATGCAGCGATGCCTTATGACAATCATCAGAGAGCACTCAAGCTTTTACATGCTCTAGATCAGAAGGTTTGGGAGGTTAAGGTGCAGGCGATCATCGAATTGGCCAACTACGAGACTCACCGTGGATGAGCTGTTCAGCAAGCTCAAGTCCACCTAGATCGACCTCCAAAAATTGATAATCCGTCTGCCCCGACCATGGCTTTGGTGACAGGTACTTCAAGTTCAAATTATTCTTTGGCTAACCCATCACCGCTGTCTCTTGTCTTGTCTTCTCTTGTGTTGCAATAGAGAAGCAGATGGAGGCTTTTGGGGATGAGGAGCTGGCGCTTGTCATCAGCAAGTTTTCATGGTTCCACAACAACCGCTTGAACCAATGACGTGGTGGCAACAAGCAAGCTTGGATGTGGAGAGCCCAACCACTACATCGCCAGCTGCCCCAACAAGCACAAGAACCACTCCGGCAAGCCCGATCACTCCAAGCACAAGGACAAGTACAAGTCCAAGAAGAACTTCGACCCCAAGCGCATGGAGAAAAAGTTTTTTGAGAAGCTAAAGCAGCAAGCCCTCGTCGTGTCCTTCAATGATGTTGACTCTGATGGCAGTTCTTCTCCAAGTGATGATGAGCCCGAGAAGAAGGTTAAGAACAAGTTCAACGGTTTGAGCTTCTATGCCAACAAGCGCCGAGGAGGTTTCTACACCATGGCGGTTGACGACGCCACGACCGACCACGACGATGAGGATGACTTCGAGCCTGAGGTAGAACATACAATCAAATCTCTTCTCTCTGACCTTGAATCTGCTTATGACACTATGTTTACACAAGATGCTTCGCTTGTTCATGTTGTGAAACAACGCAATAGCTTTAAGGCTAAGTATCTCAAGGCTTTAGATGAACTTGAGAGTGTCAAGAAGGAGAGAGTTGTTTTGTCTAATGAGACTGAATGTGATGAATGCACTATACACATGTCCAGTCTTGTTTCTTTGCAGTCCAAGTACTTTGACTTGGTTGAGAGGTTTGATAGGGCTAGAGCTGAGCCTGTGTTGCTGGGTCCTTGCAAGTGTTGTGCTGAGCTGTGCTCTGAGTTGTCTAAGAAGGCTACTAGGATCTCTTTTCTTGAGAAGTCTAGTGTGGGTGGTACTAGTGCTCAGTGTCTTTGCTATGAGGCCTTGGAGCTAGAGCTTGCTAACTGTAGGCATGACAAGAGGAAGACCGAAGAGGAAAACACATTCCTTTGGCACATGTTGAGTTGGCTTTCCTGCAGTGAGCCACAATTGGGCATGATGATGAGTCAGTACAAGAGGGGTACTGACACCATAGGTGTAGGCTTTGCTTCAAGTGGGAAGGGTGACAATGTTTTTGGGAAGGTTGGTGAACATAGCGGTTTGAGCATGAGTGAGAAACCCACCAATCCTCCTAAGCTCACAAAGATTAACCCACCTGAGCCCTCTGTGCCGACCACGTCCATTGTGAAGGATGGAGTGCTTGAAGAGTCTTCCAAGCCTCCACCTCAGAAACAAGTGTGGATTCCAAAACCTAACCATCTCAGGAACCCACTTGACACTCTACCTAACATCTCTGATAAGCCTCTTCCTAAAGCGAAACCACTTCCAAGATTGAACCATGTCCACAACAGAGTGAGTCATCCACCACCTAAGTGAGAGGTGTACCACTATGACTATTGTAAGAGGGATAGTCTTTTGTTTGAGTTTTGCTTTAGGAGGAAGAGAGATGAGAGGCGTGAGCTTGAACTTTACGAGCAGAACATGCATCATCCTTTTCTTAGGATGCACGGTTCACCTGCTTAGAGGCGTACCACTAGATCGAGAGTTGCAAGACCTCAAGGTGCTAGGCCTCAGTTTGTGAGACCACATGATGGTCGTGCCCGGCGTGGACCAAGTCTTCCTCAATATGACTCCAGGTCCCGTGGCAGTGGCTCTCAGTCTTACACTTCTAGCGGACCACGTTTTCTTTCTCGTGGTGATCGCTTCTCTCCCATGAGACATGGCATGTATGGTGTTTTTCCTAACCCATTTTTAGGGCGGATCACCCAGCACTGGTATTCTCCTCAGTTTACTAACCTCGTGTTGGATCATTTGCTCATCCCATGCCTTTGTATTGATGCAGCATGGAGGCTTAGAGAACATAAGGCTTGTTGATTCTAGGTGTTCGCGCCACATGACCGAAAATTCAAATTGGTTCTCCAGCCTAAGCCCCATGACTTCCAAGGAGTACATCACATTTGGGAACAATGGTAAGGGTAAGGTGCTTTCTCGTGGGTCGGTAAGGCTCAATGAGAATTTTGTCTCAGGGATGTTGCTTTGGTTTCAAGTTTGCATTTCAATCTGCTTTCGGTTTTGCAACTCCTTCGAGATGGTTTTGAAGTGCGCTTTAAGACAGGCCTTTCTCGCATTTTGGATTCTTGTGGAGATCTTATTTGCTCGATTGTGCCTTTTGGTCTTGTCTTTCGTGCCAATTTTTCTCGCTCTTTTGGCTTTTCTCAGTGTTTGGTGGCAGGCACTTCTTCTGAGCTTTGGAAGTGGCATAGGAGACTTGGTCATTTGAGCTTTGACTTGCTTGCAAGGTTGAGCTCACTCGATCTAATCTGAGGATTGCCTAAGCTAAAGTTTGAGAAGGACTTGGTTTGTCACCCGAGTCGTCACGGGAAGATGGTTGGCGCTTCTCATTCTTTTGTAAACCAAGTGATGACCAAACAACTTGGCGAGCTTCTTCAATGGACACTGTAGGTCCAGCTCGGGTTCAATTGGATGGTGGGAAGTGGTATGTTCTTGTGATCGTGGATGATTTTTCTCGCTATTCTTGGGTTTTTTTCATGGAATTCGAGGATGAGGGGTTTCCCATGTGCGTGAGTTGATTCTTAGGCTACAAAATGAGTTTCCCAAGAATGCCATGAGAGCTATACGCAGTGACAATGGCACTGAATTCAAGAACTCTCATTTTGAAGTCTTTTGCAAATCTTTGGGTCTTGAGCATCAGTTTTCTTCACCTTATGTGCCTCAGCAGAATGGGGTTGTTGAATGCAAGAATCGGACCCTTGTTGAGATGGCCAGGACGATGCTCAATGAGCATAGGACTCCTAGGTTGTATTGGGTCGAAGCGATCAACATAGCGTGTCACGTTTCCAACAGCATTTTCCTTTGACTTTTACAAAGAAGACCTATTATGAGTTGCGGTTTGGGCGTCCTCCCAAAGTGAGCTATTTCAGAGCTTTTGGGTCTAGGTGCTTCATTCTTAAGCAAGGTAACTTAGACAAATTCGAGTCTCACTCTTCTGATGGCATTTTTCTCGGTTATGCTACTCACTCACGTGCATATAGAGTACTTGATCTTGAGACTAACCGTGTCATGGAGACTTATGAAGTTACCTTCGACTAAACCACACCTTGTTCTTCTCCTGTCTTTGAGCGTGCAGGTGATCAAGAGATGGGTGAAAGATTCTTTATGGAGGAGCAGCAGGACGATGTCGATTAGGGTGCTCCCGAGCTGACTCCACCGGTTGCCCCTGTCGACCCTGCGACGACTACGTCAACTCGAGGCCCCAATCCTTCATCTTCGACTACATGGGGGCCGAACGACCACTTTCCCTCTCCTGAACCTGAGGGAGCTCTAGCTACAGTTGAGGGGGAGGCTACTTCATCAAGAACAGTGCCTGTACACATTCAGTGTCATCATCCTCCTGAGACCATGATTGGTAACCTCAACCAGTGTGTCACTCACTATAGGTCATATAAATCTCTTATTTCACACATTCTGCTTTTGTTGCTAATTTTGAGCCCAAGGTTATTGGACACACTTTATCTGATGTTGATTGGGTCAATGCCATGCATGAGGAGCTTGAGAACTTTGAGAGAAACCAAGTTTGGGTCCTAGTTCCTCCACCTCCACAGTGTCATCCCATAGGTACCAAGTGGGTGTTTAAGAACAAGCAGAGTAAGGATGGAGTGATAGTTAGGAACAAGGCTAGGTTAGTGCTCAGGGGTTTTGCCAGAAAGAGGGGATAGACTTTGAGAAAACCTTTGCTCCTGCTGCCTGCCCGTTTAGAAGCCATTAGAATCCTTTTAGCTTTTGAAGCTTCGAAAGGGTTCAAGCTGTATCAGATGGATATCAAGAGTGTTTTTCTCAATGGGTACATAGAGGAGGAAGTGTATGTGAGGCAGCCCCCTGGTTTTGAAAATCCCAAGCACCCAGACCATGTTTAGAAACTCCACAAAGCCTTGTATGGTCTCAAACAAGCCCCCAGAGCCTGGTATGCTAGTTTGAAGTCCTTTTTGCTTGGGAAGGGTTTTTCCATGGGCTTTGTTGATAAAACTTTGTTTCTCCTCAAGAAAGGCAAAGACATTTTAATCATCCAGATTTACGTGGATGATATAATCTTCGGTGGCTATTCACATGCCCTTGTGGCAAGGTTTTCTAATTTGATGAGCAGGGAGTTCGAGATGAGCATGATGGGCGAGCTGACATTATTTCTTGGGTTGCAAATCAAACAAACTCAGGAAGGGACGTTTGTGCATCAAGGAAAATACACCAAGGACCTCCTGAAGAAGTTCAACATGGGCGAGGCCAAGCCTCTTTCGATGCCCATGGCGACTACCACTGCCTTGGATGCTGATGTTGAGGGAGAAGCCGTGGACCAGAAGGAGTACCGCAGCATGATCGGGTCACTGCTGTACCTGACGACGACAAGACCGGACATCCAGTTTGTGGTCTGTCTTTATGCGTGCTTTTAGTCTTTACCACGCATGTCTCACCGTCAAGCCGTGTAACAGAACCGACCAATTTATTAGAGCACAAGCACGTGATTCGCCATTAGTTAGCAAACTTACATGATTGAGACCTAATAAACCCGGTAGTCATACCGAAATCTCGAAGGATTTCAAACTTTTTTGGCACGACCAAGATCGTAATGAGTTTAGCGTTCGCCATTCACAACGTACATAGTTTGCACATAGTTTTACACAATCAGAGTACGAACAAAGTTATTACAAACCAAGTTCAATTTTTAAAATAGCGGAAGCGATTGAGTTCAAATCCACACACACACTTAGTTCAAATACAGTGCCAAGTTCTTGATCAACATCCAACAAAAGCATTAAGTAGAGAAGAGTGACCATGCCCAAGGTCTAGTCATCTCCCAACACGGGATAGAAGCAGTGCTGACAATAGCCATAAAACATCTCACCATCTGCAACAACATGGGAAATAAAACCCTGAGTACGAGAATATACTCAGCTAGACTTACTCGTCATAAACTAAAAATAAAATTGACTCCAAGGAGTATGCAAGGCTGTATAAGTAGGATAGCTGACTCATCAATTGCGGAAAAGCTTGTATTAAAGAAAGAATTGACCATAACCTTCTAGCATTGTATTTTAATTTGATTAACCTTATCATGCTATATTAGCACCTGTACTAAACAAGCATGGTAATAATTATTCAACAGGAAAAGTAACCAATTTCGGTTGAGTATCTTTCAATCTCAACAGTTCAACCATCTCATCTCTTGTTCAAGTTCTTACTACGATGCCGCTGCTCAAGTCAAGTGTTCACTGTCCAAGAATGATGATGATTATAATCGATTACTAACCAGCTGGCAGGTATTCCTCACACAAACCACACTCACCCGCTAAGGTGAGCTACAGATCACCGAAAATTCAATTCGGAAAAAGTCACGGGATCAACAGGTACCATCGTATCCAAGAACCGCCCGGCTGCCTTATTCAGGGTGACCCTGACCTCGGACTTACTCTCCGCGTAACCCGTGGTCCCCCATCTTCACCAATACGATGCGTAAAGCAGGTCGACTCCCGGCCCAAACCAAATCCAGGCTTCGCTGTTGGAACGACTTATCCTTCCAGCTAAATGTGAGGCATAAATTCAATATGACTTGAGGACGTACAACGGACGGGGTCCTAGTTTGACACAGACGGGATAACCACACCGAACCTCCAGTTCAGTCTCAACACCAATCCCGTCCGGTCTCGATTTATTATCTCCACATGGTTATCCAAGATAACAATGTATGCAACCATTCTGAGTCACCACCTATAACTCATGGATGATAGGAAATCACCCGACTTCTACCAATCTAGTTAAAGTAGGGCTAAGCAAATAATCGCACCTGAACCTAACAGGGTTGAAGTATAACAGTGGCAAGGAATATAAGTAATGCAGCAATGGTATAAAACAACGCCTATAACTTAATGCATCAAACAAGTAAAGGACTCAAGTTAGATATTTTGCAAACCACAGGGAGAATGCTCCGGGGCTTGCCTTTTAGGAAAGAGCTTGGCTGGTGGTTGGGACACTCGGGAAGATCATCTTCGAGATCCTCTTCTGCTGCTATCTCCCGCACTAGAGCTTCCTACTGGCCTTCCTCTTCTGGTGCTCCGGGAACTATCGTTTCGAACTCTGACGATCCTGTATGATGCATAGTGTGTATGAATACCATGTATACATAGAAATACAATACCGATACTGATGGTGAATGAATGCTCAGCTAAGATAAATAATATGATTTTGAAACATATAAGATAAGCATATGTCATCTGCATTCTCTTCTACCGACAAATCTTAAACAAGCCTCGCATTACAATTTACTTACACATTAAAAGGAATTATAAATGACTATTATTTTTCACACTACCCTCTACTAAACCAAAACCAATAACAGATTATACACATCACAAATATCATAAAAAGCATTTTTACACACATGAAATGATAGCTTTAAAGCATTATTACTTATTAAAAGAAATCAGGGTAGAACTACAACATGACTTTAGACTACTCAAAAAATTCTGTAAAAATTATAGGAGCTTAAACATGTCTAATGTAGACTACCAAAAAAATTTTAGGTCAAAACAGTAAGTACTTTATCCTACACAAAAATGACAAGGCAGCATAATTCAATGGGCATAAAATACTTTGTACATAGAAAAATGTCAAACCACACATCTTAGACTACTCTTAGCTTTAGATTGACATAAAAACATCCTCCAAAAAGTTTCATGCATAAATTTCTTATATATTATTTATTATGAATTATTTATCATCTAATGGAAGTAGGCACCATAACTAGACAGAGCAAACTTTCCACAGGACATAGCCTCACAACATTTTTCACGGATAGAGCATGATATAAGAAGACTAACAAACTTAGTCTCACATTTTTCTGAGCAACAGAGAATTACTTATGCATTTTCTAAGATAAAAGCAATTAATAGAGATAAATAAATCTATACAGAAAAGTATCACAAATTTCACATTTCATAATTTTCATGCATAGATCTTCTCATAAGAAAAATACTGCAAGTTGAACCAACTCATTTGGACTAAAAATGAGAAAATGATTTTTCAAAGCTTTTACAAAAATATGGAATCAGATTCTTTAAAAGAAAAAGGAAAACCGTTTTGCACCGAGAACCCTGGACTTTCCAGAAATTAGCCGAGCCCTATTTTAAAACTCTCTGAGTCTGGCCACTTTGCACTTAAGTCCGGGAAAGATTGACATATTCTGCCCGAGGTCCACGCTGAGGGGAAAGGTCGCCGGCGTCGGGATTCCTCGCCGACGGCGAGGTCACCGGCCGGACTATGGCCACTACAAGACTCAACTCGACAGCGCGAACCAAACGGTGTATAAGATGTAGGCTATTAGCGCGGTTTTGATCGACGGCCACGTGCGACGGCGGACGACGGCGAGGGTCGGCTGTGCGCCGGCCATCTCGGGCCACGGCGGGGCGCAAGAACTAGCCTATTAGCTCCAGCGAGTCCAGGTGACTCGAACTAACCAGACAACATGAGGAATGGCTGGTCGGAACGACGACGACGCTGCACGCCAGCGAGCGGCGGCGGGCATGTTGGCGGTTCGACGGCTGCCGGCCAACTCCGACCAAACCAAGGCCCAAGAACCATCCTGCAACCTAATTGTAGTCGGGGCGACTCGATTGCACTAGCACATGAGAGCAAAGGTCCATGGGAGTGAGCTCCGCGCGAGCGGCCGATGAGCTGCGGCGCGACCCACGACGGTGGTCGGCCAAAATCCGACGGACTCGAACCCTAATTGGCCCCGTAAGCTACACCAACCTACACTACTCGAGCAGGCGAACACGATGCGCAAGCTAATGGAGGGAGAGAGGGGTTGCTAGCCACGGCAGACCGTGCAGCGGTCGAGGCGGCCATGACTAGCGAAAGGGGAATCAGCCGATTCGACCTATACCTTATGGCTCGAGGGCAGGGAACACGCGCAGGACTTGTCCCGTGTCAAGGCGGAGCTGCTGGTGAGTTAAGGGCAAAATGTGTTAGGGCTGTGAGGTGTGGTGGCGGTGCGAGCTTGCGGTGGCGAAAATGGCAGGCTCCGCGTCTGCTTGAGCTCGGGAAGAGGAAGGCGAGGTGAGGAGGGGCGTCTGGTGAAAGAGAAGAGAGCAGGGGAGAATGATGCGGTCTGGTCGCCTTGAAGCCGGCGCTCGAGCTCGGACAGGTGGACCGTGGCGTCGGGCATCGACGAGCGCGTGGTGCGCATGCGAGCGGAGCGGAGGGCGAGTGGGCGAGCGGTGGGGCCAGGCTGAGTGCGGGCGTGCGGCGCGTGCGAGCGGCGCTCGGATGGGGAGGCCACACAGTGGGTAGCGGCGTCGCCCGGCGTACGGACGCCACGCGGACAGCGTCAGCGCGGACAGCGTCGCGAGGAAGAAGAAGAGAGGAGGAAGAAGAGACTGGTAGGTGGGTCTCACTGCGCCAAGATTCGTGCAGAACTTGATTTACTCTATATTTTCCAAAATAATCTGAATTTGAAAAAACTTATAAAAGATGAAATGTTCCTTTTGATGAGTAGAACATTTCACTTTTCATCAAAGCCTAATTCTGCCTAGAATTTGAATTTCAAAAATGGGGATTTAAAATCCATTAAAAATTAAAAGAAAAACATTTTTATAAACTGTTTTTGACATTTTTGACCCACTTCCAAGCCTTTTCATGAAATGACCCCAAAATAAGTTTTGCTCCAAATAATTTTCTCTACAAACTTCATTTAACACTCAACCCCAAACAAGCAACCTATCATATAGCTCTAGTTCAAATCAAAGCAAGCACATATTTCAAATTTATCATTTCATGTAACAATGATGATGCAAATGAGATGGTTATGCTCATGATATGCAAGATAATGCATGCTTAACACCAGGGTGTTACAAGCCATCAAGCGGATCATGAGATACCTTCGCTTCACCCCTGAGTTCGGTCTTTGGTACTCGACTGCTTCCACCCTTTCGCTTTCTGGTTATTTCGATGCTGATTATGCTGGCTATCGTGTTGAGAGAAAGTCAACTTCTGGTACTTGTTAGTTTCTTTGTTCGTCTCTTATTTCTTGGTCCTCTCGCAAGCAGTCTTCCATAGCCCAATCCACCTGTGAGGCTGAGTATGTTGCTGCTACTGCTTGCTGTTCTCAGCTGCTTTGGATAGTTGCTACCTCGAGAGACTTTGGCTTAGATTTCACCCGAGTGCCACTTTACTATGACAACACCAGTGCCATAAGTGTAGATAAAAACCCAGTGCTCTATGCAAAAACCAAGCACATTGAGGTGAGGTACCACTTTCTGAGAGACAACCAAGAAAATGGAACCATAGATTTGAGACACATTCGCACTGAGTGCCAGCTAGCTGACATTTTCACCAAATCTCTCGACCAAGCCCAGTTTGCACACTTGTGAGGGGAGTTAGGTGTTTGCTTCCCATTTTAGTTGTGGGATGCTTTATATCTTGTATAGTAGCTTTTATTTCTCTTCCTCTTGTTTTTGGTTTTGTATCATATTGCATTACATCTCATCATGTATCATATATCATGTGCTTAGCTTCACTTGTATAGCTTATTGTTCAAGGTTATGCTTTTGTTGATATGTCTTGTTGATACATGATGACTGTAGCAGCTTAGGCTCTTTTTGATCATCTTGATACATGTTATGAGCTGAGCTTGTTTTACAAATGTGAACTTGCTTAATAAATGATGAAATCTGAAAAATGTTCACCCCTGAGATGGCAACTAGCATGTGTAGGATGTGTTGAGATCCATGCTGCTTTTACATATATGCTTTAGTTGCTATGTCTCATGTTTCTCGAATCATATGCTCAGATCTTTTGATATCTTTGTGCTAAAACTTGATGTCTAAGCTAAGTAATGATGAGAATACTTTGGAGTTGAATCTTTACTGTCCCGCTGCAATGTCATGAGACTGCTTCTCATTCACTCGAGTGAGATGAACTTGGGCATTGTAGTGCTAGTCCACAACGACTCGTGATGAGACGGCTTCCCATTTGCACAAGGGATGAACTCGGCGTGGTTGAAAGACATGATAAGAACAATAAAATCTTTTGGCGGATAGTTTGATACTCTCATATACAAATGTCTAAAAATAACCTTGTTCTCCACTGTATAACTCTGATCAATGTTGAAGCTGCAAGTGTTAAATGCTTCCTTGAGACATGATATATGATCTTTATATGGGGTAGTTCACTTTTGTATACATGTGCTAGCACTAGTTTGATCTCCTGCTTGTGTGTGTTATGCGCTATTTTCTTTGGTGTACACCTTTTATGAGATATGGTTAAAACTGGTCAAAATGCTTATGATTCATATTCCGTTTCATTTGATCAGTTTGAGCATTGGCCTTGTCTTGTGCCTGTTGTAGTTCATATGCCATACCACCTTGAGCATGATTTTATTCAACTTGCTATACTCCTGAAGCTTTGTATGTTTGCATTGTACATCTTGTGCATTTCATAGCATTTTCTTTGAGGGGCGAATGTTTCCAACAGGGGGAGCTTTTCTTTTTGTCCACTTGATAAGTGCTTTTGTCAACAAGGGGGAGAATGATTCACAAATCCAGAGAGTGTGCATTCATATGCATTTGTGAGGTTGATGCACTTGTCAAGGAGGAGTTGCACATTTGCTTTGCTAGATGTGTCGAGCCAATTGCCTCTGCCTAGAGGGTCTAGCCGCTTTCAGGTGTTTTTGAGCCTGTTGTTGTTGCTCTTTGCTTTGCTCATGATAAGTGACCGTTTGGAGCTTTTCTTTGGCTTTTTGGTCATTTGTGTGAGTTTTCGCTTTGCTCATTGCAAGTGACTATTTTGAGCTTTTCTTTGCCTTTTGGTCACTTGAGTGGGTTTTCTCTGGCTTTGTGTTGGTGTTGACAATGCACTCATCAAGGGGGAGATTTCGAACACATGATTTTGCATATCATAGTGTAGCATCTTTTGGTGGTGTGATGAGCGATTGTCAACATGTCCAACACTGGTTGGTCGTCAGTCTTGGTGGTTTCACTGATCCCCTAGCACAGGGTTATGTCTCAAAACGTGTCTCTTGGCTAGTGATGTGCAGGTGTGGAGTCCGGAGGCGGTGGCAGCGGTCGGGTGAAGGTCAAGTAGGGCGTGCCGTGCTGACAGACTGGGTGTGGTGAAGGGCAGACATGAGGCTTGGACCGAGGGACCAAACGGCCAGGTGGTCGGCCGCGGTGGCTGGCACTTGGGACATCGACGAGCGCAAGTGTACACGACGGGGGATGCGTATGGCTACGCTACTCGTGAGGAGGTTTGGTGGTTTGTCCTCAAAACCATCGGCGGGGGATGCGTACCGGCTACGCTACTCGCAGATGGTTTTGTGGTTTAGCCTCAAAACCATCGGTGGCGGGTTTTGCGGGTTTGCGCCTCAAAACCTGAGTGGTCCCAATATGGACGGATGACATGTGACGGCATCAGGGAGATTGCGTCGAGGCAAGGCTACCGGTGAGAAGGCGCGGTGGTCGTCGGATCAGGAAATCCTGAGTTGGACCATAGTGCCCTTGGCTAGGTGGTTCACTCTAATAATACCTAGGGGCAGAAGTGGTATTGCATAAGGCATATAAATAGAAGTGGCCAGCCTCCACCAGAGGCACCTCTTTTCCACCTCCCCGCTCGGCCGCCGCCGCTACTCTGTCTGTCTGTTTTTCCCTTTTCATTCATGTTCTTGTAGAGGTCCAAGAACAAGAATTTTACCCTTGTATTTGTGAGATATTTTGTGTGGGAATGGAGGCCCGAATCCTCCTCGTGCCCTCTAGGCTTTTTTGATTTGGTCTGTGAACTTTGCGTGTTCTCTGTGCTTGTGTTGTCTTTCTGTGGTGTACTGGATGAACTTCGATTCATCAGTTTTTGACAGATTTTGTTCAATCTTTTTGTGTTGATTGATGCTTTGTCGAGTGAGTGTAACACCTCTGGTATTGTATTAACTAAAACATGCCATGTCATTATATGCATTGCAAAGCATTCATGTTTAAGTCAACCTTAATGTGCATTAACTAAAACAAGTTTACATTTCCTAGGTTGATTGTGTTTCTCGAATGTTTTGTCACATGAAATAATAAAACCTTACTTTTGAATGTCATCGCAAATACTTGGGTTATATTCTATGTACTTGAGGTGTAAACCGTGTTTTACACTAGTGTCAAGCATAGTGTATAAACCTAAGTCCAACCCTAAAAATTTGTTTCCATATTTGAAGTTGAGTTTGAATTTCAAAGCTTTGCAATTCAAATTTAAAATTCAAATTAGAAAGCTATAAAGTGATTTTCGAAAGTCAATTTGGTCAACCAAGGGTGTTATTGGGTCAATGACCTAAAAATGTCCTTGGATGATGTTTGTGATCACTAATAACCAAACAATTAAGTTAGAAACCAAATCGAGTTTGAATTCTATTTTAAAAAACCCTTTATTCTAAAACCTAGTTCTACCCCCTTTTCTCCAATTCAAAATCTATATAGAATTTGGAGATACTCTAAAAATATAGTTTGTAGATCTTGACAAGAGCTACAAAGTTGGTATATAAAGTTTTTCAAGTTTCCAAAAGAAATTTCAAATGAATTTGAAAATATAGTTTTCCAGCATTTGTCCTCTTTTGATTTTAAAACTATAATTTAAAAATTATGCATAATTTTGGAAAACTTTGTATATGAAAAAGGTTTGGTTTGGAAATTCAAACATTTCATAGTTTTGAAGATTTTCAAGTTTTATTGAAAAATCAAAAGTAATTTCAAATGTTTTTTTCTAGGGTTTTACCCTCTTTTTGAATTTGAATTCAAATTTCAAAATCCAAATAGAATTTGAGGATGCCAGTTAAAGGAAAAGTGTAGCTCTTGAAAAGTTATACAAATGATATTTTTGGAGATCTTCAAGTTCTTATATAAATTTTGGAGTAATTTGTAATTTTAAACAAATGGCAATTCTATAATTATCTCGAACAGTACCGAAACCTATCGTCAGCAGCCATCGCCGGCTTCTCAACCCGCGCCGCCGCCCACCGCCGCACATGCTCGGCTGCCAGCGCACTCCTGGACATGCGAAGGTTCATCGTCGTCGTGTCGCCTGTTCATACATCGCCTCCGTCCTATAAATTGGCCAGCCGTGGCCGACTTCTTCTCCTTCCCGCCGCCGTCGCCGACGACCTCGCTCCGCCGCTCTAATTTGCCGCCATCGATTCACCGCTGTCCAATTGCTCCTACCAATAGCTCTGCCACATCATCATGGTCAATTTGAGCTAGTTCGTGCTTGCTCTCCTCGCCCGAGCTGCCCGCGCGCCGTCGTCTTCTCCACGGCCGGTCGCCGAACCGCCGCAAGCTTTCTCGCCATCGACCGCCGCACAGGGTGAAAATATATTCTCTTTAACCCTCCTGTTGTGTTCTCCATGCTATCCTACCTCTCATGTGCACCTTGGCTGGCTTGAGGGTCCACAGGAACTCTGGTGACGCCGACCTTGCCATCGAAGCGCCGCCGCCGCCATCACCGCCGTCGCCCGCAGCTCGATTCAAGCACTCCGGGCCTTCATTAATGTGCGCATCAGCACCAGGGTGAGCTCCTACAGCTATCTACGTTATCAATTTCATCATTCCCATGTCATAGCCGCCGGCCACCGTAGCTCGCTGCTGGCGCAGTGTTGCCAGTGCCGCCGCGCGCGTAGCCGTCGTGGCTGGAGTTCCAGTTTAGCCTCATTTTGTTGCCAAACGAGTTCGCTTGAGTGCCCTGCGTATGTACGTGTAGTCATCGTCACCGGAAACCGCTCCGGTGAGCGTCGCCGCCGCGCCCGAGCTCCGCCGCGTCGCCATGACCGCCGGCGTGGGTGTCGCCGCCGCGCCGCCGCTCCGCCGCGCCGTTAGCTACCGTGATCGACTCCTCGTGCCAAGCTGAGCCCAATGGTTCAAGTCCGGTCACCGGAGACCTCGCCGATGGCGAGTAATCGCCGGTCAACCACGGGCGGGCCGTCGGTCAGCGCGGGAGTACTGTGTCAATTTTTCTTTTTCTATTTTTAGAAAATGATTTAAATACTATTTTCTTTGAAAAATCATAGTAATTCATATATAGCTCCAAAAATTCTAAAAATTTTTGTGTGTGTTCTTTATGATGTCATCTACCTAGGAAAAATATGAAATGCCAAATTTCAGTACTTTTTGCAGATGTTAAAATTAGCCCTTTTAATTGAAAAATGGACTTTCAATGATTTTTAATAAATAAAATAATTAGCTTTTAATTCTGAAATTTGTTTTGCCATCTAATTAGGCTAAGAGCTTTCCAAAATAAAATTTTGGGCTTAATTTGATAACTTTAATTTTATGCCTTTATTTAATGCTTTTAAATAATTAATTAATCTCTTTAATTAAGTTTAATCATTATAGGATTTGTTTGACTTTGGGATTGATCGATGACCTTGGGTCATTAACCTTAATGATCTTTGGCACTTTAATTAATTATTTGTGCTTATCTTAATCATGTCATTAGGGCTTAATCAACGTTATTTCATGTGTTTAATTAATTTCTTAAATGGCGTAGTTAACCCTAATGAGCTTGATAAGCGAAGTTTTGTTGGCTTGCAACTTTATCGTGAAGAAAAGTTGTACTCAAGCCCTTAATCTGATCATGCATCCATCGAGCATCATGTTTACTATTCCATCATGTTAAAGCATATCAATTATGGAATAGTTTTCGTTAACGGAGAGTTAACGTTGTCACACCAGATCCCAAGGACGAGTAGATTCAGGAATCGGGAGTTGATCCAGAGTTCGCGCCCGTCTACCCCAAATACCAAGGCAAGCCTCAGATGCATTCAAACCCTATTCTATTTATAAAAGTTTTACCGCTTCAGCTGTGATATGTTGCATTAAGTAATAGGAGTTGAGTGAAAACCCACCAATTGCATTACCTGTCTTATTTCCTTATTTCTTGTTACCTACTTTGGAAGATAAGTAGCAATGCTTAGCCCTGCTTAATTAGTTAAGTGTTCAAAGGTAAAAGAATGAAAAAGATGAGATTGGTTTTTCTTGTTGGAATCTTGACAATAGTTAATAAATCGAGTCCGGACGGCTAACTTGCACTGGGAATGGAGTCCCTCTGTAATGTTTCCGTCTGTTGATGCCCTAGGTCCCGTCCGTTGGTGAACTGGTGATATCGAGAACTTAGAAATCCACATGCATGAAGTGGTATCCAGTGGACCAGAGTCCCCACGCATATCATGGAGTGACATATAGTGGGCTAGAGTCTCCACATATGTCATAGTGTGTTATACTGTGGGTTTAAGTTCCCACGTATTTCGGTACACGGGGCTGAAGAGCTCAGGTGTATCATGTGGTGATATATGGCTGCGGTTGTTATCCCGGTATATCGGTTCATCTGGGGTGCATCGGAGTTAAAGTCTCCGGTATCCCAGTGACCTAGGTCCCAACTGGGTATGAAAATGGATTCGAATCGCCGTTGCTTCTCGGAGAAGAAGACTCGATCAGTGTTCATCATTGTAGTAACAACTTGCACAATGACTAAGGTTTAATAATGAAGTTGTTTGGTAATTTGAGCTAGATCCAAGCAAACTTTTCTTTCTGTTAAGCTTTTCTGCAAAAATTTCTTATCTCTTACAAGCCTTACCTTGTCCCTCTAGCCTGCATTTCTTGAGTCTTCACCCCTCTTTTTCGTCAGGTCAGTCTTGTTGAGTACTTTTGTACTCAGGGTTTGTTGAACCCTTGTTGCAGGTGAGCCTCATGGGCAGGAGTGCTTTGCGTCCTGCTGCATGACAGTCGTCGAGGAAAGTGACGACGAGTAAGATGTTTAGCTCTTGGGCAGAGCTTATCGTTTGGTATTGTAATAAAGTTATCTACTGCAACTCCACTACTAATATGGTTTGTACAATTTAAACTTATGGTTGTAAATATTTGAAACTCAAAGGTTTGTAAACTTATGTTGTTGTAAGTCTTCCGCTATTTTACTCCGATGTATATTATTTATATCAAACTGTTGTAATACTGCAATGCCTCTTTATAACGATTGATCTTGCTTGAAGAATCGTGGATGATTCGGGATTTACTCGATAGACTTTTTAAGTCATATGGAACACAGTCATGGTTATTTGGAGTCTGTTTAGACAATAATCATGCGTGTGGGCCATATGATTTAGGAGGTTCTGGCACACCGAGCAGTTTGTGTTTTGGGGAGAAACTGCATGGTTGGTCCCAGATCTACAATTCCCGGCTAGTGTCTTCAAATTGGGGCTCGATTTCTTAGGGATAGCTTTCCTTCCCCCTTGTGATTGTCTATGCAAAATCTTGTATCAATCTGTGCTAATCAGATCGGGCTTCATTTGATTTCTCCTCTAGTTTTCTTGCTGTTTCAGAGCAGGTGTTCTATCTGAGTCCGTTCAACTCTCTGGTTTTTGACTAAGTGGAGACTTAGCAGTGCTGCTACCAGCTTTGTGTGCTCAGGCACCGAGAGAGCTCATTTGAGTAGCACTTGTCCTCGATTCTAGTTGTCCAAATCTCTCGTCGGCAATTTGTTTTGCCGACCATCGTGAGCCGTGTGGTTCCAACCAGTCATTCCGACCAGTCTTTGCTTTGGTCCCGACCAGCCTTCCTGACCAGTTTTTACCGACCAGTATTTGGCTTGGTCTCGACTAGTCTTACCATCCAGCTTCTGTTTTGTTGCTGACCACTGTGGTCAACGTGGTCCCGACCAGGTTTTTAGACCAATTCCCGTTTTAGTTCCTGACCACTTAGACCAACATGGTCCGGACCAGAATTTCCAACCAGTATACATCATGTTGCCGACCACCATGGTTGATGTGGTCTGAACCAGTTGCTGACCAGGTCTCTTTCTGTTGCTGACCAGCTCCCGACCAGCTGCTTTTTGTTCTCTATTTCTATACTCTTCTCTTGCATTGGTTCAGTGGCGCATCTTCAGGGTCAAAGAAGGGAAAATCCTCGACTACATGGTATCAGCCAGAGGAATCAAGGCTAATCTCGAGAAGATAGCCGCAATAGCAAACATGAGCCCACCTTCAACGCAAAAAGAAGCTCAAAAAGCTCACCGGCTGAATAACAGCGCTTAGCAGATTCATCGCGTGATCCGCAGAAAAAGGAATGCCATTCTTCAGAACTCTAAAGCAGGCAGACCGTTCCGAATGGGGTCCAGAGCAACAGCAAGCTTTCAATAACCTCAAGGAATACCTAACAAAGCTCCCAACACTAAATAGGCCAACCACGAAAGCTAAACTACTGCTTTACTTGGAAGCATCACGTATAGCAGTAAGTGTCGTGTTTGTCGAAGAAAGGGAACGTGGGGAAAAAATCAGTTCCCAATCTACTACATGTCGAAAGCTCTAACAGGAGCAAAGGTAAACTACTCAGAACTCAAAAAAATAGCTTACACTGTAGTCATGGCTTCGCAGAAGCTAAAGCACTATTTTCAGCAACACACTATAATGGTCACTTCCACACAACCGCTGGAGGCACTATTTCGCAACTCAGAGGCAATTGGAAGAATCGAAATGTGGGCCGCGGAACTCAACCGGTATGTGGTATAGTTCATGCACAGATCCACAATCAAGTCCTAGATTATCGCAGATTTCATAGCAGATTGGACCCCAGCAGCCTATGACATGACCATCACATTCGAAGAACCATTGTGGACTGTTTTCTATGATGGAGCATGGTGCAGCTCAGGAACCGAAATAGCAGCAGTCCTGATACCTCTAGTAGGGCCAAAATTCACATATGCAGTGAGGCTAGAATTTTAAACAATAAACAACACAGAAAAATACGAAGCAGTGTTATTAGGGTTAAGAAAGCTGAGGGCCTTAGGAGTACGTAGATGCACAGTCAAATCTAACTCACAGATAGTAGTCAGGCATATCGAGAAAGACTACGAAGCAAGAGAAAGAGAACTATCGAGATACTTAGAGGCAGTGAGGAGAATGGAAAAGCACTTCAGTGGATTCACCCTCAAGCAAATACCAATAGGAGAAAACACCAAAGCAGACAAGTTAGCAAAAGCTATAGCTCAGGGCATACCATTGCCACCAGACGTGTTCTATTAGCTACTGACAATCAAAGCCATTAAAGAAGAAGAAGACAACCCAAAAGCAATACACGCAATTTCAAGCGAAGACTGGCGTGCTCCAATAGTAGCATTCCTAAAAGGAACTTACGAATCGGAGGATAGGAAAGAACTTCAATGAATGACATCAAGTACAAGCCAATACTCTCTGGTAGGCATGAATCTATACAAAGAAGGCATAGTTGCGCCGTTACTCAAGTGCATAACCAGAGAGGAAGGCCAGAAGTTGCTAATAGAAATACACTCAGAGATGTGCGGAGCACATAGAGGTGCACACAAAATAGCACACAGAGCCATGGGACAAGGCTTCTACTAACCAACAGCTTCAGCAGACACGATGGAGATAGTCAGAACATGTGAAGGGTGTCAGAAGTTCACTAAAAATTAGACAGCCCCAGTGAACACGACAAGCTCTATCGTTCCATCTTGGCCCCTACAAAGGTGGGGGATTGACATCGTAGCTCCACTTCTGCAAGCCCATGGCAACTTGAGATTTGCAGCAGTGGCAATAGAGTACTTCACAAAATGGATAGAGGCAAAAGCTCTTGCCAAAATCACTTCAAAAATGCTAATCAATTTCACATGGCAAAGAATCATATGTTGATTCAGTGTCCCATCCTACATCACAATAGATAATGGAAAGTAGTTTGACTCCACAGAATACAAGAACTTTTGCGTTGAGCTCAATATCAAGCTATCTTTCGCATCAATGAATCATCCGTAGTCAAATGGTGCAGTCGAAAGAACACACGCATAGATATTCACCACAATCTCAAAGGCGCTGACAAAAGACAAGAATGACAAGAAAGGAAAGTGGGCTCAGGAACTGATAACATTAGTATGGGGACACAACATCTCTAAGATGAGATCAACAGACTTCACTCATTCTGTCTACTATTCGGCGAGGAAGCAATCACTCTAGAAGAGATGAAGCTCAGGTCATTCTGCACAGAAGTCATAGCCACAACCCCAATCCAAAGATACATCGAACTTGAAATAGCAGAACACTGGAAGCTAGAAGCCGCAAAGAATATGGACAAATATCATCATGAAATGAAGAGCTGGAGAGACAAGAAGATCCTACAAAAGAACATTAACCTGGGGAACATGGTCCTCGTCAAACAACCCAACAAGCAGGGCAAACTACAATCACAATGGTATGGACCTTTTATCGTTTTAGGTATAAGCAAAAATGGAGTCTTTTGCCTCATCAACGAAGAAGGCGTGGAAAGTACACACACCTGGAACGCAGATAACCTCCACATATTCTACCCATGAGAACTTAGACGTAGCAAGAACAATGTAATTTTCTTTTTTTAATTTTCATTTACATTGTCATGAACATTGTCTGGGGACTTGCGCTCTTTTTCCTCATAGGGGAAACCTCGAAAGAGGTGTGAGGTTTTTTAATGAGGTAGTCCTTTGTAATTCCCCTTTTTTATAATTTACATTTTACCCATCTATCGCTGTCCAGCAAGTTCCCTCAGAAGTCGAAAACAAGGAACAAGCCCTTGCATATTCGACAAGCGTAGAAGTCGCTAAAGGTAAGGTTGTAAACAACCTCAGCATTATAGGTATGAATACGAAAGCTCAAAAACAAGCTAAGACCAAAGGCTAAATAGACTTCATATCTAAGAAAAATCAGAACAAGTCAAAAGGCTCAGAGCGAGATGAATGCGAAAGTTCAAAAATGAGCTAAGCCCAAAGGCTAAACAGACTTCGTATCTGAGAAAAATCAGAACAAGTGAAAAGGCTCAGAGCGAGCTAAACGCGAAAGCTCAGAATGAGCTAAGCCTAAAGGCCAAACAGACTTTGTATGTGGGAAAAGATCAGAATAAGTCGAAAGCTCAAAGCTTGCTAAAATTCAAAAGCTCAGAGCGAGCTAAGCCCAGAGGCTAGAACAAATGTCATACCGGAAGTGCACAGCAAAGCAATCTCAGGCCAAAATAAACACGGATCAGACAAAAAGCGACACGAACGTGTCCGAAATAGGATTAGTCTAGCATCAGACGTCACACAGCTAACTTTTGCATCCTGGTTCAATAAAACCCATCATCCGCAATCATAAAATGATGAATTCTACTAAAGCAGAATTATGAGAGCAAACTGCAGCGTCTATCGGGTTAACAAAACTTAATGAAACCTCCACAAGACAAACCTCACTATGCCTTCTTGTTTGTCAGAATTCATGCTAGCTGGTTTAATACTGCTGGTGAATTCTCAACCAAGAAAGCAGAGTAACTCTTCCAAAACATCCCCAATCACTCATGCACATTACGACGAGAGCATCCGCATGTTGCTTTCCAGAACATCACCATCAAAACTTGGTAATAGCAAACAGCCAGTGACTTTGAGTTTTCATGGTGCTGAAACAAGAAAGCAAAATACCACACTCGAAACCCATATAACCAATCAATCGACCATTCAGCTTCTGAGTTCAGCACTAGTAGAATTACGCATCAGCATAACAGCGCATAAATTCTACCAGTGCTGAACCTTAAAAGCCAAATGAATAGTGAAGGTACAGCATAAAAACTTAGTTATTGCACTGAAATTTAGAAGACAACCATTAGTCTTACTTTAGGCTCAATCACACCAGCACCGGCATCAGCAAAAGGCAAATGGCAAGATGCTGTTAGAATTGAACCTGAAGCAAGACAGATCATCTAGCCCAACCAAAATGAAACAATCCACACTAGCAATAACTCTACGTGCTGAGCCTGAAAAGGGACCCCTTCATTTGGGTATTTATAGGGAAACCAAGACCCACCCGCATTTAAAATCGAAAGTTGGCCAGAAACAGCTGAAATTATTCAACCAGCAACAAATAAAAAGCCCAGCAAACCGACTTTATTAGGCTACACTGCAGACTAGGTCTAGACCTAGAGGGAGATGATAAATGAAGAAGATACGGCAGCACGAATCACTAAAGCCTGGCATTCCATCAAGGCAGAAGATACAAAAATCAAAGATGCGGGCCCACTGCACTAACTACCTAAGACTTCCGTCAAACCTATGCACTCATACTCTGCCTATAAAAGGAAGGGAACCGCCATGCTTTCCACCGACCAAGGCACCTCCTGCCCCCGCATATTCAAGCCGCTACTTAGGCAAAAGCTAAAAATGCTCATAGGGAGCAATCAGGAATCAGCTGTAGCAAAAGCAATTAGGATTGAGAGACAACCGGGAAATAAGAGTAGTTTCATATGATTGAGAATCCACAAAGCAACGTGAATTAGCCACGAGACGTGTTAACATGCCACTCACTTTAGAAATTCACACAAGCTTCCACAGACACCGCATTTCCGCAAGCAACAGGCAGTCCAAGCATAAACCAACAAACTTGCGTAGATGCACACCAACTTTCGTGGGAAAGCACCCAGGTATCTCCAACCCCTCAGCCAATAAAGGTGGGGGACGGCGCTAAACAAATTTTTAGGCTGAGGGGCTGACAGGTACACTCAGTATCGGGACAACACCTGCGCCGAATGTTCGAGATAAGAATCAAGAGATGGAGCGGAAGTAAACAGTGCGTATTGTAGAAAAGTAGCGTCTTATCTTTTGCAAACGTAACATTCCTGCAACTAACATGCAAGCTGTAAACATGTGATAGAGATGATACACACAAATAAGTAGTCCTTGCTTGCAATCGCCTGTCTCGTTCCATTAAGGTGGGGGGACGATGCTTCATTACCTTAAGTGGACCGAGGGCTCACGAAACTGTCGGAGCATCCCAGGCGTATCTCTAGCTAAAGTACGGTGAGTTGCGAAAGAACCCGTAAGACAGGTAGAACAGAATAAGTCGAACTGAAAGACAACACCGCGATACATCGCAAACTAAATAGACCTTTTATTGAATCAATCACGGCATTACATTGCATCTTTCGAGATGAAGCTATACCGAACTTCCCCAAACGAGGGCGCTTCATCCGCTGGCTCCTCTTTGGGAGTTTTCAAGTCAACCTAGACGGGCCTTCATCGGAAGCGTTAGCTTCTGCACGTCGACCCCAAAACTCCTTAATCCGCTCTGCGCTTCTCAAGCTCCGCTGAAGCCGAGACCGAAAGAAACGCTCCAAACTGCAGCAAGGATTACGTAGGCGATAGTTGTACCAAGAATCGCTAGAAACAAAAAAACTGTCTCGAGAGATCATAAGCTGACAATGTTTGACTGCATCGCTAAGGTCATCGTCACCAACCTGTTTTAACAAGTTCAGAAAAATAACAAAAGTAAATACAGTTTACATCATGCGCCAACTTCCGCGTCAATTAAAAGTTCCATAAAACAAATGCCTCAAATGAACTTAGTTCTCTACAGCATTTTCGTGCTCTTCAGTAGCAGGCTGCTGTGGAGGGGCTGCGCTATCATTCGGAGAGAGGACGGCGGTAGTGGCGTGAGCAGCATCAGTGTCTGCGCGACTCTCGATCCCGGCCCCAGAAGTCTCCCTGGCATGGCTTTCGCGGGCGTCGCGACGGTGAATGTACTCCTTCACCCTAACCTTGATATCTGCCTTTTCTGCTTCGGACTGGTAAGAAAAAATCTTGTTAATATAGTATAAGGCGGGGAGACAAGGCGTGAAAGCATGAAATAAAAAGCACCTTTCCCCGCGAAAGGGTGGACCGAATGAGAGCGAGGTCCCGACCTCCCTTCATCCAATACTCATCATAGAAACGAGTAGCTACAGCTTTCGCTTCGGCAGATTGGGACCAATACTGCTGAGGCTCGCGAATAGCAAGTCCTTCGTTATGACTGCAGCTAGCGTCGATGAGACACTGGGCAAAACCACCGAGAGTCTCAAGGCATGCGTAGCCCCGACCAGCATTCTGGAAGCTTTCAAAGTTTTTAAGCTCTTTCGCCAACCACACGAGGAAATCCTTCAAAGGCAGCTCTTGGGGAACATTCACCATGGACCCAATGCCTTCAACCAGGTTCCCATAGGCCTCCAAAACCTTGTCACCCACTGCCCCGAGAGCAAGCTCTTCATCCCGTTGCTTCCGGCGACTGTTCTCCATATCCCTCTGCAACTCCTCCACCTTTCCTGCAAGCAGCTTCTTCTCAGTAGCCTCGCTTTCGACTTTTCTTTCCGCATTCTTCACTCTCGATTTCATATCTTTGACCTCCTTCTCCAGTTCTCTAATTTGAGAATCCTTGTCGATGACTTCTTTCCTAAAGTTGTCCACTTGAGCGTCATCAAATTTTGATAAAGTTCGGCTAAGAACAAGGGCCTGCGTCCCATAAAACGAAAGTCAACCATTGTTCGTCAGTAGAGAAAGCTGTCAAACCACAAGGAAGACTAGAGGAACAAATAAAAAGCAAATTACCTGAACCAAGTGGACGTTCATCATATCAACCAGCTGATCGTGTGGAAGTTTTAACAAATCCTTTTCCACTTCCGGCAGCCCAAAAGATCCACAACATTCCTCAGCAACTTGCACAGCGCGCGCAGGCTGCATCATGTTGATCTCTTGGTGCTTCACTTTCGTGATAAGCCGGGAGTCAGCTGGAAACCCAAGTGAATGAGCAAGCTGGTAAGATCTCTCTTTCGTCAGGTCTGGTTCGTCAGAGGAGCTGGACCCAGAATAAACAACCATCTTGCCGTAGTCACTTGAATGAGAAGCCAAGTCCAGCTCCTCATGGCCAAAAAGATGACTGCGAAAGATACTCCTAGACGCTGGCTCTTTCGAGAACCGGGACTTCCCTAGCTGACCACTTTTGCTCCCTGTATGGTGAACCGGCATCCGAGTAGGGGCCACAATGACAGGAGCAGCAGTAGCTTTCGCAGTCACATTGGTCATAGGCTGGGCCCTCTTCACTTCTTGAATGGTTTTGGTCAAAGGACTTGACCGATTGGGGGTGGTCGTCGAGTCAAAAAATCCCAAAAGTGAATCGTCCGCGTCCATCCCCTGACGTGGGTCTGCTATGTCAGTCCGATGGGCCATGGAACTGCGGCTCTCTTCAGCCTGCACAAAACGAAATGAAAAGAAAATGAACATAAGTCAGAGCGAAATATGTGACAAGGAATATGGCAGACACTGTGTGAAAGAGACGTTGTGCAAAAGTTAGTGTCAGGTATGTGGAAAAGGGGTACCCTAACCCTGAATCCTGGTGAGGTAATCCCCAGACAACTCAAGCCAAAACCTCCCAACGGCCCTCCTTAATCCAAGCCTACTACTGCTAAAAGGATAAGGCCCAACGACCAAAGACAAAGCCCAGCCAGGCCTGCCAACGAACGGGCTAAGCTAGGCAGCCTTCGACCACTCGACAGGGGGCCTTGAGTGACGGGACTCCGCCCAGGCAGCGGAAGTCTGCGTGGGCGAACGACCCACGTCGAGTACCACACCCCTCGACCGACCTACTTCTAGTACGGCGCTCGGAGCAATTAAAGCGTTCCCGCCTACTCCTGCCAACCCCCATGGCTATATCGACTATAATGATGGGTGAGTATGGTGGTCTAGCATACCTTTTACCGCCCATCCCCAGGGAAGCGTTGTCTCGTACAGATCACTATTCCTCCATACTAAACACTATTCCCCATCAGGCGCCCCCTCAAGATGCAAATGTGAACATTCGTACTAGGTATCCCGGGGCTCGTTCTTATCCGCATGGCCTCGAGGCCCCCTGGGTACCCCTTGACTCAAGCTCTCAGTGGCCCCGGTCAGCGATCCAACCGCCCCCGCACGTCATCTACTACGAGCGGTACACCCTTAACAGGAGGTCACGTCTTTTACCATGTCACTGAGGCAAGCCAGCGTCATCATCAGGACCGGCCAATCACCGACTTTGTCTTGACAACTCAGAAAGGGCGAATCTCATCATGAGGCACACCGCCACAGGGCTTGACCTCACTTCGGTGCACACACCTACAGTACCCACGACATGATCGGCATCAACCCTCGACGTCATTGCTTACGACAGCCCTCACAGCACTATTAGGGTTTCTTGTACACCCATGCCCCTCCTTGGCCTATAAAAGTGGGCGCTGGGATAGTTGAAAGGAGGGTGAACTCATTCGAACTCATTGAGCCTCACCACGCACATTGCAAGGTATAGGGCTAGCTCTTCTAGAGTTAGGCCTCATTCTTCACCCTATTTCGTACGCACTCACTTGTATCTTCCCTGTACGAGCACTTCGGTGCAAGATAATGTAAGACATCCTCCCCCCACTAGACATAGTGCCTTCTCTTGCTCGAACCAGGATAAATCGTGTGTTCTTCTTGCATCACCATCCGGATTAGGGAGCACATAGCACGTAGTTACTTGTCGTGTTAGGCCCCCGGGGTCGTGACACTGACAGTTGGCGCACCAGGTAGGGGCTCTGTGTGTCACCAGTGTTTCCTGCCATTTTTCGGATGGCAGACTCCGTGCCATCGCTTTCGTTCGCTACAATGATCTGGTTCAGGAGCTTGGAGTTCATGTCACTAGGCCACGGCCAAGACATGGTCCTGCTCTCGATCGGAGATCCGAGCAGAGGCAGTCCCGAGAGGAAGGGCTCAGTCCATCAAGCGGATGCACCCCGACCAAAGAAGGCAATCCCCGTCCATGAGCGCGTCCACGACAACTGCGAGCCTCGAGACGCGCGCCACGACATCAACGAGAACCGCCGATGCAAGAGTGGTGATGTTGAGGCGCGAGGCTACAGTGCCCACAGGGGCGGTGCTACAATAGCGACAAGGACTGGCACCGGTCGCCCGAGCCACCGGGCCCTCGAGTCTTCAGCAGGACGATTCGGAGGATGCCGCTGCCAATTTCATTCTGACCCCCTACAAGCCTAGCCAAGTAAAATAGTGAAACCAAGCCCGAGCTATGGCTAGCCGACTTCCAGTTGGCATGCTAGCTTGGAGGAGCATACGACAACCATGCCATCATCCACCAGCTCCCTTTGTTTCTATTTGATACCGCTCGTAGGTGGCTCGAGGAGCTTCCCCCTGGTCAGATCCACAACTGACCCGACCTCGTTAGGGTGTTCGAGGGGAACTTGAAGGGAACCTACGTACACCTGATAACTCCTGGGACCTCCGCAACTGCAAGCAGAGGCCCGGGAGTCCCTTCATGACTTTGTCTGATGCTTCTCCAAACAGTGCGCCGAGCTCCCCCACATCTCCAACCACGACGTCATCCTCGCGTTCGTCTCGGGCACCACCTGCAAGGAGTTGGTCTGGGAGCTGGGGCGCAATCCCCCCAAGACCGCCAATGAGCTAATGGACATCATCGCCAACTACGCAGCCGGTGAGGAGGCGATGGGTGCTTTCTTCGTGACGACCAAGACAAGGGGAAGGCACAAGTGGTCAACCCTGAGAGCACAAACAGAGGCACCAAGAAGAACAACAACAAGAATAAGAAGAAGAACTAGCAGGGCAAGCGCAAGGCTAGCGTCAACGACCTTGTTGCCACTGCCCAACGCAAGAAGCCTCAAGGCCCCCCGAAGGGGCATCTTCGACAAGATGCTAAAGGAGCCCTGCCCTTACCACAATGGAGGGGTGAGTCACAACCTCGAGGACTGCCGGATGCTCAAGATGTACTTCGAGAGCTTAGGCCTCGGGAAGGGTGACAAGAAGGTCTATCCCAAGGACCTAGGCGGCAACAAGGATGATGGCTTCCCTAAAGTCCATGACTACTACATGATCTACGAGGGGCCCTCAACATAGCTCACGCTGCACCAGCGCAAGAGGGAGCGACGAGAAGTATTCTCCGTGCAGGTTGCGACCCCCCAATACCTCGACTGGTCTAGTACGGCCATCACGTTCGACCGTGATGACCACCCGGACTACATCCCTAAGCCAGGGGTGTACCCACTCGTCGTTGACCCCATCATCATTAACACCCGCCTCACCAAGGTGCTCATGGACGGAGGAAGTAGCCACAACGTCATCTACGCGGAGACTGTCGATCTCCTTGGGGTCCTAAGAGAGAAGCTCCATCCCAGCACTAGATGCCTCCACGGCATCGTGTCGGGGAAGAAGGCTCTCCCTATCAGCCGCATCTATCTTCCCGTTTGCTTTGGTACCTCCTCGAACTTTAGGAAGGAGATCCTCACCTTCGAGTTGGTCGGGTTCCACGACACGTATCACGCGATCATCGGCCCGCCCGGCTACACCAAGTTCATGGCCATCCCCAACTACACCTACCTCAAGCTCAAGATGCCGGGACCCAAGGGCATCATCACCGTCGGTCCCTCCCACGAGCACGCCTACGAGTGCGACATCGAGTGCGTCGAGCATGGGGAGGCTGTTGAGGAGTCCACTATGATGGTGGCGACCCTCGACGGGTTGGCCCCTGAAGTCCACGACCCCAAGCGCCATAATGTTCTCGATCAAGACCCGGTGCCTCTCCTCATTCTTGGTGTCAGTCCTATTGGGGTTGCAGACAAAGCCGTGGGAGACCACCCCCATGTCGTAGGTGAAGCCGAAGTAGACAACCGCCATCGCCCATTTCACACTGACATGGAGCACGTTTCGTACTTGCTCCCTTGTGACCCGACTGAACTCATACAATCAGTTGGCGAGGGAGGTCCCGCGCACTTCATCCTCGACCTCCGCTTTGGGATCAACACTGAAGTCTTCATAGACCGAGGTGATCGTGGTGCGGAGTGTGTTGGTCAACCTCACCTTGGCCTAGTAGGCGTCCTAGAGTGTCTTGGCATTGTCCCAAGCTTTGGTCAGCTCCTCATTGAGATCTAAAATAGAAGACAAGGGTCAACCCACGACAAGAGCGGTAGAGGCAAAAATCCAAAGGCTAAAGAAGAAAACTCACCAGCGGCATGGGTATTCGGGGCCGTGTACCCATCCTTCAGCTCGGCGTACTCCTTCTTGGCCACCACCATGGCGTGGGCAGCCTTCGTCTTTTCACCCTTAGGTCCTTGATTGCCTTGCCGGCAAGCACGATGGCCTCCTCTTTCTCCTGAAGGGTCCCCTTCAGCGACGCAACCTCGGTAGTCAAGGATTACACGCGGAGGTTCACCTGCCGAATCATGATGTTGAGGGAGTCGCACTAATAGGAAGCTTTGGTAAAAGTCACCTCAAGCTCCTGGACATGTGACGCCGACACCCTGAGCTCCCCCTCAAGCGTCCTAACCCGCCTGCTTGATAGGGAGAGGTCCTTCTTGGCCTGGGTCGCCTCCTCATGGGCCGCGACTGCATCTTCCTTGGCCATCCTCACCTCTTCTTGAGCCCTTGGCTAGATTTTCCTTCTCCTGCGCCGCTTCCGCCTTGGCATGAAGGACTGAAAAGGCAACCAGAGGGGGGTGAATGGGAGCCTTAAAAATTTAGGACACTGTCCCAACTTCACCACCAAACACGCAAACCTAACACTATGAGGTCCATGACCCAGCTAGTGGGTGGATGTTCCCTAGAGACACAGCGAAACACCACAAAGCCAATGCAAGAGACAAAGATAGAAACAGAGATCAAGCTCAATTGGTTAGGAGCTGGTTGGCAACTAGATGGGAACTGGTCAGGAACTGGTCCGGACCATGTTGATCACGGTGGTTGGCAATAGAATGAAAACTGGTCAGGAACTGGTTGGGACCACGTCGATCACGATGGTCAGCAAATGGTTGGAAACTAGTCAGGAACTGGTCGGGACCACATCGATCACGGTGGTCGACAAGTGGTTGGGAACTAGTCGGGAACTGGTCAGGACCACGTCAATCACAGGGGTCGGCAAGTGCTGCTCAAACGAGCTCTCTCGGTGCCTGAGCACACGATGCTGGTAGCACTAATGTTAAGTCCCACACAAGAATCCCTCACGTAGTATGAAAGCGGAGAATGAACAATACTCCAGAGAGAACACCTGCTCTGGACAGCAGCGACGCAAGAAGGAGAATCAACGAAAACTGGATCAGATCAATACAGATTGACACTAGATTTCGTATAGGCCATCACAAGGGAGATGGAAAACTATCCCCAAGAAATTGTTACTCAATTTAAACTCAATGGCCGGGGAAAGCAGATCTAGGCCAAGAACTTAGTTTTCCCCAAAAATGCAAATCTTGTGATTTCTTGATGCACGAATGGAATTGGTTCAATTCACTTGGTGATCTAGTTCATCACTCAACAAAGCATCAATAAATGCAAAAAGAACGAACCAAATCGCTCCAAATCCAATGAATAAAATTCATCAAAAAATACCGCCAAAAGTCAACACAGCACAGAGACAAACAAAAATCACAGATAAAAGTGACCAAGCCCAGAGGGCACGAGGAGGATTCGAGCCTCCATTCTCACACCAAATATTTCACAAATACATGATAAAAATTCTTGTTCTCGGACCTCTAACAAGAACACAAACAAAGAAGGGAAATGCTACTGGAGAAGGAAAAACAAAAATGATAGAGGTAATGGAGGTAGCCTGAGTGGGGGGCAGTCCACTCCTATTTCTATGCCTATTACATAATTCCACTTCTGCCCCTAGATATTTTTAGAGCGAACCACCTAGCCAAGGGCACTATGGTCGAACTCAAGATTTCCTGATCCGACGGCCACCGCGCCTTCTCAACAGTAGCCTTGCCTCGACGCAATCTCCCCGATGCCGCCACATGCCGCCCTCTGCATCGGGACCTTCACCCGGGTTTTGAGGCCCAAACCCGCAAAACCTGTCGCCGATGGTTTTGAGGGCAAACCACCAAACCGTCCGCAAGTATCGTACCGTGTACGCATCCCCTGCCAATGGTTTTGAGGACAAACCACCAAACCTCCTCGCGAGTAGCGTACCACGTAGGTATCCCCCGCCATGTACACTTGTGCTTGTCGATGTCCCAAGTGTCAGCTACCACGGCTGGCCACCTGGCCGTCTTGTCCGTCGGTCCAAACCTCACATCCGCCCTTCACCGTACCCGGTCCATCAACACGGCACGCCCTACTTGACCTTCTCTCGACCGTCGCCACAGCCTTCGGACTCCACACCTGCACATCACTAGCCAAGAGACACGTTTCAACACATAACCCTATGCCAGGGAGTCAGCAGAACCACTGAACCAACCACCAACCACAAGTGTTGGACATGTTGACAATCGCTCATCACACCAACAAAGATGCTACACCATGATATGGAAAATCATGTGTCCGCAATCTCCCCCTTGATGAGTGCATTGTCAACACTAACACAAAGCCAGAGAAAGCCCACTCAAATGACCAAAAGCCAAGGAAAAGGTCTAAATGGTCACTGGCCATGAGCAAAGCAAAGAGTAACAACTTGGTCCCCAAAGACATGGGCAATGGCTCGAAGCAACCAAGCAAAATAGGCTCAAAACACCTGAAAGCGGCTAGACCCTCTAGACAGAGGCAAACGGCTCGACACGTCTAGCAAAATCAAAAGTGCAACTCCCCTTTGACAAGTGCATCAACCTCACAAATGCACATGAATGCACAACTCCCCCTTGACAAGTGCATCAACCTCACAAATGCACATGAATGCACACTTTGGATTTATGGAAACATTCTCCCCCTTGTTGACAAAAGCACTTATCAAGTGGACAAGATAGAATCTCCCCCTTAAAACATGCTATGAAATGCACAAGGTGTACAATGCGAATATACAAAGCTTCAGGAGTATAGCAAGTTGACTAAAATCATGCTCAAATTTGTACGGCACATTTATTTCAATAGGGACAAGACAAAGCCAATGCTCAAACTGATCAAATGAAACGGAATATGAATCATAAGCATTTTGACCAGTTTTAGGCATATTTCATAAAAGGTGTTCACCAAAGAGGATAGCACATAGCAAATATAAGCCGGAGATCAAACTAGTGCTAGCACGTGTATACAGAAGTGAACTACCCCATATAACGATCATACATCATGTCTCAAGGAAGCACTTAACACTTGTAGCTTCAACATTGATTGGAGTTTTATAGCTGATTCAAGGCTACAATTAGATATGTGTATTTGAGAGGATCAAACTGTCCACCGAAGGATTTTGTTATTTTTATCATGTTTTTCAACCATGCCGAGTTCATCCCTTTTTGCAAGTGGGAAGCTGTCTCATCACGAGTGGTTGTGGACTAGCACTACAATGCCCAAGTTCATCTCGCTCGAGTGAATGAGAAGCAATCTTGTGACATTGCTGTGGGACAGTAAAGATCCAACTCCAAAGCATTTTCATCATTATTTAGCTCAGACATCAAGTTTTAGCACAAAGATATCAAGAGATCCGAGCTAAGTATATGATTCAAGAAACATGAGACATAGCAACTAAAGCATACATTATAAAAAAGCTTAGCTCATAACATGTATCAAGATGATCAAAAAGAGCCTAAGCTGCTATAGCCATCATGTGTCCATAATACATATCATCAAGAGCATAACCTTAATCAACAAGCTATACAAGTGAAGCTAAGCACAAGATATATGATACATGATGAGATGCAATGCAATATGATACAAAAGCAAAAGAAAAGAGAAAAGAAAGAAAGACTACTATACAAGATACAAAGCATCCCACAACTAAAATGGGAAGCAAACACCCAACTCCCCCCGCAAGTGTGCAAACTAGATTTGGTCGAGAGGTTTGGTGAAAATGTCAGCTAGCTGGTGCTCGGTGTAGATATGTCTTAAGTCTATGGTTCCTTTCTCTTGGTTGTCTCTTAGGAAGTGGTACCTCACCTCAATGTGCTTGGTTTTAGCATGGAGCACTGGGTTTTTGGCTACACTTATGGCATTGGTGCTATCATAGTAAAGTGGCACTTGAGTGAAATCTAAGCCAAAGTCTCTCAAGGTAGCAACTATCCAAAGCAGCTGAGAGAAACAAGCGACAACAGCAACATACTCAGCCTCACAGGTGGATGGGACTATGGAGGGCTGCTTGCAAGAGGACCAAGAAATAAGAGATGAACCAAGAAACTAACAAGTACCAGAAGTTGACTTTTTCTCAACACAACAGCCAGTATAATCAGCATCGAAATAACTAGAAAGCGAGAGAGTTAAAGCAGTCGAGTACCAAAGACCGAACTCCGGAGTAAATGAATGTACCTCATGATCCACTTGATGGCTTGACGATGAGACGTGCGTGGTGAAGACTAAAAGCATGCACAAAGACAGACCGTGAACTGAATGTCCGGTCTCATCACTGTCAGGTACAGCAGCGACCCAATCATGCTGCGATACTCCTTCTGATCCACGGCTTCTCCCTCAAGGTCTTCATCCAAGGCAATGGTAGTCGCCATGGGCGTCAAAAGAGTCTTGGCCTCACCCATGTCAAACTTCTTTAGCAGGTCCTTGGTGTACTTGCCTTGGTGCACAAACGTCCCTTTCCGAGTTTGCTTGATTTGCAACCCGAGAAAGAATGTCAACTTGCCCATCATACTCATATCGAACTCCCTGCTCATCAAATCAGAAAACCTTGCCACAAGGGCATGTGAAGAACCACCAAAGATTATATCATCCATGTATATCTGCACAATGAGAATGTCTTTGCCTTGCTAGAGGAGAAATAAAGTTTTATCAACAGAGCCAATGGAAAAACCCTTCCCAAGAAAAAAGGACTTCAACCTAGGATACCAGGCTCTGTGGGCTTGTTTGAGACCATATAAGGCTTTTGTGGAGTTTGCAAACATGATCTGGATGCTTAGGATTTTCAAAGCCAGGGGATTGCCTCACATACACTTCCTCCTCTATGTACCCATTGAGAAAAGCACTCTTCACATCCATCTGAAATAGCTTGAACCCTTTCGAAGCTGCAAAGGCTAAAAGGATCCTTGTCGATACCCTAGAAACGGGTACCCCAAACCCCTGGTTTACTGAACTGAACCCCGTAAAATCAGCAACACTAACCCTCTAATAAATCCCCTGCGCTAACGTACGAAGGCCCGCAGGCCAAGACGTATCGGACTGACCCCCGAACGGGCGGCAACGGCTCAAAGGTAAAACCTGCTCGAGACGCTACCGAACGGACTAGTACTGTACACCCGAGATGCTACCGAACGGACTAGTACTGTACACCCGAGACGCTACCGAACGGACTAGTACTGTACACCCGAGACGCTACCGAATGGACTAGTACTGTACATGAGAGGGTACGACTCAGGCGACCCCTCGAGGACGGAACTTCGCCCGGCGAACGAGCCGGCCCTCGAGGACGGAACTTCGTCTGGGCGAATGGGCGGCCCTCGAGGAGTCGATACCCCTCAATTTACCAACTCTCTCGTATGAACCCAGGCGCATTCAATGCGATCTACCTACCCTCGCCTAACCGCATGGCCACAGTTACGGTAACAGTTACAGGCGTGGCGGTCAAATTTGCTTTTACCACCCATGCCCCAGAATCCCGCGAGTCGTACTACGCTGTTGCGCCATACCGAGCACTGTGCCACGACCAGCACCGCCTCGAGACGTATAAACTAACATGTTTTCCACGTTTTCCAGGATTCGGTCTTATCCAGCGGAGCTCGACCTCCTCGGCACGACCCCCTCGACTCCAGTCAAGACCCTCGACCGTCGCCCCTCGACTTCACCGAGCGAACCCTCGAGCTGAACTTCAACAATTCCCGACGCGACGGCTGCAGGGCCTCCCATACCGACGTACATCACTACAGCGGCACCGACGTGATCGGCCTCAACGTCATACATCATTAGCTGTGTGGATTCGAAATACATGTACCCCTGTGCCCCTCCTTCATCTATAAAAGGAGGCGCCGGGACCGGACTCAAACGGAGAGAGAATCTAGAGCATAGAAACATTAAGGCTTTAGATCGCAGAGCGACACCGTGAGCCTGTGCAAGGTCGAGAGCAAGGCGTCCGAACGCCCAAACTCCACCTCACACTCCTCACACTTGCTTGTATTTTCCCCTGTACTAGCACTTCGGTGCAAGATAACATGAATCATCCTCCCCCCGCTGGACGTAGGGCCTTCTTTGCCCGAACCAGGATAAATCATTGTGTCCTTCTTGCAATCACCCACCGGATTAGGGAGCACGCGAATACAATATTACTCGTTGGTGTTAACCCCTCGAGGGTCAGAACACCGATAGTTGGCACGCCAGGTAGGGGAGCCGCGTGTCACTAACGATTTCCCGCCATTTTTCCGAATGGGCGATTTCGTTTCACCACTTCCGCACGCTACGGTGATCTGGTTCGGGAGCCTGGAGTTCATGACCCTCGGCCAGGGCTACGACATTACCCTGCTCTTGATCAGTGACCCGAACGGAGGTCACGGTACGCCCCCACGTTCATGGGGAGCCGCTCGCCAGTCTCATGACCATGCTTCCACGTCCAGAAGGAGGCACGGTCGGCGCCGTCATCACCGTCAACCCAAGTCAAGAAGGGTCCCCGCCGCTTTCTCCACGCCCCTAACCGGAGATGAGAAACCTCTTGTTGAGGGAGTATCTGACCCGAGTTTAGAGGCAGAAGGCAAACCGACAGGATCCCAGCACAACCCTAACTCCACTTTCACCGTGCGCTCGTCGGGGAAGCACGACGAAACCCCCGCTCGATCGAGCTCGCTTCCGCACGGGCTGTTCGAGCGTCGTCGGTGGCCTCCGTCCGACTTCAACAATCCCACAACGACGATTATGACAGCGACCCACTCCAACACGAGCACACTGGAGGACTGCCCAGACACCCTTCTCTGCGTGATGACGGACGTGGGGACTGTCACACCGGCCTTCGAGGGTTTGGCCTTCGCAAGAGCGCCCGGCCCCCGGAGGTACACCGTCGGCACGCTCCGACGACAGCTGTAGGAAGAGGCGCGGGGACAATTCCCCGTTTTCTACGGCGGCAACCCCGACTCTGACTCTGATCATTGGGATCCTACCCGTGAGTGCCTCCACATCGATGGTGGCGTCGACTCCGATCAGGAAACCGTCGATCCAGCGGCCGCGGCGGCTACCGCCATGGCGAGAGATGCTCCCCCCAGAGCAGAGGACCAACAACCAGACGCACCCCGAGAAGCGTGCCCCCATCCTGGTGAACAGGACGCACAACTGGCACAGATTCGGGAGTTGCAGGCGAAGCTCGCCGACGAGCAGGAACGCTTGCGCCTACTCGAGCTGACCCTCGAGCAAGAGCGGCGACCGCCCGGCGGTAGAGCCCGAGCCAGGGCCCGAGAAGTCAACCAGAAGATCATCGAGGCAGGAGGCTCCTCGAGGACATACACTCGGGGGCTTGCAGCCAACACGCAGCACCAAGGACCCTCGTAGGCAATGCCTTTCGACAGGGTTTCTACTGGCCGACCGCTGTCTCCGACGCCACAAGCATTGTCCGCTCGTGTAAAGGGTGTCAGTTTTACGCCAAGCAGACGCACCTCCCAGCTCACGCCCTACAAATGATCCCCATCACCTGGCCATTTGCGATCTGGGGGCTCGATCTTGTGGGGCCTCTTAAAAGGACAACCAAAGGGTACACGCACCTGCTCGTTGCCGTCGATAAGTTTACCAAATGGATCAAGGCCTGGCCCATCAGCAACATCCGCTCCGAACGGGTGGTCGAGTTCTTCACCGACATCATCCATCGCTTCGGGGTCCCGAACGTCATCATCACTAACAACGGCACGTAGTTCACCGGCAAGAAGTTCTTGGATTTCTGCGATCGCCATCACATCCGTGTGAATTGGTCCGCGGTTGCACATCCTCGAACTAACGGCTAGGTCGAGCGCGCCAATGGCATGATTTTACAGGGCCTCAAGCCAAGGATCCTCAAACACCTCAGCAAGCACAGAAAAAATGGGCCGCGGAGTTGCCATCGGTCCTATGGAGCTTAAGGAAAACACCTAGTCGAGCCACAGGGTTCACCCCATTCTTCTTGGTCTATGGGTCCGAGGCCGTCCTCCCCACTGACCTCGAGTATGGTTCCCCTCGACTAAAGGCGTACAACGAGCAAACCAACGAAGAAGCCCTCGCAAACGCCATCGACCAGGTCGAGGAGGCTCGAGACATGGCGCTACTTCACTCCGCGAGGTATCAGCAAAAACTTCGACGCTACCACGACAAGCACGTGCGCCCGAGGGACTTCCAAGTTGGAGACCTCGTCCTACGTCGACGACAGAGCAACAAAGGATGTCACAAGCTGACGCCGCCATGGGAAGGCCCATACGCCGTAGCTGAGGTGCTAAAGCCTGGGACATACAAGCTCGCTAACGACAAAGGAGAAATCCTCACCAACGCATGGAACATCGAACAGCTACGTTGTTTCTACCCCTAGGGCACCAGTGCCCTTGTACATTCTCGCATGTCTTGTACATTTCCACATAACAAATATAAGGAGTACTTTTGATTATAAGTTCAAACTTGTTATTGTACATGCAAGAGGTAGCCTCGACCCTGTCTCGCCAGAGTCGAGCCTCCCTCGGGGGCTAACGGGGGGAACCCCCTAAGTTCCTAAAAATACGAACGATTTTTTTCGCACGCCTCCCCTTTCGCTTCCCAACTAAGTTGACAACGCCTCGAACTCCCTCGGGGTCGAGGGCTATCGAGCCGGAGCTCTCCTATGCCTCTGGGCTACGGTACCTCCACTCGCTCCCCCCTCGAGGGATACGTGCTTGCGTCGAACACTCAGTCGGAAAGCAAAAGTCAGGCGAGCAAAACTCGAGCGCTTCTTCTTTCTCACACCTCGATACGCTTCGCGACTAAGTAGAAAACGCCTCGAACTCCCTAGTGGTCGAGGGCTGTCGAGCCAGAGCTCTCCTACACCTCCGGGCTATGGTACCTCCACTCACTCCCCCCTCGAGGGATACGAGCATGCGTCGAAAACTCAGTCAAAAAAGAAAAGTCCAGGTGAAAAGAAAGCAGAGAAGGCTCGAAAGTAAAACGACTATCTGCATTACTATAGATACATTAACGTTCAAAAAAGGGCTTTCAAAGCCACATTGAATATAGGTTACAAAAACTAATTCATTACATGGGCACCTTCGCCCAGCCTTGCCCTATAGGCCCGCTCCGTCGCCGCCCTCCTTGACGTGGAAACCTCCATCTACAGGGGGGAGGACTTCGTCCTCGAACAGCTTCGCCAGCGCTCCCCCCGGCCTCTCGGCGTCATTGATGAGCCCTCGGCATCGCTCCTCATTCTTGGCGTCGGTCTTTGAGATATCCAGAACGAAGCCTTAGGCCATGACATTCATGTCAAAGATGAAGCTGGAAGAGACCACTGCGAGGGCCCGCTTCACGCCGGTGTGAAGCGCCTCCCGCACGCGATCTCGAAGGGTGGCGTCGAGGTAGTAGATCCGGTCGACGAGCCCGGCACCCGGGATGTCTTCTTCAGTACCCTCGACAGGCCTGACCTCCCAGGAGGCGCAGAGCCCGTCGAGGGAAACCCGGAGCCGGCCGAGAAGCGCTCCCTCCACCGTGAGGCTCTCCAGCAGCGCCTTGGCGGCGGTTTGGGTAGCAAGCAGCTCGGATTCGAGGCCTAAAACACAAAGCAAGAATTAGACAAACCATATGGAAAGAAAAATGATCTAAAACCCTTTAAGGAACTCACCAGTATAGCGAGTCTCGAGGGCGTTGCGATCCCCCAGCACGGTGTCCCGCTCCCCCCGAGCCTCGTCCCGCTCCCGCTGGACCTCCTTGCAGGCCCGGGTCACCTCCATCTTCTCGAAGCGGAGGGTCTCGAGGGCACCACCAGCCAGGATGATGGCCTGCTTCTTCTCCTGGAGGGTAGCCTTCATTGCCCTGAGCTAGGTTTCTAGGCCAGCGGCTCGGTTCTTCTCCTCCTGGACCAAGGCGGAGAGGGCGTTGTGCGCGGTGGAGACTTTGGCAAAATTGGCCTCTAGCGAGCGGATGCGCTCCACGGAGCTCTGAGCCTCCGTAACAAGCATCTCGACGTGCTCCTGGGCTTGGATGCTCTCGCCCCTGGCCTTCTCCGCCTCGGCCTTGGCCGCGTCAGCCTCCTCCCTCGCACGCTTGAGCTCCTCCTTGATGTGGGCGGCTTCCCCTCAAGCGGCGTCGGAGTCCTCCTTCGCCCGGGTGGCCTCCTATTTAGCCTTGGCAGCCTCCTCCCTGGTCCACTTCAGCTCCTCCACGATCTCGGCCACCCTGCCCTGCGCAGAGCGGCCGGCCTCGAGTTGGCGAAGCACTTCCTCCCGGCTGTTGTGCGTTTCATGGAGGAAGTCAGACTTGGAGTAAGAACGCCTCGCGCCTCCTGGGGACAGGAAATCGAGGGTCGAGGCATCCCATACGAAAGAACTTAAAAAACTACATATGGCCTAACACAGTGACTCACCCCGAGGTTCCGGTCGAGACCTTCGACGAGCTCGACGCCCAACTTCAGCAAGTGCCACAGCCACGCCCGGGACTGCTCGGCCTCCTCCCAGCACTTGACCTCCGTCGGGTCGTTCATCTCGATCCCCGGAGTGCTGGAGTCGCCAAGTTCCCAGAGTATGATGCGCTCCTTGCCCCAACATGGAAGGACCGTCTTGACCTTGGTTCACGCCAAGGACTCGATCTCGTCCACCACGTCTTGCAGGGCGCCGTAACGCACGGCCAACTTCGTCGGGCCGCTAAACTCCGACACGGCGCCGACACTCCTCAGCCTGGGGTCGGAAGACGACCTCCTCAGCAGTCCAGAAGCCGCCGTCTTCTCGGGCCGCTCCGTCGACAGTTGTAGCGGCTGGTTCGACGCTGCTTCTGGCGCCTCCGAAGGCAGCGGAGGTGTCAAGGCCGTCGCCTCCCCCAACACCACGACTTGTGGCGCCGGCAAGACCACCAACGATGCGTCTTCCGCCGGGCTCGGTACCGAGGCCTCCCCCGGTTGTGCCCCCGGTAGCCGTGGGACCGTTGACGCCTTCGACGCCGTTTCTCCTTCGGCCAGCAACTCGTCCAGGGTAATCACGGACACCCATTGTTTGGGCAGTCTGGAAGTCGCCTCCGCCTCCGATGTCTCGGGCGGTTGCTGCACCGGCGGGTCCAGCAGCGCCGTGTCCCTCAGCGGCGTCTGCTGCGCCTGCTGATGCTGGGGCTGGCCCCCAGTTTCTTCCTCCTCCCGCCACTCCGATGGCTCCTTCTCCTCCTCCTGCTACGGCCGTGGCAGCTCCGCTCCTTGCAGGGCCCCCTGCTCCTGCTCCCTCCGGGCCTCGAGCTCGCGTAGCCCCGTCGGCCAGGGCCTCCGCTCTCCCGTCGAGGGGGGAGGGCCGTGGTCACCTCACCCTCGAGGTCCACGATGACTACCTCCTCCCCCAGCTCGTGGCCCCCGAGGGCTCCCGCCTCTGGCGCGGGGATCGAGGCCTCCAGCCCGCCAGGAGTGGAAGCTCCCGGCGTCGGGCCACCACCCTCTGGTGCCAGGCCGAGCTCGAGGGCCGCAGGCGACGACGTCAAGGAGGCACCGCCTCCCTCATGCGTCCTCCCCGCCTCGGAGTCGCCGCCCGTCGCGGCCCCCGAGATGCTCGACCCTGCAACAAGAGTGGAACCCGTTAGCCTACCGCGCGCCATAGCACCGAGGGCTGAGGACAACCACTTGGCTTCCCACGGAGCCAAAGGCCTCGACGTCGCATCTATGACCGGGGCCTCCATCTTCACAGCTGCATCCATCTTGAGCCGCTTAGCCGGCGCAAGAGAGGCCTCCTCGATTCGGCGTTTGGGCCTGTATAGGAAGCAGAACGGCAAAAAGTCTATTAAACAGCACAAACAAGATGAAACTAAAAGAAAGTGAAACAACGACACTTACCCGAAGGGGATGGAGGCCTTTCGGGTCCCCCTCGAATCGCCAGCAGGTTTCGAGACCCGTCCCGAAGCCGAACTCTTCACAGGGCTGAGGCTGCTCGGGGCTGTCGGTGGGGTCGCCGGGCCTCCTTGCCTCGACGGGGCCTCCTGGGCACGGCTCTGCTCCGCCCGCGCCGACGATCGGGACCGGGTTTCCCGGATCGAAGTGGGCGGGGTCCCGCCTCGAGTACGACGTGAGGTGGGTGATCCCCCTCGAGACGAGGCCTCAGCCCCTCTTTTTCCGCGCCGACGCTCCGAGGCCGACGCCACTGGCTGGGGGGCGCGCTGCTCCGCCACCTCCTCCTGCACGAAGGGGCGTTCAGCATTGGAGGAACCAGGCAACATGCGCTCGAGGCACCCCTCCACCCTCTCGATGTCATCACTGTCATCATCATCTTCATCTCCCTCGGACGAGGGAGACTCCTCCTCCTGGAGCCCATCGTGCCTCTGCTCAGCGCGGCGCTTTGCAAGTCTCTCGTGCTCCCGGAGCTTTTTGGCTTTCTTCTTCGCCTCCTCGTCCTTACTCCGCTTCTCTTGTTGGGCGGTGAAGCATCTTACCTGACAGTCAGCGGCGTCCTCCCTCAGCGGGGGCCTCGATCTCTGGTAGTTGATTCTCTCCTACACAATGACGTTTAGTCACAGGGACAAGAGGAAAAGGGGAGGGAGGGGGAAACACGAAAGGCACGGGTCGAGGTCTCACCAGGTCGAGGCAACCCTCCTCTGGCCGCATGGGGAGGCGGTTGACGTCTTCCACCCTGAACGAGCCAGAGACCATGCTCTTCACCCGCGCGATGACTTCTGAAGTGGACGGCCTCTCGCCGGACATCCGGCACCTCTTGAGAACCTCGGGCACCGCCGAGGGCACCATCTTGTCCATCCGCAGCGGGCGCTCCATCAGAGGGAGTTCCCATCGACTGTGGAAGGCCGAGACCACCATGCCAGCCGTCAGGCCCGCCTCTCGAAGGGTCCTCATCGCGACGATGAGGGGATGAAGTCAACGCTGAAGATCTCCCATGACTCCGTGCGGCCAGTTGAATGGACGCTCGGCGGTGAGCTGCCCGGTGTACGGCGGGAGATAGCCGCCGTCGTTGCGAAGGTAGAACCACTGCTCGTCCCACTGGGAGTGGTTGGACGTCAACCCGGTGGGGATGTACTCGCGTGGCTCCTCCGATCTCCTGGTCTTCAACGCGAAGTTGAGGCACCCCGCTCTGACGATTCGCCTTACTCCGTGCGACACCGGGGAGGCGAACCACTCCCCCTTGCAAAGGTGGAGCCATAACTCCCAATGTGGCGCCATTCCGAGGTAGCCCTCGCAGACGGCCGCGAAGATGGCGGCGTTAGAGATGGCGTTGGGGGAGAAATGGTGGAGCTCGATGCCGTAGAAATTCGTCAACCCCCGCATGAACTCGCTCGGGGGCACACCGAACCCATGCCGATGGTACTTGAGGAAGCTCACCACATACCCCTCCGGCGGGTTTGGCTCTAGGTGGTCTCTGGGCGGCGCGATGCACTCCGGCCGATTCGAATCGGTGATGGGGCGGAGAAGTCCCTCCCTCACCAGCTCCATCAGCCTTTGCCGCGTCACGGTCGACGGGCGCCAGGGCTCAGCGGGCTGGAGGACGGGGGCCATGGCGGCAGCAGTGGCACAGATCTGCTCGGTGGGCGCGGCGGCGGCGACGACAGCACGGATCTCCTCGGCGGACGGTCGACCAGGAAGGTTTCCAATCGTGACTGCTCGCTCTAAGTTTTTATCCTCACGCGCGCAGGAAAGCAGGAGCTCGGCAGAATGGCAAAGGTGGGAGCGAACGTTTGTCCCCCTCCATTTTTATACTCGGGAAGAGCAACGGGCGGAGTCCGGCGGCAGGGAAAAGGTAACTGCCCGCAATTAATGCATTTACTTGACCGTTCCCCCCTCGATCCTCGACCGGACACATGCGTCATATCTCTAGCAAAGAGCCATTGCTCGGGCCCGCCACGATCGCACCGCTAAGCCCTTCTCCTCAAAAGGCATGCCCAACGGTAAGAAAAAATAACCGTCGCTCGCTAACGGAGTTTTCTGCAAAAAGGTAAAATGGGCTCGGGCCCCACCTCAAAAGCCTCGAGGGAGCGAAGGCCGGTCCTCGAGTGAGGGCTTAACGGCCGCCCTTGAGCACCGAAAAAG
>CM041644.1:15786751-15833282 GCA_023333625.1 Bothriochloa decipiens | reverse complement strand
ATCTAGTTCATCACTCAACAAAGCATCAATCAACGCAAAAAAAGAGCCAAATCTCTCCAAATTCGATGAATAAAAATTTGTCCAAAAATACCACCAAAAGTCAACACAGCACAAAGACAAACGAAAATCACAGATAAAAGTGACCAAGCCTAGAGGGCACGAAGAGGATTCGGGCCTCCATTCCAACACCAAATATCACACAAATACATGAAAAAAATTCTTATTCTTGGACCTCTAACAAGAATGCAAACAGAGAAGGGAAAAGCTACTAGAGAAGGAAAAAAAATGACAGAGGTAACGGTGGTAGCCTGAGTGGGGGGCAGTCCACTCCTATTTATATGCCTATTACATAATTTCACTTCTACCCCTAGATTTTTTAGAGGGAACCACCTAGCCAAGGGCACTATGGTCCAACTTAAGATTTCCTGATCCGACAGCCACCATACCTTCTCACCAGTAGCCTTGCCTCGATGCAATCTCCCCGATGCTGCCATGTGCCGTCCGTTCGCATCGGGACGTTCGTCTGGGTTTTGAGGCCCAAACCCGTGAAACCCGTCACCGATGGTTTTGAGGGCAAACCACCAAACCGTCCGCGAGTATCATACCGCGTACGCGTCCCCCGCTGATGGTTTTGAGGACAAACCACCAAACCTCCTCGCGAGTAGCGTACCACGTACACATCCCCCGCCATGTACACTTGTGCTCGTCGATGTCCCAAGTGTCAGCTACCATGGCTGGCCACCCGGCCATCTGGTCCATCAGTCCAAACCTCGCGTTCGCCCTTCACCGCACCTGGTCTGTCAGCATGGCACGTCCTACTTGACCTTCTCCCGACCATCGCCACCGTCTCCAGACTCCACACCTGTACATCACTAGCCAAGAGACATATTTTAACACATAACCCTGTGCCAGGGGATCAGTAGAACCACCGAACCAACCACTAACCACAAGTTTGACAGTCCCTAACTAGGCCGTTTCACATCTTGAGTACATACCACAATCTCAGGTCTAAGGACATAATGTATATGATGTGAATAGAGACTTTCTCATGTCGGGTCAGTCTAGCCTACATGTCTCACATATGCCCACATTATTAGTTTGACATCTCCATGTCCATGACTTGTGAAACATAGCCATCAACTAATGCATGTGCTGGTCTAATATTCAAGTGTGTTCTCACAAGAACGCCAACCAGGGATAACTTTAGAATAACCATTCAAGTAACTGAGTTCCACCAACAATTCACATAATTGCCAATCAATACAAGTTGTCTATAATGGATATTCAATGAACACTTTATTAATCATGGATACATTCAGAATATCATCATCTCATAATTAGCTCTAGGGAATATCCCCAACAATCTCCCACTTGCACTAGAGTTAATCTCTTAGATGTCTAATCCCCATAAACTTCATGTGCGCCACATGCTTAGGTTGTGGAAGAGCCTTTATCAAAGGATCTGCTATATTCAAATCCATATGTATTTTGCACAGTTTGATTTCTTCTCATTTCACAAACTCTTGAATGAGATGAAACTTCTGGAGTACATGTTTGTTCTTCTGGTGATCCCTAGGCTGCTTAGCCTGTGCAATTGCCCCATTGTTATCACAATGTAAATTCAATGGGCCCAACACATTTGGAAACACACCAAGATCAATGAGGAACCTCCTCAACCAGACACCTTCCTTTGGAGTGCCAGAAGCTGCAATGTACTCAGCTTCTGTTGTAGAATCAGACACCATCTCCTGCTTGAAAATTTTTCAGCTAACTGCACCACCATTTATTATGAACACAAAACCTGATTGAGATAGTGAATCATCCCCGTCGGTTTGGAAGCTAGCATCGGTGTAACCATTTACAACGAGCTCCTCCTCACCTCCATAGATTAGGAACATATCCTTAGTCCTTCGTAAGTGCTTAAGAATGTTTTTAACCAATGTCTAGTGACTCTCGCCAGGATTGGCTTGATACCTGCTCGCAACACTTAGAGCATAGGCTACGTCTGGACGAGTACATATCATGGCATGCATGATGGAACCAACTGTCGAAGCGTATGGAACCTTACTCATGCGGTTGCGCTCAGCATCAGTGGAAGGACACTGCTTATCACTGTAGCGCACACCATGTGACACAGGCAAGAACCCTTTCTTGGACTGTTTCATGTTGAACCTCTTTAACATCTTGTTAATGTAAGTACCCTGGCTTAATCCTATTAGCCTTCTTGACTTATCTCTATAGATCTTAATGCCCAAGATGTATGTTGCTTCTCCTAAATCCTTCATAGAAAAACTATTATTCAGTGAAGTCTTTACAGATTGCAACATAGGAATATCATTCCCAATCAATAGTATGTCATCCACATACAAGATCAGAAACACAACAGCGCTCCCACTTTCCTTCTTGTAAACACAAGGTTCTTCTTCATTCTGACAGAAGCCAAACCCTTTGACAACCTCATCAAAATGAAGATTCCAACTTCGAGATGCTTGCTTTAACCCATAAATAGATTTCTTAAGCTTGCATATCTTTCCAGCATTATTAGGATCAACAAAACCTTCGGGCTGTATCATATACACGTCCTCTTCTAAATACCCATTTAGAAAGGCTGTTTTAACATCCATCTGCCATATCTCATAATCAAAATATGCAGCAATTGCTTGAATGATCCAGATAGATTTAAGCATCGCTACCAGCAAGAATGTCTCATCGTAGTCAACCCCTTGAACTTGCCAAAAACCCTTTGCGACAAGCCGTGCTTTATAGACATGAACATTTTCATCCATATCCTTCTTCTTGAAGATCCATTTGCACTCAATGGATCTAACCCCATCAGGCGGGTCAACCAAGTTCCAAACTTGATTGTCTCTCATGGAATCTATCTCGGATCTCATGGCACTTTGCCATTTCTCAGAATCTGGATCCATCATAGCTTCCGCATAATCTGTGGGTTCATCATCGTCTAACAATAACAAATCCCCATGCAATGCGCAAATTCTTGCTGATCTTCATGGTTGTGGTGGTGTCTCCACTGCCACGGGTGTCTCAACTTGCTCTGCTACAATAGCATCACTCGTAGAGTCAGTCCCTACTGGCTCATCTTGAACTTCTTCAAGATACACCTTTTGTCCATTCTTTTCTGTTTTGAGAAACTCTTTCTCTAAGAAAACACCATTTTGAGTAACAAACACTTTGCCCTCTGTCCGGTTATAAACATAATACCCTAAAGTTTCCTTTGGATATCCCACGAAAAAGCACTTGTCCGATTTGGGTGTTAGTTTATCTGATATAAGTCATTTGACATAAACTTCACAACCCTAAATTTTCAGAAAAGACAAACTGGGACTCTTACCAGTCCACATCTCATATGGTGTCTTAACTACGGACTTAGATGGTACCCTATTCAATGTCAAAGCGGCTATTTCTAGAGCGTATCCCCAAAACAATAAAGGTAGGTCTGACTGGCTCATCACAGACCGAACCATGTCCAACAAGGTCCGATTACGTCGCTCAGACATGCCATTTCTCTGAGGCGTTCCGGGTGGCGTAAGCTGTGGAACAATTCCACAACTCTTAAGATGATTGCTAAACTCATGACTTAGATATTCGCCTCGATGATCAGATCACAAGGCCTTGATCTTCTTGCCACGTTGATTCTGTACTTCATTCTGAAATTCTTTGAACTTTTCAAATGTTTCAGACTTATGCTTCATTAGGTAGACATATCCATATCTACTAAAGTCATCAGTAAAAGTTATGAAGTATTGAAATCCTCCTCTAGCTGTCGTGCTCATTGGTCCACATGCATCAGTATGTACAAGTTCCAACAAGTCAGACGCCCTCTCAGAAATCCCTTTGAATGGCGCCTTGGTCATCTTGCCTAGTAGGCAAGCCTCACATGTCTCGTATGATTCAAAATCAAACGAAGTTAGAAGACCATCATCATGGAGCCTCTTCAAGCGACTCTCACTTATATGACCAAAGCGACAATGCCACATATAGGTACGACTTAACTCATTAAGTCGAGGCCATTTAGCAGTAACATTACAGACAGGTGCATCATTAAGATTTAAAATAAATAATCCATTCATAATGGATATAAAAGCCACAAACATGTCATTCTTGGAGATCACACAACCATTGTCTTTACTCACAAAAGAATAACCATCCTTCATCAAACATGAAGGTGATATAATGTTTTGACTTAAGCTAGGAACAAAATAACAATTATTCAATTCCATTATAAATCCTGATGGCAGGTGAAGTTGCATCGTCCTGACGGTCAACGCAGCAACTCTTGCATTGTTGCCCACACGGAAGTCAACCTCTCCCTTTTCCACACTTCTACTTCTTATCATTCCCTGCATCGTATTCCAAATATGAGCAACTGATCCGGTATCAAATACCTAGGAATAGATATATGAATTAGCGAGAAAAATATCCGTAACATGAACGACAAGGGTACAAGTAGCAGTAATACCTTTACCGCCGCCATCCTTCTCTAAGGACGCCAAGTACTCCTTGCAATTCCTTTTCCAGTGACCTTTCTCCTTGCAATAAAAGCAGTCTAAATTTGCAGATGGTCCAGCCTTAGCAGTAGATGGGTTTGGCTTAGAGATCTCATCTCTAGCCTTGCCATTCTTGCCCCACCTCTTAAACCGAGGTCTATTCTGGACCGCCAACACTTGGCTACTACTGGCACTTTCTTGAAGTCAGCTTCTGTTGTTTTCAGCATACCACATAGTTCACTCAAGCCTCTCTCCGCTCCATGCATATGGTAGTTCGAGATGAAGTTTCCATAGCTGGGCGAAAGAGACGAGAGAATAAAATTAGTGGCCAACTCTTGGCCAATTGGGAAGCCTAGCTTCTCCAACCTTTGAGTGTAACCAACTATCTTAATTACATGTGGTCCTACTATTGCGCCCTCTGCAAGCTTGGTTTCCATAAGCGCCTTAGAGACATTGAACCTTTCAGTCCTAGCCTACGTGTGGAACATCTCCTCAAGCACCACGATCATATCGTTTGTTGAGTGATTGTTATCGAAATGCATCTGTAGATCAGGTTCCATACAAGCAAGCATAAGGCAACTCACTTCAAGATCAGCATCGCATGCTTTCTTGTAAGCGGCTCTTTCAATAGCAGGTGCATTTTCACCAGGCTCATCTGGTAATGGGGTGTCTAGAATATCTTCCTTTTTCTCAACCCTGAGAACAATTCTCAGGTTGCGGATCCAATCCGCGTAATTTGTTCCATTTGACTTATCTTTCTCAAGAATTGTACGCAAACAAAATGGTTGATTGCGAATGGCCATCTACAACAAAAGTAATGCAAAATACTAAGACAATGTATCCATGAAGGAGTAAATTATATCAAATAGAATATACTCCCACTAAAATCAATATCCCTCAATTGATACTTAGTGATTCAAGACCCACAACTAACATCCCGACTAGTGAGCTTTAGCATCACTGCTGGTCGATATGGTAGATTGGTAAGCAACACCTTGCTAATCATATCTCATATGACTCTTGTTGTTGGCCTAGCATCCCTATGCCAAGCACTCAACCTTTCCATGCTTCAAGATCCCTAACCGTTAGGATGACCTTGTTCAAGTAACCAAATCTTCTTGCAGTAAGTATCCGATACGAACCTGCCTAGTCGACGAAAACCAGTGGCACCCTAATTTCATAGACCCATCACCGATTGTACAAGACTTATGATAGTGCAAGGTTTGGGGAAGCATTTAACTTAAACATTGCTGAGGGATCGTTCTACTTCACTACAGCACTCATGTAGACAAAACATAATAGCATGTAAAAGTAGAACAAATAAAGAGATCACATTCACACATAGTGACATGGTATGGCCCTTTAATGAATGGTGATCTCCATCTCCATAATCTTGCCCATCATGGTGATCTCCATCTCCACGATCCATGTGTGCCATCCATCTTGTGATAAGTCCTCCAAGAACTATCTTATCGCAGACTATACTAATTACATAGTCGCGTAAACACAAGATGGCACGCAGCCCAATACATCAAATGGCAACATATATGGCTCCAGCCGTATTGCTTACATGACACGCAGGCCATGAAAGAATTACACACATACACATGGGCCATACCAATTCACAACATACCCTACAAAAACAAGTTAGGCGTAGAACGATTCTATGCCCTACGACAGGTAGCAACAGCGCCCCCCGTGGGTTTCAGGGCGGCACCCTAAAAACCAAACCGGATTACATAGATCACATCTATGAAATTGCTATGAAAATCTCATCAGATTGATCTCATCAATCTGAATCTGAACCATTTGGAGTCCCTCTATTTTCACTAGATCAATCTCATTGATCTATGCCCAACATGTATGGTCTTACGTGTATCACTTAACTCAGATGGCGGATTAAACCGACCGGTATGAGTACATCGTTACACGGCCATGCATCTAGAGCACAAAAATAGATTGAGTTTCCATCTACCACCCCATTTCACAATTGATCTAATCAAATTGTGCAACCAAGACTAGCAGATCGCATCTACTATCTCTGCATATCATCTATATGCCATCAACCAAACCTGTAATGAACAACCTGGCTCTGATACCACTGAAGGGTTATGAGGGTGCTACACTAGCCAGAAAACAAAACTTTTCTACCTCATAAACCAGGATTTACTGCTAGTTACAGTTCACGGGATTACAACTAGACGCGTGGATGCAGCGGAAGACGACTCGATGTAGTTGTACATGTCGCAGCAGGCAGTGCAGTTGCATGGTCGTCCGTCACGTCAATCCCCTCGTGTGGTTCGTCCTAGTACTCCAGATGCAGCACCTCTGAGGTATCCCACACGTACAGGGAAGTAGCGATGCACCTCCGGACTGCAAGCTCCACAAGGAACAGAAGGCGCGAGCGTGGGGAGGGTGACGGCAGTTGTCAAAGGCGTCCAACCCTCACCACGCACCCTACCCCTTGCTTATATAGGTGTCCCCAATGAGCTCACGAGTTGGAGGTCCATTAGTAACCCTAAGCCTTGTCTAAATCGGGTCCAACCCAAATTAGGCTTCCAGCCCCTTAAGCGTGTGACCCTATGGGTTCACACACACATTGACATGGGCCGAGTACTCCTACTTGCCCAATAGTTGACAGTGGCCTCTAGCAAGGCGTGACAACTCCTACGTGCACGCAAAGATCATATCAGACGAACCACTACGACCATATACAAGTTATTCCCTTTGCCACTCGATATATGGTTCAACTCATGGGTTAACACTTAACCCAAGCACGGCCATGCATTTGTTGATCCAATCACTTGAGTGATCTGGTGATATCTCTCTCGAGTAGAGAGGGGCAAATTCCATCTTGATTGTCTATGTCTCATAGCATGCTTCCCGATCACCCAAAGACCAACTTTATAACTACCCAATTACGGAGTAGCGTTTGACAGTCCCCAAGTAGGCCGTTTCACATCTTGAGTACATACCACAATCTTAGGTCTAAGGACATAACGTATATGACATGAATAGAGTCTTTCTCATGTTGGGTCAATCCCGCCTACATGTCTCACATGTGCCCACATTATTAGTCTGACATCTCCATGTCCATGACTTGTGAAACATAGCCATCAACTAATACATGTGCTGGTCTAATATTCAAGTGTGTTCTCACAAGAACGCTGACCAGAGACAACTTTAGAATAACCATTCAAGTAATTCAGTTCCACAAACAATTCATATAATTGCCAATCAATACAAGTTGTCTATAATGGATATTCAATGAACACTTTATTAATCATGGATACATTTGGAATATCATCATCTCATGATTAGCTCTAGGGAATATCCCCAACACTCTCCAGCATCGAGACGTCTTCCTCTGTCAGTGCCTTCGATCGCCGCGGGGACAGTAACCCTAGCCGCCGGGCATCTCCTTGCCCCGTGTCCAGCAGTTACTCCTCCTCCTGCCGATGCAGCGAGGATGGGGTCATGGTTGTTGTCCCCTCTTGTTGTTGCTACAGCGGGCTCGAGGCCGCTCGCGCCTCCTGTGACCCATCCTGTTGTTGTGATGGGCTCGAGGGTGCCGCGACCCCCTGCTGCAGCTGATGCAGCTCCGATGGCCGCTGTTGTTGTTGTTGCTGCTGCTCTGACTGGCTCATAGTCAGCCATTCTGCCTCCACCTGCTAAAGCTGCTGTGGCTGGCTCGACTCTAGCCGCTTTTCCTCCTGCTGCGGCTAATCAGGCTGGCTGGAGGGCAGCTGCTCCTCCTCCTGCTACTTTTGCAGCCGCTCCTCCTCTTCCTGCCTTCACAGGCGCTCCCGCTTGTGCTACTCTTCCACCTCATGCAGCCCCTTCGGCCATGGCCCCCAGCCCTCCTGCTGAGGAGGCAGCGCCCCTACTCCTAAGGGCGCTCCACCATCTCCTCGGCAGAACAAGGGGGACCACAGCCACCTCGTCCTCAACAATGATCGGGGCACCCTCCGACCCTGACTCGCGAATGGCGAGGGCACCCCCCTCGAGCAAGGCGGAAGCCTTGACCTGGCTAGGGGCAGAGACGACGGACGTCGAGACCTGGACGGCACCTTCGCTCCCCAGCATCTGGCCCTGGGCGGGAACACTACCCACCACGGTCCCCGAGCCGCTCGAGCCTGCAACAAGAGCAGTGCCCATCAGCTTGCCCTGAGCTATTACGGCCTAGGCTTGCACTAGCCAGACCACCTCCGTCGTCAACCGGGGTCCCGAGATCGCACCTCCAGCCGCCGCCGCCATCCTCGCGGTGACGTCCGCCTTGAGCCGCTTGGCCGGTGAAGGACTTGCTTCCTCCACGGGGCGCTTGAGCCTACACAACACACAAAGGAGGAAGTATCTAATAATTCCGCAAATCTCAAGAAAGAGAAAGGGAGCTTGAGACACCAAAACTTACCCTGCCAGGATGACGGGAGCCCTACCAGGCCCCCTCAGGCCACTCGAGGACCTCGAGACCCTCTTTGGGCCAGACCCTTCCCGGATCCGAAACTGCCCAGGGCCGCCAATGATGCCCTCGGCTCCCCCTGCTCTGATGAGGCCGTTTGGCCCCGAGTCCGTACCCCGTGCATTGAGGAAGACGTCTCCCGCTCCCCTAAGGTTGCCTGATCCAGGGTCCACGCACCATGTGTCAAGGACCTGGTCTGGGGGGCGGCGTACCGGATTGGCCCCGAGACGAGGCTGGTAGGGTCCCACCGCACGTGTGACAGAACGACGATCCTCCAAGGGTCGAGGGGTCGGCTGGCCTCCTCTCTCTCGACCGCTCTGAGGCCGACCTCGATGCCTGAGGGGCGGGCCGCTCCAAGACATCCTCCTGTGTAGAACACACGTTACCACGAGGGGAGTCAGGCAGGTGGGGGTTGAGGCACGCCGCCATCCCCAACGCGTCATCATCCTCCTCCTCCTCCTCCTCCTCTTCTTCTAAGGGGGACTCCTCAATGGGGAGCTTATCACACCACTATTTAGCCTGGCGCTGCTCGAGCACTTGGCGCTTAAGGTTTTTCTTCTTCCTCCTCTTCTTCTTCACATCCTTCCTCTTCTTCTCCTAATGAGCAGTAAAGCACCTCATCTGACGATCGGGGTCGTCTTCTTTGACCAGGGGCACCGACACCCTGAAGTCGGCATTGCCCTACGCGCAAGATCATGGCAAGTATATAAGGATGAAGCAAAAACAGGAGGAAGCTCAAGAGTCACAAGACAAGGCGCTTACTAGGATGATGTGGCCGTCGTCAAGCAGCATCGGGATGTTGTTCACGTCCTCAGGGTCAAAGCCGCCGGCGACCGTTCCCCTCACCCACCTCATGACCTCCTTGAGGGACAGCTCCTCGGCCGACATCCGGGACCCCTTGATCTGCTCAGGCAGCGCCTCGGGACCCATCGAATCCAGGCGTAGCGGGCACGCCATCAGGGGAAGGACCCTCCAGCTATGGAACGCCAAGGCAACGATCCCTGCGTGCAGCCCCTGGTCATACAGGGTCCTCAGCACGTCGAGGACGGGGTTTAGCCTTGACTGAAGGGGTTTGGCCACGCCGTACAGCCAGTGCTCTGGACGCTGCTCAATGACGCACTCGGTATAGCGAGGCAGCAGGTTATCATCATTCCAGAGGTAGAACCACTGTTCTTGCCACTTGCCGTGGTTGGAGGTTAGCCCCATCGGGATGTATAGCTCTGCCCTCTTCAGGGCCAGGTTATAGCTGCTAGCGCGGATGACACTCCTCCTCCCCAATGAGATGAACTTGGTGAAGTGCTCCCCCTTGAAGAGATGGAGCCACAGCTCCCAGTGCGGCTCCATCCCCATGTACCCCTTACAGAGGGCGGCTAAGATCACCATGTTGGAGATGGCATTGGGGGAGAAGTGGTGGAGCTCGACCCCGTGGAAGTGGGGGAGGGCTCGCATGAATTGGCTCAGGGGAGATCCAAATCCCATCTTGTGGAACTTGATGAAGCTCACCACATAGCCCTCCAGCGGATTCGGCTCTAGATCTCCCCTCGATGGCACCCTCCACTCTGGCAGGTTGGCCAAGGTGACAGGACGAAGAAGCCCGCCGTCGACCAGCTCCTCCAACTCCTGCCTCGTCATGACTGACGAGAGCCAGTCCTCTGGGGGAAGAAGCGCGGGCGTCATGGAGGCCGCGCGGATCTGCTCAGCGAACGGGCATGAAGGGAGGTTCCCAATCTCTCTCTCTTCCTCTCTCGTAGGACAGTTGTGCTCTCTTGTGGTGGCAATGGTGATGAAGGCAGGAAGGAAAAGTGGGGAACGGGCGGAACCCCACCTCCCTTAATTTATAGCCAGGGCGAAGAGCAATGGACGGATCCAACAGAGGGGGTAAGTGAATCATTCGCATTTGTTACACCTACCTAAACACTCCCTTGAATCCAAGGACAGGAACACGCGTCGCCCGCTCGGCTTCTACCGTTACCTAGGCCCACCACGACCGCGTCGCTTTGGCTCTCGCCTAAAAAGACGAGCTCAATGGATCGGAGGAGTAATCCACGGACGGTGCCTTCTACAAGAAGGAAAACAGGCCCTGGCCCCACATAAAAACCTCAAGGGAGTGAAGGTTGGCCCTCGATCAGGGTTTAATAGCCGTCCTTGAGTACGCAAGTCAGGGGTGACTGAGGGGGAGCCAATATGAGGCCCCGCTCGAGAATAAACTCTTAAGACCCCCTCAGACATATCTAAGGCCAAAATAAAAAGACACTCATGGAGTCCCCTTGAAGGAAGGCATCAAGCCACCGGCCCCTAACAAATGGGAACAGCATCCATGCGTCAGCTTGTTTGGCTTCAATGAGAGCGACTCCGTGGCCATCAGTCGACCCCTATCGAATGGGGCACAATCTCTACTTGGATTTCCCAGTATCAGCTCACAGAAGATGCCGAGACTCACCCATCGAGGGTAGTACGGCGCTCTTTACCTCACATCCAACTGAAAGGATTCGTGGGATGACTCGCCAAAGGCTAGCAAAGCCCTGGCCATGCGAGGCCCGGGGGCTTGACTACGCTTGGCACCCCTCGATGAAACAGGGTCGAATACGCACGGGGGCTCGAGCGCACGGACTCGCCTCGATTCCATGCCTAAAACAGGGACCTAAGGGCCAGCCTCAAGAAGGTGTTCCTAGGAACTCTTTGGGTAGCTGATGGCGCTATGACTCTAGTTCATGCTAACCTAACTTTTTAGGCACACCTACTATGCTCGATCGATTGGGCACCCCTCGACAAGGGGCGTATAAAGCCCTCGGAGGAGTTTTCACTACTCCTCTGAGGCCTCAGGGGCTACCCCTGAAGGGTATGCTCACACACACCCTTCTGAGGGCAATGAACAAAACCACTCTCACTCGAGAGCCTCAGTGTGAGTGACCAGCACTCGCGCAGAGGCTCAGGGGCTACTGTCAGGTACTGGAAGAGGGATACCCTAACCCTGAATCTAGGTGAGGTAATCCCCAAACAAATCAAGCCAAAACCTTCCAACAGCCCTCCTTAATCCAAGCTTGCTACTGCTAAAAGGATAAGGCCCAATGACCAAAGACAGAGCCCAGCCAGGCCGGCCCATGAACGGACTGAGCCAGGCAACCTTCCACCACTCGACAGGGGGCCTCGAGTGATGGGACTCTGCCTAGGTGAACAACCCCCGACTCGAGTGGCGGAAGTCCACGTGGGCAAATGACCCCACGTCGAGTACCACACCCCTCGACCCACCTACTTCTAGTATGGCGCTCGGAGCAATTAAAGCGTCTCGCCTACTCCTGCCAACCCCCATGGCTATAGCGACTATAATGATGGGCGAGTGCAGAGGTCTAGCATACCTTTACCACCCATCCCCGAGGAAGCATCGTCTCGTACAGACCACTATTCCTTCGTACTAAACATTGTTCCCCGTCAGGCGCCCCCTCGAGACGCAAATGTCAACCTCCATACCAGGAATCTCGGGGCTCGTTCTTGTCCGCACAGCCTCGAGGCCCACTGGGTACCCCTCGACTCAAGCTCTCAGTGGCCCCGGTCAGCGATCCGACCGCCCCCGCACGTCATCTACTACAAGCCATACGCCCTTAACAGGAGGTCACGTCTTTCACCATGTCGCTGAGGCACGCCAGCGTCATCATCGGGACCTGCCAATCACCGACTTCACCATAACAACTCAGAAGGGTGAATCTCATCATGAGGCACGCCGCCACAGGGCTCGACCTCCCTTTGGCGCACACACCTATAGTACCCATGACATGATCGGCATCACCCCTCGACGTCATTGCTTACGACAACCCTCACAGCACCATTAGGGTTTCTTGTACTCCCATGCCCCTCTGTGGCCTATAAAAGGGGGCGCTGGGATAGTTGAAAGGAGGGTGAACTCATTCGAACTCACTGAGCCTCACCACATACATTGCAAGGCATAGGGCTAGCTCTTCTAGACTTAGGCCTCATTCTTCACCCCATTTCATACATGCTCGCTTGTATCTCCCCTGTACAAGCACTTCGGTGCAAGATAATACAAGACATCCTCCCTCAGCTAGATGTAGGGCCTCCTCTTGCTCGAACTAGGATAAATTGTGTGTTCTTCTTGCATCACCATCCAGATTAGGGAGCATGCAACACGTAGTTACTCATCGGTATTAGGCCCCCGGGGTCGTGACACCAACAGTTAGAATCAAACCATCTCATCAAGGCTCATCCCCCACTTTCGTGTTTTCCCGATAGCCACACCAGTGCTAGGTTTAAGAGATTTTGCAATCCCTCGGCAAAAACATACATCAGAGGGTTCTAAAGTACCAACCTCTCTAGAGCGCTCCTTCCTCTTCCGTGATTCGAGCACCATGGTGCTAATTCCCCAAGCAACTCACCCACGAGAAGACTTAGAACTTCCATCGCGGCCCCGTCTACCGTGGGCACGGCCACCGCAAGCCAAGCAGTCAACATTCGTGTTTCTGTCAGACCCAGACTCAGACATCCACTCAATGGGTCTAGGCTTCCGTGGATCTTTCCATTCTTCATAAGGGACTTTAAGAGAATTGAAAACCCGATTTACCCGACCGAATCCAGCGGCGCTTGCCATCCGGCCGTCATGCTCACAGATGCTGTAAGGCCCATACTTCTCTTAAAGGCTCATACTCAATAAACTCAACATACTCACTTCTTTCGTCATCACCCACTCCTTCAAGATCGACATCAGGGATCATGTGGCCAGCTGGAGTAGTAGTGAAAGACAAAAACCTCACCGATGCGTCCAAAGGCGAAAGCTGATAAATTTCCCATTCCTTAGCCAAGTCATGGCTAGTTTGCAAACAAGAAGTTGTACAGAGCACATGACTAGCTTCCACTTTGGCATCACCTTTGGTGACTTTCGCTTAAGACTTGCCATAAATAGGTTTCAAAACGAAAACAAGCGAGTGAGCTTTTTCATACCCGCTGGCTTCCACAGCAACCACGTCCTCATCACTGCAAACTTGGATGTAAAACCAAAAATCCTTCTAGTCCTGCTGTTGGCGTTTCTTAGCATGAACACCGAAAGACAGGTAGGGAACCCATCTCCAGCGGTCACGCCAGAAATTCCTTTGTGTAGGCAGGTCTTAACATCACCACTAGAATTGATTCTCTAGCAATGATGTAAGGATTGCCATGTGATAGATCTTAACCTTTTAGAAATATTCGCAAGCGCATGGATCTATCAGTGTAGCATTTCACCCAAAAGTATTATCAGGGTATCGTTATTTATATTTTCCCAAAGGAAGGCAGGTACAGGTACCTCTAGCATAGAAATGTTATGACTTCATATCATCGAAGTGTGGCCAAATGCTATGTAGGGGTAAGCAATAATCATTGGATAGATAGTGGACACCCACTTGGATCTACCATAAGGGTAAAAGAGAAATAAAGAATAAATGAATGAAAGAATAAAAGAACAAACTACGTGGAGCAGGCACATCTTACACATATGCATTAAACAACTGAGTCACATGATATAAAGGTCAATCAACAAGTCAGGGTCTAAGGTAACAGGGAGATCCCAGCAGCAGATCTGTTAGCCGATGGGGATATTTACAAACTCTTACAAAACATACGAACGTGGGGGATTACGAAGGATGGACAAGACTAGGTCACTCCCCGCCGCCTACCCCTCAACCGTGGCATGCCGTCATATCCGATGGCCCCCTCATATCCGGACACCACGCCCACATATTAAGGAACTACCTACATCTCCCTAGGACTCCCACCCTATGGATGGACGAGCTAGGACATAGGCAAACCCAAAGGAACATCGAACTGTTACCCTATTCCTATCATCATCACCATTCTTGTGTATCATATGAATGATGAAGAACATGTATGAGCATGATGAACAATTCTCATATGGACTATAGTCTAGTTCATAATCATTGAATATATCATGTTCAAGACTATACTCTAGTTCATATGCAATAATGTATATAAGAGTAGAGAACTTGAAAAGCGAAGAACTCTCCATAGAAATATTACCAAGAGTAGCTTTGCTTCCCAGGAGACAAGCCCTCCTTGCTAGCTTCTAGCCTTGCTCCAACAACTACTACTAAGCTAAAGAAAAAGAGTAGAGAGAGGTAGAGTGTTCCAAATGGTGTGTGTGGGGGGTGTGCTCTCCTCCTCTTCTTATAGTTTGCCAGAGGCGGTTCGAGGGTAGAATCATCAAGTGCACAACCACCTGAGCTCCACATGGAAGGTGTGAACTGCCTTGCCGAGGCTAGGCTCGGTTGGCCACCTAGCACAGGCGCGCGCCAGGCCAGGGGTGCGCACCCCTAGTTCATGCCTCCCCTGACCGACCTTGGTTGGTCAGTTGTGGAGTGGGCCTGGACCGTGCCAATGTGGTGCACTCGACCCAGTTTCGTCCCCAAGTGGACTTCTTCCCAACCTTGATTTTACGCTTTTTGGAAAGCGTATTTCTTGAGTGGAATTTCTTGTACTTATTGTATATTCCTGTAAAATAATAATTCTCCAAGTACAAGTGGAATTGGGTTAATAGTAAATGTATATGTGCATGTAAATATATAATTCGACCCTTTTTGGTCTTTAATTGGTGGTGTAAAATAGCAGTTAAGGACCGCCAACAAGATCTCCCAAGATTACCCTTTGCTCATCTTGAGCAAAGTTGGGCCTTGGTTTTGTTGATCAGGAGTTGCTACGATGCCGATCATATTTCAAATTTATCGAGGTTATAACAAAGTTTTCAACTTCAATTTGAATAAATCAGCATGCTATCCACCCTGTATTATCTCAAAACTGATGGGGCTTTTTAGCTATCACAGGTCTTGGGCGATTACAGGATAGAACAGATCAACAAGCATTGCTTATCGTTCACACCAAGATCAACCATCTTTCCAGAGGTTTTAAAAGTTTTTGCAAAGAAAAGTAAGTTCCTCAAATGATTCTCTCGATCGCTCAATGTGTATGATTACCTCACCAAAGGCATTATAGTATTGCCTTTTTATCCTACCACTAAAGCTGAGAGTGGAGTTTTGGGCAGGTATAAAATTGGGCATACTTGCATCATATATATTGTTGTGTCAAAAACCGAACCACAAGGAGATATAAGTCATACACTTTGATTGAGATGTGCAAGTGTGTAGAATATGATGAGGGTGGAATCCTAATTCTAAATGTTTTTGGTACCCCATGCATCATGACTCTTTTATTGGATGGAATGAAGTGATTGAAGAGACATGGGCTCTAAGATTATCATCAATGTTTTTTTTGAACAGGTATTTTGGAATTTTCTTTCTCGTTTATTCATTCATGCCCCTTGGCATGGTTTTCTTCCTCTCTTTTTTTAGCATAGCCCATATTCTTTATTGGCATATGAAGAATTTTTGAATGGAGAGATGTCATAATGGTGAATGCAGGGAGTAAGGTTTTGCACAAGGAATGCGCGGCTCTCAGTGTAAGAGTCGGCATTTTTATTTGTTGGATGAAAATGGAGCGCAACACTTAGAGTAAGAGTTGACGTATTTTTGGTGGATGGATGGGTGCATGTTGTGCGCAACTCTCAGGGTGAGAGTCAGCTTTATTTGGTGGGTGCATGTGAATCTCAATCATGGGCATATGACCATAATCTCACTAAGGTCACAACAATTTGACCCAACTCAACATTCCGCAAGCAGCATATGACTAAAGGTTTTCCAGAATTGACACATGTCATATGGCCTTAGTAGGTATTTCATAATCATTGAGGAACTTTTGTTTTTGAATTTTTGAAAATAAAGCTCCGAATGTCAAGTCTCACTCAGAACAAAGTCATAGCACAGCCCATGTCACCATATCATATTAGGTAATAACTTAGACAGGATCAAGCATATGCAACCCACTAGTCCAAGTTTTTAGGATGAGAAATTGTTAGCTGATAAACCCAAATCTTGGAGAAAGCTCGATTATAACATGGGTATAAATAAAACACAAGACAGAGCAACTATTCATCATCTCAACAAGGGTTGAACCAGATATTTGCATAGCACATATATATAGAATGGAATAAATATTTTTGGTCCTTTTAGATTTTTTTCTCTCTATTTTTCTTGAATGCATGATTGTTGGAATTTAAGCATGCTAAAAAGAAAATAAATTGCAAAAAATTATATATGCAATCCAGATACCTGAGTGGGGGTCCTCCCCCAAGCTAGCTCATAGCTCATGGTCTAGGGTAGAAGCATGAGGCGGCATTTATTCTATTTGTTTACCTTATGTTTGTTGTCGTCATTTGGACTCCCTTTTATGATGCCGACGGTTTGTCCTAAATGGGTTAGTCCATAGGAAAAATACCAAGTCTATGCTAGCAATTTGTTTCAATGGTCAATTGGATTGACCAAGGTAAGGTAAAAACCCAAGAACCTTGGTTGCATTTTTAACTTATGTGAATATAATGGTACACTCATCATATCCCAAAATAGCATGCATATAGCATAAACAAAGCAACATGAAAGAGCATGATGAAAATGAACAAGTTTTATTTTTATTTTAGGAAGAAAATTTTTTGGTGATGTTTAGCTCTATGATCAGGCTAAGGAATTCTTAGCTTGGGCCCTAGTAGGATGAATAACCCAAACACCATGTTTGCGTTATAAAGCCTATAAGGTTGTGATGGCGCAAAACATCACTCCTTAAGCTAAACATTTTTATTGTAAAGAATAAAATGATATATATATTATTTTAAGTAAAGGATAACTTACCGATTTACCTGATGGTCAAGGCTCACCTTTTTAAGTCTGTTGAGCAGGACTTTCTCCCATTCATTGGTTGCTTGATGATGGTACGTCCGTCTTGGGAGAAGTAGACGGTTGCACCTGCTTAGGACTCCACACCATCTTGTTGGTTTTTGGCGGTGCATCAATTCGTGATGCAGCTGGTTTTTGGTTCTGCGGCACTAATCTCTTCGATGGTATGGGGATCTCCTCCTTCTTTGCCCCCTTGTTCTGAGGGACAGTTTCACCCTTTTTCTCCTTTTTCTGAGAAGGTGCCCCATTTTTCTTTTTTTGCTTCTTGTCATGGGGCAAGGTCTTCTTTTCTTCTTTATTTTGAATGACTGTTTTGCTCTTTTGCTCCTCCTTTACTCCCTTATTCTGAAGAATGGTTTCATTCTTCTATTCTTTCTTTTTCTGGGGAGGAGCCTTGTTTTGTTGTTCCTCAATCCAGGGTGGAGTGTTCTTCTTCTACTGTGTAGGAGCTATAATAATATTTTGCTCCTTAATTTTTTTGAGGAGCTGCCTTTTTCTTTTGCTCCGACTTTTGTTTTCTTTCTTTTTGATTTTAGAGGCAAAATTTGTGTCTTGTGGTTATATTTCCACTTCCATGATTCCTCGAGCATTGAGCCCATATGTGATGCAGATCATGTTGCACTCTTCTTTCCTGCGGGCCTGAACTCAAATTTCTCTTCTTTCCCATTGATGTTGAAGCAGATTTCTCCTGCTCCAACATCAATTTGAGCTCCCGCAGTGCTCAAGAATGGCCAACTAAGGATGAGTGGTGTATCTTTGGTTGTCTCCATGTTGACCACCATGAAATCAACTGGCACAAAGTACTCCCTAATCTTCATTGGGACATCTTATGCGATCCCTACTGGGTAGCGGATAGAGGAATCGGCCAGTTGTAGTGTCATGGTCGTTGGTGCTAGATTGGTGTAGTTCAATTTGTCAAAGATTGTTTTGGGCATGCCACTGATGCTGGCCCCATGGTCGCAGAGGGCATGATCAAACTGTTGTGTCTGGACTAAGCAAGTGATAGTGGGACACCCTGGATCTTTCTTCTTTTTCGGCAGACGATTGAGTATAGTTGTGCTACACTCTTCTATCAGCTTCACCACTTCTGTGGTTGGCAGGGGTCACTTATTGTTGTTGGTGTCTTCAATATACTTAGTGTATGAAGGTACATGTAAGGCGTCCATTAGTCAGACACTTATATGCACCTTCTGTACCATCTCAATAAATCACGCAAACTGCTCATCCACAGCCTGCTTTTGTGTCCTTGTGGGGAACGGCAGGTAACTGGTATCTGTATACTCTAGTGTCACTGATCTTTCCTCTGTATTTTCCTGCACCACGGAGGGCAAAGATTGCTCTTCCTGTCTTGTTTTCTGCTTACCTGTTGCATGGTTAGGGTTTGGCAGATCACGAGTGGTCTTACCACCCCTCGTGGTCACCAAGTTTATATTTTCAATAGAACTTATAGGCTGAGCAGCAGGAGCAACAGGAACAGCAGCAACTATCTGAGCTAGCTAGGTTTCTATTATTTTATTAAAGCTCAGCTGGTTCTTGATGGCAGAAGATAAACCTTCTATCTTGGTATTTATGTTTTCCAAAATTTTATCATCATTAGGCAACTTTTTGGTAAGGTTTTTGTTTATCTTTGCCTGGCCTAGAACAAGATCTTTTAACAAATGCTGATTCAAGTTGTAAATAGATTGGTAGTTCGAATTACCTTGGAAAGGAGGACGCAATTGGTTGTTCCAGCCATTGTTGCCTCCTCGTTGGAGATACCCGTTGTTGATGTACGTGGCGTCTTCACAGGTCTCGGGGCAATCATTGCCCGAGTGTCCAATGTTACCACAGACCTCGCACGTCATGCGAGTGTCTATGGCGTTGACAGTGCCGGACGTATCTCCAACGGCACGTTCATCAATCTTCCAAAGTAAGAGGTCTATTTTTGCGGCAAGCATATCCGTCTTCTTTACGGTATGCATGCCTTTTTGTGCTTTAGTGGGGGCTCTTTCTTCCTCCCAAGCTTGGTTCTCCACCATCTTATTGATTAGCGTCGTAGCGCTGTCGACGGTGAGTGAAAAGAAAGCACCACCAGCAGCGGCGTCGAGGTGCCCCTTCGACATGGGTGTTAACCCATTGTAGAAGTTCTGGAGCACCAGCCAGTTCTCCATGCCGTGGTGGGGGCAAGCATGAATGTACTCTTGTAGCCTCTCCCGTGCTTCCAGTATGGGTTCCATTGATGTCTGCTGGAAGTTGGCGATTCTCCCCCGCAGGGCATTGGTTTTGCCCATGGGGAAGAATTTAGCGAGGAACGTTGTGGAGCATTTGATCCACGTATCAACAACTTCCTTGTCCTTGTAGAATCATTGTTTTGCCTTCCCCACCAGGGAGAAGGGAAACAGGTGGAGCCTAATGGTGTCAGGTGCGATATCTTTGACAATGATGGTGTCGCACAACTCCAAGAAATGTTTTAGATCAGCGTTGGTATCCTCGTTGGGTAGCCCACAAAACGGGCTCGCCTGCACCATAGTGATTAACCCGGTCCTGAGTTCGAAGTTCTTGTCCCCAATGTTGACAGCGGGCCCGATGGGCACGTTGGCAACAGCCAGGGTGGAGGAGTCGCGGAGTGACTTATGGGCCATCTCACTTAGCATGGAAGGTGCGGCAGTGGCTAGTTCTTCTGTCGGCGGAGTGGCAAGAGAAGAAGTGGCACGAGACCAGTTCTTCCTCAGGAGTGCCTATGGATTGTTAACGAAGTTTTCTGGCAAAGAGAAACCAGCCATACACTATCCTGTTTTCATCCACAACAGGAGAAAACATAAAAGTTAGCCTGCATAGACAATGGTCGTTTCTAATGAAGTCATGTATATATTTTCATTTCTTTCCCATGCTAGAGTTAATTGTACCAATGCCTTCCCCAGAAATGGCACCAGAAATGCTTGTTTAGCGTTTCCTAGCGCGAACACCAAAAGATAGGTAGGGAACCCATCTCCGACGGTCACACCAGAAATGCCTTTGTGTAGGCAGGTCTTAACATTGCTACTAGAATTGATTCTCTAGCAACGACGTAAGGATTGCCATGTGATAGATCTTAATCTTTTAGAAATATCCGCAACCGCATAGATCTATCATTGTAGCATTTCACTCGGAAGTATTATCAGGGTATCATTATTTATATTTCTCCAAAGGAACGTCATATTCCCAACACTAGGTCACTCCCCGCCGCCTACCCCTCAACCGTGGCATGCCGTCATATCCGAAGGCCCTCTCATATCCGGACACCACGTCCACATACTAAGGAACTACCTACATCCCCCCAGGACTCCCACCCTATGGATGGATGAGCTAGGACATAGGCAAACCCGAAGGAACATCGAATCGTTACCCTATTCCTATCATCATCACCATTCTTGTGTATCATATGAACAATAAAGAACATGTATGAGCATGATGAACAATTCTCATATGGACTATAGTCTAGTTCATAATCATTGAATATATCATGCTCAAGACTATACTCTAGTTCATATGCAATAATGTATATAAGAGTAGAGAACTTGAAAAGGGAAGAACTCTCCATAGAAATATTACCAAGAGTAGCTTTGCTTCCCAGGAGACAAGCCCTCCTTGCTAGCTTCTAGCCTTGCTCCAACTACTACTAAGCTAAAGAACAAGTGTAGGGAGAGGTAGAGTGCTCCAAATGGTGTGTGTGGGGGGTGTGCTCTCCTCCTCTTCTTATAGTTGGCCAGAGGCGGTTCGGGGGTAGAATCATCAAGTGCACAATCGCCTGAGCTCCACATGGAAGGTGTGAACCACGTTGCCAAGGCTGGGCCCAGTTGGCTATTGGGAATATGCCCTAGAGGTAATCATAGAGATGATGATATTCTGATTGTATCTATGATATGCATTAAGTGTTCATGGAATATCCATTATAGACAACTTGTGTTGATTGGCAATTATGTGAATTGTTTGTGAAACTCAATAACTTGAATGGTTATTCTAAAGTTGTCCCTGGTTGGAATTCTTCTGAGAACACACTTGAATATTAAACCAGCACATGTATTAGTTGATGGCTAAGTTTCACAGTCATAGACACGGCGATGTCGAACTAATAATATGGGCACATGTGAGACATGTAGGCTAGACTGAACCAACTTGAGATTGTCTCTATTCATGTCATGTAGGTTATGTCCTTAGCCCTAAGATTGTGGTATGTACTCAAGATATGAAACGGCCTACTTAGGAATTATCAAACACTGCTCCATAAATGGGTGGTTATAAAGGTGGTCTTCGGGTGGTCGGGAAGCATGCTATGAGACATAGACAGTCAAGATGGAATTTGCCCCTCTCTGCATGAGAGAGATATCACTGGATCACTCAAGTGATTGGATCAACAAATGCATGGTCACGCTTGGGTTAAGTGTTAACCCAAGAGTTGAACCATATATCAGTGGCAAAGGGAACAACTTGTACTTGGTCGTAGTGGTTCATCTGATATGATCTTTGCATAAGCATAGGAGTTGTCATGCCTTGCTAGAGGTCGCTGTAAACTATTGGGTGAGTAGGAGTACTCGGTCCATGTCTATGTGTGCATGAACCCATAGGGTCCCACGCTTAAGGATTGGAGCCTAATTCAGGTTGGACCCGAATTAGAGAAGGCTTAGGATTCCTGATGGGCCTCCAGGTTGGGGTCGCATAGGGATGCCTATATAAGCAAGGGGTAGGGGTGAGGCAGACCTGATTTAGCAAATAGTTGGATTGGTCAGGAACGTGTTTGGACGATCTGCAAGCGAAGGGTGTACTTGACGGATGACCACGCAACTGCACGGCACTGTTGCGACGTGTTCGACTACATTGAGTCTTCCACTGCATCTGCATGTCTAGTGGTAATCCCATGACCTATATCTGGCAGTAGATCCTGATTTATGAGGTAGAAAATTTTTTATTTTCTGGCTAGCGTAGCACCCTCATAACCCTACAGTGGTATCAGAGTCGTAGCTACTTTGTTATAGGTCTGGCTGTGGGCATATGGTGATATGCGTTGTTTGTAGATGAGTCTCTGATCTTGGTTCATCGTCTTGCCACGTTGGTCTTGTAACGATCCCCTCTTACCAGTCAGAATTTTGCCATCCGAGTTAAGTGATATATGTAAAATCAGTCATGGCGAGTTTGAGATCAATCAGATTGATCGAATTGAGCCTTAGGTCAAGTGCCGAGCACATGCGATGTGCAACGGTAGTAGATGGGATCTATTATGGGCACTAGGTTGCCAAGAAAAGTGTTGTTCGGTAAAACAGCTACAAATTTTGAACCGTAAATCGTATTGAGACAAACTCTAAACAAAAAATTGCTTGGAAAACAGTATTTTAGGCCTTGCAACATTAGATGTCTATATCGGCAAACTCTGTTTTGTAGAAATTCATGACTGGTATAGCCCTTATGTGCATGAGATGCATTATGTAATTAATTCATGGCTTGCACGTCATGAGGACAATATGGGCAGGAGCCTTATAGATATTGTCAATTTGATGTAATGGCCTACGTGCCAATCAATGATGATCCGCAATTATGGAAATTTAATTCATGGTAGTGATAGCTAGTCTTGGTGGATGCACCATAGATGGATGACATACACGTACCATGGAGATGGAGATCACCATGATGAACAGATTGATATTGAGATGGAGATCTCAAAGGAACAACGGGCTATACCAAGTCATATCTGTGTTTATGTCATTCTTACTATGATCTACTTGCACATGCTATAATGTTTTGTCTATGTTCATGCGGTAGTGAAGTAGAACAATCCCTCAGCAATGTTTAAGTTGCATGCTTCCCCAAACCTTGCACTATCACAAGTCTTGTACGATAGATGGTGGGTCTATGAAATTAGGGTGCCACTGGTTTTCCTTGACTAGATAATTTTGTATCAGATACTTACTGTAAGAAGGTTTGGTTACTTGAACAAGGTCATCCTAATGGTTAAGGATCTTGAAGCATGGGAAGGTTGAGTGCACAGCATAGAGATGCTAGCCCAACAAGAGTCATATGAGATATGATTAGCAAGGTGTTGCTTACCGATCTACCATACCAACCAGCGGTGATGCTAAAGCTCACTTGTCGGCATGTTAGTTGTGGGTCTTGAATCACTAAGTATCAATTGAGGGATATTGATTTTAGTGGGAGTAGAATCTATTTGATATGATTTCTCTTTATAGATACATTGTCTTAGTATTTTGCATTACTTTTGTTGTAGATTAATGGCCGCCCGTAATCAACCATTTTCTTTATGTACAATTCTTGAGAAAGATAATTTGAATGGAATAAAATACACGGATTGGATCCGCAACCTGAGAATTGTTCTCAGCGCTGAGAAAAAGAAAGAAATTCTAGACACCCCATTACCAAATGAGCCTGATGAAAATGCAACTGCTGCTGAAAGAACCGCTTATAGGAGAGCATTAGATGCTGACCTTGAAGTGAGTTGTCTTATGCTTGCTTGCATGGAACCTGATCTGCAGATGCAGTTCGATAATAATCATTCAGTGAACGATATGGCGCTTAAAGAGATGTTCCGCAGGTGCTTGCTGAAACCAAGCTTGCAGATGGCACAGCAGTCGGACCACACATAATCAACATGGTTGGTTACACTCAAAGGTTGGAGAAGCTAGGCTTCCCAATTGATCAAGAGTTGGCTACTGATTTTATCCTCTAGTCTCTTCCACCCAGTTATGGAAACTTCATCTTAAACTACCATATGCATAGGGCGGAGAGAGGCTTGAGTGAATTGTGTGGCATGCTGAAAATAGCAGAAGCCGACATCAAGAAAGGTGCCGGCAGTAGCCAAGTGTTGGCGGTCCAGAATAGGCCTCAGTTCAAGAGGAAGGAAAATTCTTGGAAGAAGAAGAAGGGAAAGGTTAAAGATGAGATCTCTAAGCCAAACCCATCTGTTGCCAAGGCTAGACCATCTGCAAATTTAGATTGCTTTTATTGTAAGGGGAAAGGTCACTGGAAAAGGAACTGCAAGGAGTACTTGGCGTCCTTAGAGAAGGATGGCGGCGGTAAAGGTATTACTGCTGCTTGTACCCTTGTTGTTCACATTATGGACATTTTTCTTGCTAACTCCTATATCAATTCCTGGGTATTTGATACCAGATCAGTTGCTCATATTTGCAATACGATGCAGGGAATGATAAGTAGAAGCGTTGAAAAGGGAGAGATTGACTTCCGCGTGGGCAACAATGCAAGAGTTGCTGCATTGAACGTCGGGATGATGCAACTTCACCTACCATCAGGATTTATCATGGAATTGAATAATTGTTATTTTGTTCCTAGCTTAAGTCCAAACATTATGTCACCTTCATGTTTGATGAAGGATGGTTATTCTTTTGTGAGTAAAGACAATGGTTGTGTGATCTCCAAGAATGACATGTTTGTGGCTTTTGCATCCATTGTGAATGGATTATTTATTTTAAATCTTGATGATGCTCCTGTCTGTAATGTTACTGCTAAAAGGCCTCGGCTTAATGAGTTAAGTCTTACATATATATGGCATTGCCGTTTGGGTCATATAAGTGAAAATCGCATAAAGAGGCTCCATGCTGATGGGCTTCTAACTTTGTTTGATTTTGAATCTAACGAGACATGTGAAGCATGCCTGCTCGGCAAGATGACCAAGGCGCCTTTCACAGGTTTTCTTGAGAGAGCGTCTGACTTGTTGGAACTCATACATACTGATGTGTGCGGACCACTAAGCACGACAGCTAGAGGCGGATTCCAATACTTCATTACTTTTACAGATAACTTTAGTAGATATGGACATGTCTACCTAATGAAGCATAAGTCTGAAATATTTGAAAAGTTCAAAGAATTTTAGAATGAAGTAGAGAATCAACGTGGCAAGAAAATTAAAGCCTTGTGATCTGATCATGGAGGCAAATATTTGAGTCACGAGTTTAGCAATCATCTTAAGAGTTGCCAAATTGTTCCACAACTTATGCCGCCCGGAACACCGCAGAGAAACGGCATGTCCAAGCGTCATAATCCGACTTTGTTGGACATGGTTCGGTCTATGATGAGCCGGTCGGACCAACCTTTATCATTTTGGGGATACACTCTAGAAACAGCCACTTTCAAATTAAATAGGGTACCATCTAAGTCCGTAGAGAAGACACCATATGAGATGTGGACTGGTCGGCGTCCCAGTTTATCTTTTCTAAAAGTTTAGGGTTGCAAAGCTTATGTCAAATGGTTGATATTTGATAAGCTAGCACCAAAGTCAGACAAGTGTTTCTTCGTGGGATATCCAAAGGAAACTTTAGGGTATTACTTCTATAACTGATCAGAGGGCAAAGTGTTTGTTGCTCGGAACAGTGTCTTCCTAGAGAAAGAGTTTCTCAAAGGAGATGGAGTGGTCAGAAGGTATATCTTGAAGAGGTTCAAGATGAGTCATTAGTGAATGACTCGACGAGTGATGCTAATGTAGCGGAACAATTTGATATACCTGTGGTCGATACACCACCACCTGTGGTCGGTACACTACCACCTGTGGTCGGCACATCCCAACCACCTATGGTCGGTGTCGATAAGATATCATCGACGGTCCATCTAGGGGTAGACCTAAGATGGTAGATTGATTGGAAGGGGTGTACGTGATCAGGAACCAGATGGTTACAGAGACACGAGCCACAAGATTTATACAAGTTTAGGCCACCAGCGTGACGTAAAACCCTACGTCCTGTGCTCTGTATATTGCATTGATTGGGTATGAGATCATGGTGATCTAGTAGATCGGATGACCTCTCCTGTATAAGGACCTCTGCCCCTCCTTATATATGCCGAAGGGATAGAGTTACAAGTAGAATAGCCTATTTGGTACTATTACTAATCTGTGCAGTGCTCATCGTGTGCCGCACCTCTTCATCTTGGGTTGGACCGTCTTCAAAGGTGGGGCCCAAGTATAGCCATGAGGGTATATGGGGGTCATATCCCCACAGCTAGTCCCCAAGCACCATGTATCTTGAGGGAGTCGCCATCTTGTCCTGTGTTGAGCAGTGAAGATGCAGACCACGTGGTGCCAACTAGAGAAGATGCTGACCACGTAGTGCCGACCAGCAAAGATGTAGTCGACGTAGTCCTGACCAGCAACGATGCTGACCACGTAGTGCCGACCAGCAAAGATGCTGACAATGTAGTGCCGACCAGCAAAGATGCTGACCACGTAGTGCCCACCAGCAAAGATGTAGTCGACATAGTCTCGACCAGCGATGATGTTGACCACGTGGTGCCGACCAGCTTCATCCCAAGGAGTTCGTAAGTCTACTCCCGACCATGGCTTCTGTCAAGGAAGGTGGTCTATCGAAAGATGCGTGGTGCTCTGAGAAAAAAAAAGCTTTTCACGTCTCTGGGACATGGGCCCACATTAACACGTGATACAGAGATCACTGAAATGCTAACACGAATAATCCAGGAAAGGATAGGCCTAGTCACCATGAGGTGACATGGGCCCATGTAGTCCCCAAGCCTGATGGAAAATGGAACATGTTGCATTGAGCTTTTAAGAAAAAACTCAACACAGCACTAACTGGTCCGTAGTCAGTGCCAAATGACGAGTTGATGCAAAATCCCAGGTATGAACCTACGACCTTCTGCTTAGGAAACATAGCTCAGGCGCGATCGGGTCGAGGGACACCGAGAACCACTGTTTCATAGAAACCTCTGGGTGGCAAGTCGAATGCACAGTCCCCATGTAAGTCCTGGACGGAGCACATGCTGTGTGGCGCATGGCACGGAGCCGAGGCTGTGTGGTGCATGACACCAAGCCGAGGCGATGATTATGAGTCCCCGAGCAGTGTGTGGTCGAAGATGAGGTTATGCGATGCGTGGCACCAAGCCGAGAAACGCAAGGCTGTGAGTTGCGTGGCATCGAGCCGAAGTGATGATGACGAGCAGTTGGACCAACTAGTTGGATGTTAAGTCTGAGTGCCAGGTGGCATGACCACCTGGATGATGATCCTTGATCCAGTCCTTGAGTGTACGGAGTGTGCTCGGCAATCAAACCTTGTCCCTGAAAAATAAACAAGAAGAGCGGTAGTACATGATGTACAAATAATTGATCTTCGGAGAGAAAATCAACAGGTTGATGTATTTTTAAGTATGCATGTTGTTGTAGAAAAAATGTCAACAATTAAGTTTTGCTCCCACCCTCGAAGCGAGCTAACTCTGTTAGGCAACATAGGGATGCACTAGTGAATAGCGTAGGACCGCCAGAATCACTAGGTCCCTAGTACCGTTAGAGAGCAACTGTCGAATCTCCTAGTGCCATATAGCACAGAGCTATAACACATCGTAAGAGGATTGAGGTAGCCTTGTCGAGCCGTTCTCAGCGAGCAAGAAACAAAGTTCAATTGTGACTTATGCAGGGCGCATGTATAACAGATCGGTGCACGGATGCAAAGCTATAACAGGGAGAAGATAACAAAGAATTTTTGTAATTTCTCAAATAAACTTAGCTTGTCTTTGGAGACGTGTTGTTGTCGTGGGCGAGCAGATGGACATGGCTCGTCATGGCTCGCTTGATGACTCAATGACTCAGTGGCAACCTGTGTGCGCCTAATCCGTCAAGCTCCAGTAGCACATACAGCCAACGAAACTTGTGCCACCGTTTTTAGCATGATGCGGGGCGATTCCAACTGAAATAACCAAGCATATATATGTAGATATCCACATACATATTATATCATAATATCTTGTACAGGATATTAGATTAGAAAATAAATAAGGGATATGGACTTAGCTTTGCATGCTGAGCAGATCGGCTGTTGCTGGACACTACCCCGTATGTGACGCATGCGAGTCAGACAGTTAGCTTCCATGTCCCGTAGATGTATTTGCCCTTGTAGTCATAGCAGATTTGGCATGACTACCCCAGAGTACAGAGTCATACTTGGATACGTCAGCGGGACCATGGTCGAATAGAGTTGTGGTCGTCCCGAAGCAAACCACATGACCGCCATGCACAGCATGCGCACGTGACTAAGCTGATGACGATAACTCGTGACGAAGGTGTTGGTTGCTCGAGTGATGGTTGGTCCACAGCCAGATTGGATCTGGGTGGCCCGAGTAGTCGGTACAGCACGTACGTCTGTGCCGATGGCAATGAACGATGGTGAAGCCGTCCTCGGCAGATCAATCCGCCAAGGAATCTGTTGATGAGTTGCCGGAGTAGACTCGTCAGCGAGGTGGTCGATGACGTTGGTGCGGAAGTGGGCTGCACCACTTCCACGGTTCTGGTGGTCGTCGCTATGCCGGTGGTTGGTGAACGCGTCGACGGTGAAGGATGTCCACCGCAGGAAGCCGACTCATCAACAATTCGCCATGGACGATATTGATGAAGAACGTCCACCACAGGAAGTAGAGTTGTCATGGATGACGTTGATGAAGAAAGTTTCTATTTGGTTCACTAGATGATCAGGGCACACCCCCTACCTGGCATGCCAACTGTTGATGAGATATCATCGGTGGTCCATCTAAGGAAAGACCTAAGATGGTAGATTGATCGGAAGGGGCACACGTGATCGGGAACCTGATGGTTACAGACACAAGACACAAGATTTATATAGGTTCAGGCCACCAGCGTGGCGTAAAACCCTACGTCCTATGCTTTGTATATTGCATTGATTGGGTATGAGATCATGGTGATCTGGTAGATCGGATGACCTCTCCTGTCTAAGGACCTCTGCCCTCCTTATATATGATGAAGGGACAGAGTTACAAGTAGAATAGCCTATTTGGTACTATTACTAATCTGTGTGATGCAACTTGTGCGCCGCACGTCTTCATCTTGGGCAGGACTGTCTTCAAAGGTGCGGCCCAAGTATAGCCGTGAGGATATATGGGGGTCATATCCCCACAGTCGGTACATCCCAACAACCTGTGGTCGGTATTCCACCCCAACCACGAAGATCAGCAAGACTTCGTGAATTGCGTGGCGATTTGTTGTTGTTAGACGATGATGAACTAACGAATTACACAAATGTTGTTGTTAGATTCCATGGGAGACAATCAGGTTTGGAACTTCACCCGCCTGATGGGGTTAGACCCATTGAGTGCAAATGGATCTTCAAGAAGAAGAAGGATATGGACGGAAATGTTCACGTCTATAAAGCTCGGCTTGTGTCAAAGGGTTTTCGGCAAGTTCAAGGGATTGACTATGATGAGATGTTCTCGCCGGTAGCGATGCTTAAATCTATTCGGATCATTTTGGCAATTGCTGCATATTTTGGTTATGAGATATGGTAGATGGATGTTAAAACAGCCTTTCTAAATGGATATTTAGAAGAGGACGTGTATATGATATAGCCTGAAGGCTTTGTTGATCCTAAAAATGCTGGAAAAATATGCAAGCTTAAGAAATCCATTTATAGGTTAAAGCAAGCTTCTCGGAGTTGGAATATTCATTTTGATGAGGTCGTCAAAGGTTTAGGCTTTCGTCAGAATGAAGAAGAACCTTGTGTTTACAAGAAGGAAAGTGGGAGCGCTGGTGTGTTTCTGATCTTATATGTGGATGACATATTACTGATTGGGAATGACATTCCAATGTTGCAATCCATAAAGACTTCACTGAATAATAGTTTTTCTATGAAGGATTTAGGAGAGGCAGCATACATCTTGGGCATTAAGATCTATAAAGATAGGTCGAGAAGGCTAATAGGATTAAGACAAGACACGTACATTGACAAAGTGTTGAAGCGGTTCAACATGGAACAGAACAAGAAAGGGTTCTTGCCTATGTCACATGGTATGCGCTTCAGTGATAAGCAGTGTCCTTCCACTGATGTTGAGCACAAATGCATGAATAAGGTTCCATACGCTTTGGCAGTTGGTTCCATCATGTATGCCATGATATGTACTCGCCCAGATGTCGCATATGCTCTAAGTGTTGTGAGCAGGTACCAAGCCAATCCTCATGAGAGTCACTGGACACTGGTTAAAACATTCTTAAATACTTGAGAAGGACTAAGGATGTGTTTCTAATCTATGGAGGTGACAAGGAGCTCGTCATAAATGGTTACACCGATGCTAGCTTCCAAACCGACGCGGATGATTCACTATCTCAATTAGGTTTTGTGTTCACAATAAATGGTGGTACAGTAAGCTAGAAGAGTTCCAAGCAGGAAATGGTCACCGATTCTACAGCAGAAGTCGAGTACATTGCGGCTGGTGGAGCTGCAAAGGAAGATGTTTGGTTGAGGAGGTTCCTCGTTGAACTTGGTGTGTTTCCTAATGTGTCGGGCCCATTGAATTTACATTGTGATAACAATGGGGCGATTGCATAGGCTAAGCAGCCTAGGGATCACAAGAAGAACAAACATGTACTCCGAAAGTTTCATCTCATCCGACAGTTTGTGAAACTAGAAGAGATCAAACTATGCAAAATACATACAGATTTGAATATAGCAGATCCTTTGACAAAGGCTCTTCCATAGCCTAAGCATGAGGTGCACATGAGGTCTATGGGGATTAGACATCTTAGAGATTAACTTTAGTGCAAGTGGGAGATTGTTGGGAATATGCCCTAGAGGTAATCATAGAGATGATGATATTTCGATTGTATCTATGACATGAATTAAGTGTTCATTGAATATCCATTATAGACAACTTGCGTTGATTGGCAATTATGAGAATTGTTTGTGAAACTCAATCACTTAAATGGTTATTCTAAAGTTGTCCCTGGTCAGCGTTCTTGTGAGACATGGAGACATCGAACTAATAATGTGGGCACATGTGAGACATCTAGGCTAGACTGACCCAACTTGAGATTGTCTCTATTCATGTCATGTACGTTATTTCCATAGACCTAAGATTGTGGTACGTACTCAAGATGTGAAACGGCCTACTTAGGGATTATCAAACACTGCTCCGTAAATGGGTGGTTATAAAGGTGGTCTTTGGGTGGTCGGGAAGCATGCTATGAGACATAGACAGTCAAGATGGAATTTGCCCCTCTCTGCATGAGAGATATATCATTGGATCACTTAAGTGATTGGATCAACAAATGCATGGTCGTGCTTGAGTTAAGTGTTAACCCATAAGTTGAACCATATATCAGTGGCAAAGGGAATAACTTGTACGTGATCATAGTGGTTCATCTCATATGATCTTTGCGTATGCATAGGAGTTGTCACGCCTTCCTAGAGGCCACTGTCAACTATTGGGTGAGTAGGAGTACTCGGTCCATGTCTATGTGTGCATGAACCCATAGGGTCGCATGCTTAAGGATTGGAAGAATAATTCGGGTTGGACCCGAATTAGACAAGGCTTAGGGTTCCTGATGGGCCTCTAGGTCGGAGTCGCATAGGGACACCTATATAAGCAAGGGGTAGGGGTGAGGCAGACCTGATTTAGCGAATAGTTGGATTGGTTAGGAACGTGCTCGGACGATCCGCAAGCGAAGTGTGTACTTGACGGATGACCACGCAACTGCACGACACTATTGCGACGCGTTCGACTACATCGAGTCTTCCGCTGCATCTGCACGTCTAGTGGTAATCCTGTGACCTATATCTGGCAGTAGATCCTGGTTTATGAGGTAGAAAAGTTTTTTTGGCTAGCGTAGCACCCTCATAACCCTACATTGGCCAACTGGAACGGGGGCGCGCGAGGCCATGGGCACGCGCCCCTGGTTCATGCCTCCCCCTGACTGACCTTGGATGGTCGGTTGTGGAGTGGGCCTGAACTGTGCCAATGAACTACCTACTCATTATTCAGAGGTGAATCATAGAACACTAAAAGTTGTGGTATCTTATGGACCTAACATAGGTCACATCCCTCATGACATAATATTGAAAGATCCGTGGTGCACTCGACCCAGTTTGGTCCCGAAGTGGACTTCTTCCCAATCCCTTGATTTTACACTTTCTGAAAAGCATATTTCTTGAGTGGAATTTCTTATACTTATTGTATATTCTAGCAAAATAATAATTCTCCAAGTACAAGTGGAATTGGGTTAATAGTAAATGTATATGTGCATGTAAATATATAATTCACCCCTTTTTGGTCTTTAATTGGCGGTGTAAAATAGCAGTTAAGAACCACCAACACCTGCCACTTTTCTTTAAACATAGGAACCAAACCAGCACCATAAAGCCCGGTCTTGGGAACAAAGTTGTATCCCCCGTACTCTAGAGTTCTCTTGACATTCGTAGCTTTATCCTTTTTGGTCTCAAGATGACTGTAACCACCGTAGTATTGGGCAAAAGCATCCACGCTCAAAGCGCATCCAACAAACTTCAGAGCCATGGCAAAAACAGCAAGATGAGCAATGCCATTTGGAGTTAGCTAATGAACCTGAAGTCCAAATTTTCACAGAACTTCCCAAACAAACGGCTCGCAAGGAAACCGTAACCCAGCCGTAAGAAAGTCGCAAAAAACAATCACCTCGTACGGCCGAGGATCAGGGATAACCTTCTCCCTAGGGGCTCAGCACAAGCCCCGGGTGTTCAGACTCAATAGCTTCCGCTGAACATAATCATCCAAGTCTGCCTCCGTAACACGTGATTGTTTCAGCTGGACGACAAAAATTCGCTTAAGTTCACCAGAAACCCCATTTGACTCGGCAACTTGCTCCTCGTTCCCGGCAAGCCCTTCATTGAACGCATCATTATCATCTTCAACATCCTCAACCGGCTTCCCAATCTCAGCGCTAGACAAACGATCAACATTGACATCCACCTCAGTTTGGTCATCCGAAGCGTTCCGGTGATCCGACATGATCGGTACAGTAGCTTTCAGGCCAGCATCCGCATTGGTCATAGTTTTGGAAGAACTGGAACCACTACCGCATGCGGAAGTAGAAGGACTCAATGAAATAGTCCTTGAAGGACTCGATCTGGAACCGTTCGCGAAAGCAGACTCACCCATCTAAAATGCGAAAGCAAGAAGAATAAAAAATAGGACACTATCGCACAAGAAAGCAAAGCAAAAGCAAAAGAAAATGTAAATGTGAAAGATAGATGCTCATCGAAATGTACGAGGGAGCTCGGACCGGGCTTCAATCCGGACGACTTTGTGAAAGGGTATCTCTGAGAGCTCATAGCGAAAGTCAGGATTTTTCAGCAGGGGCTGCAAGGCGTGCCGGGCACGCACCCTTGCCCCCCTTTATATAGGGGAAGAGAACCAGGGGTGGCAGTGAACGGGCACCTCGAAAGATGAACAGTCGTGATGGCCCCACGGGGCGCAGTTACCGAGCCACAGTAGTCGCAAAAAAAACTAATATAGTAATAGTAAATTACTCGATCATTCAAATCCTAAACCAAAAATTAAGATTTGACGTCGATTCAATCAAAAGATGGGTTCAGAGTTACGTTTTGAATGATTCAGGGGACGACGCTAGAAGAAAGACGTTCAACACATCGCGACCGAAAGAGATGGACGTGGTGGTGTTGAGGGGCTACTGTTGGGGCGGTATCAAAAGAGCGCCACCCCCTGCCCAGCGGAAGGGCTTTCATTTTGATCCTTGGTAGTCAGGGATGAGGTTTTCAGAATACGACTAGCTGCAGAAGCTGTGGTTGCGGTCTTCTGTGAATGCCAGTGATGAAGGCTTCCGTGAAAGCCGGCATTACGAAGGCTCGGGCCGTGGAAGCCGAGGCCGCGGTCTTCCGCCGAGGTTGCCAAGGGCGTCATGGCGAAAGTCACGGGCAGGCATCTTGATGAGGACATGACACCTTCGGATACGACCATTGATTATAAGGTGATGTCATTCCTACATTTGTATAGTGACTTTGGATATAATTCACTTAGTTCCACATGTCCGTGTCATTATTTGATTATAGGTACAAATGTGTCTCAAAATGCAAGTTCAACAAAGTTCAACTTTCGGTTCGTCGGCAGCCGGACGATGCTTCATTGGAAAGGCCATAACTCATCCATCCGGAGTGCAATCGAGGTCAATGAGCACTTGGTGGAAAGCTTATTTGATAGGCTTTCAAATAGATCTAGTCCCATATCAATATCACGTCGGCAAGGTCTCCTAATCATCAAAATATTCTGTTTCTGTTTCTGTCAGAAGCTACGTCATCGTCATGGGCTTGTTTTTCATCCTTGGGACCCTGGACCAAGTGGAAGCATGACCCAAGTAGATGGAGAACTCACCAAGGAAGCCCTTGGACGTCCTCCACCCTGGCCACCACTTTTGGAGGCCAGCAAGGGCGTCCAAGACAAGACAGAGGCCCAGCCCAATTCGAGTTCGAGTCTGCCTCGGCCTCCAGGACCAGCACAGATTAAAACGGAAGCCCAGGACGCATACGAACTCCGTTTTTGACGTTCTACCCATGGTTGGAAAGATAATTTCATAAGGAAACCAATGGCATTGGTTTGAGGTCCAAATTACTTCTGAGTCATTGGGAAACGTCAAAACAAGCCAGCATCCAGAATCTGTTCCAGTGCTGCACAACAGTTTTTGGTCCGTTGGGCCGTGTATCATGTTTGAGCCCGTTAGGGGGGCGCATCCAGGGGGTGTGAAGACCCTTAGGCATTATATTCAGTAGCCACCGCCCTCGTTAGGGTTTGGGTTTTGCTTTAGATTAATCTGTCTTTGAACAGTCGCCGTTATCGGTTTGTGAAACCCCACTTTGTGATCTTAATCATATATCTGCAGTTTGTCCCGATATTTGAGCTGCGTACTTTCGAGTTCTTGCTTGTGTTCTTCGATTCGTAGGCAGGGATTAGCCTTCTTGGCGAGGTCAGCCGGTTGGTGACACAGTTGATAACCAGAGGAGACGTGGTGCTAAGGTTGCAGGTTTGGGTCTTTGTGATCTGAAGCCGGATCGGTGTGTCGTGCTCCACCAAATCGTTGTTTATCTTGAACTAACGAAAGATCAGAAACCAAGTTCCTATCACATCTTACGGAGGAAAAGATGGTGAAAGCCGTGATTGTGGCATGGCGCAAAAGCTGTGGATGACATTCACTGGTTACGCGTTGGTTTCTTCACAGGGTACGCGCTGGGTTCGTGTAGGCAGGTGATTGCAGGTCGGCGCTGGGCCGGGACAAGCGATGGGCCTCCCTGGGCCGTTCTGCGAGACTGAGGACCCCCAAGGAGATGAGATGGAGCGCAAATGACCACTTTTACCCTTCGCCCTAGGCGACGCCAGAGAATGGAAGGGTAGGTAGCGGGGCATTTGCGTCATGTAAAGAAATATAGACTTGTATAAATATCCCCTGAGGGGCATTGTAAAAGGAGGACGAGACCAGAGATTAATGAGAAAGATGATTTCGCTCCTTTGATCTCATTGTAAGCTTTTGTCATACTTTTGCTTTTGCCTTTCACTATTAGTTCTACCTCGAGTGTTCGATAGTTGGATCGAACACCGACAATTAATATGGTTCTAAATTCAAAGATTAAATTGAAGACTTCTACAAATTACCCTACATATGTTTAATTGTTTATTACGCTCAAGCAGCCCTGCTAGGAGTCAGCTATTCCCTCCGTTCCAAATTACAAGTTGTTTGACTTTTTTGGTTCATGCATTATAATGGATGAACCAAAAAATTCAAACGACTTATAATTTGGAATGGATTGAGTACTTTGCACATGCGTCCCCTGCACTACTACAGGGCAGGGATATAGTAACACCAATTTGTGTTACTATAGGTTGAAAAAAGTGTTACTAGCTCTCTTAGTAACATATTTTTGTTTGTGTTCCAATAGGCTATGTTACTATAGACTAGTTTATTGTAACACATTTAATTGTCTATTGAAACACTTATTCAATGTTATAATAAATTTTGTTGTAACACTTTTTTTATAGTAACACTTCATGCTATGGTAGACCACATAGCATGTAACACATTTATTTATCTATTGGAACACTTGCTAAGTGTTACCATGATTGTCCACTGTAACACTTTATTCATTTCTAGTAACACTTTTATATTATGGTAGAGCGTAGCATACAACAAAGTAACATATACTTTGTAACACTTTTTCATGTGTATTATAACATATTTATAATGATTCACCTTTATGCAACACCCAAAAAGTGTTGCAATATGCCTAATATGGTTGCAATAGATAAAATTGCAATGGAAAGAAATTAATTGGAAGATGTTGCAACACCACATGGACATAGATTATATACAATCACACAAATATGATACTTTGGAAAATGACATAGACTACATGTATCAATAACAAGATCCACATAACAAAGGATGGTTTCAAACAAACGTGCGTGTTCAGATCAAATAATTGTATATGTACATAATGATATATGGTTGTAGAGAGCAAAGACATAGTCCACACTAGAAACAAAAAATCAAGAACTAGCTAGAATTCATAAAGGCCATTGCTTCTTCTTTTTCCTTTCTCTATACACATCGATGTGGGCATTCAACCATTAATCATTTGAATCTACAAAGAAAATATAAGTTATAATAATACAAATGATGCTATATATGTACATTGATGTAAAGTTAAGGAAGGTAGTTTGAACATACAAACATGGAAGGCCAAGCAATTGAGACTCCTTTGGCATGGGCGTCACTAATATTTTTGCATCCGGGCATGGGCCTTACTAATGGCTCATCTTTTGCTATAGGATGATCGATACGCACTCTATAGAATGGACTTCCTATCTTAACTCCATCAACCATGGCTTCTGGATCGATGCTGAAGAGAGTTGCATAAGACACATGAGCCTTATTAGGATATTTCAAAGTCATTAGTAGCACCATGGACCCAACATACATTAATTTGACATAATCTTTAGTGACTAACAACCCTTCTGAGTCTACATGACTAATGCAGGCATAGTATTTCTTGATTTCAGTGAATCAATGGACTTAAGTGGTATTAAGAGGTTGTTGCAATCCACAAGACCAAGTGATGAATTGCCTACAGTGGGAAAATGTCCAATGAAAAGATTCGATGCCCCTGTGTCAATAGGCAATTAAAAATGAAAAAACAGTGTGTAATAGAATGTTGCATGGATACACTATATGGGGTTGTCATGGGGAAACAGCATCTTATATCTCTACAAACAAAGATTCAGAGCCATGTTCAAAGAAAAACAAAGATTCAGAGCCAGCACAACCAAGTTTAAACACTAATATGCGGCAAGTAGTTCAAGAAGCCTTTGGATATGTAGATACTGGACATCATACAAATGGACCTCATGCATCTAGTTCCCCTGAAGATGGACTAGATGTGGAAGCAGAAGCTTTCTTTGATTTGCTTAGGGCTGCTGATGAACCTTTATGGGAAGGATGTTAGCTATCAAAACTTTCTTTCCTTGTCTTATTGTTTCATGTGAAATCAACCAACAAGTGGAGCAATAAATCAATTAATGATCTACTTCAAATCTTACAGCTAGCTCTCCCAAAAAGTTCAAATATTCCTACAACATTTGTGGAGGCTCAAAAGATCGTTGCAAAGCTTGGCCTTAAATATGAGAAGATTCATATATGCCCCAATTGTCAGCTCTATTGGAAAGACATGAAAGATGATGACTTCTGTTCAAAATGCAAAGCTTCAAGATGGAAAAATAAGCCAGATGAAACATCACCAACAAAAAAGGAAAGAAGAAAGGCAACCCAAAATAAGGTATTGCATTACTTTCCAATCAAACCTAGACTAAAAAGGATGTTTATGAACAAGGAAATAGCCAAGTTAACTATATGGCATGATGAGGAGCGTACAAAGGATGGTGCTTTGCGCCATCCTGCTGATTCAGAGGTTTGGAAATTCACTAATTCCCCCCACCCTCACATCGCATCAGATTCTCAAAACATGAGGTTTGGAATAGCAACAGATGGTTTTAACCCATATGGGAAGTGCAATTCTACCCATAGTTGTTGGCCAGTTGTATTAGTACCATACAACCTTCCACCATGGCTATGCATGAAAGCTTCTTCTCTTATGCTCACTCTAATAATTCCTGGTTACCCTAGAAAGGACTTCCATACATTTATGTAGCCAGTTTATGATGAGCTAAATGAGTTGTTTGACACTGGTATGTCTACATATGATGCATCTCGAGATGAGAGGTTTCAACTTTATGCTACAGTATTGCATACTGTGAGTGACTACCTTGGGACAGGGATACTGGCACAGTACAGTGTTCTAGGATAGCTAGGTTGTGTGTCCTGTGATGATGAAACAAGTTCAAGGCGCTTGAAACATGGCTTCAAGCAATGTTTCATGGCACACCGACGATTTCTACCCGCTAACCATGAGTTTCGTTATGATGCTAGTTCATTTGATGGAACCAAAAAGCATCGGTCTAGACCTATTTCTTATTCTGGAGAATCTCTTTTGGAAAAGATAAAATCAAATAGTGACTTTGAGAAGTCTAAAACCTGGAAGGGTGTTAGTGGCCTATTTTGTTTGTCTTACTGGAAGTATAATTTGCTACGGCACAATCTTGACTTTATGCACATAGAGAAGAATGTGTGTGAAAATATATTTGGGACACTTTTAGAAATGGATGGCAAATCAAAGGACAACCTACAGGCAAGGAAAGATTTGCAAGAAATGAACATCAGGCCAGATCTGCATCCACAAAAAAAGGCTAATGGTAAGTATTACTTGCCTCCTGCTTTACACAGCATGTCTAAAGAGAAGAAGCAACCATTTTTGAAAGTCGTTCATGACATAAAAGTTCTAGATGGTTATTCTAGTAACATCTCCAGATGTGTAAATGTTGATCAAACAAAAATTTCAAGCCTAAAAAGTCATGACTGCAACATACTAATGCAACAACTTATGCCACTTGCTTTGAGAGGTCTTCTTCCAGATGAAGTTACATCTGTCTTATTTAATCTGTGTAGATATTTTAGAGAACTGAATGCAAAAGTTCTCCACATCGATGAACTTGAGAAGTTAGAAGAACAAATCATACTGACGTTATGTCGGATGGAGATGATATTCCCACCTGGGTTTTTCACTATCAATGTGAGTCTTGTTCTTCACTTAGCAACAGAGGCAAAAATAGGTGGTCCTGTATGTTATCAGTCAATGTATTTTGTGGAAAGGTATGTTCTCCTTATAAAAAAACTAAGAGCCATGTTTGGTACCTTCAATTTTCATGCTAAATTATTATTTTTATTAATTTATACTAGTTTGTGCAGGTACCTTTGTGTTTTGAAGTCAACTGTGAGAAATAAAGCTCGTCCAGAGGGCAGCATTGCAGAAGTGGTTCTAGAAAAAGAGTCTATGCACTTTTGTTCAAATCTAATAGGCTTTCACGGAATGACGAGAATGATGAGTCACTTGGATGCTCAGCTAGACATGCATCAACTCTTTTTCCTCGTCCTGGGAAACCACTTGGAAAGCCAAGTACTTATGTTTTGAGAGGTTTGGCTAAAGTACAAGCACATAGATATGTGATATTCAATTGTTCTTATGTCGATCCATACCTTAGGTAATATCTCAAAATTGTAAACATAAATTTATTATTTTTCCTCCCATAAAGTTTCCTATATGTAAATTTTAGAGCTCATGCTGAAGAGATCATCGGAAAAGGTACTGGACGTAGAGCCAGCCATAGAGATGTTGAGAAAATCCAAAATGAGAAGTTCCATCAATGGTTTAGAAGTCATGTAAGTATACCTTAACTCAAATCGCTTTACATGTCATATTAACATGCCTCACTTAATTAACATGTGTATAATTGTATAGATAATGCAGTTAGAGAGTGAAAATGGCATTCATGGTCTTAAAGATGACATTAGGTGACTAGCTCGTGGCCCGCTTGAAGCTGCAAAAAGGTACCGTGCTTTCAATAGTCGAGGTTTCTGTTTTAGGCCTAAACAGTTGGATCGGGTTACACAAAATATTGGTGTTGTGCTAACTGCAAAAACATCAAGTTATGCCAGTGCAAGTGATGGCAAGCCAGTTTTAGGTGATGTGACTTACTATGGGAGGATAATTAATATTATTGAGCTAAACTACTCTGGAAAATTTTTTGTGGTACTTTTCAAATGTGAATGGGTTGATGTTATTTCTAAAAGAGGAATAATGAAGGACAAGTATGGATAGACACTTGTTAATTTCTCACACCTGATACATAAAGGAGAAAAGATTGTTCATGAACCATACATTTTTCCTAACCAAGCTGACCAGGTGTTTTATGCTGAAGATGAAGAAAACCCTGGTGGTATGTAGTCAACGAGAGGAAACCAAGAGATATATATGACACAGGTTGTGATGAATGGCAAGATGATGTAGAACATGAGCCATTCCATGTCACACACCTTGGAAATATGTTCAATAGTGCAAATGTTAGATATCAATGGGCGAGGACAGATATTGAGGGACCACAGTGGATGCTAGTGATGATGTCGATGCTAGTGGCCATGGATTCAATGACCAATCTTAGTTCATGAGGTGTAGTACGTGACTCTTATTGTGCATGCTCATTTCTTCAATGGTTCAGGAAGGGTCACTACAAGGTAACGAAATTAATAAATTTACCATGCAATAAATTTTATAATACTTCTAATTGTTGTACCAAACTTTTGTGTAGCCAGCTTTGCGTTCTTATTAGGAGAGAGCAACTCTTCAGAAACAGACACCACTAGTCCTGTCAGGATGTCTACTGCATCAACACCAAAAAAAGATGACACCAAAGAAATGGCTACATATTGGATGAATGATTTTATCAGTGATGACATGTATTCAAAATTTTTATTTGATATGTGATGTAACTCGTTTAGAACAAAATTATGGTTTCATGAGACAAACTTGTTTAAGCTAATTCATGGATTTGTAAGATGAACTCATGATTACTGTGCTTATTACTTTGTCATATGCCTAGGATTTTTATGCCTAGAAATTTTATTGTGTTTAATATTCTCGAAATTTTATTTGCTAATTATTCCACAACTTTTATGCCCAACTGTGACGGCCAGCTTGCTCGCTGTGAGCCTAGGCAACGGAAACCAACTTGTTTGCCCGCTTGCCACATACAAGCTACGTAACATGCAACTAAATGAACGGAACATGCAAATGAATAGAAGTGTCAAAATACATGGAGAATAGTACAACAGGGAAAAATATAAATAATGGCAACAAAATAAAGTGTCCAACATTTTGAGGCCAACTTTTTATGAAAGAAAGTTTCTCGTGCTCTGGAAAGCAAGCGAGCGAGAGCGTGATTTGAGGACGTTTGGGTCCACTGCGAGGGAACACGTGCACACGAGCGTGGGGAAGTGAAGAGTGTAGGGGACAATTGCTCTAAAAATCTTGGTAACACTTGGATTGTAATATTATTTTGTGTTACTATAGGGTATGTATTTGTAACATATTTTATATGTTCCATTTATGTGTTGCAATAGAGTGCTCTTTTACAATATTTTGCTAGTAACATTAATTTTGTGTTACTAAAATTATTGTTAGTAACACAATTTGCTTGTAACACTTTATTTTGTGTTACTATAAGATTTCATTGTAACACATTGATGAATATGTTACAAGGAAGTGTTACAATATTCTTGATGTGTAGTAGTGCTAGTTGGCAGGCGATTGGATGTATCATGTAAATATTTCTATAAGGGAGAAAGGCAGTGGCTGGACTGTCAAGAGAGCGATCAGATGTGTTCCTCCTTTTCCCTTGAGTCAAAGTAGATTTTCTCATTCTTGTGTTTTGTGTGCGCGTAGTTCACTTTTCAAAGGAATGGTAGGGAATGTTTCTTTGTTCTCTTAACACACATCTCTTTTCCTTTCCTCTAGAATGTTTTTCCAAAATTTCTATGACTTTCCTTTGATCCAAACAGCCTCTAAGTTCCACGAGAGCAGCGATAAATGTTTTCTCACACCTACAAAGGATCTGATCATTTTTAAAAAAATAAAAGACAAACTAAAAGTAATTTTGTATTGGTATTGGGGACGAATGGATTAGGGGTTTGTTTGGACGTAGATATTGAAGATCACCTGGAATTGAATTGGTATCAATATCATATTAGACTTATATGATATACCAATATCAAAATAGTCGTTTGGATACCAATATCAAAATGGTCGTTTGGATGTACTTCCTTCATCTCAAATTGTAATTCGTTTGGCCTTTTTTATACAAAATTTGATCACTCGTATTACTCAAAAATTTATACAAAACATCATTTTTTTATTGTGGCTTGTTTTATTAATAAAAGTTCTTCTAGAATGACTTAAATTTGACTATATTTACATAATTTTTTAATAAGACGAGCTGTTAAACTTGGGATAAAAAATAAAATGACTTACAATTTGGGATGGAGAAAGTAGATAGAATTGGTAGTTGAAATGTGTCAAAAATTATTGTTTGGATGTGCATATCATGTAATTGGGAATTCATCCATCTTATTCCCCAACTCACCCATGACGCTGAAAACAGAAAAGTCAAAGAGGCCTTTGATGATCATAAGAGTAAGAAAGATAAATGGATCAACTTAAATTTCTTTTTGGCATTATTGTCACAAAGAAGAAATTCTAGATTCTTCTTATTTCATATCTTTAAGGAAAAATGATCCAATATCGTGTTTGATGGAGTTTTGAACCTTTTTTCCTAATATTCGTTGACATTTGTGTATTTATGCTTGAACCATATAAGATAAAATTTTCATATACAGTTCTCGGAGAGAGTCGGGCTAGTTACCTATCTCAATAAAGCATACTTGCTGGAGTAGGAGAACACGAGGGAAGATTCTCCAGTTAGCATTTAACCCTAGCATTTAACATAGCACCCAAACAACCACGGTACCACTGGTCGATTTGGACTAGGAGGGTGTGAGGTCCTCACAGAACAGATGACAACCGCGAACCAGCCAGGCGGCCACCCGAGGTGTGACTGCATGAGGGCATGGCGGCCCAATCTTCTGATGGCGGCGGTGTGGTAGCAGTACCTGCAGCGGCCACAAGAGTATCTGTAGTGCTGGGGGGGCTTTGAGAAGAAAAGCCAGAGGGAAGGCACCTACATCACCACGCATAATTCTATGGTCAACTCCATCTCTGTCTATTTCCCTAGCACCAGCGAGCGTCGTGAGCACGGACAAAGCGTCACGCATGGGTAAGAAAGGGCAGGGAGAAGCATTCGATTCAGGTGAATATAGAGGGGAGGCCTCAAAATTATTTGCGGGGTTGAGTAGCCTGACCAAATGTTGTGCGGTATGGTGTAAAGACTCTAAACCTACAAACTTGCATTATGACTAAAACTGAGGTTAAAAAACTAGGTGTTTGGTTCCCTTCTCTAGGGAGCCTACATCACAACCAAGCCAAGCTGAACAAGCTATAGTGATACAAGCTATCCTTGTTTGGTTCAATTGGTTGGCTGCATGTGTAGCACCTGACTGACAAGAGATGTTGTTTGATTGTCTATCATAGGGTATAAAATAAAAATAGTTAAACAACTAATCTTATAATATTTGACTTATGTAACTATATTTTTGAGCATTCACCGTGGTGGTGGTAGTGGGTGGGGGGTGGAGACCGCACCTGAATTTTTGTATTACTCAAATGGAAATTAGTCCATGGATTATAAAGTGGAGGTGGGATGGGATATACAAACGAGTATCAAATTTACATGGAGTTGTTTACGAGCTCTTGAAAGAATGTATACCAGGCATCAGGGACGAACTTATGTTTCTTAGGAAACCTTGGTCGCCAAGCTGTCGCGTCCTAGTAGCACGTTTGTATGGTTTGAGTCAGGCTCGTGGATTAATTTCTGAAAACAATTGCGTTTCTACTTTTCCAAAGTTGCCAACAGCAGAGAGCAACAAGACTGCTGTATTGTTTCTAGGGTACGGCCTGAATGCTTTTGCAGCTGAAAGTATTGTCGAAGGTTAAGCCCAGCTTATCCAAGAACTCCTTAGCAAAGGTGCATTGCAGACATTGACGGATCAAGGATTTTAGTGTAGGGTATCCCGCCCAAAAATTTTCATATCCAATTTGGTAAATCTGTTTTAGTAATTTGGTAATAATTCTATAATTGAGAACGTAATTCCGTATATATGCACTACGTAAAACGGTAAAGCTTAAATTCATGGATTAAATTGAAACCATCCGCTAATAATTGAAGTATAGGCATAAAATTAAGAGTACCCCTATGTAAAATCTTTTTAAAAAATTATGTGCAAAAGGCTTGAATGGATCTAGATCATGTGAAAGGTGATCAATGTCATAAACTGGCAGTAGTGAAGATGGTTGTGGCGATGGCTGGCATTTTCCACAATACCTTGTATATTATGTATACTATAGAGGCTACTCGCCGGACAGAGGGTACCCGGCATACCCTGTGGCTCCGCCACTAATTGCAGACTGGTTGCAGAAGTATGTGATCGGTGGTTTCAAGCGCCCCACATAGCTGACAAGCGTGGTTGTCGACCACCTTCTTTTTGAACAAGTTTGCACGGCATTGGATACGGTCCTTCGAAGCCAGCCACATGAAGAACTGAATGCTGGGTGGGGTAGAGTTTTCCAGATGAACTCCGATGCTGGATGTGCAGGCATGTACTAACTTTACTTCTAATATCTTAATCCATTTTAAAATACAATAATGTCGCTTGCTATACACTAATCACATGTTAATAACATTATTAAAAAAATTTGCGCTGCATCATGCGAGCCTGGCTCTCTAGAAACACAAATGAATCCATATCTAGCGAGCCATGATGTGGGTTGCATTTTGCATCGGGGGAGTCAGGCCCAGACTCTTGTACAGGTAACCAAACACGCTGAAGTTGCATATGCAGAGCATGTTATCCTGTATACGGCAACCAAATGCCCCCTATCCTGCTCTAGCCGGCCTTGGTCCTGCATCTCGGACCTTTTGGGCGTGCTCACCGCCTCGCATAAGGAGCGGCGCAAAGCTCAGGATGCTCGAGTTCCCCAACGGGATCGTGCTCTCCTGGCCGAGATGATCGGCCTTCCGCTCATGGACAAGGTGCACTCAACGTTGATGCTAAGAGGAAGACCGTCACCGGTGCAGACAGATCCATATCGAAGAGCTAAGGAACATGGCCTCACGCTACAGAACTTCAAGTCTATTCACGAGAAGCAGGAATATGCATTCATTCGTCCATTCGGGGTCCGTTGCAAGGAAGTACTCCCTCCGTCTTAAAATAAGCGTTATTTTGAGTTTTCATGCTACAAGTTTGACTTAATTTATAAAAAATACGTATAATTTATATTTTTAAATAAATTTAAAAAAAATAGATGAAAAAATCTTTCTAATGATACTAATTACTTAGTATAAATATTTATATATTTTGATATATAATTATTAATAATTATTTTTTAGAAAGTAAGAACGACACTTATTTTAGGATGGAGGGAGTACCGTGTGATTAGGCCGCCGACCATCTCCGTCGCAAACTCGACAGACGTGGGGGCCCTGACACTGACATTGCGGACTCCCGATGTGAGCAAATGATGAGCGGGGCGATGTTCTGAGCCACATCTTGCCAGTTGTTGCTTGGTTTAGACTTCAGATGTGGTAGCCATAGGCTTTTATAGTTGAGAAAACATGCCACGCTTGATACATTAGGCCTCCTTTAGAATAGAGAATTCATGAAGAAATTTGTATGAGTGTAAGCCTATAGAAAATTTTTCTATATGGCCCTTTGGAAAACGAAAGACTAGCCTTGAAATCTTGCAAAATTTCTATAAATTGGCTCAATTCATAGGAACTTTGTAGAAAATCTAACATGGTTCAACCTCTTGTTAACTTTTTTCCCTCTCTCTCTCTCGTTCTCTGAATTCTATTGTTTCTGGCAGTTGTTTCTACTCTAGTCACATTACTGTGTTTAGTGTTTTCTTTCATATATAAGTGCT
>CM041644.1:15767545-15777635 GCA_023333625.1 Bothriochloa decipiens | reverse complement strand
TTGCTTCACCCAAAATGTTTAACTTAAAAGAATACTTTTGTGACAACATGATTGTGTGCTAGTGTTACACTCAGGTTTCAATTCATTGAGTGCAATCTAAATATAATAAAAATAATAACAACAACAATAATAATACTACTATTATTAAAAGCAGAGTGTTTTTTTTTTTCACATGTCATCCCTTCTACCTAATGACAGGTGGCACCTAGCTGCTCATGCGCCTCACATGGCCAGCCAGAATCCACCAACACTGCTAGATTTTAAGATCATCTATTGTCCTAGATTAATTCAAACAGCCCGTAACAAATATACGATAAAATACGACGATTGTATTTGTAGTTCACTGAGCCATCTGTTAAAGTAGTGATGATGAACATGGAAATACCTGAAAGAAAGGAAGTAATGCCTCATCCACAACTGTATTGCTTTCATTGCTTGTGCTCTTCACATCAACAGTCTCATTTTCGCAATCCAAATGAGGGTCATTGTTACATGAATCATTCTTGAAGAAATTGATTAGGAAGTTAAGTTGCTCTTGATCAAGATGCAACTGTAGAGGCAAAATCTCGAGATGGAGCCTGCAAAATTTAGGATAGCGCAACAGAAGAGAATCAATTGTAATTGTAATATCAAGAGAGCACAAAAGTGAGAAAGAGTATTTCATATTTTTTCTATGAAGAGCTCTTAAATAAGAGCACTGAAAACATGCTTGTAGGATGGTGGTAAGTTTTCCAGTTGTGAGGCTACGAATCAGGGCTCAAACCCGTGTAAGTATGGGTTAAGACCCGGCTTCTGGCAACAATGCACCTGTAGAGGTGAGAGCCGGCTTTTGCGTGGCCTTTTGTCGACTTTTGAAGCAATGTCTTTTCAGATGTCTCTTTTTTTTCTCCCTGTTTAAGCTACAACATACTTTTTAGACTAAGCAATAAAAGGGGTTCCCAAAGGCTCCCTACACCCTCCAATGCTTATGCCCTCCCTCCCTCTTGCCTAACCCTTTGCCAAGACAGACCAAGTATCATCAATGTCACCTAGTAGTGGGTACAAATGCCTTATGCCTCAAATTCCCGTCTCCAGTGGGACACATTTAGAGCCTCTTATGCATAGGCCCTACCATTTATGTTTACTCACTTATGCAAAAACATAAATCAGCAAGTGCATACTTCCTTATTCCATAACTGATCTGCAGCCACTACATATGTTTTTCAACTGCAATCTACCCAACCAAAGAATGTGTTCCTATAGGTATGAATGGCACAAATAATCTTTTGAATCAATTGAGTATATGGCAAAACTTAGTATGGATTAACAGAAACAAGCTAAGGGTCTTTTTTCCATCATATGAATCCAATCTTATGTCGAAATGTAATACTTCATTTACCTGTAGTCTTCCAAAGGTGCCTGTGGCTCGGGCCTCACAGACTCCAGTTCTAACCTGAATGCACTGGAGCAAGACTCTCTTGGGTAATCCTTTGAATTGTAACATCCAAGAACCTTTTTAAAAGGATAAGAATTATTAGAAATCATTAGCCATGGCAATAACGCTAGTTTCTAAATATAACTTGCTAATATATAGACATACCAGTTTCCATGGAGCATGGATACTTTGATCACAAAGAGTTAAGTCCTCAGCAGCTACGGATAGTTTAGATATAGAAACATCCCCATCTGGATACATGTCAACTTGGATACTGAGCCCTCTCAAGGTAAATTCCAGTGAAGAGCTCCTATCTCTTCCATCTGTGCATGGTAAGCTAGTCGAATCTTTCTGAGGTAATAACCAGTCATCTCCAGCATACATCCGCCACTTCACATCTATATCATGAATATGAACCTTTCCTTTCAGATTACAATATTCATCAGGGTTCAAGCTGCAAACAGAAGCCACTTCGTGTTGAAGTACTTGCTTGTTTTTCTTTTTGAAAACATGATTCTCAACAATTGTTAAGGGAACATTGTTATACCATCCAGCATCTTCACTTTCCTGGGTTCTACGAGAATTATCACCAGATTTACATTTATGCTCCTCATCACATAGAGTTGATATTGATTGATGAAATTCAGGCATATAATATGAGTCAATGATTTGATCAGGACAGGCGTTCTGTTCTAATGATGTTTGAGTAACATTGCCTTCCGGAGTAGATCTAAGAAATTCGTGTGAAGTGGCCGCATTCAGCTCAAATCCATCATCCGTCTCACTGCTATTAAATAAATGATGGCAATTGGTTTCCCAAAAATTGTTGTCCAAGCAGTCCTCTGTGTAAAAAGCATTCTCAATAATATCATCAAGCAGTCCATCTGACTGGTAATCCCCAGAATCCGCCGAAATCTCCAAGCTGCTCTCAGACTTGTCTGATGCATCAGCAGCCATATTTTGCCTGTTTGCCTGCTGAACACTATTCCACCTAGACTGTAGATGATCTAAAGCATCCTTCATATCTGGACCATATAGCTGCTGGAGTTGGGATCCCAAACCAATAAGACCAAGAGTTGTGTCATGACATGTACCAATATCAAATTGGGAATCAGATATTTCAAGCTTCCAAAAGGAAGAATCTAGTCTTAGAGAAGCTTCAATGAATGTGTTCTGGGCAACCTTAGTATACCCTGCTTGACGAAGGTAGTCTACACCATAACTGCAAGTAGCATTTGTTGAGCCAGATGATTGAGAAATAAGGACCCCAAGATCACGTAACTGGATATCAAAATCAGTAGCTGCAGAGGCTGATGAAGATTTATTATGGAGTTTAAATGATGATGCAGCTAAAAGGCATGAGAAAAACTTGCGGTCGGCTGCTCCAGCACTGAGAGTGGAATTTTTGAAATAAGGTTCATAGCTAACAGCAACATCAGCCAACTCGAGAAATAAAGAAGACGAATAAGGTTCACCAGACTGATAGCTATTTACTGTGTTACTATCATCTGAATTTTCAGTTCTATCTGAACCTGAACTGAACAGCAGGCATATCGCATTGATCCAATCCATACGGCCACCAGGTGCTATAATTGTACCAGAACGAACATCAACCGAAGTGTAGTTCTCTTTTAGCTTTGGGTTCCTGATGTGGATCACAGAACAGCCAGCAGCACCAATAGACAGCACATTAGTACCCTCACCATCACCCCTCCTGCGGGCAGATTCCTTGCAAGCCACTACAAGAAAATCTTTACTTTCTCCAGGGACTTTATCATTCTTAGCACCAACAGAGCCCCAAAGCTCACCTTCGCCATGATTCACCCAAAGAAAACTGGCATTGTTGAGGCCTCCAACATTTGAACAGGAGAAAAGAGAAAATTTTGAAACTTTCAACCTAAGATAGTTCCAGGATCCTTCTAGTTCTGCTTGTAATAAAGGACCAACTTCCACTGTTTCATTCAACTCGGTGCAAATTTCCAAGATACTGCATTCAAAAAGGACAGATGTTTGAATGTAGATATCATTGATCAGAACAGAATGGTCCTTGGAATTTCCAGAAATGCTTGTTTGTTCATTTGATATTCCCTCAATGACATGATCTAGCAGATTATTTAGTAACTCACAATCCTTTTTACTAAGTTGAACTGAGACACATGAAAGTTGAACATGAAATAAGAGCTCAGTGCTCTTAAGGAGCTCCTGGCGCATACTAGATCCTGTCTCTGCAAGATCATGTGTTGAAGAAGGGGAAATGCCAGCCCATTTGCTGTTCTGTTTTTTAGTAATCTTTTCGTCATGCAGCTTTGGCAAACTCCAAGCATTGTTTAAAATCTCAGGGCCAGTTACAGCATACTTTCTCCTGATCAGTGTGATGCCAGAGTCATTATGACTTGCTCCAGTAACAGAAAGAATCTTCATTGTGGAGAAAGTTCTACCAACCAATACATTATTGACTGGCTTAACCAAATATACGTCAGTGTTCCCTAGAGCCAAATGGAATGAGGTACACGGCTTACTAAGATGAGCCTCATTTTGCATTTCATTTTGAGATGCAGTTCCTACCATGTTCAGACATGAAGTGTGGTCAACCACCAGGAACTTATCCAGGACAGATGGGTGGCTCAAATCCCATGAAAACTCAGATGGAAAGCACAGGACAATTCTTGCTGGTGATAGGGATATCTGAACTTTTAGACTTCCACTTGAGGACATGTTTGTGCTGTTAGTAAATCTGTTTCCTTTTTCGTCACCATCCTTTTGAATTTTATGCTCTCCAAGTGAAAAGTCAGACTCAACTTTACTTACAAAACTCAGTAGCATGTATATCGTATGGAAGTGCACCCATAAAAGCAAAGGAGCCAAATGGATCGACATAGAAGTTGAGCTTACTAAATTGCCATCTTGATCTTTGGTACTGACATCATAATAGAATGTGCATTCGCCAAAAGTTTTTAGCAATTCAACTCTAGTCAATTCACTTGAACTATTGCCACAAAATTCATAGGTTTCCACCGAGTGATCTCCAGCAGCAAACAGGCACTGAGGGAGGGAAGCTTGAACTCTTTGCCGTAAGTTATTGTTCAAGAAGTGGTTACCAATGTTTGAATTATCTGAATTATTGTTTCCAGTGCGGTAGTATTCATCAAGCTTAATTTGGGCAATCGATGCCTTGAATCTTACATTTTTTGGATAAGTCTGCAGATATCAACAAGAAAAAGTATTAAACACCAGGCTTGGTGAAACTAAAATGATGCATGGACTAAGAAGCACTGTTGTACCAGTACAGACAAAATGAATACCTGTAGATCAAGGTGAATGTTCTCACACTTGGCTTTGAGATGATGCATATTTAAGCTGGAAGCTGTAGCAGGAGATATAATTGATTTCTCAAAATGCTCAGAGGAAATGCAGCTCGAAAACATTTCAGAATTTCTCATATCATCCACTGCGCTGACAGGACCCATGGAATTTTCGATATCTGTGTCATCACCGAACAAAAGAAGAATAGATACCTCGGTGATGGAGGCTCGTAAGGTCCTCTCCACAACTGGTTCTGTTACCAAATGAAAAGTAAAATAAGTATAGTCATATACATGGATGATCTGATCAATTCAGTGGCAAAAGTAAAATACTACACCTAAATGGTTCCATAATTGAAATAAATGCAACGGTTTTGTTCATGCCTGTGGTACTAACAGATGGCCATGATAGTGTCAGAAAGCTTTACTCTTAAGTCACTTCTGTTGCTATTCATAATAAACAAGTGTGATCAACATAATAATGTGAATTTAGAACATGGTATATAAGTTATGATGAAACAGTGTTTCTTGCACGAATTGAGAACTGCGTCCAATGTTAAGGGTGTTTTTTCATACATTCAGTCAACTAGTTTACTCTGTTAGTTAAAATCCGTTTTTCAATTTATAATACTAAAAAAAACGTTTTTAACAACACCATCAATTGGATCAGAGGTCCAGAGCATGTTCCATCATCGATATACTTAGGTGCTAACAGTACAATACATAATTACATATTCCAGTCACAAAAAAAAGCCCTATTGGGACACAGGCACACAGCAGTAAATGAACTAAGCTTGACCAACAATATCTCGATGAATGTTTATAGTTTAGCATGTACAGATTCAGATTGACAAATACTTTAATGACATCACAACTTATTGGTTAAGAACATATATATCAACAGAAATTGATGGGAAAAGCTGTGTTTTGTAGACTGTCCATGTAAAGGATGCCACTGTTTTTCCTAAGCAATCTATTTAACATGGATATAGTTTCAAGAGTAAAAAAAAAAATGGCAGATAAAGAAGCTACATTATTCATTCATAACCAAAACCAAGAAGAGTGGAAGGTATGGCATAACCATTAGTAAACTGAAAGTAATACACCAAAGTTAAAATGAATACCTTTAGGTACTTGATCAGATCCAGAAGCTAAAGTGGATGCAAAACTTATGGCATTGAACACTGAACACGTCCAGTCCCATATACCACTGTTTCCTAAACTTGATTGGGAGTTCCTCAATTCCTCAAAACATTCAAAGAACTGATCAATGCTGTCAGAAATAACAAGGGATTAGTAATTAGAACAGCCCCCAAAACAACTTCTTTTAAAAAAAATAGCATGCTTCCTTCAACAATATAAATAAATGAAATTTAGAAAACAGCAATAAACTCTTATGGAAGCATTACTTAAGTGCGAAAGCAAACGGAAATTTATGCAAAAGCCAAAGAAGAGAACTAATGCATTTGACCACTAGAACTCCTGGCTATATCAAAGGCTCAGAGAAATACGCAAGAACATAATGTCAATGGCCCTCTGCAAGTTGCCCTGTTTTATAAATTATAAATACTTGGATTCAAAGAATGCAGTAAAGAACAATTCGAGAAAGAAGATAGCAATAAGTGGGTTGTGTGGTGGCCACAAATGTGAAGAAATGAGAGAAAAAGCTGTTTAGTGTTTACAGTTGGAAAGCATGCACAGACCAATGGACTAATTGTGAAGACCTTATAGCTGGTAAAGTAAACAGAAGCAAATTGTGGTATAGCAACATTGACAATAACACAAAATCAATTTCAAGGTGCACTATGAGAGTTAATTAGAATTTCAAGGAATGAAATGTAGGGCAGAAACAAACCTTTCATCACAATCTGAATCAGGGTCGCCTAGATCCTTACGGGCAACAGGCTCCATCCAGTCTGTTATCACATGTGCCCTTGTAAGGAAAGAATCTTGAATTTTATCCTGCCTGCTTCGAGAAAATGTGCTCTGTGCCAAGTATTCACTGGTGGCTATCACAGAATCTGAACCTGGCTTCAAAGAGCTTGAAGCAGGTGGACAGAAGGCAGAGCTGGAAGAACTAATAGGGATATCTCTAGTACTATGAACACAATTCTGTTCGTCTGCTGGCTTTCTTTGGAGAGAATCCCATACATTCATGATCCACCGGATGCTGCTTAATTGTAACCGTAATTCTAACGAATCAACTGATACATCCGCATCAATTTTCTCAAAGTTCAAGCACCCCTTATTCCATGGGATGCTTAAGTTCAGCTTCCCTGAGAATCCGCCGATGGGACCAGTTAAGACTGCAGTAGTACTATGACGTGCTAAAATGTCAGCTGTTTCTCTAACTGGATCATTTTGAAGCACTGCATCGACATCATCCATCTTCAAAAACTCAATGACCACCTCATGGAAAGTTAAAAAGTTGTCCAGTTTAAATAGACCGAGCTGGGTTCCAAATTCCACCTCTTTAATTCGGAAAACTAGAGATCGACTAGTTTCTGGGAGTCTACTATTCAAACTGATTTGAGGATCAAATACGACATAGACATGCTTTAACTTGATATTAAAGCTTGTCAGAAACCATTTGACGGCACTGGCAATTCTCTTTACACCTTCATCCACATCTCGAGATACAGAAGTGGAACACTGATTACTCTCGGAATCATTTCTTTGGGTCTTGACTAATGTCTGTGTCTCACTGGTACTACCAGAGACAGAGCATTCAGTATGCACATCATCAACTTCACTTGCAACAGATGGAGCAAGCAGAAGCTCCAATTCTTCAACAACAATCTCGCAGCTAGCAGCGAATCTAACCAGCAGGGATTTTATCGATCCTTCTTTCAGCGTAATAGGGGATCCTGATAACTGAAACAATACAGGAAATTAACTGATGATTTCACTTTAAGACAGGAAGCAAACAATTTAACTTCTGCAGGTTCTGCAGCTTTTTTTTTTTTTTTTTTGGCATTCGAATAAGAGATGATTATGGTATGAAGCACCACAATGAATCAAATTAGAAGAAAAATAGTCAACAAAGAGGACTGAAGCTACATTTCAGTGTGTGTGTGTACTCACTTTACATTTGTAAAATGTATTTAATTTTAGGATGCTTATGAAATAACTGCAACAAAGGTGTGTAGCCTATTCCATAAACTTTTAGGTACAAAACTAAAATAATAAAAAACTACTGAATTATACAATAGAACAACAAATGGAGACTAACCAAAATTGACATAGACATCAATCAAAAAAATTCTACAGCTCCACTTGTTTACCCCACCAATTTTCAGCAAAAATAGCCAAAACCCCTGCCTCAGTACCAACTAGAATTCGCGCCACAAAACAGTGGCCAATGACGATCGGAATTTAATTTAAAATGAAACAACTAAACCCACCCGGCAATCAAATCAATTATTCCTAACTTCAGTACCAAGTCGTTAACTTCCCCACGCCACAATCCGATCATCATCCAGAAAACAGGCGAGCCGCAGTCGGCGATGGAACCATCACAAAACCTAACCCCCACCCTCTGCGCCCTAATCAGAAGCGGGCCGCGACGGCTCCAGTACACATAGAGGGAGAACAGGACGCCCGAACCGCGAGAGCAGGCGGGAAGGGGAGGGCGCGGGAGAAGAAGAAAAAAACGCACGCACCTTGCGGTTGATGAAGTCGGCGTTGAGGGCGAGGTCGCTGAGCTGCAGCGTGCCGCGGCCAAGCTGGATGTCGAACTGGTCGAGGTCGAGGTCGCCGAGGATCAGATCCCCGAGCCGCTTCTTGAGCAGCGACTTGCAGACGCGCTTCAGCAGCGTGTCTACGCGGAGGCCGTCCAGGAACCCCATCGCTCCCCCTTCCGCGGCGGCGGCGGTTGGAGAGAAGGAGGAGGAGGGCTCGCCGGCGACGGAAGCGAGATAGTTTGCTTGGTTCGATTGATAACAGGTTGCCTTTTTCGTATTAGACCCCCGCGGACGGAGGGGCGGAGACGCAGAGTTATTTTATCGCTTTATACTTGCGTCGGCCACCTTGGGAAAGTGTGTATTTATGCGCGCGCAGAGGAAGCCTGTGCCACTGTCCGGTGGGGCCGGGCCAGCCAAGTCGGGTTCCAACTGGACCCCGTTTTGATGATGGCGGGGGTGACGGCAAGGCACGGCGCGCGGCGCAGGTCGCTTCTCGGCCCGCCCAAGTTGGTGCCGGTGCGGATCCTCCCCGTCGGCGGCCGATTCCTCCCGGTCAGCCCGTCCTCCCCGGGCTATATGCGGCAAGCAGGGCGGCGCGGTGTGGTGTGGTGACTGGTGAGCGGTGGGGGAGGGCCGCGCGGTGAGGGGCTGAGGATGGGGACGGCGGCGTGGATTCGTGAGGGTTGGGGAGACGAAAGAGGACGACGCGGTGGGGAGCGGGTGCGAGGAAGGGCGGCGGCGCGCGCGGTGGGGGCCGAGGCCTCGTACCACTAACGGACCTAATATAACGGTGTAAATAAATAAATAAACATTATTTCCATCCCATGTCACAAGCCCAACAAAGGACGCATCCTACAACACGTGATGGAACGATCTCAAAACGCACGTTTAACAAGTTTTAGATTAGCCGTTACATATATGTCGGTTTCAGACTGCAGTCTTGGAGTGACCAATATATTTTATTATTTTTTTGAAAAAATTACTATAATAAATAAATCAATGTAACTTAAGCATCTACTCCCTCTGTCCTAGATTATATTGTATTCTAGCTATTCTCAGACAAAATAAAAGAGATAACAATAGACACATGTACCTCTTCCTTAACTTCCTAATGTAATTAAATCTGATTCGATTTCACATGATTAAAAGGAGCAATCTAAGTTCTCTTATACAAAATAAGAAGAAAACAACAATCAACCAATCACACACTATTTTTATTAAGAAGAGAATAACATCATGTTTCTCAAATGCACAATATTTAGAGACACCAACCAAAATGACTTGGCATATAGATGAAAATCTACTTTAAACAAACCATACATTAGAGTATATTGTAACTTGCTTGTGCAATGTCTACATAACTAAATATTAAAACTATCTCATAATTTATAAGCACCAAGCTTTTCACTTAATTAATGACCTTCATTCACCTAGCTTTCTCCCTTCACACACCGGTTTGGAACACTCTTGGCATCCAAGTTGGGTAACAGCACGTCGATTACTGACTCTACCCAAGCCAGGAGACAAAAGCTGCTAGCTAGCATGTAAGGCTTTGTGGTGTGTCACGTTGTATGATCTCTCTCACTCTTTTGTGTAGTTGCACTGTTGCAGCCACGAGGGAGCCCCGGCTTGGGTTCTTGTTGAATTAGCTTTCTCAAAACACCGATTAAATACATACTTACAATTAATGT
>CM041644.1:15753602-15765038 GCA_023333625.1 Bothriochloa decipiens | reverse complement strand
GCGCGCCCTGCTCCGGCTGCGCCTCGGTCGCGATCCCGTCCGCCGTCCGCCATTCGCCGTCCGCCGTCCGTATATGAATTCTCTTCTTTAGACGCTGTATCATATTCCGTATTTCAGAAAGGTACAAATAAGAAATTCACATGTCATTGCTCCTCTGCTCAACCTGCTTGGATAGATACAACTAACTACAGATATCTCTTGCCAGGCTGTTTATCACATGCCCACCACAGAAAATGATATGCCCTCGGGAAGCATCCCATTAGCTCTGCAGTCACTTTTTTATAAGTTGCAGTATAATGACAACAGTGTATCTACACAGGAGCTCACAAAATCATTCTGGTGGGATATGCATGATTCATTTATGCAACATGATGTACAGGAATTGAACAGAGTTCTTTCCGAGAAGTTGGAAGATAAGATGAAGGTTTGACGTCTGTAAGGTCTTTCCTTTTTATATCCTCCGGTGTTGTTTACTGAACCGTTGTAGCTCTGACTGAATTATGCTTGTAAAATGTTGATTCAAGGGAACTGTTGTGGAGGGCACAATACAACAATTGTTTGAAGGGCACCACATGAACTACATTGAGTGTATCAACGTGGATTTCAAATCAACAAGAAAGGAATCCTTCTATGGCAAGTGATGATGATGTTTCCACATGAGTAGCAAAGTTCAAGCTGGACTGTTGTTTAACCTAGTTGTATATTCTAATGCAGATCTCCAGCTTGATGTCAAAGGTTGTCAGGATGTCTATGCTTCATTTGATAAGTACGTAGAAGTGGAGCGTCCGGAAGGTGACAACAAGTATCATGCTGACAAGCATGGCCTGCAGGTTAGTATTATGGATCCTGTAATAGTTAAACCCTCTTCCTCTCAGGCAGCATGACCGCATAATCACCAGACCATTGAAAAACATCAAGCTGAATGTAACCAAGCTCACATTTGTTTAACAGCTACTACCTAAATAGAATCGCTGAGACAAGGACAAACTATATTCTTAAAGCAACTCAGGGAATGCTACTCAATACCACAATTCATTCAAATATATTTATACGGTTTTGCTATGATGCATCACATGTGTAAAGCGGGACATTAAAAATGCTAAATTATTGACAAAGCAGTTAAGTAGAGGGTAAAGGTCATCTTGTGCATCCTCAAAGTTCGAACTTTTCAACATTTCAAGGCAATCATTTCATGCCATATAACATTATCCAGAGTGGGTAGATTTGTGGGGTAGTGTAATCATATCACATGCTCGTACTTGTTTCTAGTCCCGTTGGTTTGAGACGTCATGATGTTAACATTCATACCTTATCTTAAGTTATGATGATATATTATATGTATTCTTATCTTAAGGAGAGATCTTAAGAGGCATTTAATATTAATAGAAATACTTCATAATGTGGCATTGGATTATTCTATTTTGTTTCAATTTATTTGGTGTGAAATTTTTGGGTATCTGGTGTCATCCAGACTGAGCACAGTTTTTGCTAATTGGTTCCTGCTATGTACTGGATGGAGCAATGCTAAATTATTTTGGTCAAGTCAAACATAGGCTGCCATAAAAAATGACTATATTGTGATAATGCATTGCGCTGTTACCCTGGGTAAGTGGGTATGCTACCATACACAACTAACGACGATATCTTCTAGGGTGATTGTGGTAAAATTATTTTTGTCAATATTAACTGGAAAATCTGTGCTGCTTAAATACTAACTCATGCATCTGGCTGTTATATTTGTAATCCACGGTAGCCTTATGGAAAAGTCTAGCCTCTGTATCTTTTGTTTTCTTTGATTGAAGCTATTATTTTTCGTGATTTGATTTGTCATTTTGGACTGTTGTACCACTGTTAAGTTACTCTTTAGATGATGTCAACAAGTGTGCACTTGAAATTTAATTTACAATAATATGACTTTATTCAAACACTGTCCTTTTTAGTTAATGCAACTCCAAACTTATGTTTATATGCATTAACTTTTGAGAAGTGCATTTTTCACATTTCAAACATCAATAAAGCCTTTTTGTTACAAGCAAGTCGAGTAGGCTAGAGATTAGACCCAACAAGAACAAACACAAAAAAGAGAAAGATAAAGGATCTTAAAACCCATATACGTTTTAACATCCTACACAAAAAAGAGAAGGATAAAGGATCTTAACATCCTACACTCGCAAGATATACGTTTTTTCCTTCTTTTTTATGTTCTTTTTTCATGTGAAAATATTACTCCATCGGCTTGCATAAACAAAAATGTGTTTATATGTAACAAAGTTCCTGAAGTATTTTGTTTCCTTTCATAATTTTGTTTATTTTTAGCATGTTATAAGTTCCTTACCATCTGCGGTGAACCACAGATAAATGATCGCTATGAAGTCCCACTTCAATTGGATCTTGAGAGAGATGATGGAAAATATTTATCTCCTGATGCTGACAGGAATGTGCGTAATCTTTATACCCTTCACAGGTTAGTGATATATTTTTAGATAATTTTATGTTTACTTAGAGTCATTAAGATTTGAAATCCCAGTGTTTGGAGATGCCAAGCATTGATATACTGGTTATCTTTTTCCAGATGTTTTTTTTGTGAATTTCCTGGACTCTGATAATCACAAAGGAGATGTTGCTGACATTGTCATGTGTTGCTTAGATTTTGTAGCTTGTCAGATGTCAATAATATTTTCGCTATCCAAGCAATAAGATGTGTAGTTTTTGATCAGATAAACAGCAATGGTTAAAAAGGGGAGGCCAAAGTGCTACAATGAGAAGAGATGTAGACGATTTAGTTAAAATTTAATAAAAAGTGTTAAATGGATGCAATTTATGATGATGCATTTCTGTTGATATTTTATATCAAGGCAGCTCATAACAATCACTCTTACAGTGTTCTTGTCCATAGCGGTGGTGTTCATGGTGGACATTATTATGCTTTCATACGACCTACACTTTCTGATCAATGGTATGCCTCCTTAATCTTAGAAACATCTTGCATATACTTGTTTGACGACTAGTTCATTTGTTCATGTCAAGTATTCACTGGAGCAAAAAATTCCCAGGTTCAAGTTTGATGATGAGCGTGTGACTAAAGAAGATGCAAAGAGGGCACTGGAGGAGCAGTATGGTGTTGAGGAGGAGGTGTGTTTTGATTCCTAAGGCTACAATTATTATCTCTGATATCTTATAAACACAACTTATCAATTCCATTTTGCAGTTACCCTAGACAAATCCTGGCTTAAATAACACTCCGTTAACGGACAGCCTGACGGCTCCGGTGACGGCGCGACGAGCTAGGTACTTGTCGCTTGTGTTATGCTCCTGGACTTGAGTATCGTCGAAGTTGTTGTCATGTATTTCTTCTCTCCGGGATGGACCTAGACTTGTTGTGTTGAACTTCATGTGATGGACCTCGACTTGTGGTGTTCGACTCGTTGGACTTCATGTGATGGTTGTAATGGACTTGTGGTGGTGATAAGATATGCTATTGTGAGATATATGTGTTATTGTGTGTTATTGTGATATATATGGTGACGGTGGTGATAAATGTGATGAAATTGTGATATAAATGGTGCTACTTGTGCTCCTGGTGAAATTGTATTATAAACTATGCTTTTGCAATGTTTGGATGCAAGAAAACAGAAAAAAAGGAAAAAAAATTTTCCCAGCTTTGCCGAGTGCTTACACTCGGCAAAGCTGGGCAGTTTGATCAGGAAGTTCCCAGCTTTGCCGACTGCAAAGCTAGCAGTCGGCAAAGGGGTCATGGCTTTGCCGACTGCCAGCTGGAAAGCAGTCGGTAAAGCATTTTTGAAAAAAAAAGAAAAACGCCTTTGCCGACTGCCGGCACGTCAGCAGTCGGCAAAGCCGGCCGTCAGGCTGACGGTGCCACGTGGCTTTGCCGACTGCTGACGTGGCAGTCGGCAAAGCCTTTGCCGACTGCATGCCACGTGGCAGTCGGCAAAGAAGCCTTCGCCGACAATTTCTTTGCCGACTGCGCTTTGCCGACTGCCACGTGGAATTGCAGTCGGCAAAGCCTTTGCCGACTGCAATCGTGCCTTTGCCGACTACGAATTGCAGTAGGCAAAGCACCTGAATCATGTAGTGTATGTACCCAACGATGGCCATCTGCCGGACCCGCGGGTGCACGCAGTGCCGGTAGAGCGGGAGCACCGCCGCCGCGCCGTCATCGTCCGGCGGCGCGACCATCTCGCCAAACCGGGCGGAGGCGAACACGTCCCGCAGTGGTCGGTCGATGTGGAAGCCCGTGGAGAGGATGACCACGTCGGCGCCCACCACGTCGACGGTGCGCTCGCTGCCGCCGTCATCCAGGAGGACGAGGCCGTCCGCGTAGAAGCCGACGGAGCCGCGGCACCTCCTGAGCTCCACGCTGCCGTCGTCCACCTTGTCGTAAAACCTCTCCGGGAGTATGCCTATCCGCCAGCCCAGGCTCCCTTGCGTGAAGCTGCCGTCAGGGACCATCCCGTGCTCCTGCATCGGGATTCTCCTCTTGTAGTAGATTTCAGCCAACTTCGAGATAAGCCATCTCTGAAGGATGGACGGACGATGGAGTCGAAGTCGATCGATTAGTCATTATTTTGTGTGTGTGTGTGTGTGTGTGGTTGCATGGCATGATAGCTAGTGCTAGACATAGACTGCTAGTTACTTAGTGTTACCAGTGGTGTCAGTGTCGTGGCCAGAAGGCTAAGCGCGAGCCCCTCCCCGGGCTTGTGAAACATCAACTCGGTCCATCGAGCCGAGGTGAAAGGGATAGCAAGTTTAGGATCCAACATCCAATGGGCGCTTCTGTAGACCATTTTGCACGGTACTTGCTACCTGCCAAACACAAACATCCAGATCGAGCATGCTTTAGAAATTTGCAAAGACGTAGAAGCATGCAACAGGCAATGCAAAAAGCTTTATCAGTTCGATCTGAGTCTCACCGTTTGCCTCGACGCACTGCGCGGCGATGTCCATGGCCGACTTGCCGGCGCCAACCACGGCGACACGCTTGCCCCTGACCAACTCGGCGGCGTCCACGTGCGCCATGGCTGAGTACTCCATGGAATGGAGCACTCTCCCGCGGAATACCTCGGGGCCTCTCCCGTCAGGAAACTTCGGGAGCTTCGCCACGCCATACCTCCCGACACAGAGGATTAGGAAATCGAACCTGTACGTCTATGGAATATATCACCAAGATGGTTATTAGTAGGATCAGCAATTTAGTTCAAGTTCCATATCAACAGACTTATGAGAATATGAATGCATTCAACAGACTACATTCAAATTTCAAACAGACTTAATTGGTTCGGGAGGCAGCTAGTCTCACAGAGTTACGCGATAGTGACAAGCGAAGCGACGAATCGCGCGGGTCACAAAGGATGGCTGCTGGGTCGTATTAGCAGCATGGAGATGCTTGGATTTGGGAGTCTAACAAGAAAGGAGAGGCAGGAGGGGACATTGACAAGGATAGGAGCCTGCCGGCACTACTGGCAAGTAGCGCCTTCTTTATGCGAGGAGAGGCCGGCAGTGACGAATGAATACATATAAATAGTAACTAATTTTGGATTGTTGATTACAAACGGATGGTTGCTGTTCGTTCATCGGCTAAAACGTGTTTGCTTGCAAATTTTGTTGCTGTTGTTGTGCTATTAGTTGGGTTTTAGATCTAGTAGGCTAATAATTAGAGCATCTATCTCCATGAATCTTTATAAAATTTACTCTCCAAATCATCTTTTAGAGTCATTAATTTGAGGAAAAATCATTTTCTATATCTTTTTATATATATACCCTCTAATAGCTTTTCGGTATCTTGCATTGTGTGCACTTTAGACAACCACATCCACACTCTCCATCTTAATTTGGTTACCAAAAAATCCGAAATAAATGATGTCTATATTTGGAGATCAAGTTAAAGAAGCTAGAAAATGTATTCTGCACTAAAATCTATTATGAGGGATATAAAGTCTCTTGGAGTTGCTTATAGCCACATTTTATCTATAGAGGGTGTGCCAATAACTTAGCTGGCCTATTTTAGACTTAGCCTTTTAACTTGGTTGTTTGGATCAGTTAGCTCTTTGTTTTAGAGCTAAGGGATCCAATCCGTCTCCAAGCAGAAACGGTTTTTGGGTGACTCAAGCCTAGCAGCAGCCTATGGTGAAAGCTCCAATTGTCTCTTGGTAGTCGTATACTACAACAGGCTCTTATAGTCATGCATATACTACATTTGTCCCTAGATAGATCAGCTTCTAAAGTTATATGAAGTTAAAGTTTTTCATATTGAAAGCACAAATAATTATGATACAAAGTAAGCACATCATGAAAATATATTTATGTTGTCTAGTCTAATGTTACTAATTTGATATTATAAATCTTTGCGCTCCAATCAAATTTAAACAGTTTAATTTAGAACTACTCTTGAAAGTGATTTCTTCAATGATAGAGGGAGCACATGGTTATTTGCCTTTTAAGTATCGAATGAGAGGTAATGCAAAGCTTAAGAAAACGTGGAATAAACACAGAATGCTTCCAATCCATATACAGTGGATATATTTTTTTTTCCTTTTGGTACCTTGCATTGGGACGGAAACTCTCGTTCTCAATTGTCGATACGTCCAAACGTAACCAAACATAACCAAACGTAACCAAACACTATCCCCGAGCCGACCGTGCCACACCTACCACCACATTTCATTTCTGGCCATGATTGACTTAGCGTCTTAGTCGCCATACACGTCATACCTGAGTGCCGCCCTCCGACTCGCCGTCGCCGTCGCCGTTGCCGTGCCGCACGGTGAGGTGCCACTCGCCGGTGCCGTCGCCGAACGCCTCGCCATTCCCGGACCAGCGTTCCCACGCCGCCACCTCCTGCTCCGTCGCCCCGACGTAGCTGGCGCCGAGCACCCTGCAGCCGAACCGGACGCGCTCCAGGAGGCCGAAGCGCCGCGCGTACGCGGTCATGTACTCCGCCACCTGGTCGTGGCGCGGGAAGAGCCGCCCCTCGTCGGCCGAGGCCGCATCCGCATCGGCGGACGCCGCTGACCACGGGAAGTCGGAAAACCGGTAGGCGGACGCCGGCGTCTGCAGCCTCGTGGAGGCCAGCGTCCGGTTCCACACGCCGCCGACGGCGGTGCCGGACTCGAAGACCACGGGGCGGAGGCCCTTGGCCAGCGCGTGCTTGCATGCGGCCAGGCCGCTCGGCCCGGCTCCGACGATCGCCACGCGTTTCTTCTTTGCGTCCATTTGCTTCTTGTGTTTAGAAAACTTAGCCGAATGGACAGCAGAGGGTTCTCTTCTTCTTGATCTTGGCTTTCACAATTCCGTCTGCTGGTGTATTTGTAAGTAGCTCTGTTGACAAATGTGGCTATGAGTTAGGACAACGTCTGAGGAGCAACTTTCCCTACATTTTTTCCTCTAAATTATGTGGTAAGAGCGAGAAACACATCGCATAAACTGATTTTTTATAGATCGAGGCGGCTATGACATTTTTTTTGCCAGACATAATATAGAGGCGGCTAGGACAATTTTAACTGCGGTTGCCATAAGAAATGTAGCAAGCTGCAAATAGCTACTTAGATGAGACTTCAAAATAATAAGGAAAGAACATTGTAGTCGATTGTGAAATATGAGAGAGTAGTTTATATGGGAGATCATGCTAGACTAGCCAGTGAGAAGTCGCTAGCTATTTGATCTCTCTCCTTGATAGCGAATAGAATTCTTCTTGAACTAGCTATCCGAGAACCATTGAGAACGTCCTAAGAAAGCAGTCATATAAATATTAGCTAGATACAAACTAGTTTTCAGTCAATTAAATAAAAAAAGCGTTTAGACAAGCTAAAATATTACTAGTTTTGATCTATTTTATCTGGCACACAAGCATATAAAGATTCAAACTTTAATAAATAATTAGGCTAACAATTTTTAACTATTATAATACCAACTTTACATGATTAGATTTGTAAGAAGTTATATTATTCAATGATAGTAATATAAATAAACAATGAAAGTGTAATTTAGGAGATTCTGTCTTTCTAAATTGGGTCAGATAAAATAGAATGGAGGGAGTATATAACTTATAATAGAGGAAATACTATTTTATTTGCTCACAGGGCTAGATATGTCTGTCCAAGCGTTGGTGCTAGCTTTTTGGAATCAAGCATCGATGCAATAGCAAATTCAATGCTTATGAAAAGAGGGACAAGCGGATTGGGGCTGACGATTTTTACGACTAATAAGTTGGTTGATGCTGTGTTTTCAAGAGAGAAAACCATGGGCGATAAGTTCAAGCAAACAAGCGCAAACTATCATTTTTTTACCACACTGCAGGTGTTGCATTGTTGTTTGTAATTATAAAAAAAGAGGACTTCTCATGTTACTCCCACCGAGATGTTACTGACACGTGGGTTGACCAAACGTGCGCCTGCATATCATCAGTGGCCATATATCTTGTAATTTGTCCGTTGAAGTATCCGGCGGATGCGCTTGGATGGAGATACAGAGACAGTCAAATTCTCCAATTAGGGTAATATATACCATAAAACAATCAATCATCCGAGTAAACGTCACCCATGATCCTACCGGCACAGAACCTGACTGACGTGTAGATGTTTGCGGCTTGGACTCTGCTCCACCAGGCGGCTGCTCTTGCACACGTGCAAAAGTTAGGTCCATCAATAGAGCATGGGGTATATATTGGGCTTCTATACACATGACTATTAAATTACTAGCTAAAAGGAGTTGAGTTGTTACAGGCAATTTGGAAAGAATGGTCTACCATCTCCAGTTTATCTATTGTTATTAGACCAAATAGCCATACTCATCCTTGAAATTTCATGCAAAGCTCAAATTCATTCATCAACTATCAAAAGGGTCACTTTAGTCCTTGATTTTGTAATTTTGGTTCAATCTCATCCTCTGTCTAATGTCGTTAGCTTACCCGTTAACACGTCTAAGGACTGAACCTGCTCGTCGTTAGCTTACCCGTTAGGCTGTTAACACACGTAAATATGAGGACTGAACCTGCTGGCGCTGAAGTACTGAACCTGCACAATCCAAGCAATCAAAAAGGAAGCGTGTCCAGCCACTATAATTATAAATTCTTCCTTTTATCGTGATGGTTGTACCAATCATTTCAGATTAGTTGCATATACTATTACAAACAAAGTAAATTGAAATATCTTTTTTTCTATAACAAAATATTGGCTTCTTTTTCACGATGTAAGTCAACTGCTGAAGCATCAGTAAAAACATCTGCTGGTGGGAATGCCTCTGTTGTCATTAAGACAAATGCATCTACCGAAGGGAATGCCTCTGTTGCCATTAAGATATTTTCATCGAAATTTACAATTTTCATAAAAAACCATCTTCATCCGATGTCATATTGAAGAGTTATAATTTTTCAAAAGTTTAATCTTGTCACGCCAATGGAGTGGCACTATAAGTTTTTCCACGTGGAAAATGTCGTCGAACCTTGTATCATGCTATGTCAACGCATGTGGCGTGACTGCATTATTTGGTCACGCCAACTGGCCTAGGATAGCGCGACCGAAAGGGTTTGATATGCAAAAAAAAAGACATGGTCATTATTAAATACTGAATAAAAAAGATTAAAATATAAAAATATTCCGTTGGCTGACATTGAGATGTGAGACATTTTATTTTCTCGCAAAATCATTTAAGTTCAAAAATCCTTTCACGATTATCCATGGGCCTACAACCACTTAAACAACTCTGCGGGTAGAGTACATGTGAGATCTTCAATCGCCTGTTTTCATCTCCTAATACAACTGTGCAAACGGAGTGAGCTGCAGGCAAACGGCGTTGAACGGTGGTTGAGATTGAACCAAAATTGCAAATTCAAGGACTAAATTGGCCCTTTTGGTAGTCGAGGGATGAATTTGAGCCTTGGATGAAAGTATAAGGATGAATATGGCTATTTCACCTTGTTATTACTACCGGGAGACAGACGAAGCTTGCACGAAATTCTCAGCTTCCCACCACAAAATATTGTTAGGCCGTGCCTTTATCAAGCCCTATGACAAGCTGACAATACTAGGTCTAGCTAATTCTCCATGGAATATAATGTGGTAGCCGGCACTTGTTGACTGTATGTAATTTATATGTTCCGGTTTGAAGTAAAGTAATAACTGAATGACAAAAAAGAATGAATGAATACGTATGTCAAACTAGTTAAATACAACATCTACGCTAAAATAACTCAGAGAAAGATCCAGGCTAGCCTTTCGTTGGCTCTCTTTTATCAGGAAATGGTCTATGGTCTCGTTTTTTTTAAAGCGTGTCTTGGCATTAGCACATACTTTATTAAGTAGAAGATGAAAATTACATAGGATTGACAGGTAATCCATGAATTACCAGTAAACCCTACAACACAATGAATAACAAGAAAAAGCAAGAAAATGGAGAGGGGAACCTCCACCTAATAGCCCCAACCAACAGAAACCGATAAAGAGAACTAAACACTATAATAGGCAGCAGTGTGGTGTAACCGCGAAAGCGACGACCAAGACGGCAAAGCATCCGCCATAATAACCACCATCGCGTGGCTAAGCTTCCGCGGATCAGGCACTGCCTTACCTTAAATACTCCCTCACGCTCACAGCAGCAAAGCATCTGCATGGGAGGGGGCCCAAACAACAACCATCAACGCGGCAAAGCATCTGCGGATGAGGCCGTCGAGCTCTCGACGGCAAAGCATCCGTCGGAGAGGGGGCCTAAGCGACATACGACAACCATCAACGCGGCAAATCCGCAGATTGGGCCGCCGCGCTCTCGGCAGAAAAGCATCTGTGCGAGAGGGGGCCTAAGCACCGCGGATGAGGCCGCCACACTCTCGACGGCAAAGTATACGTGAGAGAGGGGGCCTAAGCGACATACAGCTGCAGCTACACCTACCACTAGCACAAACCAAAGCGAAAGTGACACAAAAGCACGATTAGGCACTGCAAAGCTGACCAAGGGTCTCGCATATTTATGCCCTTGCTGTCATGTGTGTATGCATAATCATCCAACGGTGGACTGCTGCATAGATTAAGGAAAAATAGTAAGAAAGAAAAATATAATTGTTTCGACACATTGCATAATACTCCCTGCATCTTAAATTATAAGTTATTTCAAAAATCATGGAGAGTCAAAACATTTTAAGCTTGATCAAATTTATTTAATAAAATAGTAACATTTATAATGTCAACTAGATATCAATAGATTTCTTTATTAATTATATTTTTATACTATATTAATTTGATGTCATAAATATTTGTGATTTTTTAATAATTTAACTTAAGATATTTTGACTTTTTCAAGATTTTGGAATAACTTAAACAGAGGGAGTATCACGGTCGGTGTACAAGGCTTCATGGTGGGTGTAGTCCCACCCAATTTCCCCTGAAAGGATCAAGATGCCCAAGAGGGGGGGTGAATTGGGCTAATTCT
>CM041644.1:15642690-15739843 GCA_023333625.1 Bothriochloa decipiens | reverse complement strand
AAAAAAAAAGAAGACCCACAAATACTTTATTTACCTGCCACAATAAATTCCTCACGACTTTGCACCTCATCGAGCACTTTAGAAGGAGACAGATGCCAAGTTGCCAAAAATACCAAGTTGTTTTGTAAAACTCTTGAAGATGATGTCAATATCACTTGGCTTGCTAAATCTACAGGAATATCTTTTGCCCAAATTTTGGCTGCTAAACTTTGGTATGGAAGAATTTAGTCACAGACCAACCAAATCTATATCTTTTCAATAAGTTTAATTTAAATAATCGAGTCTATGTTTTTAAAAAATACCGGTAGCTGTAGAACATACAATATATTTATAGGGATGCGTGTGTGTATGTACAATTGTATGTAGCTACACTACTATGATTTGCAATGAAACAGTAATTTAGAATAAAACCATAGTGAATTACAATTGAGAATCGACGAGGCACGATGATAACTAGCTAAAGTTAAAACAGAGCACCGGCAGTGTGACAAGGTTTGGAATATCCTTTCAACCTCCACGTCGAAATCGCAGCGTGCGGCGTCGATGCACTTCTCGTGGCCAACGACCCCATCAACCCCCGCATGGGGACGGACTCACCCGCAGCCGGGAGCATCGCTTTCTGTCCTCCATCGAAAGGACAACGGAACGGATCGAAGCTAGCTATGTAGACGATGACCTTGACCTTGTAGGACACGTAGATGCTGATGTTGGCTACACGTAGCAGAGGCTCAGACGTGTCCATTTCCTCGTGCTCACCGAGCATGCTTTCACAGTTTGTTTGGCAATCAAACGCGGATCGGAGGATATCTCTGGGTAAGCTAAGATCCAATACCTATAGGTCTCAGCGATCGATTGGGTTACCCAACGAACCCAGCCAAATCAACACTAACTGAAACCAAAACTTAGTGGCCCAAACTATTGAGTATTGACACTACACTTTGTATTTTGGGTAGTGTGTCATCATTGGCTTGACCCACTAAAATCTGCATCTTTAAGAGCATCTCAAAGAAATTTGGTAAAAATAGATAGCTAAATTTATGATTTAACCGACCTTTAAAATAAAAAATTCTTGAAAAATCATAATACTCCAACGATCTTTTTAGTATGACGAAGTTAGATGGCTAGCGACACATGCAAGATATATTCAGCATTCAAGATTTAGGAATAGCCCCTTTTTTTGACAACTGCATATATTATATATTGAGCGGCCATTTTATAATGAGGTCCTCCAAGGAAGACTGAATTACAACGACGTCCTTCGACCGGATAAGAACAAAAGCAACAACGGAGGGGTTGACGATGACGAGTTCACCGGCAAGGGACCGTAGAGGCGTCGATGGCGCATACACCCAGATGGAAAAACCGCGCGAGGCGTCGGTTGAAGGTGGGTCGACGGAGCCGATGAAGAAGAACATTCCAGTCGACCGAAGAGTAATTGTTTTGCCGTCGCCGGAGGTAGAGGATGAAGCTCGATGTCGAATCCCAGGTGAAGACGAAGATGTCGGGCCAACGTCGGCTGATGAGCTGCCTTGTTGGAGGTGGAGGCGAGCTGCGGTGGATGCGAGTCGGAGCGGCGTGGATCTAGCCGAGCAGAGGTAGAGGATGGAGGATCCGTGCTGCAATGGGGGAAGGCGAGAGGATGAGGGGTTGCGATTTCGACGGCCACGATGAAGCCGATAAAGACGGCGACTACGACGGCAGTGGCAGCGCTTACCACAAAAGGCGAAAGTCATAGAGGCACTCAAGAAGCTAAAGCAGACTAAAACTACTATTACTGGCTACTGGAGGCGGAGGCCCCGCTCCCAGGACGGGAGCGGGCCTGTTGGGAGGTGGCGGAGAGGCCTAGAAGGAGCCAAGTTGGCTTTCCCTTCCTATCGGCAGAAGAACTTCGCTCCGCTGGCTGAAGCTGAACCTGTCACACGGCCTCCATGGAATAGCCCATTTACTATTTTACAAAATAAAATTGCAAAAATGTTTGAGCTTAATTTTTATAGAAAAATATAAAAATAACCTACATAACAAGGATAATACTTATGTTGGACTTGCTCTAATAACCAGTAACTACCAACATTCCCTGGTTTGAACACTTCTTTTTCTTCTCTGGAAAGATTCACATGTGCGCTAGGATTTCCTTCTATGAACGAGTGGAAGACAGGAAGCTCAGTGGAAGACGGTGAATTTCTAGCAAGCTTCTATGAACGAGTAGTTGGTCTATTTTAGGTATCTAGAGATGCTCTAAGATAGATTTGTTTCCCAGCCTCGCTATACAAGAGCTAAGGAGAAGGCGAGTGCCACTGTTTAATCGAAAACCTAGAGCATTTTTTCCCCCATCTCACTATGCTGTGTTGTTACGGCTCATCTATGCTTCCGTTGGTTCAACCAGAACCTGCATGGTTCCCTCAAAAAAAAAGACCTGCATGGACAGAAGAGACTAAAATGCCAATCCCTTAGATATCCTTAAATTAGTAGAGCAATACCCATTCCAAACTGGCAATTGGTTATGTTTGTTACAAAATGTACAAGCTGGTGCAACCAAGGAAGGCCAACCTCACACTGAACAGTACTGCACAGTTGGTACAGCATGATTCCTCAGCCTTTCATATTTCATGTATATCAGTTCATGTGCACCAGAGCAACTCAATGCAAAAGGGAGACCACTGTTAGTGCAGATTTCACTGCAGTCTCACAAAAAAAAGACCAGCTGTTTCTTCATGTACCAAGCGGTGCTGAGAGTGCAGCAGAGCAGTGTCAGTCAGTCATCTTGCCACCTGTCCAAGTTGTAAAGCTATCCTGTGAAAACTCCTGCAGGCAGAGGTCAAGTTTAGCAAGTACGGGGAGAAATGGAGAACTGATAATGTAACTGAAAGTACTGGAACCATACAATTTGGCTCAGTCGAAACTCATTAGTGTTGTCAAGCTCAAGGTTTATGTTATCTGTGGGCTCCAACTGCTGGCACTCTTCTAAATCCTTCTTGAAGTCCTCTGTTGGCAGGTGGGCATACGCAGCCAGGCAAGGCTTTGTCACTCTAGGTTCATCTCCACCGCCACAGGAGGTCTGAGACTGACTCAGGAGGAACTCGTCACAGAGGGCGAGTCCTTCTGCCAGCTGCTGAGAGTCTAACAGTTCAAATTGGGAATCACCTTCCCACAACTTTGGATCTTGTGATTGGGGATTATCTCCATCCTCTGCATTTTCAGAGGGTGGGAGGACAACAGTCTCTTCAATGTTTATTTGACAGTTTCTGTTAACCTGCACATTAGGCCAAAAAATATATATTTCTAATTGTATTTTTAATCATCAAAAATCAAGTTAGCAGTATATGTTCTATTTTCTGGTTCAACTTACCTGTCTCCTACGAAGTTCTATTTTCTGGTTCAACTTACCTGTCTCCTACAAACTGCATAGAATAGATAATGAACACAAGAATATTCAGTTACCTGGTAAAGATTATGCTCAGGATTCTGGACAACTTCTTGGATTGTACCAACATGTTCCTCAACGGGCACTGTAGTTAAATCAGGAAGATCTGCTTCAGCAACATTTGATTCCAGATCATCCGATGTGGTTAGCTCTTGAGCATTCTTGGGCAATGTAGTAAATTCAGGAACATCTGCTTCAGCAACCTTTGATTCCAGATCATCCGATGTGGTTAGCTCTTGAGCATTCTTGTCCTCAGGTTTAAACTGTTGCTGAAAAATTAATTTGGAGACAACATATTCACCATCTCTCTCATCCTCTCCAGTGCCTAGGTGGTACTGGTGAATCACCCAATTGGTCTTTTCTGCCTTCCCACCCTTTGCCAGGCTCACATAAAGCACCATTATTTTCTTACAGCCAAGCTGTTCTCCATTAACTAATACTGGCTTCGTCTTGCCTGTCTTGTGCCAACGGACATCAGCATCATCAGTGTTTATCTTTCGACGCTTCCTAATCCCAGTGTTGTAGGCCTTAAATGTTTTGTGGAAGAAATGTGATACACTTCCATTTTTCTTAACACCTGAAATGGACAGAGTCGACTTCTGAGAGTTGGAAAACAAGTGGAGTATGAAAGCAAGAGTGTTCCAACAGAACACGAAATGTCTGTTTGAAAAAAGGCAGTAACAATTCAAGAGCTGTACAGGTTGTTGCTTGGTGACATGGTGGAAATCTAAATGAAAAGTAAATACGACATTTGAGTGTTGGAAAACAAGTGGAGGACGAAAGCAAGAGTGTTCCAACAGAACATGAAATGTCTGTGTGAAAAAAGGCAGTAATAATTCAAGAGTTGTACAGGTTGTTAATTGTTGCTTAGTGACATGGTGGAAATCTAAATGGAAAGTAAGTAAGGCTTTTTCCCAGGCTAAATGCAGGCCATAGGGTGCTATGAACAAAAAGGAGTGCCACTGGACAACAAATTACTAACAAAGATAAGCACTAGCAAAAATGCCCGTGTGTTGCAACGGGACGCATGTCTGTTGTATAATTCCTATACCGATAGTAATAAAATATCTTTTTTATTGAATTTATTAGTTACATTTAACCCAATGTTAAATAAATGAAATAAATTATAAGGTCGGTCGCCTGGCTTGCTAGTTGGTCCGTGGAGACGTATTGAGAAGAGGTGCAAGTGGGGGACATAGCAGCCACAGTTAATACCAACTAAAATTTATATTTTATATCTTTCATTCATACTTCCTCCATCCATTTATCAAAGTAATCTTACCAAAAAAAATCTCCAAGAATTAGAGTCGTTTAAGCTAGGACCGTGGTTTTCACCTCATCCCAGGCTCATGCGGCTCCTCCTCATTGGCCGAGTTAATTCAACAGTCACCGGCAGAGTTAAAAGGAAGCAGCTATTAATGGGAAACACTACATGCGCCGCTCCTCCTTGGTCATTTGGCCTGACCCTAAAACGACCCCAATAAATGAATAAAGCGGGAGTATGTCATTTGGTGATTATGTAACCTAATTAAACAAAAATGAATACGCAGTATCATTCTCGGCGGGAACTAACTAGTAGCTTCATAGACATATCAATGGATGATCATTGGAACTAATTAGTACTTATTGACCTCTATTTACAATAATATAATATAATAACTACGAATAAATATTTACGACAATTGTGTTAACACATGGGGATATTTACCATGACGTTATAGTAAATCATATAGTAAGTATTTACTATAATCTCATAAATTAGTATAGTAATTATCATGGCTACAAATAAAATTATTCTATAGCCAGCTGTACAAGAGTAGTTCTAAGTCTAGCCGTAGATATATTTTAATATTATTATATATAATATATGCAATATCATATTTTTATAGTTATATTTTTTCGTCTTGCTAGATTATTTTAATACACGTAATACCATATTTTTATAGTTTGATTTATTATTTGTATTTTGTTGTCTTGCTAGATTATTCTTATATATATACATATACATATACTTATCAATACTATATTTTTATAGTATTTTTGTTTGGCTAGCGGATATGAGTATTTGAAATTGTTACGAAGTTAAATAAAAAAGCTTTGTTTAGCATCACGTGAGCCCTTGTGTTGTGGTGGTAGCATCTTGTAATTGAACAGTGGAGACCAAGGTTCAAATCCTAATGATAATGGCATTTTTGTTCTTTTCGCCGGCGGACACAAAACGGAATAAAAAAGATCGAAAAAAGGCAGTAATAATTCAAGAGTTGTACAGGTTGTTAATTGTTGCTTAGACATGGTGCAAATCTAAATGGAAAGTAAATAAAGCTTTTTCCCCACCTGCAGTTTTCCAGGCTAAATGCAGGCCATAGGGTGCTATGAACAAAAAAGAGTGCCACTGGACAACAAATTACTGACAAAGATAAGCATTTGACAGTAGCTGTAAACTGCAGATTTTCATGTATGATGTTATCTGAAAGTAAAAGTTCTTACTTACGAACCTTAATCCTGAATAATCCCATAACCTTTCAGAAAGAAGACAGAATTACCTGGAAGTTTCTGTGGATGAGTGTAGCAAATGCCTTCATCTTCCTCAAGCGTTGGAATAAATTCGTCAATGAACGGATGAGGTATTATACTGGGCTCTCCATGTTTTGCCCGTAAGTGCCAGATTAATTCCTGGTCAGACGGATCAAATTTTACACCTTTAGGCAAACCAGGCCACTGGTGAACAACCTGCAGCATAACACAGTCATAAGATGATCGCACTTTAATAGAACCTTTAATACATTGTTTATTTACGTTGATTTGTAGCTAAAGGAATATTCAGAGCTAAAGCCCCATACTGTATATGCAAAAGTCAAATCATTTCAGAAACAATTGGTCTACTAAACATATAAGTTTGTGATGAGCTGGCTCAAAAGAAAGGAAGTTAAAGTGACAAATATAATTATAACATAGATATTTATTCCAGTTCTATAAATAAGCTGCCCAACTCTTTAAGATATGCAAATTATTGAACTTTGTCAATTGCTCATGTATCATTTTTTTATTTACTCCCAACCATGCTTGATTACAGAGAAATGGAAATGGCATATCTACTAGAAAAGTGGAATACTGTAGCTAGCCTGATTCTAGTTGGAACAAAATAGTAATGCACAACCCTTACATCACTGTTATCAATGACATGGCTGCACTTTGGGCACTGTTTACTTGGGTTGCTGATCCATTTCTGTTTACGGGGATCTGAAGACCCAGAAGCATTTTTTATTTTGGTGGCAAATCTTTGGCTGTCAATTATCCATGTTGTCCTGTAGAAAATATTGAAAGAAAAAAATTAAAGCAGGGTTGCTACAGAACACAAACAGCAATGCCAGAATTTCAGTCATTTCTTAACAAATAATCATTGATCATTAACCAATAAAAGAAGACAAAAATCAAGACCACATATTAAATGTATCAAGCAAGGAAGGTAGAAGAACTTTTTTGGCAGGCAGACAACAATTCAATTGCTAGGAGCAAAATTAACTTGCAGTTCCTCAAAATTGCTGTAATAATAATATTGATCAAGCATCCAGTTTCAAACATTCAAGACCACACTCGCCTCCGTTGACTACCATTGCCTAAAGAAAAGTTCAGAAGGTGGCAAAAGTCCATGACATCCGTACGAGTCAAATCTAGCAAACAAGAACAGTTCATGTCCAGCTTGCATAATCTGCCGATCAAAGAAGCAGAACATAAACAAGATTGTTTTTTCCCCACTATATTACCAAGAGCAAGAAAGTGGTCTCTTAAAAAAAAACGAGACAACCAATGACTACACTATCTTGCAAAGAGGCCTACCAAGTTGCCCATAACTAAGCTATCAATGATCAGCCAACGAACCCAAGTTTGAACTAAAGACAAAAATCCAAGAATAGTCAAGCTAGTAGCCAAAGTCTACTGTCGAAACAAGCATTGAAACAATGGTAGCCACAATATCCCTCTGAGTGATACCTGCACTCCTACAAACAGAAGTGGACATAGTACTATAACTATAAATAGAACATATAATTCATTCGTACTATCATTAAACCAAAAAAAAAGTACAGGAACCACATCATTTGTCCAGCACTGCCGTTAACTGCAAAAAAAAGTCTGCCACGCCATCCATTCAGCTGAACTGAAGGGCGCAACACTGTTTATTCACCAAATCGAGCCCGAACAGGTCAAATCTTTCACGAGGTTAGCGATCCTACCACCTTTATAACATGAAAATACGTCTCCTTTCGATCAAAACCAATGAAAAACCAACGCGCATAGGATCCCCAACCAAAATCATCTGTTTTGAGTTTCGATTTGACTGTAGCACAACTGCTGCTGCGCACAGTGGAATCGTGCATTCCCCAGACCACCCCATACTGCAAAAGATTAGCAGCGATTGATAGCGGATACCGATTCCCCCAACACAAATGCCAAACAGGACGCATCCTCCGTATCCCCCGCAGCCCAAAGGCGCTCCCTTTTCCGACATAAGCAGATGACATTGCTTCCTACGAAGAAACGCGGCGGGACGAGAGGAGATGGTCGAATCGGAGATGGGGGCGCACCCTGTCATGGCCGCGGTAGCGCTTACCGCCACGGTCGCAGGGTCCTAGGGTTCCGGCGAGCACGCGGCGGCGGCGGCGTGAGGACTGGTTGGAGCAGGGGGAATATTGTGGGGGGTTCAGACTGTCTTTGTTCTTTTGAACGAGGGTTGACTTGACTTACACCGACCGGGGGTCGACCGGGTCCGGGTGAGTCTAGTGCGCGCCCTTGCGCGCCCTCGCCGAATCACGAGTTGACACGATCAGGAAATTTAGACCGTCGGATGGATAATAATCTGTCCCGATTCATCGATGTTATGAAGTTGGCCCAGCTGATTTGTCTCTCGATGATTTGCCGGCCTCTGGAAGGTTTTTTACACTGTACAACTTAGATGTCCACGGCATGTACGTACTCGAAGGTTTTGTAATCTATGGGCGTGGCTATATGCCTTTAGAGAGTCGAAGCTGCAAATTAGGCTAGGATTCATAAAAGATGGGCCAGATGTGTGGTGAGCTTAACTTATAGTGTAAAATATGGTTATGCCTTGCCTTAGTAGATCATATTTTTGACTCAAATACCTATGATCATAGAATAGTTGTAGCTTAGTTTGTGTCGAGTTAGGATGGTATGTATGATTCTTGAACCCGTCTGATGGTGTTTATAATATTTATGCAATCCTCCTAGCTGAATGAAGAGGGTGGTGCTGCTAAAAAAAGTAAATGACTTTGTTCATCTTTATCATGTATGTTCTTGGATACCAACATGTCATGATTGAGCAAAGGAGCGCGCTGCTAGATTCTTTGAATGGTCACCTAACCTAACACATCAAGGGGTCTACCAAACATACCAAATCTGTTTTGGCCCTCTTCCTTTGTCTCAATCTCGAATCATTGTGTTTTAGTGCTATATGGGAGCAACAAGTCAGTGTTAGTAAGGTTGAGTGGTCTCCTAACCTTATTCATGGTGATTGATCCTCTAGTGTTGCACTTGCTATAATCTTTCTTCCTTGACCATGTTATTGAGGAAAGGTCACTATAGGAACCTAGCCTTGTCTTGTTGTCCTCCTTTTCTACTATTAGTATATCTTGGTGTTGTTAATTCTTTTTCTGTATCCTTCATGTTTCATCTTGTTATGAATTTATCCCTTATTTGGATTAGCTAGTAATATTTACATACTTGACAAGTTATGTCATAATCTCAATTGATTCCATTTGAAAATCCCAAAACCATAGAATAGTTCAAAGTGAAATATTACAACAGTGTAATATGTGCCATGCCACCTTGTAGAGGAATAAGTTGCATAAATGTGTGCATAGTTTAGGATCAGTTTTTACATGGGATCTCACATTTCTTTAGTGATAGATATATGCCTATGAAATTTCCATCTTCTACTTCTCTAATATGTCTAAGGACTAAGTGTGGTCAATATGTATTAGAGTACAAGTCCCACAACCAACCATTAAAACAATGAAATAAAATAAAACAGGGTAAGTCCAGTGCATAGCTGAGAATGAATAAAAAAGCTCAATGTAATGTTGATTTTGACATAGTCGATACAACAAACTAAGGAAAATCCAACAATGAAACAAGACACATACATTTGAAAGTACCACACAATATTTGATGACAATAAAGTTGCTCACACTTTAGCATAAGGGAATACGATGACACTTATGAATTAATAGGCCATCATGCAACTTGGTATATTATATGGTGTGTAAAACCTAGTTCATGTCTGCATTCAACGTCCACTGAGTAAGATCTCCCAGCTTATCACTACTCCAATCCAAGTTGCCCCCATTTGCCTCCATGGTCGAAGCCAATAAAGAACTACTGGCTCCCATATGTTGTTGTTCCTGGCCAATATCCAAGGTGGCCCTTTGGCTATTGTTGCTATTTCCAAGGACAGTGTGGTATAGGAATGGCAACCAAGCCTGGGAATTATTCATGGAAGTAGAATGTCCACCAAAGTTGTAGGGATTTGTGTTGTAAACACCTCCACCAAAGGTGGCCCCTTCCCACGTAGAAGCATTTTCTATGACAAAGGCTCAAAATCATAAAGTCCAATGTCATTGATGCTATAACGCTGCTTCTTGGTGCCATTTTCTTTCCTTAGGAAGTACTTTTGAGCATGGCTAGAAACTTGCACTGGTGTTCTAGTGATAACAAAGTGCCTAGATATGTTCTTCCAATTTCCGCGACCATACACATGTAGACCGCGGAGAAATTGCCTACAATGAGGTAGAGTTTGAAGTGAACTAATTAGATAGAAATTTAGAGTCCATACTATTCAAGATTAGTAAAAGAAAAATAATACATAAATAGCTCATCATAATAATACCACATAACCTATGCTTAATAGGGGTACTAAAACTTCATGTGACAAGCATTAAAAATATGCATGAGATGCTTTAAGGATATAACAAATAACTAACCTATGCTCATCTGGGGTCCAAAACCTCTTGGTGTTTTGGCTCTCCTTCCGAGGAGTGGACTTCCTCCGTGGAGTCTGCTTCACATTCCTCGTGCCAAGCATCCCCACTTGTTGATAACCATTAGATGCTTCCATGTTTCCCATGGATGGTTCCCCCACAAACACCCTAAAGGGTTGATTCGTGAGGTTGCTACTTACTTCGATGCGCTGGTTGCCACTCTGCAATGTTTGCTTCATCTCCACCATAACATCATACAAGTTGGTTACCTGATGCTTATCCTTGCTAGGGAACATTGCCTGGAGCTCATCCATAATTCGATCGTGCTTGTTCATATCACTAGCACAAATGTTGTTGGCATTGTCCCTTGCAATGAGAGATCCCACCATCTTGATCTCAGAGGCGCTCCACTCTCCATTGAACTTGGGATCCATGTGGTTGAGTAGTATGACAATTGGTAGTTTGAGCTAAGAACGAGGGTTGCTGGGTTGTGGAGATTGGCAAGCACATGCCGGTATTTATAGGCTTCATGTGAATCCTTTTTTCCTAATTTTAATTAATTAGACATTTGATTTTGATATATGAAGGAAAAAACAAATATTTTAATAACAAAGTCAAAGAGTATATATATATAGCCTATATATAATATATCTCTACTTGTGAGACTTTTTTAACGAATATATATTAAGTGCTAGAAATTTTTCTATAAGCTCCATATACACATTGTCAACTTGCCAACGCCAACAATTTTACTATGTAGAGCACAAACTTTAGTACAGAAGTTAGAGAAACACTAATGCAGTCTAGTTTGGTTACGGAGTTGAGGTAGCCATTGGCTGGGGTGACATGTGTGGTCATGTATGGCCATACCGCCACGACTATCATTCCTAAGCACACAGGATAGAATGATACCAACATCTGGTTTAGCTACTATTAGTTGGCTACATCATCAATGGGATGTCTAATGATTGCAGTGCTTCATCTCATATGTATGATATACATATTTATCTATTCAAATATCTTAATGAGTTGCTGCAACAAAAATGATCGTGAACTTTTCGAATCTTAATATCTGCCTATCTTTTCTTATGACGGTACATAGTAGTTTTATTTGGTATAGATGTACCAAATGAATGTTAGTGTAAGTAATTTTGTTAATTGGGAGTTTACAACTAAGTTAGTGTGTGGTTGGTTTGTTCTGTCCTGTTTTCTTGAAAAGTTATTTCGAATGATCTAAGAAGATATGAATTGCTTGTTTTCTTGAGACCTTCATGATTCATGTATGCATGCAGGATATTTCACTAACTAATTTGGTAACAAATGTTTTTGATTGCTTCAGAAATGACTCTTTGCTGATCAGCGGCATACCACTATCAAAGTTTATATGTGCTCATAATAATTAGCTGACACAAAAGAGCAAGAATTAGAGTTAACCATATAACTAGTATCTTAAATATTCAAAAACCATTTTATTTTGATATATTAGAATAGCATATCTAGATTGAAATATGAGTGTACTTAGGTAGTGTCCATGTTACACATAAATGGAGGGTCTGACATGTCAATTTAACTAAACCAACGGTGCCATCCCCTTGATCAACCAGCTTTAGTTCATTAATTAACCCATTTTCTAACTAACTTTTTCTCTCGATCTCTTATCTACTATTATCAAAGTGACTACACTCATTGGGGGCGGATGCTCACGCGAAGTCTGTTACACTTTGACTCCATTGAGCTTGGCTCAATGGTCATCAAGTAGAAAAGGTACCCACAAAACTACTTATCAAAATATCATGAGTATGCGAATTGGCTTATAGTCCAATAGTAAGACGGTCCAGTGGGACGCTACCCATCAAGGTTCGAATCCAGGTGCTCGCACCTTTTTCTGGGATTTTCCCAAGGATTTTTGACGTTATGCATTAAGTGGTAAGCGACGTTCCCGTCGACGACGAGGCGCCAGTGGTGACTTCGAGAATCTCCAGATCTGCCAGGTGCTTGGTCCTTTGAAGGTGCTCATAGGGGTAGGGTTTGCGTACGTGTGTTCATAGGGTTGAATGTGCGTGCATGTGTGGGCATCTACGTTGTACTGTGTACTTATCAAAAAAAATATCATGAGTACATTGCATACTCGTATGGCTTATTCCAACACATTTATTTGGCATATGAGTATGCAATGTAGGGATTAATAGGAAGTTATAACTTTTGAATAAAAAGAATGATGTTTATTGACATTTATTGGAGAATGATATGCTCATGATTCATGGTTCATTTGTGACAAGTATAGTTGCATTAACAAGTAGGTATGGTGAAACATGGTTTATGATCAATATCATAATTATCTCATCATTAAGTTCAATAATTATTAGCACTACTCTGAGTCTAGAAGATAAAAAAGCAGTAATCCATCTCAAGACTTTTGGCTTGCAAATGGATCTCTGCAGAGGTGTACAATTGTACGCACATAGACACCAAGGATGAACAACCTACAACACCCTAGCCCATAGTAGCATGTAGTAGTTGTGAAGTTGGCCCTTGTGGCCCAAGTAACTCATGTATGGTCAATGTTGGTGGGTTAGTAACACCTAGGAATTCTAGGAGGGTGAGGGCCAGCTTATATAAGCCTGGTTGTTCCAAACGTAGCACCTTCAGGTTAACCTTCAGGTGCTACGCATATGTAGGCCCGTTCCACATGTAGAGTTGGGCTATTATGAGTAGCTTTAGACGTGGGGTGTTACAACACCAAATCCGTGCTTAGATAAAGGTTGCCTCATGGTTCCATAAGGGTTGCCTCATGGTTTTGACCTTTCCTTAATGTGCCTCTTAGATCAACGAATGGTTTGATGGGGTTGTGATGTAAGGACATCTTGTCTACACCACACCACCCCTCATGTCAAATCTACACGATAAGCGAGTTACCATCAAGTACTTGGCTTACTATCCCAATAAGTGATATGTGCTTTGTACGGGTGGTTACTCAAACTCACTATCCCATGAACGATCTTTAGCTACTCCACGAGCTACGTCACTTGAGGTCCAACACTCATAGTGACCTTAACCCTCGTTTGAGTATAGATTACTAAATTGATGAGCACTTACAAATTCAAGTTAGAGGTGAGTCCTTAATCGCACTAATCGAGCATATTGAGTCAAGTTGACACCCTTGCAAGATATACCTGTGTAGCTCCTACACGTGCGAGAGTTTAAATTTCAAGATTGTTTAGAGATTTTAAATTTCAAAATCCATAAGCTTAAAACAATATTTCGGGACTCTAAATGATTTCAAATCAAAATCTTTGCAATTAGATTATAGATTATTAAGACTATTTTTAATATAAAGTTCATCTTCCTTCGATCAACTTCATATAAAAATTTTATGAATTATTTTTAATGCAACTTTAAAAGATTAAAATAATTGTTCTAAACTAGTGCCATGTGTAATTGTAGGCGTAATTGGATGGGCCCATCGTGCTACGTACTTTTTGTCCACGTCATTTATAACAAATCGCAAAAACCCAAAAATGAGAATAGATGTTTCTCAAGGCTTGAATCCACACCCTTCAACTTGCATACCACCTCCATATTACTGTGCTACACACCATATTACTGGCCATCGTCATCATAAAATAAATTAGATTTAAATTTTTATAGAAAGTATAAAATGTAAATAGACATACTACATTCTCATAGTCGATTCGCATGAATGTTTGGTAGTTGTCTTGCAACAGATGACATATTTTGCAAATCCTACGACTAAAAAACCCGGCTGTTATCGTGACTGCTACACTATTTTTCAGAGTTGTAAAGATTTTTGGTAAGGAGAAGAAGAAAGAACTAGCCACAACAGATGGCGTAGCCAGTGAGAATTGAACCTTAACTCCTGTCACAGTTGGCGATTTTACCATCACTATTCCCCATGTGCATGGAAAACTTTCAGGTATGTATGCGCAGTCCAGTTACTGAATATGAACTAGTATCAATTTGGGATGAAAAACTGAAGGCACTTATCTTGCCCTTCCGCAAGAAAGGAAAGATTTTGATTTGAACTGATTTCAGAGGAAACACGCTTCAAAATTCATTCTAAGCTGACAGCATCAAGATGATGAAGTGTTCCAGGTGCAGGTGAACTATTCTGATTTTCATACGAAGTATGCGCTAAGGAATAAAATGTGCGTTGTTAGCAATCCCTGAACAACAATTCCAGTCAATAGATTTCATAGGTAACAAATTCAATCTAACAAGGTCTTATTTGGAAAGATTAATGCGAGCATGCTAAGTAATATTAGATGATTCAAAAGATATAGTAACCTTTCAGGTCGACGAATACTAAGTAGTAACAGGTTCAGAACTTTGCCCTCAGTTTTGTTTCAATGAAGTACGGCAACGGGTTCCGAACCTGGCCCTGACATGCTTATAGTTCTGTACATCTTCTAACTGTTAAAGATATGCAGTTGCATGTAGTTGCAAATATTCTCTACAAGGGACCTAGAGAAAGGGGATGCTGTATCGCAATTGCTACATTTTAAGCCCCTATTAGTCACGAGTTGAAAAAACGTTCATACTTGGGGTAGCATTTTGATTTTGTTCTTGGTGAGGCAGAGTGACAAGCAGAGGCAGAGTTTCTGCTTTACATGCTGTGCACTATCGGTAATTGCTGGTTTAGGTGCAAGTGGAATACTGCTATAGAGAACGTTCTCTCATCTTGATTGAAATCAGGGAACTTGCCCATGCTCTTGCTTGATATAACTACAGCTATTTCAGTGCTGAATATTTTCTTCAAAAAGATCGATACTTCTCTGCTCTTAGTTTCTTTTGTTTAGTGTTTGAGGTCCCCACCTACCACTGTTTCCTGACCAACAAATTCAGTTTTGCAGTATTTTTTAAGTCCCCAAAAGATGGAGGACAAGTCAGAGTGTTGCATCTGCAGAGAAACTGCGTATGCCTTGTTTAGTTTCCTCCTAATTCTAGCAGTTGACACTATAAAAAAGAAGATTTTTCGTCATATTAAAATACCGGCACATGCATTGAGTATTAAATATAGATGAAATCAAAATCTAATTACACAGTTTGGTTGTACTTTGCGAGACGAATATTTTGATCCTAATTAGTCAAAGTTTGGACAATTTTTACCAAATACCCATGAACAAAATAGCTTGCTATTTTCGCGCTATTGCGCCGCTATAGCTTCCCAAACAACGTGACGAAGCTATTGCTCTTTTTTATGTTATCAGCGATATTGCCGCTGTAGCGCTATTTCGCCGCTAAATAGAAATAGCGCCATAGCGCCGCTATTGCTGTGCTATCACTTGTTTTCTGGGTGACCCAGAAAAAATCCCGGCCATGTTGATTTGAGGCCACGAATGTGTTTCCTATGTATTAGAAATATTTTCGTGCCATCACATGTTGTTTCCTATGTAGCAAAATAGAAGTAACTTATGATTATTAATTTATCATGAAAATATGGTTAGTTAATGTTTGGCCGTTGTCTGAATGTATTCAAATAGCGCGCTATAGCTCCGCTATAGCGTGCTAAGCTATCTGGCGCTATGGCATATAGCTGCCGCTATAGCGTGGGAATAGCTGCGCTATAGCAGCGCATAACTGTCAAGACAAGCTGTCGTTTTTTTTATAGCCCGCCATTTAAAATATGGCTAAATACAAATTAAATATTATAAAAATTCTGTTACAGAAATTCTAGTCCTAATTTAAGGAATTAAACGGGGCCATGATCTGATGAATGGAAGGCTTCAGTTCTAGCAGGTCTTATCGGCATGCATACGCATAACGATATTTTCATCTCTGCACAGATATGATTGATTGTGGTAATACCTAACATAGCTATTTGCTCCGTGCAACGCTGGCACTAGCATTGATATGTACTCCCACATGGGTTAGAGGACCGACGGGATTTGCAGGCGACCAACGAAGTAGTTTGGACGAAAGGCAACTGGTATTGGCAGGGATCGGTACTTGAGTTATATTTTAATTGTACATCGTAATTTTCTAGCTTTCATTCGACTTATATAATATTGATGTCCCAAACAACACAATTGTGGTACAATATTTTCTCATTGTGACGCATGAGTATTTACCTAGTGAAAAGAAAATAAACGACTTTAATCACAAATACATTTACTATTTGTATAAATGTTTTCAAATATAAATACTTATTATATTAGTTAAGGAGGTGTCGATGGATTTTATTTATGGGCACAAGGAGTATTAAAGTATAACGCAATTAGCTATGCACCAGGATGTATATATATGGCATATATTGTAGATACTATATATCTGGTCATAAAGAGAGACAAATAAATTCCGTAGAATAATTTTTATTATTTTAAGCAAAGTCAAATCTTAGAAAATTCAGCTGAAAATATTTTATTCCATAATAACATGTGCCGCGAATAGGAGTGTATAAAGTCAACTGATGCCCTCTTCTATATAGTATATAGTACACACCACCAACTCATCATCCTCCCACCCACATTGATGAGTGTGTCAGGCGTAGCCCGTAATAAGAGACAAAAAGTCCCGAGAAAGCTAGGCAGCGCTTACGACCGTCAGGTCAAAATGAAGAACGCCGGCCGCCGCGACGAGGCTGTTGCAGCGTTGACGATCCTGATCGCCGTTCTTCTCGGATGTCTCGCGACCTCCGTGCATTGTAAGTACATATACTTATATACCAAGAGAGAGTGATTTCTTCTCTAGCTATGCCGGATTTGTCTGTATATTCTGACGCAATGCAATGCTTTGATAAACATAGGTGCTCGAGTGCCTACAGAAATCACCGGAGGAGAAGGCGGGGCGGAGGTGCCGCCGTCGCCTGACCCTCTACCCTTTTGCTACAAGACGTGTGGCAACGGGCGCTGCGACTTCTGCTGCGCCAGCGACTACTCGCCGACGTTCTGCTTTGATAGTGAAGCCATGTGCAAGCACGAGTGCCATCCGCCACCGGGCATTCCGCCTATGAGCCCTCCCGTATAAGGATAGGGAAAACGAACTCTCTCGTCATGTATGCAGCTTCCTAGCATCATCAGTCAAGAGAGTGTCATTAGTCTCAGATGCATTAAACGGTCCGACCGCTGTCATCCCCGTGTAACAGGTTGAAAGCTAGTACAAGGCTTTCCGAATAAAATCTAGCAGCATGATGCCGTTTTGAACTATATATATGCCTCTAATTTATTTTGTGCGGTCTGCCATGTTGAGCTTTAATTTCAGCCACACCTTAAGAACTTCTATCCAATACTCTTGTCCTGCAGACAACAATAGTAGGGTGCCCGTTACGCTACCGCAACATTTGGGTGTTCAAATTAGAACAACTGAATGATATCACAAGCTGGTACTCCCTCAAATTACATTCCAATGTTTTCCTTTATGAATAGTTACATTGCAACTCAACTAATTAAAATACAACTATAAATGTATAATTGAAATTTTATCGCGGCTTCTAACCTGAGCAGTGAAAATAACCTCCATCGCCCACCACCATCACATGCTTCATTAGCAAAATGCGTACTTAATAAATAAAAATACGTGACAAAACAAGTTCTAAGCTCTAGGTAGACGTGGATGTGGATGACTGCGTCTTTCAAAATTAATTGCTTGGAGAAAACAGAAAATTTTAGGAGTCAACTTCCACATCGTATCGTTTCTAATATAATTTACATGGCAGGCTACAAATTCAAAACATAAGACTAGCAATTTTTTTTTACACAGAAATCTCTTGGATGTGTTCTGAAATTTTTTTGTTCATGATGAACCTCGACCTGCACCGAACCTTTTTGTGTGTCTTGTCTATTAGCAACACACCTAAATCTAGTCTTTAAGGTGGAATTTTAGCACTCTTGGATGATCTTGACTCCGGCATGGTCATTGATAGGGGAGGTCTCTGCACTCCATCTTAGCCTCTGTTGCACTACTACAAAATTCCTTTATCGGGACACCAGGTGACACTTTGTAGGGGCATTTTTGTCAACTGCTCCTAAACAGACCGTCTCTACAAATTTGTTTTTGTAGGGGCGGTTGGCCATCCGTCCCAAGAATAGAACCAGCGCTGATAGGCCCCCAAGTCGTTCCTGTGCGGGGCGACTTGGGCAGTGACCCAGAGCTCCGCCGCCACACCACACCATCCTTCCCCTCCCTTTTCCTCGCCTGAGCGAGCCTCCGTAGGTCCATGGGGACGGCGACGGCGGGGCCTTCGCAACAGGTCTTCCTTGAGAGCACTCGCCCCCACTTTGTGGATGCTTGGATTCCGGTGACGGCAAGACGACGACTCCATGGCGTGGTAGATCCTGGCCGGGAAAGGGCGGATCCGGTGATCCGGCTCCTGGATCCGTCCTTCTTGGCCTTCGATGCGGTGGAGGCCATGTGACGATGTCATTCTTCACCGACCGATGGGCCGTCCTTGTTCCGGTAGATCTGAATAGTCATAGTGGTTACCGCGGGTGGCCTTCGTCCGTAGACGTTCTCTGGGTGAAAACCATTCTTGGTTTCTCCAAGCCGGCGGCGGGGACACAACCTACGCCATCTACCATACTGAAGACGTTGTTGATGACTCTGTTCATCGGTGACAGGATAGAGCCGAAAGACCTACTCGCGCGCTTTTCCGGTGATGTTGGCATCTACGGATGTCATTATCCTTCTTGAAGGCAGCGCTTACCACTTCTACAGCATGCCCTGAGCTACTCTTGCCAAAGCTACTCCTTCGCGTACTGTGCATATCATGTCATTCTTTGCTTTTGACAATGAGGAAGTTGGAGCCCTAGTTGAGGATTAAGTGTTTGGTGTCAACAATGGAGGAAGGCGGTCCGGAGGACGGTGTGAACGTAGTGATTGGAGGGCCTTGCGCCTGCTTGGCATTGGAGGTGACGGTCTTATGGGACCGTACGCCAGTTGTGACCACGAAGTTGGCATGAAAGCCGGTGTGGAAGGCATCCTTAGAGTTGGCGATGAGGCCAACCTGGAGGTGTGGCCAGCAAATTTACGTTGCCGAGGTGACCTGCGTGGTGAGGCGGCGGCCGGTCCTGCTCAGCGGCAGCTCCAACACAAAGAGGCATTCCGACTGATAGACAACTGGAACACATTTGTGGCACTTCTACCTTTGACGATGCAGCTAGGTCTTGTAAGTTATGGTGTACGCGTTCTGATCTCAGTTGGGGCTAGCAGAGTGTCACGGTTGGAGCTGGTGGTTGTTTTCTTTTCTTCTTTTTTGAGTTGATCTAATAAGAAAATACCATATGCATTGATTGATGTGGAGGCCGAGATATCAATATATTGCCTTCTCTTAAAAAAAAATCAGATTTATAGGAGGGCAGTTGATGATTTGTAGAGACGGCTAAATATTGAGCTTTTCTTCTATTCAATTTTTAGAAATCACAAAAATGACAGAAAATAGCAATTTTTATTAGGGAGGCCCCATCGGTTAGCAAAGCCACAAGTCGAGCAATTTTTTGGGCAAAATTTGCGTGCTTCGTGGGTGCAGGGTTCTAACCCACAACCTGCCCTCATGCATACCACACTGTACCTCATACTCACTTGTGTCTATATTGCATTTTATTTCCCCATTTATTATCCTAAGCCGAGTTTAAATTAATTGTTTGAGGCCCTTTTAAATTCAAATAAAAAGGTTGTCATCAAGTTTGAAGTTTTATAACTTTTGAGATCTACAACTTTCATTTTGGTATTTTTTTATCTAAGGTTGTTTACAAATTTGAATTTAAAATCTAAGAAATTCAAATTTAGTTTTTCTTACAAATTAAAAAGTTGTCAACTATAAAGTTTCATAACTTTTTGAGCTTTACAACTTTTGTTTTTTGCTATGTGTCCTTCTGAGGTGACTAAAAAAAATTATGTTTAATTTTTAAAAATTCAAATTTAGTTTTTCATAACAAGATTATTTCAAATAAAAAATGATCAAGTACAAAGTTGTACAACTTTATGGGATCTAAAACTTACATTTTCTCTATCTGCGGTCACCAAAAAATCTAAATTTTAATTTTAAAATTTACGATAAAATGCATTCAAATAAACAAGTTAGAGCAACTCTAAGAGAGTTGGTAAAAATGAATTGCCAAACCTATGATTTAGCCAACCTCTAAAATAGAAAACTACGTAAAAAATAAGAAACTCCAACAGCCTTTCTATTATAGTAATGATAGATGGCTAGCGGCACATGCAAGCTATATTTGCCATGTAAGTTTCTAGGAATAGTGTAACACCCCTGGTGTTATGATAACTAAAATCTGCCATATCATCATATGCATTGCAAAGCATTCATGTTTAGGCCAACCTTGATGTGCATCAACTAAAATAAGTTTACATTTCATAGGTTGATTGTGTTTCTGAAATGTTTTGCCACATAAAATCATAAAACCCTACTATCGAATGTCATCTCAAATACTAGGTTTATATTCTATGTACTTGAGGTGTAAACTGTATTTACAATAGTGTCAAGCATAGTATATGAATGTAAGTCCAACTCTTAAAAATGATTTCCATATTTGAAGTTGAATTTGGATTCCAAAGCTTATTTCCAAGTCTTGAAATTCAAATCTAAATTCAAATTGGAAATGTTGTAAAATGTTTTTCAAAAGTCAACTTGGTCAACCAAGGGTGTCATTGGGTCATTGACCTAAAAATGTTCTTGGATGATGTTTATGATAACTAATGACCAACCAATTAAATTAGAAACCAAATCGAGTTTGTATTCGGTTTCAAAAACCCTATATCTCAGAAGCTAGTTTTATCTCCTTTTTGATAATTCAAAATCTATATAGAATTTGGAAATACTATAAAAAGATAGTTTGTAGATCTTGACAAGAGCTACGAAGTTGGTATTTAAAGTTTTTCAAGTTTCCAAAAATAATTTCAAATGAATTTGAAAATATCATTTTTCCGCAATTATCCCCTTTTGATTTTAAAAGCATAATTCAAAATTTATGCACATTTTGGGAAAACTTTGTATATGAAAAATGTTTGGTTTGAAAATTTAAACATTCCATAGTTTTTAATATTTTCAAGTTTTATCAAAAAATCAAAAGTAATTTCAAATAATTTTTTCTAGGGTTTTATTCCCTTTTTGAATTTGAATTCATATTTCAAAAACTAAGAAGAATTTCAAAATGTTTGTTAAATGAAAAGTATAGCCCTTGAAAAGTTATGCAAATTTTATTTTTGGAGATTTTCATGTTCCTATATAAATTCTAGAGTAATTTGTAAAATTTCAAAAATGACATCTTCTGCTACAGTATATGCTGACGTCATCATCATTGTTTCACCTCACTGCTCACCGTCGCCGCCGTGTCCATGGCCGCCATACCGGCTTGCCGCAGCCACCAGCTCGTGCCTCCTGCTCGAAGGATCGCCGCCTACATGTCGGCCGTCCATTCCTTGCCCCTGCACTATAAATGAAGGTCGGCCATCGCCGTTTCCCTTCTTTCTTCTCCTGCTGCCACCGCCGACGACCGTCTTTCGTCGTAAAAATTCACAGCCGTCGCTCCATCATCGCTCGATTGCTCTCTCCAGCAGCTCCGCAACGCCTTTACGCTTCGCTTGAGCCAGCTCGCATCGTCTTTCGCCGCCCGAATCACCCAGGCCGCGACTTTCTTCCTTGCGGCCGGCAGCAACGCCGCCGTGAAATCACGACCATCCACCGCCGCCGAGGTCGGTTATTTATCTTCTTTAACCCCACTATCGTGTTCTTCATGTAATCCTGCTCCTCATGCGCACTTTGATTCGTTCATCGGTGCACAGAAACCACTGCGACGCCGTTCTTGCCATTGGAGCACCGCCGCCGCCATCAGCGCCGCCGACCACAGCTCGCCTCCGACCATCTTCCAGTCAACCAACGTGCGCACCGTGCCCGCGGTGAGCTCCTGCGCCCCTCCATGCCTTCATTTTCACCTATTTTGCACCGTAGTGGTCGGCCGCCGTAGTTCACCGTCGGCACGAACTTGCCAGCGCCGCCGCGCGCGTAGCCGTCGGGGCTAGGGGCTGAAAATAGCTTCATTTTGCTGCACATCGCATTCTCCCGAGTACCCTGCATATGCCCGTACACTCGCCGTCGCCGGAAATAGCTCCGGTGAGCTTTGCCGCAGTTGTCGCGCGCTGCCGTGCCGCCATGGCCGCCGGCGTGGGTGTCGCCGTTGCTCCGCCGCCACATTAGCTAGCTCAGTTTGCTCGCCGTGTCAAGGTGATCGTGTAGGTGCCAACCCCGTGGCCGGAGACCTCGCCGCCGGCGAGAAATCGCCGGTCAGCGGCGTCGGCCAGCGTGGTCAGCGCGGGAGCACTGTTCCCATTTTCTTTTTCTATTTTTAGAAAATGATTTAAATGCTGTTTTCTTTAGAAAATCATAGTAATTCATGTATAGCTCCAAAAATTATAAAAATTTATATGTATTCTCTTTATGATGTCACTACATAGGAAAAATATGAAATGCCAAATTTGAGTAATTTTTGGATAAGTTAAAATTAACTCTTTTAATTAAAAAATGCACTTTCAATGATTTTTAATAAATAAAATAATTAGTTTTTATTTCTAAAAATTGTTTTGCCATCTAATTAGACCAAGAGATTTTCAAAATAAAATAACTTTAATTTTATGCCTTTATTTTATGCTTTTAAATAATTAATTAACCCCTTTAATCATGATTAATCATTATAGGGTTGTTTGGCTTTGGGATTGATTGATGACCTTGGGTCATTAACCCTAATAACCCTTGGTACTTTAAGTAATTATTTGCGCTTACCTAGATCATGCCATTAGGATTTAATCAACGTTATTTTATGTGTTTAATGAACTCTTTTATGAAATAATTAACCCTAATGAACTTAGTAAGTTTGTTGGCTTGCAACTTTATTGTGAAGGAAAGTTGTACTCAAATCTTTGATCTGGTCATGCAATCATCAAGCATCATGTTTATTATTCCATCATGTCAAATCATATCATGTTATCGTGTAGTCTTCGTTAACAAAGAGTTTAACGTTGTCACACCAGATCCCTAGGACGAGCAGACTTAGGAATTGGGTGTTGATCCAGAGCTCGAGACCGTCTATCCCGAATACCAAGGCAAGCCCCATATGCATTTAAACCTTCCTTAATTTTATAAAAGATTTATCGCTTTAGTTATGTTATGTTGCATTAAGTACTAGACGTTGAGTGATAACCTACCAATTGCATTACCTATCTTAAGTCCGTATTCCTTGTTACCTGTGTTTGGAAAATGTTTAGTTATGCTTAGCCCTGCTTAATTTATAGGTTTTCAAAAAGAAAAAGAATGAAAAAGATGAGGATGACTTTTCTTGTCGGAATCATGATAATAGTTAATAAATCGAGTCCGGACGGGTAATTTGCATTGGGAATGGAGTCCCTCTGTAGTGTTTCCGTCTGTTGATGCCCTAGGTCCCATGTCGATGGTGATCTGGTGATATCGAGAACTAGAAATCCACGTGCATGAAGTGACATACTAAGGGTTGGAGCCCAGGTATGTCATGGAGTGATATATAGTGGGGCCAGAGTCCCTACATATGTCATAGTGTGGTATACCGTGGGTTTAAGTTCCCATGTATATCAGTACACTGGGTCTGAGTGCTCACGTGTATCATAGGGTGATATATGGCTGTGGTTGTTATCCCGGTATATCTTTGGTCTGGTATGCATTTTGGTTGGAGCCTCACGCATATCAAGATCTAGGTCCCAGCTGGGTATGAAAATGGATTCGAATCGCCGTTGCTTCTCGGAGAAGAAGACTCGATCGTTGTTCATCATCGTAGTAACAACTTAAATAATACTTAAGGTTTAAGAATAAAGTTGATTGGTAATCTTGATCTAAAGCAAGACAACTTTACCTTTTGTCGAGCTTTTCTGCAAAAATTCTTATCTTTTGCAAGCCTTACCTTGTCCCTCTAGCCTGCATTCCTAAGTCTTCACCCCTCTTTTTCGTCGGGTCAGTCTTGTTGAGTACTTTTGTACTCAGGGTTTGTTGAATCATTGTTGCAGGTGAGCCCCATGCGCAGGATTGCTTTGCACCCTGTTGCATGACAGTCGTTGTGGAGAGTGACGACGAGTAGGATGTTTGGCTCTCGGGCAGAGTTTATCGCCTGGTATTGTAATAAAGTTATTTATCGCTACTCCACTATTACTATGGTTTGTAATATTTAACTTATGGTTTGTAAGCTTTGAAACTAAATGGTTTATAAACTTATGTTATTGTAATTCTTCCCCTATTTTACTCCGATATATCTTATTTGTATAAAATTATTGTAATACTGCAATGTCTCTTTGTAATGATTGATCCTGCTCGGAGAATAGTGGATGATTTAGGATTTACCTGACAGACCTTTAAGTCTTATGGAACACATTCATGATTATTTGGTGTCTGTTTAGACAATAATAATGCATGTGGACCATATGATTTAGGAGGTTCTGCCACAAATAGCTAGCTTGCTATTTTACACAACAAGATATTTTAGCTGTTGGAGTTTACTTTTTGCTCTAAAAATCTAAATATAGCATATAAAACAAGAATAACATGTCTCTTGGAGATGCTCTTTTAAACTACAAAGTTCTATAACCTTACAAGATCAACAACTTTTATATTGGTTATTTGGCCATTTATCCATCTGACATAATGGTAGTAGCATTGTTCATAAATTTTACATATCACTCTAATAGTTTATTTATCAAGTGAAAAATAACTAAAATAAAAGTTATAGATTTTCATGAGTTCTATAATTTTTATGTTCATGACTTTTTCAGCCGAATTCATTTAATGTTTGAGAATGACATCTAAAGTTGTTGTTTTTTGAAATCCAAAATTCAAATAGATAAAACACAGTTAAATGAAAAGGTCAACAAAATAATAGTGGTAAGAACACAATAAATCAGTAGAGCATGATTATAGAAAACAAAATAGAAACAAATCATCAAATTTGAAGTTAATATGAGGAAGAAAGACTAGTTACAAGTTTTTGACAGAGATTAAAAATAGAAATTAGGGTCCTTCAACAATTTCAAAATTGAATTCCAAATAACATTTTGAAGCAATAAATGATTTTAAATGATTTTTTAAAACAACAAAGTTCCATAATTTTCTGAGATCTACAACTTTTATTTTGGACATCCCTCAATCCAAGATCGTTTGAGAAAATTTTGAATTTTAGTGCTTAATTTAAACTATTTGTCAATGGCTGATAACACCAGTACGCCCCACAATTAGATTTGTAGGGGTGGATCATTTGGGCACCATTCAAAAAAGGGTGTGTTGCTATAAATCCTTAGTAGTTGTGGGTGATCGAGTATCACTCGGGTTTGACCTACCACATGAAGTGAAGTGCAATCAAGGAACCCGGCCAACTGCCATTTTTGTTATACTACAAAACGTGAGTGACCAAATGAAAAGGTGAAAACAGATTTTGCATGTTCATCTGGAGTTCTTTGACTTAGAACCAAGCAAGAAAAATAAAATTCAGTGCAAAATATATAGAGGATAAATTAATAGGCTCAATGTAATGTTGATTCTGACATAGACGACACACCAAACTAAGTAAAACGTAAAAATGAAACAAGATACAGATTTGAAAGTACCACACAACATTCATGATAACGAAGTTGCTCACACTTTAGCATAAGAGAATACTATGACACTCAACCCACATATATAGGATGAACTAATAGGCCACCTTGCAACTTGACATATCAAGAAGATCCCCTAGCTTATCACTAGTCCCCCCCTTAGCAGCCGGGGTACGGGAACGTGGGCACGTTCCTCGTCCCGGGAACTTCGTTCTGGGAACTGGAATGGGGACATCGCAGGACACCGTTCCCAGACACGATGGAACATGTAACACTCTCGGTGTTACCGCTTAATTTACTTACTAAACTATGTCATGAGCATCATGTTTATGTGTTAATGAATATGGTGGATGTATAAATAAATTTCCAGTAACTTAGAAATGCTAATAGAAATAAGTTTATAAATTAATTTGGAAAAATATAGTTGAAAGGTGGCATAATATTTTTGAACATAACGATATAGTTCCTAGCCCTAGCTAATGCCTGATCGATTGGTGTGGCTTACGTGGTTTTGCTCCTATCATGATAGAGTAGCCTTAGTACGTGTTTTGAAAAGCATGGCCTGCATGTTCTGGTCGTTACCTGCCTCTGGCATGGCCGTGACCAGACTTGGCTTGGCATGGCCAGTCAGTCACAGTGGCCTGAGGCTGCCTACTGCCGATCAGCACTGGCTCTGTGCTCTCTGCGTTGTTGTCGCTAGCTGCAGCTGCCGTTCTTTACGATCACCACTGCATGCAGCTGCACTGCATTGCTTGTCGTATAATCGTGGCATGTCGTGCTACCGGCCAAGTTGCCGTTGCTCGCGTCGTGATGTGCTGCAGCCACCATCACTTCGCCATCTCGTCCACCTGAATCCTGCCATTGCTGCTCGCACACGGCCAAGCTCGTCGTCGCCTTGCCATTTATGGTGCTGCATGCGCACGTCCCTGGTGTCCGCCGTACGTGCATGTGTGTCGTCTCGCTACCAGCCAGCCGCGTTCCTCCAAGGCGAGGACGAGTCCATCGTTCACTACCGTTCTGACCGGCCGACCCCATCCGATTATATAGGCATGGGTTCCTCGCATCTCTAGCTCCGTAATTAAGTCTTTTATAATCACCGTCCTTGCTCTATCCTAAACCACACTAGGTCAACCTCCAGTTTGGGGTTTACCTGCCGCCGGGTCTATAAGACCATGTCGGCATGCACCCATAGCAGACTTCGTCTGAGCTAGCTAAAGCTCAATCGCCTGCATCACTAGCTTTGCCAAACCTCTCTTCCTGTTCGACACACGCCTGCTATACTGTATCTCTGCCGTCCCCGGCGTTGCGGACCCGTTCGCGCCTTCGTACCCTTCGGGTCGCGCGTGGCCAGCTCTGCTCGGACGTCCTCCTACTCGGCCATCACTTCTACGCGAAACTGTGGTTGTTGATGCTTGACCACCGTCGATAGGCTTTAGCTGCTGGCTTGCCGGAGTACGTATAGCCGCCGCTGTGTGTTTTGCGTCCACGAACGTGATAGCTGTGTTAGCTAGCTTAGCTTCCTGCTTTCTTTAAAAGTGACCAAATGTACTTGATCTTGTATATTCAGTAGTAAATCGTGTAGTGGTCCTAAATTCGTGAAACTAATTTTGTTAGCTTCCTATAATCTATCTATTGGTTCAATTAGTTTATGTATATCTGTAATGATGCTTAGGGCCGTTAAATCATTTATAGCTATCTTTAATATTGTTAGTTTAATTCTTGTTAGAATTTTTTTAGATAATTCGGAGAATACTTTAATCATGAAACTTTTACAGTAGCTTCATTGTATTATTGTGTGCTTGCGGTGATTGTTGTAGCCTTAAACTAGGCTGTGGTATGTACGTAGCTAAATATTCATTAAATACTAAAATGAATATGCAAATATATTGCTTTAGGAATGTAAGCGTTCGTATGATGAGTTGATATCTCTGTTAGGTAAAGATGATAGATAGCTTACTGTCTTAGTCATTAGAGCTAGCTAAGTAGCTTAACATGTGCGTTCTTATGTTAGAGCTGATGTTGCCTACATACTAAATTATTGCATCATGATCATTGCATTCATATAGTGAACGAGTGGGCAGAGATTGTGACCGTCGACGAGCAGGAGTACGAGGAGATCATCGAGGAGTACGAGGAGGAGATTCTCGCACCAGAGGAGTTCCCGGAGCCGCCCGTGACTGACGTTGCTGACCCCGCGCCTGCCCAAAGCAAGCCCCGGTGCATAACCCTTATTTTTTATATTACAATAATATATATACATATATATATATATATGTTGTGCATTTATGTCGCAGGAGTTTTATGGAAACCACATGCATATATATAACTATCCTATGAGTCCTACTAGTATAGGTTCGAATAGTTTCTATGCTTAGGTTTATTGATAGTGTGGGTAATCTACCATTACTCACAAATAGATGAAAATAATAATGTTGCTTTCATGATAAACTAATGGAAGGAAAATGGATCGTCCGCTGCTATGGATGGTAGTCAGGTCACAGACTTATTATCCTGAGCACATACTTGCTTATGAGAGCGAGAAAACCCGTTTCTTTCATGCCTTGGTTTCCAGCTCTTTCCACGTCGATGGCTTGGAGGTGGGGATAGGTTGGAGGTCCTTGCACCATATTGAGGCCGGGACTCAAGTATGGAGGCTTGGAGTCCACATTTGGGGTGGGGACCTAGAACCCTTGGCAGGGACGAAAGGGGTTAGTCTTGCCTGTGCCTAGGCCGGGTATGGGCGAGGCGTGTGTTTCGGGGTACCCAGCTGGGCTACATTGATTCATGAATCGCCGATTATTTCGGTACGACTTGGCTATGGTCTACCATTGGAGTAAAAAGTGGAATATGGATGATGGGATTAAAATGATTCTTATTGCTCAAGTCTTGCTTGAAAGTAGAACAGGTGCTTACATAGAATGGTTGGATAATGAACTTAAAAGTCGGCTAATATTACTAAAGTAAGGACATACTCTTAGTAATGCTTTTCTGCAAATAAATAAAATAGCAAGCCATACAACCTTTCATATCCTTGAGAGTCGGGAAATATATATATTCCTAGTCGGATAAGTCTTGCGAGTATATTGTGTACTCAGGGTTTATTTACCCTTGTTGCAGGTGCAGTTTAAGGAGTACCTGTTGTGTGAAGGATTCATCTGGTGGGCACAGACGGATCCTTGTATCGACTTCGTTAGATGTTTATTTGTTTTTGCTATTTATTTACTGCAAGCTAAACTTTGGTATTGTAATAAATAATTTTGAGACTCTATGTATTGTATGAAATGGACTAAGTATTGTAAGCTTGTACTCATTATTAGATCCGGGATGTAAAATGTGGATTATTTTGAGTTCTCCTTCGGGTGTGCTCGACGAAATCGTTTGAATTAATCCACTTTGGAGGTACTTATTGACTAGAGGAAGACAAGTACTTCGAAAGTGTATTATTTTGGATGGTTCTACCACAGAACATGACTCACAACAGCCATTAAAGAACTGCTAGCTCCCATATGCTCTTGTTGGTGGCCAATAGGTGGCTGTTTGCCTACTTCCATGGGGAATGTGGTTTAGGAATGGTGACCAAGCCTCGGCATTGGTCATGGAAGTAGGATGTCAACCTAAGTTGTAGTGATTTGAGTTGTTGACACCTCCACCAAAGGCTCGGCCCTCCTAGACAGGAGCATTTGTCTGCGATAAGGGCTCAAAATCATAAAGTTCGATGTCATTAATACTATAACGTTGTTTCTTGGTGCCATTTTCTTTTTTGAGGAAGTACTTTTGAGCATGGCTGGAAACCTGCACTGGGGTCTTGGTGGTAACAAAGTGGCTAGAGATGTTCTTCCAATTTCCACGACCGTATATATGTAGACCACGGAGGAATTTCCTATATATAGTGAGGTAGAGTTGAAGTGAACGAATTAGATAGAAATAGATTCTATGTCCAAACATATTTGAGATTAATAAAAAAAATAACATATAAACACCTCATCTTAATAATACCTCATAACAACCTATGCATAATAAGGGTACTAAAAGTTCATGTGACAAGCAATCAAAATCTATATGAAATGCTTTAAGGATCTAGCAAATAAACTAACCTATGTTCATCTGTGGTCCAAAACCTCCTAGTGTGCTGGCTCTCCTTCTGAAGAGTGTTCCTTCGAGGAGTCTCCTTCACATTCCTTGTGTTAAACATCTCTAATTGTTGATAACCATCAAATGCTTCCTTGCTGCCCATGGATGGCTCCGCCACAAACACCCCAAAGGGTTGATTCACGAGGTTGCAACTTCCTTCAACATGGTGATTGTCACTCTGCAATGTTTGCATCATCTACAACACCATGAAATCAACATACAAGTAGGTGTTGTAATAAAAAATACAATAGACAAGTTGGTTACCTGATGCTTCTCCTTGCTAGGTAACATTGCTTGGAGCTCATCCACAATTTCATTGTGCTTCTTGTTCATATCACTAGTAGAATTGTTGCTGTTGTTGCCCTTTGCAGTGAGAGAGTTTACCATCGTGATCTTAGAGGCACTCCACTCTCCCTTAAACTTGGGATCCAAGAGGTTGAGTAGTATACAACAATTGTTTGTTTGAGCTAAGAACGCGGGTTGTTGGCTGTGGAAATGGGCAAACACCAAGGCTTGTATTTATAGGCTTCATGTGAATGTTTTTGTCCTAATTTTCATTAATTGGACAATTGACTTTGATATGAAGGAAAAGTTGATATATTTTTAACAAAACCAAAGGATATATATCATATCTTTACTTGTGCGGCCATTTTTTCCTCCAATGCATTAATGTTTAGTGCTAGAGATTTGCTATAAGCTCCATATACACATTGTCAACTTGCCAGCGCCAATTGTTTTCCAATGCAGACCACAAACTTGAGAGTAGTCTAGTATGGCTGTGGAGGTGAGGTTTCAAAGTAGATGCTTGTGCTCCATATACATGTGTGGTCATGCACAGACATACCACCATCACTATCGTTCATAGGCACACAGGATGATACCGACATCTGGTTTAGCTACTATTAGTTGACTACAATATCAATAGGAAAGTCTAATGATTGCAGCGCTTCATCTCACACGTGTGATATATGTATAATCTATTCAAATATCTTGATGAGTCGACATAAATGGTCATGGACATTTGAAATCTTGTAATATATACATACCTTTTCTTGAGATATGGTACACAATAGTTTTATTTGGTACAGATATACCAAATAAACGTTAGTGTTTTTTTTAATTGGGAGTTTAGAACTAGTTGTTTTTGACAAGTTTAGAACTAGTTTAGTGTGTGGTTGGTTTAGTCTTGTTTTCTTGAGAAGTTGTTTCGAATGATCCGAGAAGATATGAATTGTGTGTTTTCTTCATACTTTCATGATTTATGTATGCATGCAAGTTTTCACTAACTAATTTGGTAACATGTTTTTGATAGTTTATGCATTGTTGGTCTTTCTATCGAAGGCGATAAGTGCTCATAATAATTAATTAACCTCAGCAACTTAGTATCTTAAATTTTTGAAAACCAATTTAGCCTCATAAATTTGCACTTTTATTTCACCTTGGGTTCAATGAGCTAACAAACCAATAGTAGAAATACAATATAGGTGGAATAGTTATGTTCATCTTCAAAAGGAGTATGTCCATGCAATGATATTCTTAAATATAGCATATATACCAAAAGTATTAAAATGCCCGTCTTTCTTAATAATGATTTCTAGAAAACTAACAAAACAAAAAGAAAATTAAGTGCCTCTCAAGACTTAAATCACAACGTTTAGCAACTAATACAATGCCCCATAACTACTTCAATACACAGTCACTTTTGAGTATATATATGTTGCTATCTTTTCGTATGAACATTTTGTAATATTAGATTTGATATTTTGACTACTAAATGAACTCAAATAAAAAATATTCCAACTATAAAAGTTTTAAATCAATAGTACAACTTTGATATAGTGTGTCTCGATCCGAGATTGTTTGGAAATATCAAAAAGTTGAATCTCAAAATATACGAATTTGCATAAATATTTGAGACTCCAAGAAACTTCAAATAAAAAACTTATCAGCATGAAAATTATAGATTAGGTCGGCCGTCGGCCTCTAAATCTGGTTTGAACCACATGAAAATTCAAAGGCTTAAAATTTTATAGTCCATAAACTTAAAACAATGTTTTGGGACTCTTGGTTTAAAATCAAAATCTATTCGACTAAAAAGTTAATTGTAATTAATTACTAGGCTACTTCATGATTCGTGCAAAGTATTCGAGAGGGTCACTGGGGCAAAGAAATTACCATGCAGCAACTCTGTTACTCTATATTTCTAATATAAAGCTTGATGCTCCATCATGATGGTCGATGGTAGTTGGTACATTGGTACTGCTAGCGGCCTGATCGCCGGCATGACCATGTGCGAGGCGCAGCGGTGCTCACATGCGAATGCCGCCGAAGTGTGAAGAGTACTCAAAGCAATGGCCAGTGGGCAATGGTATGGCCGGATCGGGGACGACGACGCCGTGCGGGCAGGAGTCTGGACTCAGCGGCGAGGCGAGGCGACCGCTCAGATGGAGAAGCAGTCAAGCAGGAGGATGGGCAGTGCCACTTGCTAGAGCTCCAACGTTTTTTCTGTGCAGCAAGTGCTTTCCGAAAATACGTTTGCACGGGCGACGCGGGTTTTGTTAAAATCGGCACGATCTGCTCCGGGCTATCCGCCGCGAAACGGGGTACATTGCGCAGTCCGAAGCGTGTTTTGGTCCACACTTTTCGTCAATTCTACAGTCTTGCTTCTTCTTGCCTTCTTGGAGCTCGCTCTGATCGAGCAGCAAAGTGCTGCAACAACATCGAGGCGACTGGCTATGCTGAGGCTCCATTGTTGCCTGCAATTTGAAGTTAAGCATGCGATCTCAGAGCTTTGCTCCAAACTTGAGCGCCCTAGCTAGTAGCCTCATTTGAATTTCCCCAAGTCTCGTGTGCCAAGACTGGCCCTTGGCTCCATACTAGTATCCCGTCCCGCTCCTGAGCTAGTTGCACCGGCGGCGGCGCTCTTCACTCTTTGGTCGGAGCATGTGCGCTGCTACTTTCTTTCTGTTTGACAACGGGTACTAGTAGAAAACAGAAACAGCCGGGGCCGGGCCATCGCCCAGGCCATGTGCCCCTGGCCCTGGCAGCACCGCAAATCTAGCGCACCTTCAACGAACAATGGTGACTAGGATTTTCATTTCTTTTATAACAATGGTGATTAGGATATTACGACCGCATCCTGAAAAGAATCTAACCGCATGGAGTACTACGTACCTCAGCATCGGTTCGCTCGTTGCTGTTTTCCGACGCTAATCACAATGCAATCGTAGGACATGTTTTAGTTAGGCAGGCAGGTGAGCAAGTAATAATGGTGGTCGACACGGGTCCTAGTCCTGCACTGGTGGTGGCTCACGAGTCACGAGCCCATGCAGGCAACCACGCACGGGGCAGTAAAGCGCAGCTGCCAGCGTGATGGGGGTGCATGGGCTGGGCAGCCTTTCCCTGCGCACCCGCACATGCCGGCGGCCGGGCCTGTCCTGGCCGAGCGGTACGCTTCCTCCCATAACTGCCTCACCTCCCGCCGCGCCGCCCTCCTACCGTGCTACGGTGCCACCCCACCACCGTCCACTGCCCGCTGCATCTTTGCTCTCCTCCTCGCCTCGTCGGCCATATAAGCGCAGACGCCCCTCCCAAATATCTCTCGCCTTTCACAGCTTCTCCTCACCTCTGCACTTTGCTCAGGCTCAGGCACAGGAGGAGGAGGCCAACAAGGACGAGTGAGCGATGGCGGCGAGCAAGGTCGTCTCCATCCTGGTGCTCGCATTCCTGCTCCTCGCCGCCGTCGCCTTCTTCCCCGTGGTAAGATCGATCTCCGCGCCGCTGCTCTATCCTCTCCTCTCAAGAGCCAGCAGGAGTTCTGCATTTGCGTACACAGGCCCCTTGCTAAATGGCCTGCTGCTCCTCAGTCTGCAGGTCCGCGGCAGCAGGGGAACAAGAAGGGCAACGGCGGCGGCGTTGGCGGCGGAGGCGTCAGCGGTGGGGGCAACCTGAAGCCGTGGGAGTGCTCGTCCAAGTGCGCGGCGCGGTGCTCGCAAACGCAGTACCACAAGGCCTGCATCACCTTCTGCAACAAGTGCTGCGCCACCTGCCTCTGCGTGCCGCCGGGATTCTACGGCAACAAGGGCGCCTGCCCCTGCTACAACAACTGGAAGACCAAGGAAGGAGGGCCCAAGTGCCCCTAGATGCCTAGATCCGCCAGGGGCTCCAGGCCGCCATTGTTGCCCTGCTCTGCTCTGGATCTGGAATGCGTTGTTCTTCTACCCACTAGCCACTAGGCTAGGTATCTTAGGCCTCGTAGATTCATCTAAAAGTTACAATTTTTTTACTCTTTCTCCGTCACATCAATATTTAGCTGCTGCTATAGAGCATTAAATGTAGGTAAAAAAATAACTAATTACACAGTTTAGTTTAAAATCACGAGATGAATCTTTTAAGCTTAGTTGGTCAACGATCGAACAATATTTGTCAAATAAGATGAAAGTGGTAGTATTTATCGGTAGTGCCCCGTTGCTGAATCTGGAATGCTACCAGCCAGATCTGCATGTTCTTGATACTCAGGGAGAGTGAGGATTCCTAGGTACTGGCATGCCAATGCCATGTGAATCCTGAATCCCCTTCCCTAAAGCAGCAAGCACTAGTAGTACGAGCCAGTCAACTAAAATTACCCCCGGATTGACCGGCCTAATGACGGACATCCCACGCGATTAGTGGGGCCTGTCGCTCAGACCTGATAGCCTTGCTAGTATTGGCAGTCTTGTAATGCTGTACCAGTCCTGATGCATCAACATTTCGTTACAATGGTTGTGTTTGAGTTCGTGTTTTTGTTCTGAGTTTTCGAGTGGGCAGGCGCGGCAAATGCGCATTTTCAAGATAAGTTCTGGTCTTGCTCTTGGCCTCTTGGCGGCGGCAGAGAGTGTGATTCAGATCGGAGATGTTTTGGAGCGTGAAAATTGCCCGGCTAGTACTTGGGGACAGGGGAGGGCGTTGGAAGCAGAGACGCAGGCAAACAAAACGGTAAGCAGATCAGGCCCATCATCACGTGCCCACCACCAGCCCATAAATCTGAACAAAGCCATAAGCAGATTGGATCAGGCCCATCATCACGTGCCCATCAGATGCCCATGAGTCTCTACCTTAATATCAAATTACGAAAATTTCAGTCCGCTCCGTACAAAAATATTTCTGTCCACTATGTCCGGCCGGCCTCCGGAATAAAAGTTTCTGCATGTCTGTCTCCAACTCTGCATGTCCGTGTCTCCACCTCCAACCTAGACAATCTCTGGAGACCAAGCCTGGCTAGCTACTGCTCCTTGCACGATTCAAGCTGTCACATATGGGTGTCCTTATAAACGATCGACAATTCTAATCTGTGAGAGGCTGCGGGTGGGATTAATGACCAGGCTCGTCTCCGGCCGTGGCGCTCCATAGGTCCGGTCGCTGGAGCACGCCGGCGAGCACGCACACAAGTGAGGCTACAAGGGCAGGGCCAATGGTCGGGCTCGGTCTCGGCGCGTAGCAACGGCGTAGGGCAGAAGCCTTGCGGACATCAACGCCGAGCACGGAAGGAAGACAACCCAATCTCGTGGGTTCTCCTAGACGCCAGCAATGGCGGTGACCTGCGACGGGGCATCCGATGCGGTGGCCACAGAGACATACGCGGTCCATGTCAAGGGTTCGTGTCCGGGTCGAGGTTGACAAACAACGGAAGAAGAGTAGTCTGCGTCAGGGCGAGCAAGAACTATCTTTGCCCACGTCTTTCGCTTTGCACGATATGCATATGCAAATCGAATATAATACAACCAAAACCAACCAACAAATTGAATGAACATAGACCTACCGAAGCAGTGGATCTATGAAAGGAAGACTAAGTTCGTCATCGCGCAGACGCCCCAACCCCGCTGCCGAGGCAGCACTCATCGCCAGTCGCTGTAGCTCCGCCGCTGTCGATGTGCCGACTAGCGCAGCCGCCACACAACATATGCCCTATGCACAACCCTACCAAAACCGTGGCTGTGCCACTAGGACGCTCTGTCACTGGCGATGCACCTCCGTGCTGCGCTGCTGTCGCTCCACATGCGGTTGCCGCGCAGCCCGCCCCCCTCGCTGTTGTCGCCTACACGGGGAGACCGGAGACAACGACATAGACGAGGACGGGGCAGACGGGGATAGCGCAGAGGTGCTTGTAGGATACGGCCAATACAACGGCAGATCCATCGTGACGGCGCACGAAGGGTGCGTGCCTGCGAGCGTGATGTGTGTGTGATGGGATGTGGCCGTGTGGGGATAAGATTAATTAGGAGACAAAAATAAGGAGAAACAAAACTCAAAAATATATGGGAGGAGGGGGAGGAAAGAAAAAGAGAGAAGCGAGAAGGTATTTTGAGTATTTCATCGTTTCCAATAATCCTCGGAAGCTATTCTACAAGATATTTGCTGGAAAACATGTTTTTTTTTCTATTTTTGATTCCAAATTAGTGGCTTTTGTGGATGGACCAGCTCGGTCTGGCTCAGAGCGACCGTGTATAAGAGGTAGAATTCTTGCACGACTAAGAAAAACGATGAACAGTCACCGTCAATGAAGCTGCTAGCTCATGCAATGCAGACCCACCCATGCATAATTACTATGCTGAAGATGAATGACTAAACTAGGTGCATTGAGGATGTAATTATATATTGTCATCCATAGTGTTGATACAGATTGATGTTGACGGATGAAAAAATAAAATAACTTTGAGAAAGAGGACAACCAAAAAATGCGGAGTTACGTTCGGCTTAAAAAAAACCGGAGTTAGGTCAGTTTGTCCGACGGTATTGAATTAATCATATTAAAATAGAAGGAAAATTATGTTTTGTATACAGGAAAACTAAAACCTAAAAAAGAAATTGAAAATGAAGAACAGAAACTGAAAACTATAGGCACAATAAAACAAAAAAATTGTAGGCGGAATGAAAAAACCGCGTCCCGCTCGATCTGTTTGTGTCGCATCTGTTTCGTCCGTGAATGGAGCCCGTCAAAGGAGAGACAAGACATTGTGTCGCCTTCTTTTCGTCCGTGAATGGAGCCGGTCAAAGGAGAGATAAGGCAAGGGTAGGATGGAGATAAAAGACACCAAAATCGTGTGGCATTCCAACGATTGCGTCGCGCTCATGTCGACAAAACCTCATTGTGGATGGCTGACATTTCAACAAGATGGCTTCTCATCGAAGCCCACTTCCTTTAATAGTCTCTAATCAAATAGCTCTTCGGAGCCCCGTCCTAAAAAAATGACAGAGAGCAAAACAGGGGCTACACCACATGGAGGCGGTGGGCATAGAGGTGAGTGGTGGGCCACGGGCTGGCGGCGTATGAGCACAAGCATAGGGCCGGGAGCACCGCAGTTCGAGGCGGAGGGGACGATGTCTTCACGAGTCTTCGAGACCGTGACGAACGGTCACATTGTCATTAGGTCTTACAATCCATATCCCATTGTCACCGGATCTTGCGGGTATTAGGCTAGAGGGTGACGTGGCCGTATCGTAGCTCAGGGTGTGTCCGCAGGTTTCGTTAAAGATAAAATAAAATTCCCTGGCCGACTTGCTAAATCAGGCCCAGCCAGCCTAGTCAACAGCATCATCTGGCCCAACCGCACCGTCCTTTCTCCTCGAATTTTTTTTATTAATAAATTTATTTTTTAAAAAAATAATAAAACTAGTCTCCGTTTTCAAAAAATTGCAGGAATAGGCCACCAGTCGCCCGTTGGAAGGGCGAAGATGGGCCTTGTCGCCCGACCGGCGGGCTATCTGGGCCATGTCGCCCGACCAGTGGGCGACTTGCCTGGGCACGTGGCATGGCGGGTCCCACGTCACCCGGCCGATGGGCGACGTGGCCCATGTCGCCCGACCAGTGGGCGACTTGACCGTGCACGTGGCATGGCGGGCCCCACATCGCCCGGCCGATGGGCGACGTGGCCCATGTCGCCCGGCCAGTGGGCGACTGGGCCCATGTCGCCCGGCCAGTGGGCGACTTGGCCGCCGCTATATATAACGCGGCCGGCTGCGGCCGGCCGCTGCCGGCTGGGAGAACAGAACAGAAGGAGAGGAGAGGAGAGGAGAGGAGAGGAGAGGAGAAGAGAAGAGAAGAAGAGAAGAGAAGAGAAGAAAAGAGGAGAAGAAGAAGAAGAAGAAGAGGAGGAGGAAGAAGGAGAAGAGAGGAAGAGGAAAATTTTCGGTAAGTAAAAAAATAATTTTATATATAATTATTTAATGTGTGTTATATTAATTGTTAGATAATATTATATTTCTGTTAAGCGATTAATATTATATTTCGGTAGTATTACTTATATTTTTATTTTATATATATTGTTAAATTAAATAGTTATAGTTGAAATAATATTAGTAATATATTAGTGAAAAGCTATTTTAGCTGAAATTTTTAAATTACACAGATGTCGGAGAAGTTAGGATTTCAAATTTATTATGGAGAAGGAGAAATTATTCAAGGTGTACACGGGGTTGATCTGTCAGGATTTGCCTCAGTAACTAGATGGGTGTCTAGGGCAAATGAGAGAATAATTAGTGGTGTGCAGAATTGGTTGATGCGAATATTTAGGCTTGACAACAACCAACATGACGTTAAGGTCATGGGTATGGTTAGTCGTGCTCGGGAGGGCACTTTTTGGGAGTTAGTACCGCTTAATGCAACATCAACATGGAGAAAATACGTCAACAAAGCTGTAGAACGTGGGTGGCCTCTAGTCCTTCTTGCTCAGGCATATACGAAGGAGGTTCATGAGGTACACGTTGTAGAAGAAGAAGGAGGTCCGAGCCATGACAATCACAATGATAATGAGGAAGATAATGAAGAGAGTGATCATCACCTGTCATCTATGGTACCGACGGGTGAAGCGGACGAAGGAGAGCGCATAGAGCATATAGTTGAAGAGATGGCGATGGAAGATATGGAGAATGAGAATATATCTGAAATTGAGTCATCTGAAGATGAGAATGAAATTCCTGTCCCACTGGAATGGAAGAGTAACAGTTCGAAGAATTTGATGATCAACGAAGGAAATTCTGTGCCGTGGGAATATCATGAGAATGAAGTAGTAGAGGGAGGTATGTACAAAGGCAAAGATGAAGTGATGAGTGCCGTGAAGTACTGGTCTCTGTCAATGAAGCGGTCTTTTGTAGTTGTTAAGTCTAACAAGAAAGTATATGATGTTAAATGTGTGTTTTCGGACTGTCCATTTAGGGTACATGCTTATGAGCAAAAATAGAGTACAATTTGGAAGTGCTCTATAGTAACAGAACATACATGTGAGTTACAAGAATTAGAGAAGTCCAATACTGCTCTTACATCGAGCTTCATTGCAGAGTATATGTATAATCGAATTGTTGATAATTTAAGGTATGAGCCGAAATCTATAGTGACTAATATAGAGGAAGATTTTAAATACACCATCAGCTATTCGAAGGCGTGGCGAGCGAAACAGAAGGTCATTGAGAAGAGATTCGGTTCGTACGAAGCATCTTATGAGAACCTACCACGATTGTTAGAAACCATCAGACAAAAAAATATTGGTACATATTATGATATCATGGATGTGTCTGATCCAAAAGAGGCCGGAAAGTTAATACTTCGTCGAGCCTTTTTTGCACTAGGTCAATGTATAATGGTATTTCGTCATTGTAGACCTGTTTTATGCATGGATGGTACATTTCTAACGGGAAAGTATAAAGGTCAGATTCTAACTGCTATTGGTGTTGATGGGAATAATCAAGTACTACCAGTTGCTTTTGCTTTGTGAATAATGAGAACACAGATAGTTGGTATTGGTTTCTGGAGCATGTGAAGTTAGCAGTGGTGCAAGGGCGACCTAATGTTTGTGTCATACATGACCGACATGCCGGTTTGTTGAAGGCGATAACGGATATGCAATATGGTTCAGTGGAGCGTGATCTTCCTCCTCGATGGTCGGACATACAATCAAGATGGTGCATGAGGCACTTGGGTGCAAATTTTTTCAGCCATTTCAAAAATAAACACCTTATGAATATGTTTAAGAGGTTGTGCAATCAGAAACAACAAAGAAAATTCAATGCAATGTGGGCACGTCTTGATGAATTAACAACAAAGCAAACAGCAGAGTTAGCGACTCGTACGAATCAAGACCCGAATGATATGTTTGTTCCTCTTTCAGGCCTTCCAACGGATGCCTTGAGGAACGTGGTTCGGAGGTCGGGGTCATCAATCAGGTGCTTCTCAGATTGGATTGAGTACGAGCCAAAGGAGAAGTGGTCATTATTATATGACACAGATGGGGCGAGGTTTGGAATAATGACAACAAATTTGGCGGAGGTGTACAATTAGGTCATTCGAGGCATGAGAGGATTACCTCTTGTAGCAATCGTAGAGGGTATTTTGCATGGAACATGCAAGTACTTTCGTGAAAGATATATGGTTGCTTTTAATGCGATGTCAGATAATACATTGATTTTTTCAACATTCATAACAAATTACATGAAAAAAAAGGTGGAGAAGGCAAGCTTGCATCGTGCACGTCCTATGGGCACAGCAGAGAATCGCTTTGAAGTTCTGTGTAGGGATCGGGGCCGTCGTGGTGGCAATCGAGAGAGAATTGCACAAGAGTGTGTTATTCGTTATAACTCATGCAGCTGTTCGTGCATGAAATCGAAACTTCTACACAGGCTGTGCTCACATGTTATAGCAGCTTGTTCACTTACTAATTTGTCCCCGAAGCCGTATGTCTCACACAGGTCGTGCATGAAACCGAAACTTCTACACAGGCCGTGCTCACATGTTATTCGTTATAACTCATGCAGCTGTTCGTGCAAACATTCAGGTTCACAGAGCCTATCCTGAGTACATGGCGGCGTTCGACCGGATTAGGGCAGACGACGTCCGCTGGACACCTTACAGCATGGAGGAGATTGTCGTACGAGCGCCTAATGGGTTGTCGACGTTCTGCACGAGGGATCAGGAGTACTGGATGACACGTAAGGCTGTCGTTTTTGACATCTTTGTCGAGGACTACGCTCCTCACAGAGTGATGCGGCAGTTTGGTCGTAACCAGACGTTCCCACTCCCGGTTGCCCATATTGTTCCTCTTTCCGTGCACGGGTAAGTATAAGACAATTAATTCGTTCTGATTGAGTATTTAATATATATAGAAAGATAATTAATACGTTTTGAAATCCATAGTTACGTGCGGAGGGGTCTACCGGCAGGCGTTACTTGGTCCTCCCGTATACAGCCGTGGGTCGACGAGTGGGCCAACGCACTACATGATGTGACCTACGAGCCCAGACCGTTTTCCTTGCAGGCTTACGGGGACTACTTACGTTGGTATATTCCTCGCACACGGATCAGAGTCACGTATACACCAGCGGAGCCACGGACCCACGTCCCCAGGTTGACGGACACGTACCCTGTGCACAGAGATCAGGCAATGTCGTTGGCGGTACGATCTTTATGAACTTCAACCCACTTCGTTTAATATTTTTCTTATCGTAATTACTTCAATGTTCTGGTTTTGTTAATAGACCGACATGGCTCACCGTATCACTGTGGATGGTGGATCGCTCTTGCACCGGTTGAGGGAGGGCATTCAGATGACCAGCCATGAGCTTACCGCTGCGGTCCAGAGGATGTACGACTCTGCTGCAAACATTGTTAAGTTGACGTCGTGCCGGCTCTGCGGGCGACAGCCAGATGTCGTCCCTCGACCTTCACACGTGACACACAGGCTTGACGGACCGACAGCGCCACTACCTCCGCGGCCTACGTACCAAACAGGTGAGTAACTTATATTTTCTTCGTATGTAGTAATGCTAACTTGTTCGTTACTTATAAGTTTCATTATTCAGGTCCACCTACGTACTCTGCCGGTTGGCGTCCGGAGTTCGATATCATTGGATCATCTTCGCAGCCTGCTCACATGCCTACAGGTACGATATAGTGGTGAAATTTAATTATATTATCTAATACTGCTTTATTCGTAACATTACATTCACTCTGCATGGTCAGGTATGCACTTTGACGGTTCGCGGCATCAGTTCGATTTCGAAGGTTCCTCTTCACACGCTGTACCCATGGTTCCAGGTATGACCTACTTTTAAGAGTTCGACACGTTATATATTAGTTTTACCATCAGCGTTATCATAACGTTGGTCTTATATATTTAGGGACGACCCGTTACGACTACGAGGGATCGGACATCTCTGAGCACGCTGACACTTTTCGTCAGCGATCCCCGACACCCTTCGACCTTGAGAGTTACCTGCAGCAGGAGCCGGCGGACGTACTTGCGCCATCGCAGTTACGTGAAGCACCACCACAGACACAGCCCTCACAGGACGAGTACGCGACACCACTTGCTGCTGGAGGCCGTCCTGCACGTGTTACAGTTTCTCCTTCGCCGCTTACTTACTCAGCCAGCCATGTGCGAGCGGGCCGCAGAGCACCAAAGCCTGGCACGATTAGGGGTGTTGCACCTAAGCGTGGACGATATTAGTTTTGTATGATTTGCCGCCGATGTTGTTTTCTATGTATTGTACTGATACTATTTTAGTTTTTACAACTTAATTAATGTTTCACTGTTGTATTTTTTCATCTATTAAGTTTGGACGAGCACACGACAACGGCGCTTTCGCACGCCCATTGCATGACTGCGTATTATTTTTGCTATTTCTCCGACTTCCATATTTTTTCTGAAATTTCCGAATAAATAATTATTATTTAAAAAACCAAAATTTTTCTTGAAAGTTCCAAATAAATAAATATTATTTTAAAAAAACCCAAAAAACCAGGTCGTCCCTCGGCTGGGCGACGTGAGCCTGGTCGCCCTATGGCCGGGCGACGTGGCCTGGTCGCCCATTGGCTGGGCGAACTGGGCTGGTCGCCCTTTGGCCGGGCGACCTGGGCCTGGTCGCCCTTTGAACGGGCGATTCTCTCACGTCGCCCTTCCAACGGACGACTGGTGGCCTATACCTGCAATTCTTTGAAAACGGAGACTAGTTTTGTTATTTTTTTAAAAAATAAATTTATTAATAAAAAAAATTCCTTTCTCCTCTCCCGAACGAGCCCTAGCTCTTCCATCCGAGTGGCCCAGCCCAGCACAGGCATAGGTAGTAGCCAGCCCTCTCCGCCTCACCTGCGCAACACGCGCAGAAAGAAGCCATCGCCGCTCCCATCGGATTCACACCCGCAACTCCACCCTCACTGCCTGGCGGCCGCACCGCCTCCGAGTCTTCGACGCCGGCGGGAAGCCGGGAACCCGGAGGCCAGAGTACGATTCTTCCACTACTGTAGCCGATTCCCGGTATTCCACCCCACCTTCTCCATCTTCACTACCGGCTGCTTCAGTCCTTCGCTTTTTTTGATATCGCCGTTGGTGGCGCACGCGAGGTGTTCGACGAATCGCCTGCATTCCTGCGCCGCCCTGTTCGTCGTCGCCGGCGTTTGGCTTTCGGTCTTTTGATTCGCGGTGCTTCCTCACACTTGACATCTGCGCTTCTGTCCGCAGCATCCGCTCACCCGATGGCGCCGCCGTCGCCGTCGTGGTCGGACATTCCGCTGGAGGTGGCCGGCCTGTTCCTCCGCCGCCTGCCCACTCTCGTGGACCGCGTACGGTTCGCCGCCGTGTGCCCCCAGTGGCGCGCCGCCGCACCGGAGGTCCCCCTGCCCTCGCCGCTGCCGCTGCTCGCCCTCCCAGACGGCACCGTGTACAGCCTCCCTGGGAGCGAACCATTCCGCTTCCCGGGCTGCGCAGGCTATGCTGATGCCTGTGGCAACTGGCTGGCCTTCAAAACCGAGGACGGCTCCTTCCTGAGGGATCCGTTCTCCAACGCCACCGTGACACTTCCTCAGCTGTTCCGCTTCCGAGCCCCATGTCGCCACGGTGAGAGCGAGACACACGTCTCATGGGTGGAAATAGAGGACGCCCCCGTGAAGCTGACTATCTGGAGATTGGTATTTTGCTCCCCTCAACTCATCTCCACATTCGTCAGGTTTCAGGACAGCACTAGGCTTGCGGTGTGCCAGCGCCGGCGCGACCTGGTGGTCAGTTCATATGGATCGCCGGTTTGAGTTTTTTGATGATATTACATTCCACCAAGGAAAGCTTTACATCCTCACTGATGTCAACAATGGCTGCCTTTTTGAAATTGGCATCATTGTGGACCACAGAACAGGAGATCCATGGGTTTCTCGAGTTGAGCGAGTAATCAGTGGCGTCGTGATCCCTAGTCCTGCAATTACGGGCATATACCAAAATTTATCCCTGTGGACGCACTACTTGGTCGAATTGGAATCACATGGGGTGTTGCTGATGGTGCACCGGAAAACATACGGCAGGGCGGGGATAGTACCCAGAGGGTTAACGGCAGGCAGTTTTGCCCCACCTGGGCGGGTCGAGTTCGAGGTGTTCAGGGCAGACTTCCAGCGGTCCAAATGGACCAAGGTGACGACTATTGGCAATGACCAGATGCTTTTCCTTAGGAGGCGGTGCTCCAGATTCGTTTGCCTCTCCCAGAGGAGACGCCGGGGGACCGCATTGTCTTCCTGGAGCAAGATGACTCATGCAGAACGTGGGATTCTGCCTCTGATTCTTGCAAGGTCTATGACATGAGAGATGACGCTATCTCGCCCTTTGTACCAAGTGTGCATTGGGAGCGTGGCTCTGTACCTGCAACGTGGCTCTTCCCTCCAGTCTGAAGTGATGCTGTTACTGAGATTGCCAGCTGTCAAATGTGACTGTAATCTCAGGAACTATGGTGTAGGCCTCAACTCAACTGAACTCCTGATGGTCTTGTGGATTAATCTGATGTGTCAGTTCGGACTAAAGATGTGAAAAAAGAATGGGAGTTTGCCATGAATCTGAATGAACTGAAACTCTTTGCTCGAAAAGAGGTAATACATACACATTTTCTTGTGGTAGAAAAAACAAAATACATTTTTTTTGTGAGAAAAAAATACATGATTTTGTGAAGCTGAAATGTTGGATGCTATGATGGGGCACTCTATAAATAGAAAGGATATGTTAAAAAATTGCAATACTATGATATAGGCAAACTAAAAAACTAAATGTATGCTTTTGTGAAGCTGAAATGTTGAATAATTCCAATACAATGATAGGCAAACTAAAAATTTGAAAGGATATATTGAAAAACGAAAAAGAATGACAAAATTTGAAAGGACATGTTGGGAAAAAAAAATCAAATTCATTAGTCAACAAAACATGTTTGTTAACTAATTAAGCATAGTTCTATTATGTTATATTGGGTTGGAAGTGGAATGGCTCATGTGAAACTAACGCAAACTTATAATACAATCATCTTCTGGCCCTGATGCTTTTATTATTCATTTTTATTAGTCGCATGTTCCTGAAGTAAATGGAATGTATGATCTTTCTGTGAAGTACCACCTTTGTGGGGCCTGAAAATGTTCGAAAAAAAACATGCCATCTGATAAGTGTGTTTCCCATGGAAATCATGTACACTGTCCAGTCGTCAACTCAACTAAACTCCCGATGGTCTTACAGATTAATCGATATATCTGTGGGGATAGAAGAGGTGAAAAAAGAATATGAATGCAGTGCTACATCAGCTTAAACCATCTTCCAGGATGGAACTATGACTTTGGTCTGATTGGGGAATGAACCAAATTGGTGGTGGATGTCAGCAGGGGCGGATCCAAAGGGGGGGCTGCCGGGCCTACAGCCCCCCTAATGAACATGTTTTCTTCATTAATTACTGTTGCTAAGTGTCAAATCACCATTAAATTTCTACCCTTAACCCTAAATCTCCATTGGTTAGCCCCCCCTTCATCTCTATCCTGCATCCGCCACTGGATGTCAGGATACGAAAGAAGCACTGAACCAGGTGCTAAAATGATGTGCACGATCAATCTAACACTTACCATGAATCTGAATGAACTGAAACTCTTTCGCTCGAAAAGAGGTAATCTGTATGCATTTGTTGATGTACAAAGCACAAAATACGTGCTTTTGTGAAGCTGAAATGAAATGTTGCATACTGGGGCAAACTAAAAACTGAAAGGTGTTGAAAAGCTGGAAAAAGGAAACTGAACTAAAAATTGTATGGGTGATGAAAAACAGGGAAAATTGAAATTCATGTCTGAGCTCAGGTTTGAAGTTTGAACCGAGGACAGTGTTAGAAAACAGAACTAAAAGTTGAAAGGTGTTGGAAAACTGGAAATAAAAATTCAGGTCAGAATTTGGTAAGACGTGTGAGAGCTTGTTTCCATTGACACATATTATAGTTGATAGGGATTTATTTTTGATTGTTAACAATGCCAAACAATGAGTTTCTTTTTAAAAGTGACTTGCATGACTTCATGGAGCGGTTCTCTACAAAGATCAACAATTTGTTCCAAATATACTTAATGTTGAAATATACTTTATTGGCACAAAAGCCAGCATAAAAAACAGATGTACCAACATGCTAAAAAAACACACAATGGCCAGAGGCCATTTTTTCTGTCAGCGGACTATGAGGCAGAGCTTCCATGTATGGATCAATGAGGGAGTCATGTATGACTGTTAACAATTTGACACCATTATCATGTGAAGTCAAAGTTAGGCAGATTCAAAATACCAGATAGAACTTAAATGGCTTTGCATATTAACAGTGTCAAGAAATTACTGTTATCAACAATGAGATAATTTGTTTTCTTTCTCAGATCCACATTGTCAACTCCAGCCAACAAAAAGCACCACTTCATGTCCTACAAAACAAAGTCGAGAGTGTAGTCGACTCTCAAGTCCTAGGTTTGGGTAACTATCGAAATACATGAAAGGAAGATGGAGAGGGGAAAGTATCTAGGAGCACTATAGAGGAGACCTGGGTTCAGAAGGGGTGGACTACTACTTGAATTGTAGTTGTAGATCCGCCTAGCAATCTGGTTACCTGATGCTCATCCACAATAGACCGGTGGCTTCCGCACTGGTGGGAAAATCTGGGCGAGCAGCGCTCGAACCCCAGACCGGTGGCTTCCGCACTGGAAGACTCGCCAACCGAGCTAATGCTCAGTCCCGAGTACGTGAGTTATGGAAGTTTCTTTCCGTTTCCATTAATGAATTGGCATGTGGCAAAGTAAATACGAGAGTTTCTAGCTCTAGCGTTGCTTCCTCCTGATCTTCTTGCGTCCGCTCACTTGCTCATCCGTGCGGGGGATATAATCCCAACTCCATCGTCTAGTGCAAGGGTTCTCTTTAGTACACAATCAAAGTTCTTGATGTCCCATGGCGTCCTCGTTCCTGTTCTTGAGGGCACAAATACGGGAAGAGTAGGCCTCCGAAACGCTTCCGTCTTTGAGTTCGCCTGCTCGGGCAAAGAGCGGCAATCACGTTTTTAGGGAGTGTCGGCTTCCGGCATGACTACTCAGCTTCATCATATTCTTTCTGGTGACGTCGTCGCTTCCTCGACTTCGATCATCGTCTTGCGGCTTCATCTTCTTCTTCTCGGTGTCCTTGGCGCTAGCGGCGACGATCTTCTTCGTGGCGTGACGTGGGGAATCGGCACTGCTACCTCTCTGCATGGCATCAATCGGGACGACTACAACGACCAAACACCATGTCGATTTCGGGTGCTTCCGGCTCTGCCACAGGAGGGTATAATCTCGCTAACCTTTCCCTTGTTTTACTTGTCTCGTTCATCATGACCTTGCTGGTATTTATGCTTTCCATGAATATTAACATGAGAAATATGTTGCTGTTTAGCACTTCATTATCTTTTATGACGATCTATCTCTACAAGCACATATTTAATATCATGTTCATCTTGGTTAAATCATTTTTATGGATTAATTTAAACTTGAATTTGCCTAAATTTCTAACAGCCGTGCGGGCAGCGGGGTGCCCGACCACACTTGCACATGGGCCCAGCCTTGCTGGGTGGCGCCTCGTGGCCACTGGGACACGCACATCAGGCGCCGAGGGGCAGAATGGCTCCATGGCTGTGCCTATAGCTTGGCCTGACGTGGCCGATTTGGAGTGGCGGGCTGTTGGAAATGGCTAGTGCGGTGCACGGGGTCTACCGCATGCGTGGGCAGCGGTAGCTCGCCCAAGCGCGGCTGGTGGGGGTATGGCCACACGCGGCTGCGGCAGGGTAGCCGGTAGCAGCGCAGGGCTGGTGCCCATGTCGTTGGTTCATGGTGGCGGCCGCGTTTGGCTAACCCATGGCACCATGCTCGCGTCGTACTGCACCCGATTCACCCACACAGGCGTCAAACCTAGAAGGCCGAAAAGCGGAGATCCGAACCGATCTGCAATCGGATGTCTGATATAGTTCGCTCGATCTAACGAGCTAGAGTATTAGCGGGCGACGTGGCCCGATCCGCTACCCATCTTTTGGTTCACGAATCATATATATAGATACGGATACAGATTCTATCTTCACAATGTTGAAGCACATAATAACCCAGAAGACTGACCCAAAAAAGAATAAAAAAACCACCACCCATCCATCTTCGCATCTCTTCTCGTCCTAGCCATCTTCTAATCTTCTTTCTCCCATCGATCAGTCTCACTCTCCTTCCCCTCGTGCTTGTGCTCGTGCCACCAACATCCAAACATAGCCTAAGAAATATAGAGGATGGAAATAATAATTGTAGGGAAACCTAGACAAGGAAACTTTGTGTTGTACTCCCCTGTCCCTTTTTAATTGTCGCTTGCGCTTTCGAAAAAATACTGTCGGTAATTATATATTAAAAAATATTAATATCTATATTACATAATTAGTATCATTGCAAAGATCTTTAACTCTAGTTTTTTAATAAATTTATTTAGAGATATAAATATTACGTATCTTTTTCTATAAATCAAATCAAACGTGTGACAAGTACACACGGCGATAATTAAAAAGGGAGCTAGCGGGTCGACTTTGAACGCTAAACATGAAACCGTCGACGACGTGGTACAAACGTCCGTGTTGCGTATGTATGCTTGATCCTCCAACAACTGTAGGCTGGCGTGCCGTTGCCCCGCCGTGGTTCGTGGATCGTGGATCTGGGAATACAGTACGATATGCCTAGCGCGCTTTGATGACGACATTGACCATTTCAATCGGAGGGCAGCTTCCGATTCCGAGGCATCAGGGTCAACTCAAGCTTCGATGACGACAAAGCAAGTCTGAATTGTGGCGCAATTACTGCACACGGCAGGAACTGTCGGTGCCCTACAGCGGAACAGGCGGTAGAAGAAACCAAAAGAATAAAAACATCACAGATTTCGTGAAATCCGCCAAACATATGCATCGATCACATCCACTCCTCTACTCCGTATATCTTATATCCAAAGTAGGTGTACTGATAACAATAATGAGATTCATTATTTAGTTGATTTCTCCACATATAGGTCCAATAAGCCTACGCAGTGGCCGAGATTAGTCAGACAATGGCTGCTCCGGGCAACGTGTCATCACGTGCGATGAGTAATGCGCTCTCACTCATCAGTAGCAGACTGGCAGTTCCAGTTCCACACTGACCCCTCACGTCCACACCGCACGGACGACGCCGCGCACCCATCCACGCTATAAAAGGCAACACGGCCGGGGCGCCATTCCTGCAAGCTGAGGTGTCTAACAAGCAAGCGGAGCAGCTGCGTCTCTCTAGCTACATATAGCACGTAATAGTGTAGTAGTAGAAAGCTTGTGCGCGTGGCAAACGATGGCGGCTCGGGGAAGAGGTAGTGCAGGCAGCAGCAGGGCGCCGTTTGCCGCTGGTGCCGGGTTCCTCTGCGCGGCGGCGCTCCTGCTGGCGGCAGCCATCCCGGCCACAGAGGCGGGGACGACGTACCTCGTCGGCGACGCCGCCGGGTGGACGCTGAGGCCCAAAGTTGACTACGGGCAGTGGGTGGCGGGCAAGACCTTCCACGCCGGCGACATCCTCGGTATACGTCCTCCTATCTTTCTCTCGGTCCTCGGCTTCATCACCTAGCATATCTAGCACGCTTTAACATGCACACACGCAAACTTTATATCCGATCAATCATAAATCTACGTACATAATACGCAGTGTTCAAGTACAACACGACGTATCACGACGTGGTGTGGGTGAGCAAGGGCGGCTACAGGAACTGCATCGTGTCGCCCAAGGGCGGACGCGCGCCGATGTACCACACGGGCTACGACGCGATCACGCTGCCCAGGGGGAAGCACTACTTTATCTGCGGCGCGCCGGGACACTGCAGCGCCGGCATGAAGCTCGCCGTCACGGTCTACTGATGGGATCCATGTATCGTCGTTACGCACTACCGTGTCCAGCCCCATCATCGACGGTTGAAATGAGCGTGCGTGCGTGTACACGTGTGACACGTCGCGTGCCAATATGATGTACTCCACGATCATCGTCGCACCGTTGAGTTGGCATCTGAATTTGCGTGTCGTTATTGCGACTTGCGACTTCTTGTGTGTGTGATGAGTTAATTTGAAGTGTAATATGTGACATGCAAATATGCAATGAGAGTAAACCGGCCTGACGATGTTTCCTCTTTGTCACGCTAATGTTTGAACCTGTCCCGGTTAATGCGACTTAAGTTTATCGTTTGAGTCACGTGTGGAGATGCAAGAAAATGTCAAAGCAAAACTGTGTGCATCGAGCATCGTGTGCAAGACGCCGCGCGCGCGTCCCACCCAAAGTTGACTTTTCCTATACGGTACGTAGCATCGTGCGCAACATGCCGCCCGTCCTACCAAGTTGACTTTTGCTATATATACGTACGTATATGCATCCAAGTAGCTGCCCATCTATTTATATATGCATGCATCCAAACAGCTCAAATTCATAGCGACTGTTCACTGACACTTTACAATGAGCTCTTTCATCGTTACATCGAAACTCCCAAAGTGGAAGTTCATATATCTGCACCGCACAGGTACATAATGTTTGGTTCACCCCCCATTTTCCGCGTAATTGAAGGACCGATGTAAGAAAATCAAGCCACAAAAAGTTGATCACTTAAGAGGATTTCTTTTTTCGAATACGCAAAAGTTTGTGCATCATTGTTTTTAAGAGGAGAAGAGTTTAACCAGCAACATACAACATGCTTAACCGAGCAACCATAAAAGATCCACCTAACACAGGCCGTACCTGGACCATCCAAATAGATAACTCTTGTTTCGATATCACATAATAGAAAACAGCCATGGCCAATGCAGGGGGAGCAACCAAGTGACCTTGCGCTTGATCTTACACTCTGACGGCACTTTCCAACAGCCGAGAAGGAAGTACAAAATATAAAAGTAAAAACATTTAGGATAAACAAAAATATGCAAGTGAAGTCAATAGACAAATCGAGTGACAATGATATTCAATTGCATATAGGTGATAGAGGAAACTACACTTGCCTGTTTTTTCTGAATATTATTTCACAGGTTCACAAATTAATCAACCACATTCAGCAATTAATGACAAGAAAATAAATTCAAAAATAAAAGAAGTACTCAGTGATTAAAAAGAACAAGTAATTTACCTGATGACGGCCAGACGATGTTTGTGTGTCAGTTGCAGACCAATATGCCTGCCAGCAAAGACTGAAGACTGCAAGTGCTGCCTGGTTCTGCCTACTCACCTTGTTGCTGCTGCTGTACGTACTGGATCAGCACGAACTTGAACTCGCCTAGTTGCCGGAACTCGCCTTGCTGACTTGCTGCAGGGCACATTTTGCAGAATGCAGATGACGGCCAGGTGAGATAGTTTTTGGTTCATCAGTTCATGAGACGCACAGCATTGGTTCATCAGTTCATGAGACGCACAGCAGTCGGAAACACAAGTCAACAAATTGTTTCTTCTTCTTCTTCCTCCAGACGTTCAGATCTCAGCGGCTCTAGACCATGCCATATTTAAGTCCTCTGTGCAAAACAGGGAAGAAAGAAATGGAAAAGTCCCTAATCATATTCCTTCTTCGACACTATTTGGACTTTGGAGTATATAATCTGAGAAATGAAAGAAGAGGAGGCAGTGGAAGCTAGAGAATGAATGAATGCTCAAATAGTCGTAATTCTGTTTCAATGTCCGTGTTTTTCTTTCTTTCTTTCTATATTTGTACCTTTTGTGATCATTTACGGCCCACGACACTTACATAGGTTGGGCCCACTGGGGACCGGCGAGGTACACACGTTACTGGTCCTGGGCCTCGAGCTCTTGCGCGGCCCAGCCATTGGTCTTGCTTCTTTGTCTTTAGCTGCAACTTTTATATTATCTTTTCAATAGTGGCAATGGCTCCACTCCAAAACAAAAAAGTAGTGGCAGTGGTAACATTCCTCACATCTTTTCTTACAGGGTACATTCTCTGCGGCTTAATGGATCTACCTACTTGAAAGTAGAAAAGTGACTTCCACCTTGGAACCATATCCATCCATTCATCAAATAAGGTGTATCATACCAGTAGTTACTATTATAGTTGGTAAATTTCCAGAGGTGGCTTGATAACCTTGGTCAGTACGTCCCGTGGAAGGCAGTTTTTTAAATTTGTAGAGACGACTATGAATTGAATTGCTTCTATTAAAAAGAACCATCTTTAAAAATTATTATTTTTCTTAAGAGCAAGCATGCTTTCTAAATCATTATTTAGATAGTCATTTGTATAAAAAATTGTTTTATATCTTTCCACTCTTCAATAGTTTTTCTATCTTATTTGCACTCTAAAGATCCAATCTTGTTTTCTATCTTTGGCTAGGGATAAATATAGAATATAAGATATTCTCATTTTCTATCTCTGGCTAGCGAGAAGTACAGAATAGAAGATAACTATATCTGAATAACCAGTTAAAAAGTTGTTGGAGGTTTTTTTTAAAAAAAATCTCTATTTGTAGCTTATAGGAAGTATTTAGAGTCTCTTGAAGTTTTTAGAGGGTTTGATGAAAAAAATTGCCCTCCAACAAGTTTTCTAATTGTAAATCCAAATATAACCATTCTCTAATATAAATTTCTTGCTAGGCAAACATGGATAACGAGAATAGCTATGTAGAGTGCCCATAAGATATAGAAAAAGTTGTTGTAGGATGCAAATATGTAGAGAGTGATTTTACTCAAAATAACTCGTTAAATGATAGTTTTATTGTAAATTTTAGAAGACTCCGCGAGATGGCCTTATATAGACGATGACGACTGTGCCGGCAGTGTCTTCCGACACGGAACTCAGAACAGCGATACATGGAATCGGGGATATATGTGGTTGCTCGTGACTGATCTTCATCCTAATATACGTGGACTGCTCTTTTCGGCAGTATAAATAAATATATCACACACGATCAGATCAGGCCAGATGCTCCATAGCAAGCTCTTGTCCTCCTCATCCTACAACTCGTGACCTGTATTATTTGTCCCGTGCGGAGAACGTCTCTCTTTTCTTCGTTTCTAGATATATAAAGATAAGATAGGCAGAGGAGACCGCTTCGTAGCGAAGTGACGGAGCTCCAGCTCGACCTCAGATCGATTCAACATGTACAGCGCACGGAGGTGATCTGGTGAAGTCTCAGTCAGCAGCTGTTACCCTGCTCCGAATCTTAGAAAAATTAGAGATGACGAAGAAGATAGGCATCACATGTATTTTTTTTATAGGGTACAATTTAGACGCACATAATCCACACGCATCATACTCACTCCACACACACGTGCGCGTCCGAACACACTCTAAGAAGAGATTGAGAGCCGTCATCGTCTCCATTGCGCGGGAAACGCGAAGTACCACCGAACACGCACGCGTGTTGTACCACAGAAATATATTACCCAGGCCAGCAACAGAACCGGAACAGGTGCGGCATCCGGAAGTCAAACGTGCAATCTCCCGGACGGGCAGCGCCTGCGACGAGGCCGCTAACCAACTGAGCCGAAGCTTGTCCGCCGTCGCATGCATTTTCTAATCCGTACCACTTGGACTAGCATCAACTAACATCTCTGTCCGTAGAATCCAGAGAATAAATCTTCCCCTTGCATTTCGATCTGCCGTCTGTTCTTCCATCGTGTAACCGGGTAGAGCCGCAGAAGAGACCAACTCCTAGCGAAGTGACAGAGCCCCAGTTCGGCATCGATCTTTTTTTTAAGACCCGGTTATCCGGCATGTATTCATAAGAAGGAATGGAGTTTTACAATCGATTGCGCAAGGTGCGCTGATCCCGCTAAACAGACCGCCGCGCGGGATTTGAGAAACTAAAGCTAATTACTCGTACTATTGTCTACAGTTCTATTGATGGACGGCGGACGTCGTCTGGATAAAATCCAATCGGACCACTCGTCCAGAAACAACGGCACTCTCAGCACTCGCTGTTCTATTGAAAATTCTCGCGTTTCTCTCCTTTCAGATATGCCACAAGCTTAGCATCATGAGGGAGTGTGCTTCCTTTGATCCGGCTTCAGTGACCGTCAAGAACAAGAGCTCCATGTCTTCACTTTCGCTCCATAACGCTGGATGGAGTTCGACATCAGATCGATTCAACACACGCCATGCTTCGGTGAAGGTGAAGATGAAGTCTGGGTCAGCTGCTGCTATCCTATAGCTGACTTGAATAGTTGCACCTGATTCCCCGAATCTCAGAAAATCTAGAGGCATCGCATTTTCTAATCCCTATCTTGCAGAAGCATCTACTGACCAAGTCTAATGACCTCTCTTCCGTATATACAATCCAGATGAACCTTTTATCGATTACTTAGTAAATATCAAAATGTAGCGTTTTACAGTATGTCGTTGGTGTTCGGACTTCCATCCTGCGTCTCGCCATGGATGTCTATGGTTGTATTGGGCTACATTCTACTTAATGAAATACATGTGAAGTTTTGTCATAGAAAAAAAATGTTCTCCATTCCTTTGCCTGAAACTTATTTTCCCTGCTTGCCATTGCCGTCTATTTCGCTGGTAACAATAGCTGAAGGACGTGAACCGGTGAATTCTCGGTCAGCTGCTGTTATCCTGCTCCGAATCCTAGAGAATTTAGAGGTGACGAAGAAGAAAGACATCATATGCATTTTCTAGTCCGTAGAATCCAGAATAATCTTCTACCTGCATTTTCATCTGTCGTCACTCCAGCGTTGTAGCCGGGTTTGCACCGGAAGCCGCTCAGCCAAACACCTGGCTTCAGCACTTCATCAGCAGATAAAGTCTCACTTGCGCAGTCGATCTCTCCTCGTCCTCGACACACTCTCCGAGCTAGAGTAGATCAGTGAGGCCGTACACACAAATCAGAGCTCCTCCTCGCGCGGTCGCGCCAGCTACCCCGCGGCGATGGACAGGCTCGGCGCGAATCCGGCCAACTCGTGCCCGCTCACGCCGCTGGGCTTCCTGGAGCGTGCGGCCATCGTCTTCGGCGACTGCACCTCCGTCGTGTACCACGACACGGCCTTCACCTGGTCCGAGACACACCGGCGATGCCTCCGCCTCGCCTCCGCGCTCGTCTCCCTCGGCATCACCCGCGGCGACATCGTAAGCCACCCACCCTCCGTCGAGACTCCCTACCCTGACTGTTTATGCATGTTTTTGCTACGGCGGCGGCCGGGACGTGGATGAATTGATACGGCGATCGACCATCGGATCGACTGCATATGTATACAGGTGTCCGTGCTGTTGCCGAACGTGCCGGCCATGTACGAGATGCAGTTCGGAGTGCCCATGAGCGGCGCCGTGCTCAACAACGTCAACACGCGCCTGGACGCGCGCACCGTCGCCGTCCTGCTCCGCCACTCCGGCTCCAAGCTCGTCTTCGTCGACCCGGCGTCGCTCCAGCTCATCGGAGACGCGCTGAAGCAGCTCCCGCACGGGCACCCGGCGCCGCGCGTCATCCCCGTCGAGGATCCCCACGAGAAGGGGCTGCCCGCCGCGGCGCCCGGGTCGCTGACATACGAGAGGCTTCTGGAGCAGGGCGACCCGGAGTTCGCGTGGGTGCGGCCGGCCAGCGAGTGGGACCCGATGATCCTCAACTACACCTCCGGCACGACGTCCGAGCCCAAGGGGGTGGTGCACTGCCACCGCGGGCTCTTCCTCATCACACTCGACTCGCTCATCGAGTGGGCGGTGCCGCCGCAGCCGACGTACCTGTGGACGCTACCCATGTTCCACGCCAACGGCTGGAGCTTCCCGTGGGGGATGGCCGTGGTGGGCGGCACCAACGTGTGCCTGCGCCGCGTCGACGCCGGCGAGGTGTACGCCACCATCGCGGGCCGCGGGGTGGACCACCTCTGCGGCGCGCCCGTCGTTCTCAACATGCTGGCCAACGCCCCGGAGGGCGTCCGACGGCCGCTCCCGGGGAAGGTGCGCATCCTGACCGCCGGCGCGCCGCCGCCGTCAGCCGTGCTGCACCGCACGGAGTCCATCGGGTTCGAGGTCAGCCACGGGTACGGTCTGACCGAGACGGCGGGGCTGGTGATCTGCTGCGCGTGGAAACGGGAGTGGAACAAGCTCCCGGCGTCGGAGCGCGCGCGGCTCAAGGCGAGGCAGGGCGTGCGCACGCCGGGCATGGCCGAGGTCGACGTCGTCGACGGCGAGACCGGGCGCAGCGTGCCCCGCGACGGGTCCACGATGGGCGAGATCGTGCTCCGCGGCGGGTGCGTCATGCTGGGCTACCTCAACGACGACAGGGCCACCAGGGCGGCGATACGCGACGACGGGTGGTTCTACACGGGGGACGTCGGCGTGATGCACCCGGATGGGTACATGGAGATCCGCGACCGGTCCAAGGACGTGATCATCAGCGGCGGGGAGAACATCAGCAGCGTGGAGGTGGAGTCGGTGCTCTACAGCCACCCGGCGGTGAACGAGGCCGCGGTGGTGGCGCGGCCGGACGACTTCTGGGGGGAGACGCCATGCGCGTTCCTGGGACTCAAGGAGGGGTCGGCGGGCGCGGTGACGGCTGCCGATATCATCGCGTGGTGCCGCCAGCGCATGCCGCACTACATGGTGCCGAGAACGGTGGTGTTTCGCGACGAGCTGCCAAAGACCTCCACCGGCAAGATCCAAAAGTACGTGCTCCGGAACCTTGCCAAGGAGATGGGGTCAACCAGGAAGGGCGCCAGCAACATCAGCAAGATGTAGGGCTGTCATCTTGCTTGCCGAGCTGCTTTTGCCATGCATCTGCTTGAGATCAGAAAGTACTCGAAGTAGCAAGATTGATTCGGACCTCCACGCATGGGGTTCCGTGTTGTAACAGATTTGTCTCCTTTTTATCTTATCCTGTGGTGCCTCACAAGCTAAATGATTGATACGGACGAAATGCTGAGTCTGTATTTCAAAGGGCGCTAGTATAAAATTTCAAAATTTTAAAAATCAGACCTCAAACGTAGCTCTTGGACTTTTTTAAATGTACTAGTATAATGCCCATGCTAACGTTATGGTTTTATCTAGAAAATGTTCATAAAAAACAACCAATTTATTCATAAAAATTAAGTCCATCTTACCTGATCGAAATATGGACAATAACATTTTAGGCAGATATCTGGACATCAAGGAGGCAACACAAGCTTTATAGAATATAATATCCCAAGAACTTACCTACCTCTATCTAACAGAAGTACAGACTTGAGTTGATCCAGGAGAATACAACATCAGCTGCTATTTTGTTATAGAAATCAAATGACATTTTTTCCTTGACAAGTAAAATCAAATGACAATTGAAGTAGCAGGAGTATCATACTACTTTTTTCCTAGAATTCGGTATTGCTCCTGCTGAATGACGTTAAACAACTCTTTAAGCTTATTATTTCTCCTTTTGTTCATGACAACTTCAACTGCCAGGTATCTCAGAAGATGAAGTGCATTTGTCTGAATAGCATTCAGGTACATGGAAAAAAGAAAGATGAAACCATGAAACAGACCTGGAAATTAACACACATTTTTGAAACAAATCTCTTTTGGGTGAAGAGCAGTGTATTTTTATCCATCCATGTATGTCACATGATTAAACCGAGATTAATGTTTCTCTTCATGATAAATATGAATCAATATTTACATTTAGCTAGAAGCATTAAATTGTTTGCCTGTATTGGAACTTTAAACCATCAAAAAAATTATCCATGGCTTGCTCACTATCGATATCAGAACACTTCTACAATGGTGCCTATAGTGATCTTGTTTCTTAAAACATTGAACTTTTATAGTGGACTCATTTTCAGCTTTGCTCTTAACAAACGTACCTGTCTGGGAAGAAAAGATCAATGATCCTGTTTGTTCCATTTTCATGGTGAAAGAAGACAAAGAGACTCCAATGCATTAGCCATATCCTATCCTATAGCTGATTGAGTTGTGACGAGGAGTTCTGCCACAAAAACTCAGAGAAGAAACAAAGCAAACCATATAATGTAGCCTAACAACGAACACTCTACCAAAAGATGAGAGAGGAAAACGATTGAATCAATAACCTCTTTTAAGCAATTAAGCTCTTCCAGTGCAGCATCCCAGTTTCAATTTAAAATATCAGAACTATCAGCTTCTATGACGTGCAACCATGAACGTGTATTATTGCGACTCCTACCTATACATACTTTTCATATCCTGACATGGTATAAGTGCAGCCATCCATGGCCTGTGGCCATATACAGGCTGCTATATCTATCACACAAAAGAACACAGATACACACACACAAAGCCTATTTTTTGCACTCGTACTGAGAAAACCGAAGCTTAGACTAAAATTGAAACTGGAGGAAGGTTTTGGAAGCTTACTTCATTTGTCAAGGCAGAAAGAACCTCCAAGCTCTTGTACCTGAAAGGAAATAGACAACAAAAAAAATGTAAGTCTGAAATCAGTGCACCTCTGAACAGAACTTGAGCCTGAAATGCGACAGAGAATGAGAAACAATCCTCCTACTCCAATTTTCTCACCTGCACTTGGAGCTGCAGGTTTTTGCTACTGGATCACAAAATTATGCACCTGAACGCTTGTGCTAGCTGCAGCTGCTGCAACTACATGAAAATATGATGGTGAAAAACAAAACTAACAGATCATTCCAATTGTGTACCAATATGCAGTGACAATAAGTACTTACATAGCTACCAGTTATCTTTATCTTAAAAAAAGCTACCAGTTAGTAGCTTGCCTATCACAAACTTCTTAAGGCGTCTAGCCAGGTCGTAGTAGATGATGGTTTTATCTTGAAGCCCTCAATCTGGTATATATCAATTGCAGATAGAGGAGGGAGTACTTAGATTGCCTGAATCACAGAACTTTTCAAAGAGCTAAAGACAGAAAAATTAATGAGACTGTATTGAAACAAAAGGTAAAGGATGAAAATAACCAATCTTTTCGGAACCAGGTAAGGAAAGAAAAATAAAATCTAAAAAGGTTTGATTTGGCAATTACCTTAATAACAGGATCATCCTTTTCTTTCACCAATAGGTTCAGTTTCCCCATGCATTGTGTAGATTTAACTTAATCCTCTGCAGCTCCATATGTCAGTTAAACATACTTGAGAATGAAACACCCCCAAACACCAATTATAGAACTCGAGTTAACCTTTTCCTATTGTCACATTTTACTACAATTTATGTCAGACTTTCTTTTGGTTACATATCTCCTCGAAAACTAATAGAGCCGTGCAAACAGTCCAAATTTATTACTTTGCTTGAAAATCAGGAGGTACCAGCAACCCATGTGTACTTCAGAAAGATTAGAATGGTAAGATTGGTCCAACTAAACAATAAAAGAAGCTGCAAAAATAAGATAAAATTATTAAAAGTGAATTTGGAATATTGACAGATACAATGATGAACATACATACAGCCTGTAATAAGGAATTCCTGGTGCTCATTCCTGCTCCAGTTACTACCATGACCTTTTATTGAAAGAGAAGTGGTAATGAATTCATTTCACTTCAACTACAGCTCAGAAAATGACAAGTTTGTTCAATACGGAGGGTCTCACCTCTTGTCAATAAAATTGATACAATACGTCCACACATCTTTAGAGCTTGGACATCTGAATCAGGAACTATCTGTTTATCCCTCAAACTGGATGCGTATGGGACATGAGCGGCGTCAAAGATGTTTTCTACCGCGACATCTCGTACCTGTAGTGCAGTGTAACTGTGAAATATGGTGAAGACTCAATCGTAGCTCATGCAGCTACTGCAATGAAACAACGAAGCATGAACAAACAAAAAGGCTGAACTTTTACCCCACGGAGACATCCTTGATGCCGAACGTTGTTAAGTACGACAGGTCGTTGATGATCAGAACCCTATCTGCTTCCACCGGCGCACGTCCCTGCAGTCCTCCTGCACCGGAGTCTGGGGGCGCCCACCGCTGGGTCCAGGCCACCTGCCTACTCGTGCCGATGCGCCGGCCAGAGTTGTTTTCAAATCTGGAGCACAGTAATCGGGCTCGCCGTGGCCGTATGCCGCCGCCGCCCTCGCCGTGGTCGTGCGCCATGGTGGCCAGCTACTCGTAGTCGTCGCCACACCCCTACACACGGTAAGCCACTGGCCTCGCCGAGCGGGGGACGGAGGCCGCCGTGGCCCCAAAGAGGATGCAATGAAGCAGGACATCGAGGACTCTGTCTCCAAAACCTCCATCGCTGCTGCTGTTGGACTCCGTGTCCGAAACCGTCGCCACCACCGCCGCCGATCGAAACCCTAGCATCCGTCGGACTGGGAGACGGAGACAGAGGCGCTCGCTGCGGACGGCGGGAGGGGCGCAGTGGCGGCCGGATTGGAAGAGGCGGTACTGGAGAAGGCTGGTGCGCGGAAGGGAGGCGCCGCCGCCGGCCTAGTCGCAACGGAAGAGGCTGGGGTTGATGACTCATTTTTCCGAGAAGAAAACGCTTGGTGCTCGTGTTCTCTGGTCATTACGCCCACGAGAGCTGGAGCAGCTCCAAACTGTTGTATTGTGTTGTGATCTTTAATTTTAAAAGAGAAAAATAATTTAGAGAAATTTTTAATTATAGTAGAGATTAGTTTGATCGATGATGTTTATTCGAAGCACGCTGGTGTCGCTATATACGTTTTGAAAGCTTTCTATATAGAAGTGTACGAGTACTTCTCTTATCATGAAAAAATGAAAATCTTTACCGGAATGTTTTTTTAGAACTTTATAAAAAAAAAGATGTTTTGACCAAAGATACGAAGAAACAGATGAGTACAATTGGACTTTTTTCTTTCTGATTGTCCAGGTTGCTAAGCTCCCGCATTAAGATGGTATATAGTACTAGGCAATATTCTAGTCTAAGTTATTTTCGGCCTGATCTGGCCTGTTGGGCTGCTGGCCCAACCCGAGCAGCTTAGTGGACCGGGTCGTACAGCGAAATACAAATCCAGAAAACATTATTGGCCTGAGCTCATCCTATATATATATTTATTTCAATTAGTTTCACACTAACCAACTAACTAGAAAAAGGCCCCTGGGATGTTCTAGCATGTGCAACCAAGTAGCAGCCAACCTGTAGTTGCAGCATTGGTAGTTGGTAACGCACGACCTGGTAGGAATGAAGAACAATCGGCATCCGTTTGAGATAAGCCCTCTCCCGTTTCGCTTTTACATTTTATTCTTTATTTAAAAAACAAACATATTTATAGTCTAAAAAAGAAGCAGAAATTACCTATCTCATTAGAGGAAGCAACCATGGCCATGTACAAGAAGTCCATGCAGAGCGCGCCAAAAGTATCAATGGTTTCCTTTTTTGGTCTTGATTAGTTATACTATTGGTCCCCTCCACTATGAGATCAATTTTTAAGGCTTGGATCCACAAGTGCAAAGATCTAGAAAAGAGCAATGAAGTTTAGCAGAAAATAAAGAAAAAAATAGATAGAGAAGCCACAAGGAATATCATACTGTCTGTTTCCTATGATTCAATAAGCCGATGTCCAATTTATGCTTTTGTGTTATGTCAATGGCAACATAATCATCTCTATCCCTTCAACTTGCCATTATATGTAACAAATTATGTCCATCTCCAACTAAAGCTTCTAGATCTGCTCCCAAATTTAGTAATTCGTAGGAACACATAAAGTGAAATTAAATACCAAATGCACTCAATACCAGCCAGCTGACGGACGAGGTTGCAATTGGGGTGGTAATCAGAGATTGGGATGGAGAACTTAAACTAACCGCAATTGCAGGGATGCAGAGGAAGGTGAGGCACGTGTTTGCCTAGAAGGTGTTCATCTAGCGCAAAGATGGCAGTAAATGAATGTGAAGGCTGATTACATTTCGGTGGTTTCTAAGACCCGAGATATCCCTGACCAATCGGTGATATAGCATTTCATCAAAGAGACGGTAGTTAATTATGTATGATTGAGTTTGTTCACATTATTAGGTTCAGAATAATTTGGTGTATGAATTAGCACAGTTTGCGATTAGAACTAGTTTGTGTGAGATGTTTTTTTCTTATTTTTCAGAGGGGGCCACTCTTTCTTATAATGGTGTTACTTAAATAATAAAGTTTATGTTTCACAAAAAGATAATAAAAATGTGTCAAATGCACTCAATACCACACTAGTCGATGTGGCTTGACTTTCATTATTCTTTTCATGCTAATGCAATAAGACATTTCCATACAAAACTTTTTTGGCTAATAGAATATCAAGCACATTGTCTTCTCTGGCTATTTGTAGGAACACCCTAGACAAATAAATTAGTTGTCCATAGCCCTATATATATGCGGTTGTAGGAACTCCCTAGACAAATAAATTAGTTGTCAAGAGCATTGTATATGACGCAGACCCAAATAGCTAAAGACCAACCTTAGTTTTGAACATTGTCATTTGACAGACAAGTATTCAACTCTTCCTCCCTCTCTAGCAAGGTATTTGTTTGGAAGGTTTGTCCAATTTATAGAACCGCTCACACTTATCAAGATTACAAGTACCAAGCAAATAGATAATGCACGCTTAACTGGGGGCATACCTCTATGTAAGACTCCCACATTCATCGTCATGGCATTCAAAAAGTGGAAGTAGTTCACTTAAAGTGGTCTTTGTGAAGCCATTTAAAAGGAGGAAGTTCTCATTTCTACATGAAACTCAACTTCATCCTCATTCATTTCATTGCATCTGCATTTCAGTTATTCAACACAACAAGAATATGACTACCATTAGTACTTACAAGCAAATGATTACTTACAAGTTGTAGCTTGTGAACATTTTATATGGAGTATTCAACTTTTACTACTTCGTTCTTATTTTATTCATATAGTCTTAGATATGAACTAGAGCTAAGTTCTTGTCGGTGTTCGGAACCAGGGGGGCCCTAAGCCAACGAGTAAATGTGTACTGCGTGCTCCCTAATCCGGATGATGATGCAAGAAGAACACAAGGGTTTATCCTGGTTCGGATAAAGAAGGCCCTACGTCCAGCGGAGGAGGAGATGTTGTACTATCTCGCACTGAAGTGCTTGTACAGGGGGATATAAGCGAGTGTGTACGAGAAGAGATGGGGAACAAGGCTTAAGTCTAGGAGCGCTAGCCCTATGCCTTGCTATGTGCGTGGTATGACTTAGCGAGTTCGAGTGAGCTCTCCCTTCTCTCCTTTTTCTCCTACAGCTAGCCCAGCGCCCCCTTGTATAGGCCAAGAAGGGGCATGGGTGTACAAGAGACCCTAATGGTGCTGTAAGGGCTGTTGTAAATGATGACGCCGATGTGGGATGCCGATCATGTCGTGGGCGCTGTAGAAGTGTGTCCTTGGCATAGGTCGCCCTGCGCCGACATGCTTGGAGTTGATGGCTGTCTTCATGTGTGTCATAACGACGCCCGTAGGTGATCAGTGAAAGTCCCGTGCCCATGCGGGGGCGTGCAAATCCCTGTAGATGTCGCGTCGGGGGTTGTTGGGACGCTGACCGGAGGTGTCGAGGTCCGACTCCAGAGGTGGCCGAGGGGGATCGAGGCCCGAATGGATAAGGCCAAGCCCTGGGAAGTGCGGTACGGATATTGGTAAATGTGCCTCGAGGGGGCGCCTGGCGGCGTAGAGTGCTCGGTATGGCATCGCAGTGTAGTATGAACCATTGATTTCCCGGGTATGAGCGGTAAAAGATGGATTTGACTGCTGTACCCGGCCACTGTAACTGCGTTGTAGCCGTGAGGTTAGGCAGGAGTTGGTGGGGGCATTAAATGCTTTGGATCCCGTACAGAAAGTAGGTGAGCCGAAGGGGAGTGGCAATCGATGGGGGGTCGTCTGCCTGCGAGGAGTTTGTCACTCGACGGGGGGGTCGGCCACCCGTGATGCGCTTCGTCATTTCGACGGGGGATCGTTCGCCCGGGTGGAGATCCGTCACTCGACGGGGGGTCGGCCGCCCGTGATGCGCTCCGTCATTCCGACAGGGGGTCGTCCGCCCGAGCGGACGTCTGTCATTCGAGGCTCCCCATTGAGTAGGAGGCGGTCTTGACTTGGATGCTGCTCGTGGGCCGACCCAGCATGGCTCGAAGCGTGCTGGTGGACCCTTATCTCTCAGGTCGGTTGCGGGACTTTTTTTGTAATTTGGGTTTAATTGTTCGGGAACTAATGTACCTGGATTGAGGTTTAGGGTACCCCTTATCCAAGTACCCGACAGTTCTCATATCAGATACTTAGCATATATCTATGTTAGATGCCGCATATAGAACCCTAGGTTCTTATGTTATCCACTAGCATAGGTCTATGATATGTATGTAATATACTAGGATCATGGCCGTGCGTTGCCATGGGGCAACAATCAGATGCTACCAGCACTAAGCATCGGACTTCAACTTTAACAAGAAAATTATGTGATCATGATATCAATCACTAATCTGGTTCAAGATCAAAATTTGATCAAATGGACCTTACAACACTGTATGACCATGCATGATAAGGCTCTCCACAAAGCATAAAGGCAAAAGTAGAGTAATGCGAGAAGACTGCGAAACCAATGGGTCAAACAACCTAGGTCAGAGTAATGTGAGAAGACTTGCTCGTTGATCTCTCTAGGTTGCTAGGACATGTTGGAGCTCTTCCCTCTACAGCAATCCATAAACAACAAATATATATCATGACAATTCTTTTGAAATCAAGGGACTTCATGGTTGTAGAAAATATGTGTAGCTCTTCACATATCAAGCCAAACATCGCAGTTGTCAGAAACTGTCAAAATCTTGAGGCACTGCAAACCAATAGAAAGGAAATTAGTACAGCTTAGTATACAGAGTACTCTAGTATACATATATGGCACAAAGGGAAAAATGGGAAATGGTACATTGCAATTGCAAATGTCTGATCAACAATTACACGTAGATATTAGTGATGAATCAATTCAGCTTTGGTGATGGAGGGGCCATCGCAAGCTGGGTGCATTTTGGTCAAACTGTGGTGCAGAGATATATCTGTTCATGTAATCCATTTTTTACATTTTCATTGAGTACTTGCTGCCTATTTTGAAATGATTAACTTTGTCCCCAATACATGAATCCCTGATACAGAAATCAAACACTAATTCTCGCTAAATAGAACTCCGAATGTATAATTTATCACACCTTATTTGGTCTTGACACAATATCAGAACCGAAAAGGAACTTGAAGCCTTTTGCATCAAGAAACTCAGTTAAACGAAAAGACATGTTTCTGGATCATTTTCTAAAGTCCTTGGTTGCATACTTGCATTACTTTGAACCAAACCTGCAGCACCCGACTCTTAATTAGACATGAGAACTCAATACTATTTATGAAATCAAATCATGAGAACTAAACACCAGACTCTAAATTAGACATGCACATTGCCATGGAACAACTTCAAGAAATAACAAAAATGAAAAAATGCTACTTGCTGCATCTACTTTTCTATAAATGAAATAGAGCATATGCAATACAACTGCACAAAAGTGCATCGACAGCCAAAATCAATATTAATAGTTGGCTACACCAAAAACCAGAGTGAGGTCAACAATTACATCAAAGCCTTACAAATCTTTATGGGAGCAACAAGTAATTTTACCATCCTGCAGTCCAAAAGCAAAGTAAGAGCCATACACGCTCCGGTGAGTAGCAACTCATATGGGTGTATCTCGTTTAAGCATTTTGTATACAAATAAAGGAGCAAGCTCAAAATCTACTGGTAGTGCATATATAAGCTTCAACTTTCAGTGCAATATAAGCTTTCAATTTTCCTCATAGTTGCAATTCCACTTGACAAAAATTTAAAACATGATGATAAAACTGAGCAAAAGGCGAATAAATCCTTTAGTTGAAATCGAGAATTCTAATTTGTCGTTTTTTCATTGCTTGGAAGAAACAAGCATTGATTTGTGTTTGCTTCCTTATTTTTCTGTGGAAGGAACAATCATTCAGGTACTACTGAAACTACTATAAGAAACTGGACATGCTGATGAGACCGTAGCGAACTTTAGATAGCCAATAATAGAGAAAATAGGCTTGTATGATTTACCTTCTATAAGTCAACATCTCAGGATGAGACTCTCCAGACGGAACGCAACAGATCGGAATGTAGGCAGCTTATGGTTGGGGGGGTGGTGGGGCGCTGCCACAAGGAGGCTGTGCCGCCGTGCAACGATAGATGAAACACTGCCAACCGGGGAGATCAAATGCGCTGCAGGGGTGCACCGCCGTGCGCTGACAGATGCAGCGCCGCCGCTGGGGGATATTCGATGCGCTGCAGGGTCGGGGAAGTGCGCCACGGTGGTGGTGGGGACTGCGGAGGGGCGACGCGCCACGCTGCGGGCCAGATTGCTGAGCGAGCGCCGCTGACTGGTGCGAACCACGACAAGGGAAGCCCACACATGTCATGACGGGTCCCACCTGTCGGTACCGATTTACTTGAGTTGGGGTTTCGTCCTGCCTGGGTAGACCTGGACATTCACCGCTTTTAGTGGTAGAGACAGAGATATACAGAACTTTAGTCTAATTTGATTATTTCATCTACATGTTGAGAATTAGAGCCAAGTGCAGGATGATGGTTTGTTGGATCCTTCAGGTTCCTAACGATTTAGGTTAGAAACTATAATTTTATTTGTACTAGTTAAAGCTATTTCATACTTGCAATATGCCCTTAAGAAAATAACCAAATGGGGAAAATAAAAGACCCCCTTTAAAATTCAAGATGTTTCTTTGGTACCTACATAGACGAGTTATCTCAACTAAAAATAATCTAGCAAAACACAATCGACAAGACATTAAAACATGTAGCTTTTGTTGTGAAGATAGACGAGTAGGCACTTTTTCCATTATTAATTAGTTAGCATATTTAGCCTAGGTTATAATCCAAGCGGCATCTGGATTAGCTAAAGTTCATGGTGTGCCGCATATAGTCAGCAGCTGGTTATTTAGTGACAAATATCTAAAGCCTTTAGTTTTGCTAGGGCCAGATGACACGTTTTGGTCATTATGGTTAAGTATATGACATTGTATTTCAAAATTCTATCCTTTTGGGGGTTATGTACTCATTTATCCATTGACCCCACACTTAGTTCATATGCGCTAGAAGCCGGCTTTGCAAGCCTTGTGGCTGTGGTGGTGGTGTAGCAATTAGGACAAGCGGTCAAAGCCAATAAAGAAGACATGCGAGGTAATTTCTAGTTTTACTCTCAGACGCTCAAAGTTAACTTTGTGCGAAGTCAACTTTGTGGATATTTGTTGAAACGCACCATGCCCATTAAATAGTATTATATGGCTTGGGATGTTTGGCTTGCAATGGTAGAACAGATAAAAACAATTGACAAAATGAACTATCCATCAACTCAAGGAAGCCTCACAAATTTTTGGGGTTTCCTTCTTCAAGTGACAATATGTACGCTTTGTGGCATGTGGTAGCAACCTAAATTGTTGCCTCATTCAATTTTTTTGCCACAACTCATTGGAAAACAAACCAGCTTCATTCTATTTCTACCATTTAGGTGGACCGCTTTGGCATACAAAGTTAGGAAGCAGAAACATTAGTTAGTTACGCAGGCAATCACCATGGAATCTCCAGTCCAAAAAGATAAATACAAACATCACTCAACACCACAAGATGGGATCATAGGAAAAGGATTAGTAGAAGTACTTTGTGGCCACTTACATAAGAAACTAGAAGCAGCTGTATCATCTCCAGCAAAAGGATTAGTAGAAGTAATCCCAGGCTTTCTCACGACCAGTAGAAAGGATACTTTCACGAGCAACGGTGTCCCCATGAGAAGCGAAGTAGGCAGGTGCAACTAGATAGCAAGAAATAAGCGTAAGAACCACTGAAATATGCAACAATAGTGTATGACATGAATGTAACAAGCCACACAAAACGCAAGAATGATAGACAATTAGTCATAAAAGGACTCACCCATGGGCATATCTCCGTAGGCCCAACGATGATGGCTGCAATATCAATAGATGAGGGGTCAGAGGTGCCTACATAATTATAGTTGGTCATACTAAATTCAAGAAAGCATTTGAAACTTACGGGGTGCAGAGATCGAGGCATATTGAATTAAGCTCATCAAGTGTGAAATTTTTATCATCAAGAATAACACGGTAATGAGCAGTTCCCTGAGAAGAGATATATATTTGCAATCAACCAGAACCAGGAAAATATTGTTGAGGCGCTATAACAATACAACTTTGCCTCGACAGCCATCACAATTTACCTCAACAGTATGCTCAACATCGAACTCAAACTTTACAGCATGACCAACTTCTCCAGCTTCAGCTCCTACAGGTCCAAGGAAATAGAGGAACCCTCTAGTTATGCTCACTCTGCTTGAGATGGCATGTTTGCATGTCTTTTATTTTTATTTTTCTGGGGTGGGGGTGGCGTATGTGATCTTCGGGCTCAATCCCTCGTATATAGACGCACAACTCTATAAAGGAACCACAAAAGCATCAAAATGAGTGTCCAACCAAGCACTAGATATAGTAAGGCACATAATCCTGCATGCCTACCTCTCTAACAGCCGCTATTTCATCATTTTAAGTGCGGTATTTAAGGCTTCTAACTTCATGCCTGGGTAGGGTGATGCACTGTTAACAAACCTCATTCATTCAACTGGACGAAAGATGGAAGCATTAGAAGTATATGTACCTGAAGAAGATTACTCTTTCAGGTCTTTTCATTGTTTCCTGGTAGAATTCATGCAGAAGCCCCCTGTTTAAAGACGGTTAGCTCCCTAAATGAACAAATGACACAGTGACACTACGAATCATACTCAAATTAGAAAAATTACCTGACCAACTCATCATCTACGACTTCAGACCATACCTGTTGTTTACAACGGACCAAATGTTTATACGTACTTACTTCAGGCCATTTAATTGACGCCACCACCTACATGAATCCACCAAAATATGATTGCCCATTGTTATGTGACAAAATTTTTGAAGGCCATTTAATGATTATCTATCAGACAGATTTAGAGACATGTTAGACGTACAGAGAAAAGAGAAATCCCATGCATCTTGGGAGAGATGTCAGCATCGAAAACAACCGTGTGTTCTGACAGAAATGGTATGGCCTTGCGTACAAAGGGTTGCAGCTGACCACGCCCAACAACCTGAGAAAGAACTTCAAACATAAGAACTCCGTAACAAACAAAAATAACAACAGAGGAGGGAAAAGATAACCTTGTGTCTTATTTCTTTGGCAGCTTTCTGCAGATACTCAGTTATTGGCAGAATAGCAGATATGGGCCAAAAGTATTGACATAGAACCCCCATATGTTACACACCTCTTCAAATTTCCCTGCGGAATTGCACATGGCGCTGTAAAAAAAAAGGTAAATCAAATTTGCTTCTGATGCATAATATAACATACATACCATGAAAATCTGTGTCTTGGGGCAGAATTACAGTTAGAAGATCTAACTTGCATTGTAAATCATAATCATCCACGAACTTTTCATACGCAGCCCACAAACAATCTTCTATATCCTTAGAACAAGCTGGTTTTTTCTTCACGAACAATGTAGGAGTTTTTGATGGTCCTAATACCCACTAATAAGGACCTACACCTAGAAAACCAACTCACTCTGAGTCGATCGGTCCTTTTATATTTTTAATTACTTAGTGCAGAGGGTCCTTTCGACAGCAGAGCCGTCTTCTCACTTCCGGGTGGCAGAGCCTACCAACAGATGAAGCTGACTTCCGAGTGGCAGAGCTAACTTACGATGAAGTCCAAACCCTTAGGATCCCGGGTGGCAGAGCCTACCTTCGATGGATCATAACTTAGGCACTAAGTATTTAGAAACTATATGGCCCAACCGGAAGACTAACACTTGAAACGAAAATTTATTTCAATACGACTGCTTTACATAATAGTGACTACCTAGCACTCACCCTTTACACCTCTCATACGATGTCCTCATGGATCTCTATTTCATGGTAAGGAGGGGTGTCTCTATTTATAGGCCAAGGGGGCTCATATATTTAAGACAAGTGTCTCTCTTCTAGAGATTTCCTAGATTTTACAATATTTACTAATTTCTTTTATTATCTATTCTACATTCTTCCTTAATAAATATCCTGATTCATGAGTAGTAGGGAACTTCTAGAAGTTTGCATTGTTTCTTTCAACAAACAATAATGGAAGCTAGACAAAGTCCTATCATGTTGATAGTTGAAGTCAGATGAATCAAATGATTACTGGAAACCCTTGGTTCTAGACAGATGTCACCGACGCTAAAGACTCTAAAGGTAATCAAGTACCTGAACCTAATCACATTGCCGCCAAGCCAAAGTTGAAGGCCCGCTGATGACGCCGTTGCTAGGAAACAAAGGAAGAAGCCCAATGTGTGAGTCACTGGGCCGGATTGGGTCTGAAGCTTGAAGCCCATGTAAAGCGTTTAGTTAATTCAATTTGCTTTCCGGTCGGCCCATGTAACAGGCAGGGACACAATGCCGTGTTCCCTTTGTATTGCCATCAAGATGATGGGGAGAGATTGACTCGATCAGAACTCTTGAACCGAGCCAGTGGTGTCGGCGGCGTGCTCTCGGCGATGGTCGGAGTTACGAATCTTATCGAATTCCTCGTGCTAGTTACCCTCCACCTACTAGTATGGTTACATCTGGTATTAGATTTCATTCGCTCCTGGACCCTAGCCGCCACCACCATCTCCAATTTCATCCCCTACCTCGTGCTGGCGCCGCACACCCACCTCAGCAGAAGATGGCGCAAGTGAAGCCAGAGGAGCAGTTCGGGTGCTTCCTCGCGCTGTTGGAGGAGAACACCAAGGATCTCACTGTAGTGAAGGACTCGATGACCGAGATGCATGCTCTAAAGATAGAGATCAACTTCTAGAAGCCAACGGTGGACAGTCGCATCGACGAGCTCGAGCACGCCGTCATCGCGCTGGGCGAGAAGATCGACAAGTCGCTCACCAGCCTACCCCAAGCTGTACCACAACCAACGAGTTTCGTCTACATCACACAATCGTCATTGGCGGCTGTGAAGATCCAATCGTCTCTACAACTGCAGGTGCCGGACTTCGCTCATCTGGAGTCAAACCCGTTCGGGTCGGCGCCTGGGTCGTTAGACCACCACGAGGCAGGCCTAGGGGTGGTGTACACCATCGCCCCGGGCCAAAATCAACTATCAGGTGCGGTGTTAACACCCATGCCTCACTTAGGTCTTCTGTATCCAGATGCTCATGCTCATCACTTGCATAATCCTGCAATTCCCGATATTCCTTTCCCCAAATTTGATGGAACCAACCCTAAGCTGTGGCTCAAAAACTGCAAATCATTTTTCACCATGTATGGCATAGATCCACAAAATAGGGTTCGTTATTCCACTATGCATCTTACTGGCTCAGCAGCACTTTGGTATCAAATTGTTGAGTCAACTGTTCTACCTATGCCATGGGATGATTTCTGTGCCATAGCTTGTGCTAAATTTGACAGAGATGAGCCAAACCACCTGCTTAGACACTTCTTTCATATCCAGCAAACACATTTTGTTGATGAGTACATAGATAATTTCTGTGATCTCACTCACCAACCCCCTTGCTCATGATCCCACCATTGCAATGACTGTCATTACCAATAGATTTGTAGATGGGCTTAAGCATGAAATAAAATCTGTTGTTATGGTGCATAAACCACAAGACCTAGACCCTGCGAGTTCTTTGGCTCTTTTACAGGAAGAGGCTCTGTTGGGAACATCCAACAGTAGCAGAAGAGGTGAATCCAAGTCAAGCTAAAAGAAGGCTGGCACAGACAACAACAAAGACATTTATTCCTCAAGCTATACCCAAAGATATTCATCAAGCCCTGGCAAAGAGGCAGCAACATTTCAGGGTGTCACAAGAGGGCCAGCAACATTTTAGGGTGTCATGAACACTGTCTTAGCACCTATATTGAGGAAGTTTGCTGTAGTGTTCAGTGATGATGTGCTTATTTATAGTGCTACATGGAAAGAACATCTACAACATCTTGAAGCTATGTTTCAATTCTTGTTGCAACATAAATTGTATGTCAAATTTTCCAAATGCTCTTTTGCTAAACAAGAGCTCAACTACTTGGGCCATGTGATCGGTTCCTCTGGGGTTTCTATAGATCCTAAGAAAGTGTAAATCATTGCTACTTGGCCTACTCCACAATCTGTGAAAGAACTCAGAAGTTTCTTGGGAATGGTAGGATATTATAAAAAAATTGTACCTAACTTCGGCTTGTTTCTAAACCATTAACTAATCTCCTGAAGAAGGGTGAAATGTACATCTGGACTTCAGAAACTGAAGCCTCCTTTCAGGCCCTTGTTGGTGTTTCTTAGTGAAAGCAGAAAAGTTCGCAAGCCCACGAAAATACCATTGTAGCACTTCACCCAGATATGAAGATTTTTTGGATGGAGAGACATCATGATGGTAATACGAGGAGTAAATTTTTTGAATGAGGAATGCATGAATCTTAGGGTAAGAGTCGGCATTTTTATTTGGTAGAAAAGGTGCACAACTCTCAGGGTAAGAGTTTAGGGTTTAGGGTTTAGGGTTTAGGATTTAGGGTAAGAGTTGGCATATTTTTGGTGGACGAAAAGGGTGCATGTTGGGCGCAACTCTCAGGGTAAGAGTTGGCATTTTATTTGGTGGGTGCATGTGATTCTCGATCTTGGGAGCATGAAACTTCTCTCGACATAGATCACAGAGCTTGACAAAACTCAACACAAAGTAAGCAGCTATATGTAAATTTCGTATCAAGAAGCAACGTATATGGCCTTGGTAGGAAATTCTTTATCATTGAGGAGCACGCTATTGCATTTTGATTTAGTAAAATAAATCCCAAGTCTATCGCAAGAGAAAGCAAGTTTCATATCATCCTACCATATCACATCATACAATTACTTAGAGTAAAATGGGGTCCCTACTAACAAGTTGCTCACAAGTCATAGGAATGTTGGCGAGGAATAAAAAGTATGCAAGTTTTAAACAATTGGTAGAATAGGATTGGAGTGCCACATTTTTTTAGTTTGGATTTATTTCATTTGAATTTTAATAGATAAATAAGGAGTGAGTAAAAGTGCACAAACCAAAGTTGATCGTGATGAACAATTGTGCACCTTTTCTGGAGGTAAGTGTGGCGCCTCCCCCACACTTGTCTTTGTACCTGTTTTTTTTATTTTGTAGAAATAGAAAGAATACAAAAACAAGTGTAGATATTCTAATATGATAAATTTTATTCAAATAGTGATGTAATTATTTTTAGTTAGGATACTTGTTAAAATCTACCAGTTTTATTACATTTATTTTTTCTTTAAAGTTGTATGAAGGCTCAAAGAAAACTTTAAACGTTGACCGTTTACCTTGAAAGTATTACCTTTGTTGTCTTGAATCGTGATGGCACCATGCGATGATGTGCTAATGACAGTGTATGGTCCTTTCCATTTACTCTGAAGTTTTCCTTCACCGAAGAGCTTGACTTTGGAGTTGAATAGAAGAACTTTGTCTCCTTCCTTAAACTCTTTTTGCTTGATTCGGCGATTGTGCCATCTTTTGGGTCTTTCTTTGTAAAGCTTGGCACCATGATAAGCCTTCTCCCTTCATTCTTCTAGCTCAGAAATTTGCCTTTGTCGATTTCTACCAGCTAATGTTTCGTCCATGTTCTAGCTCTTTATTGCCCAGTAAGCTCTATGTTCTAGCTCTACTGGCAAATGGCAACTCTTCCCATAGACGAGTGGTATGGTGACATGCTGATGGGGGGTTTTGTAAGCTTTCCTATATGCCCATAGTGCATCAGGTAGCTTGTCCTTCCAACCCTTCGCCATCTCATTGACCATTTTTTGCAGGATGTTCTTGATTTGCTTATTTGAAGTTTGTGCCTGATCGCTTGTTTGAGGATGATAGTGTGTGGCTATGTTGTGCCTTGCTCCAAGCTCCTTCAAGAAGTTGTGGAAGGTCTTATTAATGAAATGAGACCCTCCATCACTTATGACCATTTTAGGAATTCCGAAGCGAGTGAAGATCACTTCATGAAACATCCTCTTGGCATGCTTGGCATCAGCAGCTTTGCATGGTAAGGCTTCCACCCATTTGGATACATAGTCAATGGCCACCAGGATGTACTTGCTGTCATGGGACTTTGGGAATGGTCCCCTGAAGTCAATGCCCCATACGTCAAATATTTTGATTTGAAGGTTGTAGTGTAGGGGCATTGCATTGTGAGTGGTGATGCTGCCTTGCAACTAGCATGTCCAAGACCTTTTGATGAATTCTTTGGTGTCTTCATACATCGTTGACCAGCAGAACCCACACTGCCAGATTTTGGCTTGTGTGTGGAATACTCCATAGTGGCCTCTGTATGGTGCTGCATGGCATTTTTCTATGATTTGCATCCCTTCTACCGTTGGTACGCACCTCCTCAGCAGTCCATCAGAACACACCCTATACAGGTACGGGTCATCCCAAAGGTGACATCTGCTCTCAACTTGGAGCTTCTTTCTATCTCCCCCTAGTGGTACATATCCTGCAACCATGAAGTTTACGATGTTCGCGTACCATGGGTTGGTATCTGTCACCTTCAGTAGCATGTCATCGTGTAGGAAGTTGTTCATTGGTAATTCCTGTAGGTTAGCAACTTGCATACATGACAAAGGATTTGTAACAAAATTTTCTATTTTGATTCTATCTTTTATTTTAAGGTCAAATTCCAGGAGGAGAAGAATCCATCTTATTGATCTAGGTTTAGCATCTTTCTTAGTGAGCAAGAATTTGAGAGCAGCATGATTAGTGTAAACAACAACCTTTGCTCCCACTAAGTAAGATCTAAACTTCTCAAAAGCAAAAACAACTGCCAAGAACTCTTTTTCGGTGGTAGCATAGTTAAGCTGAGCTCCTGTTAGCGTTTTGCTAGCAAAAGAGATTGTGTGATGCTTCTTGTGTTTGGTATGGCCAAGGGCCACCCCAATAGTACAGTCGCTAGCATGACACAAGATCTTAAAGGGTAGCGACCAATCTGGAGGTTGAAGGATTGGCACTGAGATGAGTGCTCTCTTCAGAGTGTGGAAGGAATCTAAGCACTCATCCGTGAACTTGAAAGGTGCATCCTTAGCCAACAGGTTCGTGAGGGGTCTAGAGATTTGTGAAAAATCTTTGATGAAATGCCTGTAGAACCCCACATGACCTAGGAAGCTAGGGTTGGTAGTTGCTCAATAACTTCAATCTTGGCTTAGTCTACCTTAATCCCCTTCCGGACACAAGGTGTCCAAGGACGATGCCCTCACGGACCATGAAATGGCACTTTTCCCACTTAAGTACCAGGTCCTTTTCTTGGACATCATGCACCGTTGAAATGAAGCAGGTGCATTTACAACCAGAACGACATTCTACGATAAGCGTATGTTCCATACGGGCATTTAAAGGTCATCTTGCTTTGATCCTCGGGGTCGATGGGAATTCGATGATACCCCGAATACCCATCAAGAAAGCAAAAGAAAGAGTGTTTTGCCAGCCGTTGTAACATCTCATCAATGAAAGGTAGTGAGAAGTGATCTTTCTTTGTGGCCGAGTTGAGTTTTCAGTAATCTATGCACATTCTCCACCCGACGATTCATTGTGCGACTAACTCGTTTTTGCTATTTTCAACAACCGTCATGCCTCCTTTCTTGGGAACCACATAGACAGGGCTAACCCAATCACTATGTGGTACGGGCTAAATAATCCCGGCGTTTACAAGTTTGAGGACTTACTTCTTCATGACTTCCCGCATCTCATTCTTGAGCCTTCATTGGGGTTCTCAAGAAGGTCTGTGTGAAGGGTCAATATGAATGCGATGGGTGCAAGGTGCTAGGCTTATCCCCTTAAGATCTTCCAAGGAATACCCGAAGACCTATTCTTCTCAAGAATGGTGATGTGTTTGGACGTCTCTACTCCGGTTAACACCTAGTCTGCCAAGCGTTGCCGGTCTACGGCTCTACTCCGTACTTAGACATGGGGGAGTTCAAGGGACGAACAAGGATATCACCACCTGCCCGCCTACCCCTCTACCCATCGAGATATGAGGCAAATGAAGGTAGCTTCAAGCCTAAACACCATGTCTAAGCTGTCAACTACGTACTCTAGCGTGTCGACAAGGCTTACCCGTCTCTGGGGTCCTTCTACTAGAACAACCGCCATAAGGACGGACGACGAACCCGCAAGAATAAAGCGAACAAAGATAACTTACTCAAGAACTTAAATTCAAAGGGTAAACACGAACTTCTTACTCCAAGTAGAAAGATGCCTGTCAAGGTACAAGCATGGAGGGGGCTGACAACTCTGGCACCCCTCCACATGGAAGATGATGCTCCCGGGAACTTCCGAAGAATGCTCCGGTAACTTGCTCCTCACTCACTCCCTCTAATAGTCTAGCTAGAAGCTAATGGCAATGTGGCACACTCTCCTCTCTTCTCTCTTGTGTAGATTGAATAAAATTGAATGAATACGATGGGGGGAATGGCCTCTATTTATAGTGGGGAGGAGGGGGAAGCTTTTGCACTAAGCCCCCTGCCTAATGATGGTGCTGGGCGCCAAACCGACCTCCTCAAGTCGGTATATTAATTTCCAATCAATCAGCGTCGAAAATCAGAGGAGAACCGGCCATTAAGGGCTTGAACCGGAGCTAAACCGCACCGCGGAATCAGTGGGCTGTCAGCATTTCTGGAAAGGAAATCAGCCAGGCGACCAGCTGAATCGGCCAAACCAGGGCCCAAACCACGGCCTAGCCGCATGCAATCTGCGTGGACCAGCAACCGCCTTGCCGCGTCCAACGGGAGGGTGCCACGCGTCCAGGCGGGCCGACCGAACGACAGCGAGCTTGACCGTGCGCGAGCGCGTTTGCGTGATGGCCCGCCAGCGCCACGTGTTGCCTCTCCATTAGCTGGTTCGAATTCCTGATTCTCCCGCCTCCACGCGATACGAGCATGCGCGTGCGGCCTCTGCCTGCCACGCGTCATGGTCTGGTGGCCGCACCGACGCCTGCTTCCTTTACGCCGACTGCGCCTGCCGCTGTGGGGACAGGGCGGGCCCGTGTGGCCCACTGTCAGTCGCAACTGGCGTTGACCTTCGGGGTGTTGACGTCAGCAGTCCTTTTTAATTTTTTAAATTCACGTCTTTTTATCGGGAAATCAAATATAGCAAATAATATATGCATTTTGATCAGCGTGACGAGCTTTACACAGTGGTGTACTCTAAATCTTCATTTGAGATACTTTTATTTTATGAAAACTTCAATAATCTGTAAAACATGTGAGAACACCAAAACTCGTGGAACTTATTAGATAAATAATATTTTTACTATATTATTCCATGGAGTTTGGTTATTTTGGCGGTTAAAATATATGCAATAAGGATCTCCAACAGCCCTTAAGACAACACTCATAACAGCACCTGTCTTGGCTCTCCCAGATTTTTCTCAACCCTTTGAGATTGAAATAGATGCCTCTGAAAAGAGCATAGGAGCTATCTTGCAACAGCATGGTCATCCAATTGCATTTGTCAGTAGAGCATTGGAACCAAAAGCTCAAGGATTATCAACTTATGAAAAGGGGTGCTTTGCAATACTAATGGCAGTTGATTACTGGAGATCATATCTGCTGAATTCAGAATTTACAATTAAGACTTCTCAGAAAAGTCTTATTCATCTTCATAATCAAAGGCTATCTACTCCTTGGCAGCACAAAGCTCTGACTAAACTTATGGGTCTGCGGTATAAGATAATCTACAAGGAAGGTAAAGACAATAGGGTGGCAGATGCCTTGTTCCGAACCAACCATGCACCTAGCCATGAATTAACTGCAATATCAGTAGTTACTTCTCCTTGGGCTCTGAGCTTGCAAGCAGCTTATACTCATGACCCTGTTTCTACTAAATTGTTGCAAGAACTGTCTATAGAGTCACCTTCAGGCCAATGAACTGATCAAGGGTATTATCTACAATTAGATTACTTCAAAGGTTTATCCATAAAAGAATATATAAATCAAAGCTACTATATCTAATAGTTTTATTTATTATAATTACCGGTATCCACCTAGTTCCAAACAAAAGACAATCGAGTGAAGAAGAATGGAGGAAAATAAGATACTACCGGAGAGCAGGAAAGCTGACGACCATGGGGCTCTAAGATGAAAGCCGCAGGTGCATTGAATGGATGGTGTAAATATAAAATCGTTCCAGATCAGCTCCAGAGAACGGCTGGAATCCTGGATATTGATGTCAAGATGCAGGATTCACCACCATTAGCATTATGGAAGAAAATGACCGTCCACAAGGACAACGAGGCAACAAAATCCAACACAGATTCACATATAAACTACAAATCTAAAATCAACTTGTTCAATTGTTCAATCAGCTGGCTTTCACGGATGTATTTAAGATGGTTTAGAGTTGGGTGGTTGAAAAAGAGAGCAAGGGTAGTTCAGGTCAAGTGTTGCCTTTCCCTAAATTGAGCATGCATGACACTATGTTTGATGAAACCCAAAATATCAACTGATAAAATCATTCTGATACATTATCCAAACATGGTTAACAAAAACATTGTGACATACCTTATTTGCATCCTTAGGCTCCTCAACCCTTATTAGCTCCACTCCCTAACAATGAGATCCCCCAAAGAGACCAAATCAATTTCAGTTTTTAACCACAGTATATTATGTAAATTTAAGTAAATATGTTCATTCCATTACAATAGTTCAGGGGGCAATAAGGTGGGATTAGCAAGACTACTGAAACAGATGGCATTACATGCAGTTCGTCCCAGTCAGCATGCTTTCGATTCGTAGTGGAACTCTTCTCCACATGCAACTGTTGTTTCTCGCTTGGTTTATCCTCAGAGATTTCTTTAGCATCGATGCATTTTTTTATTGTAGGAAACATCGGTATCCTGGCCTCACAAAAGTTCGAAAAAATCCTCCAGTTCAGAAGATCCATCCACCGAAGACTTACGTGCCTTGAAATCCAGTACCTGATGAAGAAACTCTAGTCGTGAGAATTAAGTGAAACAAAAGACAAAAATCACATCAATACAGACACAAAACATAACCTTGAGCATTATTTCAGAAGCAATATTCGTCAGATCTCCCTTGTGCAGCTTAGGGGAACAACAAAATGACTGATATACTTCAATACCCTTTCACAACTCATCCAAGTAACCTGAAAAATTTCACATGTAACTAATCTCACACACAAAAAGAAAGAAAATTAAGAGTGCACAAGATTCGAAAGAATAACTCCATACCATCAGCACATTGAACATCGTGCAGAATAACAAGAAGTTTTGCCTCGGCGTTACTTTGCTCGCAAAAGAATTTATGAGCACTAAGCAAACCTTGTTCTATATCAGTGTGATGAGAATAAGTGGCTGCATGGATGAATGCTGGTTCCGGACGAATATCCTGCAAAGTTGATATTCAAAGGAAGACGTCTGAGATGTGATTATTTGAATGATGCAGACATGGGAAATATGGAAGACTTTAGCATTCCAGGGGCCAGTAACTCTCTGAGCTCAGATAAGACCGTGATAATCTCTTTAAGACATAGACATGAAAATCTTACACATGCCCAACTCTGCACATTCACTTTTCCAACCTAACAGATAGAAAATGCAGAAATTTAAAGGCTTTTAGTAACAAAACTTACTACCGGACACAGCCAGTTTGCCGAGTGCCTAATGCACTCGGCAAAGGCTGAAATGCCCTCGGCAAGGCTTTACCGAGTGCAACACTCAGTAAAGAGCACTCGGCAAAAATCGGGTGCAACACTCGGCAAAGAGCACTCGGCAAAAATCGGGTCGGCAAAGAGATCTTTGCCAAGTGCTTTTTATCGGGCACTCAGCAAAGGCTTTGCCGAGTGCTACGGAACTTGGCAAAGTTTTAGCACTCGGCAAAGAAAAAAATAAAAAATCTAAAAATAATAGAATTTTTTTTAATTGGGGGAGGGACCCACTGGCTAGCCCCCACCAACACCTAGCCATGGTCTTTTCCTAGGATTTTTACACACTTTGCGACGACGGAGATTCGAACTCATGACCTCTCTCTCGCGCGATTTTTGCCTTAACCACTGCACTACACTATCACAGGTGTCTATAAGTATTTTTAGTTCCCCACATATTATATCTAACCGAGTGTAAATTATTTGTTGATGCCCTAAACGAATTCAAATCAAAAATTTGTCAACTACAAAGTTTCATAACTTTTTGAGATCTACAATTTTCATTTAAGAGGTTCTTTTAGTCCGAGGTCGTTTAAAAAATTTGAATTTCAGATTTGAGAAATTTAACGTAGGTTTACCATGGAAAGATGGAGTCAAATAAAAAAGTTATCAACTACAACCTTTCATAACTTTTTGAGATATACAAACCTTATTTTGGGTGTTTTTCCATCTGAGGTCATTTAAAAAATTCATATCATGAATTTTTAAAATTCAAACGTAGTTTAACATGACAAAGGTGAACTCAAATGAAAAGTTTTCAACTACAATATTTCATAACTTCTCAAGATTTACAAAATTTATTTTGGAAGATTGGTCATTTGATCATTCGAAGTAGTGGTTCTACCAATATTTCACACATCTTATATCTACTCTTATAGTTTCATAAACTATTAGAGAGACATGTAAGATTTGTGAATAAATTTACTTTCACTTTGTCAAATGAAGAAATGACCAAAATAAACTTTATAGACCTTGATGAGTTAAACAACTTTATAGTTGAAAACTTTTTCATTTGAATTTGTTTAGGGCTTTAAAATTTGATTTGATATTTTCTTTGCCGAGTGCTTTTTTTGACACTCGGTAAAGACTTTCTTTGCCGAGTGCCAAGGAAAGGCACTCGGCAAAGAGGCTTCTTTGCCGAGCACTAGAAAAAAAACTCGGCAAAGGCAAAGAAGCATCTTTGCCGAGTGCCTTTTCTTTGCTGAGTGTTTCTTCTGACACTCAGCAAAGAAACCTCTTTGTCGAGTACCTGAGAAAATACACTCGGTAAAGAAAAAACACTCGACAAATTATGATTTTTTGGTAATGACTAGTATGAATATGAAGAATCATGTGGCAGTGAGAATATACACAAAGAAACCTGAAAAAACTGAGAGCCACCCATATAGCTTGCCCCAGTTCTCTCCGCACGGGCAACAACTTGGTCAGAACTACTGTTAGTACAAGCTCTTTCTTCTCCAAGCATTTTTCTAATGTGTTTTTAGTCACTAGTGGTGTCAAACAACTTGGAGATCCTTGGAAGGCAACTGTCTTTCTTGACCACTTGGCGAATTAGCTTGTAGTACAATGGTAGGATGGTCCAGTAGGGCGCTACCCACTAGGGTTCATATTCTGATGCTCGCACCTTTTCCTGAGATTTTACTAAGGATTTTCCAGCGTTATGCATTAAGTGGTAAGCGATGTTCCCATCGACAACGAGGTACCAGTGGTGACTTCAGGAATCTCTAGATATGTCGGGTGCTCAGTCCTTCATAGGCGCTCATAAGGGTAGGACAGGTTCGCGTACGTGCAGTCATAGGGGTGAGTGTGCGTGCGTATTGTGTGCGTCTGCATTGTACCATGTAATTCTAAACAAAATATTGTCTTGGTCCTCCATACTGCCCGTAGAAGGCGCTCATGTATCAAAGCAAGTGACAAAACGTTTACCATATTGCTAAAAGACTAATAAGAATGGAAATAGCACCGTCATATTCCAAACAAAAGACAGACAGTCGAGTGAATAAGCGTGAAGGAAAAGTAAGATTTTACCGGAGTGCAGGAAAGCTAACGACAGAGACTTGAGGATGGCATGGCTGCTTGCCTGGAAGACCATGGTTCCACAGCTACTGTAGTGGATCAGTGCAGGTCGATCATCGCCCCAGAATAGCTTGGAGAAATGGCCAAAATCCTCCACGCTCCTCTTCTCCAGCTGCTCCCTCCCACTCGCCGAGCCTACCATCATTCATTTTTTGAAAGGACGGCAGAAGCTTTGCCGTGATTTCTATTAGATGAATAAAGAAAAAGGCAAGTGCCAGCCCTGTTTTTTGACTAGAAACCGGGCTAGAAAAACCATACAATTGTGGAGGGTACCCTACTCCACCTGCACACCTAGGTACCAAGGCAACCCAACTCGCGCCACAATTAGCGCCCACTCAACTCCTTGCTTGGTCGGATTGGGACATCGACACAAGCATCAAAACTCGGTCGGATTGGGTCATCGACATGAGCCGCCACTTTCGCTTGGTCCAAAGGACTCTACTAAACAACTTGAAACAACAAAAATACTCAACTACACAAACAAGACAACTATGACTACTCCACCACTGGCACCACCCACGCAACACAACAACAAAAATGACGAAATCATGGTCCTGCCCCGAGACATCTCGACCTAGTCGGATTCCACAATGACGCCTTCAAGAAGGTGAAGACATCCAATCATAGTCGTCGCTCGTCCAAGGTAGGATAGGATTTTCACCCGTGGAGAGTGTTGTGGACGCAACGCCCTCAACAGGGGTAACGGCACCCGTAGGTGTCGCTGTCGCCAGGCCTTTGCCCCAAGAATCCACAGCACGGACATCAATTAGGATTCCGGGTCCCCATTAGGCACCAAAGACATCGCTGCCAGATCTCCTATCGAAGCCACACCAGGGAGGTCGATGCGCCAGCCACGCAAGCAGCCGCAAAGCTGCGCCAGCATCCCTGCCGACCAGACCACAGGCTGAAGAACCGATCTCCCGCGGCTAAGCACGTCCACCTTGGGCACTAGTGGAGATTTGGCCTTCTATGACGAAATTCCTTATGATGATTCTATTATGGTCACTGAAGAGTGGTTTCCATGATGTTTTTGTCACTTTGGTCATGGAACTACGCGATGATTTCCCGAAAAGTTCATTTCCATGACGTATTTTAGAAAGGTCATGGGAACCGTCACGGAAAACAAGACGAAATCATCATTGAGGCATTCGTGGTACTGTTCACTGCTGGATTGTGATGGTTTCATAGATATCCTAGAGTTGTGACCATTGAAATTCGTCACTGATCCCCACGCCGCTCCATTTGGCTATGGGTGTCGGTGCCGTTTGCCTGCGGGAGAGCCGTCTTCCCTCATACCTCCATGCGCCGTTAGCACGCCATCACTAGTACCCCCATCCGTCGTTAGTCATGGGACCCGCCCATCACTCAGCCGGACACTTCTCCATCCGACGTTATGGGACCCGCCCATCACTCAGCCGGACACTTCTCCATCCGACGTTATGGGACCCGCCGCTACTCATCCATTTTGAATGGGTGTCGTTCTACCACACTTCACCGACCGACCTATGGGACCTGCCTACCAGGGTAACCTTGAGGCTACCAACCCTTTGTCGACTGACATGTGAGACCCGTCTGGGACCGTTCAACATCCGACGTGTGGGACCAGCGTGTCAGTGATGGGACCAGCCACATAGGACCCATCTTGTTCCCCTTCGTCGACTGACATGTGGGTTTCGTCCGTTCACCATCCGATGTGTGGGATCAGCGTGTCAGTTAGATGCAACCCGCCACTAGGGATTCACTTTTGTTCCCCTTTGTCAACTGACATGTGGGTCCCATCTAGGACCGTTCCTCATCCGACTGACATGTGGGTCCCGTCCGTTCACCATCCGACGTGTGGGATCAGCGTGTTACTTAGATGGGACCCGCCACTGGGGACCCACTTCTGTTCCCCTTCATCGACTGACATGTGGGTCCCATCCAGGACCGTTCTCCATCTGATGTGTGGGTTCAACGTGTCAGTTAGATGGAACCCGCCATAGGGGGGCCTATCTCTATTAATGTGGGGCCATCCTTCCTTGATGGACCTATGGGACCCGTCGGGCACCCTTCTCCACTCGCCGTATGGGGCCAGAGCGTCAGTCAGATGGGGACCCACACAAGGGGACTCAGCTCGATTCACGTGGGACCACCCTTCGTATACTGACATGTGGGACCCATCTGGGACCGTTCTCCATCGGCATGTGGGATTCACGTGTCAGTTAGATGGGACTCGCCACGGGAACCATTTCTGTTCACATGGGGCCACCCTTCTTCGACCGACCTATGGGACCCGTGTGGCTAACTTCACCACCCGACGCGTGGGACCAGAGCATCAGTAATTGGGACCTGCAACTGGGGAACCTTCTCTGTTCACATGGGACCACCCTACTCTGACCGACATGTGGGACCATCATTCATTACCCTTCTCCGACCGAAGTTGAATTCCCCAAAAAGATTGGGTTCTCTAGGATTCAAACCCGGGAACTTGCATCAAGACGTGAAGGTCTTTGCCACTACACTAAGCATTTTTGTGTGTTCCAGAGCCTTTCTATTCTCTTATATCTTGTATCTATATATGTATGGGATTTATGGGATATATCCCCTGAAAGTGGATAAGTATCTGCCTGTTGGACTTGCGACGGACTCGGAGGCGACAATGGAGGATCCCCGGTGTGCTGTGGTGGCTCCAGCGTCCATTTGGAGGCAAGCGGCGGGGCTTCCTGGTGGAGCATGGCGGCATTGGCATCAACGTCGCTTGTGTGTCGTGCCAGAGGTGTCAGATCCGATCCACAGTTCTCCTTTCTCCCCTTTTTACTGTTTGTTTCTTCTTTTCTATTTTGCCTCAAGATGGGTATACTACAGGACTTGGGGATTTTGCTTAGATATAGCACCTTTGATGCATACTGCCATATCCCTTAGTTTTAGATAGATGTAGGACGGGGAATGGTTCTAGTAGTCCTTGTAGCACATGGCTATTGGATTTGTTAGGAGGCCGCAAATCAGTGCCACTAATCTTTAAGCTACACGTGTGATGGTTAGAGTTGATTTAGCTGCTATTCTAGTCTGAATTGTATGTCTTTGTGCTGCTACTCTAAATTTGGATGACCTCGTAACATGAAAATGGTTAATTGTTCTTAAACATGCAATTTGGTATAAGTTGTGCACTTTACAGATGGATCTTTGTTGGATTATTTTCTTCTTCATTCAGTGATATCATTACTTAGGTAGCTGAGGCCTATTGCACACTAACGAAATGGAGCAGGCCCTAACAGGAGGACGGACTCATTTGCCAGCCTCCCAGATGATCTCATTCTTGAGATCCTCCGCTGCATCCCTGGCCCCTCCTTGCAAATTGGTCTGTCGAGACTAGAAACTACTCATCAACAAGTCCGACATCAATGGCAAGCTGGCCCGCCAGACTATGATCGGTTTCTTCTTTGATACTGGGAACAAGAACACCCAGCACTTCACCAGCTTCATCGATGGACTTCCCTGCTTTGACTTCTTGCCCACAAATTGTGTAGCTGTCTCAGATTGCTGCAACGGCCTCGTCCTATGCCGGTGGTCTTTTACTATGGGATCTGGCTGCTAAGTCATCTGCAATCCAATCACACGGAATTATAAGGTACTGCCGGCTAGCCCTCATGCTCGTGGCCTATCTTTGGAGGGTTTTGTTCCATTAGCTGGGTTGGCTCAATTGTGTTTCAATCCGACAATCTCCTCGCACTTCCATGTCGTTGAATATGTTGAAGGTGAAGGCCGTACAGTTGAAGCTTTGGAGGTCTACTCATCTGAAACTAATACATGGCTCAGTACAAAATGTGAATAGCGGGGGGAGGGTATTGATCTATAGCTTACTGTAGCTCAAAGTGTATTTCTTAACGGTTTTCTACACAATATGGCGTACGTTACGGCTAATGGGACATCTGCGATAATTTCTATGGATATAAAGGGAAACACAAGCTTATCCTGCATCAATATCAGGGTCACTTGTGTGTATGTCTCGTTGATGGTCCTCATAATCAACGCAAGTTTTCAATGTGGATCCTTGAAGACTATGGTACTAATAATTGGACATTGCGGCATACAGTCGTTCTTAACAATATTTTTAGAAGCATTAATATCTGATGGGTTTTGACACACAAGTTGATTGCAGTTCATCCCGAATAGAATTTGGTTTTCTTACCTAGGTATAAAGGAAAATGAATCATCGCATATGACATGGACCGTAGAAAAGGTCATGTCATCCCTACCAGACTCTTTCAGTGTCGGATTATAAAGGAAGAAGAATGCTTCCTACCAAGCTATTTTCCATATGTTTCCCTTGTTATTCGATTCACTACAGCCATAAGTTGCCGATCTGACTGAGGAGTCCATCACTTTAAACCTACATGCCATCATATGAGGAAAGTCGCTTGTAAGAAATGTGGGGCCATGCTTATTTATTGTAATGACTTTTGTAATTATTAGTTTCATTTGTATGAACTTGATGTATCGATGATCGTGTGTTCCCTTATGTTTTATGTCGTAGTTGTCGATACACTATCATACTCTGTCATACGCATTCAAACATAAAGGGATCGGACTTTCTTGTGTCCAACAGCATTTCCTTTAATATGATACTGAGTTTGGAGTAGCTGCACAAAGAATATATTTGTTCCTGCAGTAGATAGTCATCTTATATTCTTGCTCAGAGACCTGCTAGGATAACAACGCATCCAATTTTGAACCAGCCTCATCATCATCTAGCAGTAAGTTACCCTGTTGTTTTTGTAGGTGCTTAGCAATCGCAGTGTATTTGCTTGTAGCACATAGATTTGGTTAGGGTCCTACCAGTGTTGCTTCAACATGATATTCATTAGGTGATGATGACGAGCATGGAATTTCATGTTATTTTAATCATTTTGTGTGTGCAGCTCTATGGTTTCAGCTCTACGTCTTTCAATGCAATTGGTTCATGTGCTGAATCATCTCTTGTTTTACTTTTACCCTCTCTTCAACAGGACAATGCACTCCAAATAGAAGAATTGCTAGACAGGACAGTTGCTTGCTCCATGTGATGCAAAGTACAGTAACAGCGATAAGCATCCTATTGCAGATAGGCTTAATGGACTCATTCCTTTTGATGTTTGCTTGTTACTGCGGTGGTTCTTCACTCAGTTCAGTTATGAAGATGGTTCTTTGCTTTCAAACAGATATTTTTTTCAAGTGCATCATTTACAATGCCATGATTTGACTCCAAACAGAGATCATGCATATATGTGTACTACTAGCTGGACTACTGAATTTGAACTGATATTTTGTTTTCAGCCGGTTCGATCGTGTCTCTCGCACACAGTACCTCCTTACCTACAGTAAGGTGTCTGGCTTCTGGTCAAAGGTATGTGGCTTGATGATCTTATTAATAAGCCTGTGTTCTTGGGTAACCTCTAGCTGCTTGATGGACAACAAACACTTTGTAATTAAACTTGTTGTGATTCATGTCCATTTAGTAGAACCATGACTTTGACATCTCGTGCTATGGTTTAGGTAGGCTTCTGTTTTAGGGAAGGATTGAATAGTAATCGTGGTTTTTTGTCCTTCTATGCAGTTCCATAATTGTTCAGTATCTCAGCTATGGGATTGTGCATTTGCTTGTTTCTTGTCTGTTTTTTTATAAAAAAAGATTAAAAGGAAATGTTCAATTTCAGTTGGTAGGTGTCCAATGTGCTGGGAAGCCTCACTTTTGGGTGAATGCTGATGGGAATTACCAAGAGGAAGGCCAAAAAACTGTTAGAAGAACTATAAAAGCTTCAAGCCCACGATGACATGCCCTAAAAGTGACTAAACTCGCTCACCCTGAATGGTGTATGGCGTTAGAGAACATCTGACGGCTACTTCCGCAGCAGGGCAAATGAGACCAGGGAATATATAGCCACGCGAGTGGATTATTTTTGGACTTTTTATTCCCACTGCCACATGGGGGTGAGTCCCTGTGGATTTTTTTCCGATCAATGTAGTCGTCTGTTAGATACTTTAAATGAATAGCTAATCATCTATTGGGTACTGAATGACATACTAAATCCATTGCTGCCTTTTTCTCTACTGCGTGTAGCTTGCCAACACCGAGGAGTACATTGATGGGCAATTCTCTGGAAACCTGAGGTTCTAGCTTATGTCAAGTGTGTTTTGTAATAAGTTAAGATATAAAACTAGGAAAATTTTGTTTGTTACAGAACATCCCATGTGGCTGTAAGAATTTGTACTTGATGCTAATCTTTCTAGATAATGTTTTACTGTGGATTGTGGTTCGGAATTCCTGAACTGAGTAGCTATTATTTCTAATTTATTTTAGCAGCCTTGAGGAGGATACATGCTAATATATAGTTGTTGGGGTATGAAGATTATACTCAAGCAAATAAGATGAAAACGATATGCGGGTTACGATTGTATTTTATCTTGTTCTGAAACATACATTCCAGGGATATTTATAGGCCCCCTGGCTTCGTCATTTAAAGAATCTTACAAACTTGTCATGATACTTCCTATACATTTAACTAAAAAGCTTATTGGTGAAGTGACGAAACATACTTCGCCTTTTTCTTTTTGTCTCCTCAAGCAACCTTGGGCCCGATCCCGATTTCTTGACTTAGCCAGCAACTTCACTATTTCTTCATGCGAAGTTGCTAGGACTGCTTTGCTGGTCATCAGGAACGCAGCGAAGTTATTCAGGTAACCTTCGTCATGTGTCTGAAACATGTGATAGCATATGTGCGAAGTTCGAGATGGGCACAGCGAAGTGATGACGTCATCTTCGCTAAGTCGCCGATACCCGGCGAAGTTATCTTCGCCAGTTAACCTGAAACATGCCAAAAAAATATACGAGCGAAGTCACAAATAGTCGCAGTGAAATATCTTTGTGACCTATAATCATCTCAAAAGTCTGTAATAAAATTTTTATTCCAAAGTTTGGAAAAGAAGTTTGTATGTCAAATTTGCTTCCCAACAACAGTTTTGTGAAAATTGAATATATCATTGAATCCCTGAGGGGCTCTCGGCAAATCAAGGATTTTTTTCCTTTTTCTTTTTAATTTTTGAAGCTTAATTATAGTTTCACTTGAATCTTGATTTCAAACTTTTTCTGAATCTTGATATCAAACTTTTTTTAGTCCTTATATATTGTATTGAATCATATGTTCGAATTTAAATTTTTTTTATAACGTTTTACTATATTTTTTAAATTTATTTTATTTACTTGCATTTTTCTCAAAAAAGTAAATTTGAACTGCACGTGAATGAAGTAATGAAATATAGCCACTCAAAAAATAATATTTATGTTGGAGAGTGTATTTTGAAGCAGTATACAAGAACTCACCTAAAATTACAGGAGAAGTGTTTTTTAATTATACAAAATACAAATGAAGTCTGAAAATCACGAAACTTGGCGATGGTCATCTCACCACATATGGAGGCTGTGGTAAAAAATTAAGAATGTTTCGAGCAAGTTATGGTGTCAGATACCTAAAAGCCATACATCTCCACATGTGAAATAAGATATCACACGTGGAGATGTCCTGGTTTATAAGCATCGCACATGACAACGTGCACGAAATCTTCTAATTTTTTTATCACGGCCTTCACATACGATATAATGACATCTCAACAAGTTTCGTGATTTTTACACTTTGTTTGCATTTTATATAATTTAAAAACATTTTTCCCACAACTGGATGATCATGTTACGTGAACAAGGAATTCAAAATTTTGGGTGAGTTCCTGGATACGGATTCAAAATACCCTCTCCAACTTGAATATAATTTTTTGAATGGCTATATTTTATTATTTCATGCACCTGTAGTTCAAATTTACTTTTTTGAGAAAAATTCAATTAAATAAAATTAATTCAAAAAAATAGAAAAAAGTTATAAAAAATTCAAATTCGAACATATGATTCAATACAATATATAAGGACTAAAAAAAGTTTGATAGCAAGATTTAGAAAAAGTTTGAAATCAAGATTCAAGTGAAACTATATTTAAGCTTTAAAAATTAAAAAGAAAAAGGAAAAAATCCCTGATTTGCCGAGAGCCCCCATCAGGGCCCTCGCCAAATTGGCTCGGCGATCGACCAAAGGCCCGGTGGCCCACTCTCTCTCACTCCTATATAAACTGCAACCTAACCCTAATTTATCTCCCATTCCTCTCCAGCAGCCGCCCGACACCCAGACCGCCAGACGCACGTGCCCCTCCTCCTCCCTCTCTGGCTCTCCACAAACCGGCGCCCTTCTCCTCCCTCACTCCCTCCCTCTTCCACCTCGACCCTCCCTCTCTCTGCTGCAGCTCCTCCCAGCAGCGGCGCCCCTTCCCGCCCAGATCTGGCAGAGGAGCAGGAGGCCAGCATGCGCGCCCGGCGTCGCACCCCCTCTCCTCCAATGGCCGCTGCAGCTGGAGAACCTGTCCATAAGTTTAAAACCGATTCCATGCGACCGCATCTTCCAGGCGTGGAGGGCCCGGCGCGAATGGTGGCAGTGGCAGCGGCCGGCGGTGCAAGGTGTGCCCCTCATCCTCTCTCTCCTCTCTCCTCTCTCTCCTCTTTCCCAGATGAGTTCTTCAACCTTCCTCCCTTGCAGGCCAGCCTCCACCTCGGCAGCGCATCCCTCCACCATGGCGACGACGGCGGCCCTCCCGGGTAGATCCAGGCGAGGGCGGCGATGGGCTCGGCGGGCCCTGCTGATGGAGCTCAATGCCTTTTCTTTTTTTATTTTTTCAGAAAATATTTGTCGAGTGCTATCCTGCCACTCGATAAAGTTTTTGCCGAATGCCTGAAATATGACACTCGACGAGACATCTTTACCGTCAAAATCTTTGCCGACACCTCTTTGCTGAGTGCCTCAGGCACTCGGCAAAGAAGGCGAGTCCGCTAGTGTACTAGCAGGACATTTTCGTGGTGCCACCCGGGACCGGGAGCACAAGTGCACGGACTGTGACGAACTGACGATGGGGAATGCGACCCGGGTGTCGGACCGCGCGCACGCTTGATCGGACGCATGGAGTGATCGAGTCTAGTTTGCGGTGTCTCTTTTCCACGTGAAAAATAGTTGTGATCTTCTTCGGTGGATATATACTGAGGGTTGAAACGTGAGACTACCCACAGTTATGTTATCCATGCCAGAAAAGGAAAAATTGATACGTATGCATATGCTATTGCTATTTGCTACTGGCCCCGACGCTTGGAACTCTTCATGCCGCTCAACATTCAGCGTAGAAGGGCTCATAATTCTCTTCATTCAAGCCCATTTAATATTTTTTTGTATCTAGCTATCAAATCATATTATTAGAGGGAGTTGTGTTTTGTATATGTTTGAATTGGATATGATCATCCATGTGAAAATAGTGGCTACTACTGCAAACTCTTTTGGCCTTGTTTCAGACCTTAATCCAAATGAACTGCAGTGAAATTTAAGCTAATTTTTATATCAACCCATTTTAATATATATAGATTAAAATGGAAACGTGTGCATCCAACAAACCCTTCAGGCAGTGAACTGAGGGATGAAATGCAAGAATATCTGGTTTTCACGTGTAGTGCTAGCCCACGGCTACATGTGTTTAGTTTTGTAGCTATTTTTCTTATAGATAAAGTAAAGTTAATATATAACTGTCCTGACGAATTGTGCGGTCTGCGTGCCAACCATAATACAATTGAATATTATACTCTAAATAAAGTCAACTGAATATTGTATCTAGCTATCAATCAAATTTATTAATGTCTTTATCAAGACAGGTGTTCCATACCATTGACAATTTGCAACGTATTTATGCTTCGTTGTTATATTTGGCTCTTGTACCGTTCAACTGATTCATAGATTCATCATCCATTCATCAGTATGTCTTGTCATTGCTAGCGGTTATGGTTCTACTATTGGCTATTGCTTCCTTGGTGGGTGAAAAGTTTTAGGTGTCACATCGGATGTCACTTGCGGTACCGCATGGAGTATATACATACTAATGAAAAATAAATTATAGATTTCGTCAGAAAACCATGACATTAATTTATTGAGACTAATTAATTTGTCATTAACACTTATGTTATTGTAGCACTCTATTGTTAGATTATGGAGTAATTAGGCTTAAAAGATCCATGTCGCAAAGTTATCGCAATTGTGCAATTAGTTATTTATTTCGTCTATATTTAATACTACATGCATGTGACCAAACATTTGATACCATAGGGTGAACAGTATTAGGTGGGAACCACTGCACCGTCTAGTTAATTAAGGGTCCAAACTATATTGAAGCAAAACAAATGTTACATGGTCAGGCCGATGTCAGTCGTAAGAGCATCTCCAAATAGTTCCTAAAACAATCACTTGGTAAGTATTTCAAGTGAGACTAAAAAAATTGGGATCATATTTGTTAGTATGCTCCCATAGTTTCCAAAAGTCATTCAAGATAGAAGGTAATTTCACATTAGAATTCCAAACTATTTTTAAATCATCCCAATACTCTTATACATTTTTCTCTCTTATACATTTAATTTAGAAACCCCTATCCTACTTCTTATTCTTTCTCACGTCCTTCCAAGTGCCAAAAGATTGAGAGGTAGGGTTAAGAGTCGTTGATCAAAATGTGTGTTTTTTAATCTCGATTAGGATATTCTTTGGGTCTTTGGGGTCTCTTAGGGATGCTCTAATATAGGTAACAAAAAGTAATCTTTTGCTTTCGTCTCAATCGTGCTATATTTTTTTTGCGTAGAGATGCTTCTCCGAGGGTCCCGTACTGCTCCCTACTAATGTACGTAGGCATACCTGTATGTATGTCTAAGATAAGTAAATGTGCAAAATACATAGAGAACCAAAAGTACGAGGAATATCATTTTCTTCATTCATTGAAAAATTGCAAAGGACAATTTCCATGCTTTTTTTACAACGATCTTGTAATAGACGAAAGTTGCGCCATCAAATCTTGCATCTCATTTGGCCACGTGTTAGCCTCTCATCCAGCCACGTCCCCTCACGGAGTTTTCGATGACCCGGTCTCGGGCTCTCTCGGCTCTTCGCGAGTCATCTTCCTTGCGCCTCCTTCTGCCCGCCGCCGCGCCCCCAAGGAAGGACAACCCGCTACGAACTGCCACGACGCGAGCGCGTCTAGCGTGCCAGCCCATCGCCACTTTGCTCACATGCCACATCCAACAGGAGCTGAGGACGCCACAGCAGGGATCTTTCCCCAGAGCATCGCGAAAGGTGCCGGCCTCCACCACCTGCCGCATCGCGAACAACCCACCGACGTTCCCCCTCCACCTCTACGCCACCAACTGCCTACATCTCGACTCCTTGCCGACGGTATAGCAGTACCACTTGGCATCAACAGCGTGGTCTTGATCATGCGCTGCGGCGCTTGGCCACCCCACCCGCCGACCCACGCCCTCGACGTACTCTGTCGCCCGCGCCATCTCACACCTTCCACACCGCCGCGCTAGGAAGGCATAGCAGTACTACAGCCCGAGGAGTGGTGTGCGGCGGCTCAGCACTGAAGAAAGCTCGAATAGGAGTGCGGACACATGGTTTTTCCATATCATTGTGTAGCGTCTTTGTGTTGAGTGTGATGAGTGATTGTCAACATGCCAACACTTTGATGCGTGGTTGGTTTGGTGGTTCTACTAATCCCTGGCACAGTGTTACGCATCGAGTCTCTTGGCTTGTGTTGTGTAGGTGTGGAGTCCGAAGGCGGTGGCAACGGTCGGGAGAAGGTCAAGTAGGGCATGCCGTGCTGACGGACCAGTGCGGTGAAGGGCGGACGCTAAGCTTGAACTGATGGACCATACGGCCGGGTGGCCAGCCGCGGTGGCTGAGACTTGGGACATCGACGAGCGTAAGTGTACATGGCAGGGACGCATACGCGGTACGCTACTCGCGATGAGGTTTGGTGGTTTGTCCTCAAAACCATCGGCAGGGGACGTGTATGGACTACGCTACTAGCGGGCGGTTTGGTGGTTTGTCCTCAAAACCATCGGCGACGTTTTGGTGGTATTGCCTCAAGACCACCGGTGGCGTGTTTCACGGGTTTGCGCCTCAAAACCCGGCAAAGGTCCCGATGCAGGACCGACGGCACGTGACGGCATCGAGGAGATTGCGTCGATGCAAGGCTTCCGGTGAGAAGGCGCGGTGGTCGTCGGATCGATAAAGAAAAAACTGAACGGTTTTACCCCTAGAGGGTATTTGTGTTGTGTGCTTCATGTAAGGGCGTTTTGGTCTTTTGATGAGCGCCTATATATATGTGAAGGGGCTGGTTGGGCAATCATCCTTGGAGTGTCACTCTCATTTGTCTTGGTTAAGAGGAGACTAGAGTTAGAGAGAGGAGTGGCTCTTGTTATTGAGCTTTTTGTCATTCTACCTTTGATTTGATTAGGAGTGGCTTGTAATCGGATCTCATGAACTAATCTAAGGATCAATTTTGTGCTCCACTTGTTCCCTTGTCCAAATCTGAAATTTATCTTTTTCTAGAATTTTCGGAGCTATTTTTGGGTATTTTTCGTTCATCAGATTTGACACTGTTTTGGGAAAAATTTCTTGAGGGCTTCTGTGCAAGGACATGTGTTGAGGTTATCTACCAAGTGAAACGAACCAATTCGACACGAGCACGGAGAAATCGACGATTTTCATTTTCGGGGAAGTTTTCATTCTTGCACTCGAACCGAAGTTCCCGGAGTTACAATTCAAATTGGGCGACCATTTCTTGGCTTTAGCTTTTCATCTCCCTTGTGATGGCCTGTGCAAAATTTGGGAGAAATTAGTGGAGCTTTGTGTCAGATTTTGTCGATTCTTCGACTGCTCCTTTTCTCTGTTCTTGTGGTCGGTCTCTTGTTCGTGTCTGGCTGCTTGCGTGTAGGAATTGAGCTTCTGGCCTAGGTCCGTGCGCTCTCAGAGCCGAGCCCAGCGAGGGCGCTACCAACGCCGGCGCTCGCGTCATGCGTGCTCAACAGAGCAGCACTCGTCTGTGGGACTCCGTGTCGTTGGCTGTATCTTTGCTCGCCGTGTCTCTTGTCTTTGGGTACAGGTTGTGGAGCATCAAGCTTCTTCAAAGCCACGGGAATTAACACCAGTCTCCACCGGCGGCCAAGTCTAACCGCATCTGCCAGGAGACGGCCTGCCTGCCCAACGATTTTCTCTGTCGTACTCTCCTGCCTGCTCGTCGTTCTTTTCTGCTGTGCAGCCTGTTTCAATTCGTGCAGGTGTTCGTGTATGGAGCAAGCACCAGCGCCACGGACAGGGATGAATCTGGTCGGTCACGGTGGTCGGCAACTGGTCGGCGCCCAGTTAGACTGGTTGGTGACTAGCTGGACTGGTCGGGAACGTGCTCGGAAGATCCGCAAGTGAAGGGTGTACTTGCAACGCATTCGACTACATCGAGTCTTCCGCTGCACCTGCGCGTCTAGGGGTAATCCTGTGACCTATATCTAGCAATAGATCATGGTTTATGAGGTAGAAAAGTTTTATTTTATGTCTAGCGTAACACCCTGATAACCCTACAGGGGTTGGTTGATCAGTCATCTTTGGTGTGTCACTCTCATTTGCCTTGTGTTGAGAGGAGGCTAGAATTAGAGAGAGAAGTGGCTCATGTTTTTGAGCTTTTTGTCATCCTACTTTTGATTTGGTTAGGAATGGCTCGTTACCGGACCTCATGAAGTAATCCAATGATCAATTTTGTGCTTCACTTGTTCCTTTGTCCAAATCTGAAATTTATCCTTTTCTAGAATTTTTGAACTATTTTTGGGGATTTTTCGTTCATCGTATTTGATAGTGTTTTGGGGCAAATTTCTTGAGGGCTTCTGTGCAAGGACATGTGTTGAGGTTATCTACCAAGTGAAATGAACCAATTTGACACGAGCTCGGAGAAATCAATGATTTTTATTTTCGAGGAAAGTTTTCGTTCTTGCACTCGATCCGGAGTTCCCTGAGTTACAGTTCAAATTGGGCAAAGATTTCTTAGCTTTAGCTTTCCATCTCCCATGTGGTGGCCTGTGCAAAATTTGGGAGAAATTGGTGGAGCTTTGTGTCAGATTTTATCAATTCTTCGACCGCTCCTTTTCTCTGTTCTTGTGGTCGGTCTCTTGTTCGTGTCTGGCTGCTTGCGTGTAGGAATTGAGCTTCTGGCCTAGGTCCGTGTGCTCTTAGAGCCGAGCCCAGCAACGGCGCTACCAACGCCGGCGCTCGCGTCGTGCGTGCTCAACAGAGCAGCACTCGTCTGTGGACTCCGTGTCCGTTGGCTATATCTTTGCCCGCCGTGTCTCTTGTCTTTGGGTACAGGTTGTGGAGCATCAGGCTTCTTCAAAGCCATCGGAATTAACACCGATCTCCACCGACGGCCAAGTCTAACCGCATCTGCCAGGAGCTGACCTGCCAGCCAAACTATTTTCTCTGTCGTACTCTCCTGCCTGCTCGTCGTTCTTTTCTGTTGTGCAGCCTGTTTCAATTCGTGCAGGTGTTCGTGTGTGGAGCAAGCACCAGCGCCAGCGGCAATTGCCTTGCTTGAATGTGTGCCGTGAACCCAGGCTCAGGCGACCGTGCGTTCCTTTCTAGTCTTCCCTGTCGCCGGCGAGCAGTACCACCATTGGAAGCTCTCTCTCTTGCTTGTCGCAAGCAGGAACCAGGTCGAGCACGACCCTGCCGTGCTGTCTGCTCCCTCTCTCTGCTAGCTATTCTTGCGATCTGCTGTCTTTGTCAGTTCCAGCATGAGGCAAGTGCAGCAGCTGTTCTCTGTTTTCAGGTGGTGCTTGTTCGTGAGTTCAAGCAATTGGTTCTGATTGAGGCCTGTTTAGATTGTTAAATTGGCAAGTGCTCACTTTTTGACCTTGTCACCATCAAGCAACAGTAGATCATTTATTAGCTAGTTTAAATGGAATATCAATTTCACGTTGCTTGAATTGGTGCTTCCTGTTAGCTTGCGTTTTGCTTTCGTCGCTATTTTAGCTAGCAAGGAATTTGGCCCTGTGCTCTTTCGGTCAGAAGCAAAAG
>CM041644.1:15591574-15642680 GCA_023333625.1 Bothriochloa decipiens | reverse complement strand
ATTAGCTAGGAAGTGCAGCTCCTTGTATTGATAGATGCTGTAGATTTATCTTGCTTTCGTGAAGTACCACAGCTCTTTGGCATTTAGTGAAGTATTAATTTACTTCTTTCTTCATATGGATTTTGCTTCTGCGTGCTTCCTGGATGAGTACAAATAGATGGTAGCCTGAAGCAAGTGCAGCAATTCTTAGTTTGACAGAAATCATTTTTGTGCATCAGCTTGATTCACATATAGTGCCTGCTGTTCTTCGCAGTGAAGTTCAAATTTTCAGTTGGAGAGTTCAAAGTTGTTGGTAGGCCGTGCACCTTCGAGTGCCGAGCAAATTCAAATTTCTCTCCATGTTTGTTTTGCAGGTGTGCCTCGCAGCGACGTTGTCCAGTTCCCGCTGTTCCACTGTTTAGTCTACAGCTTTGTCGTTTGAGCTCCGATTTGAGTTTCGTCTTTTGCGTTGGCTTTGTGGTGTCCCGCTATGTTCCTAAGGATCATCCACTCTCTCATTTCGGTCGTAGACATCATGGTGTTTATTTGTGCGTTTGATGGTGAAGTTAGGACAGCGGCCTAATATTTCACGAGAAATTTTTACAGCTCTCATTTATCCCCCTCTGGTCGTCGTTTTCGATCCTTCATGGAGCTACTCAAGGGTCGCCCCCCATGGTGTTAGATGAAATGGCCATCCCGTTCGTCCATTCTCGATAAACACAATGCTCCGCAGGATAGTCTCACTTGTGAAGATAATGATCTCATCGATTGGCTTGGCATTGACAATTTTAAGGATGCCAGGAACGGCGGCGGACATGGATGTGCATGTGATGGAAAGGGACACGTTCTATCATCAGATGCTGATACACTGTCTCCGGTCAGCGAGTTTGGATCAGATGAGCTGCAAGGGCAGCAGAGTGCGTGCAGGGTATCATAGTGTACCAAATCGTGCTTTGCCGTTTTGTGTATTTCCTCACCTTTTGTGCAGCTCGGGACTGCCAAAGGTGCTGTATTTCCCGATGAGGAATGAGGACCATTTTGATGCATTGCAGCAAACCATGAGGCCGGACTTTGAGTGGGTTCTGCCGGAAGGATGCCCTGGCTTTGAGATATATGGAGATTCTGTCCAATTATATGCATTTGTAGCTAATTAATTATATATACAATGTTCTGATGTAAAGTCTCGATTACTTTAAGGCATAAATGATATCACTGTTATTAGATTTGTCAACGATGGGCAATGATCTTTTTTTCTCAATTCCAATTGATAGTAGAAATATGACATGACTTGAATTTTTTTTTCCTGAATGTATTTGTGTAGTGTGCTATTCTTAAATCGATCACTGCATTGAAAGTTAGATAAAAAAAAAGGCTGAATTAGAAGTGCTAGAAAGGAATAAGAAGGTAGTATCTTCTTTGGAGGCAATTCTCGATTGATCTGCTTTACTGCTTCAGTTATTTGTGCTGCACTGTTGCTCGTTATCACATTAACAAACTAAAGGTCACGTCCTTAGAAGCTAGATAGAGAGTTATAAGTGCTAGAAAGGACCAACGAGGTAGTATCTGTTTTTTAGGCAGTATCTGTTTTCTTTTCAGCCAGTTCTTGATTGATCTGTATTGTGGCTTCAATTATTAATTATTCATGGGGGTTGGGAACCAATCACTGCATCGTTGCTCATTATCACATATACAAATAGATATCACCATTTTTCTTTCCACCCTAATGGGAACGAGCAAACTAAATGTCCTAGCAAGCTGAGGTTATATTTTATTTCTACAAAAACCAGTGGAGTCACCTGCAGTTCTTGATAAAATATTTGGATTTTATGGATCTTCGTTTTGCCCTACACAATGTTGGCTCCCAACTACAAGGTTTTATTATTTAGAGTTTAATGGAGACACCTGCAGTTCTGAAACCTACATATAGTATAGGACAAATGAGTTGAGAAAACAATATAGAATAGAACTACAACTGTTTCATAAAAAAAGAATTCTACAGCTCATAGCCAGACTTTTGATGAAAAAGAACATAGCTGGTTTTAAGAGATTAATTTCTAAAGCAAATGTGATGCACATAAGCTGATATTTCTAAAGAAAGGATGCAGAGCGAATTGCCCGTGTATCAATAGGCTAGGCCCCCTTGCATGTTTATTAAACATGTAGCATTTTCATATTAGCACAGTTTCATATAAAAACTGGTCATCATCTCAGGATGGCGCGGCAACGCCGCGCCCCATGTTTTCTAGTTTGCATCGAGTTATGTATGACAATTAGAGGATTACGTGGCTTCTCGATCCTATGGCCTCCATTTAATTGCGTTAGTGTTGGGCAATAGAACAACTTGGATTCAACCGATGATCATCTTTGTCATCTCCAAGCAAAATAAGAGAAATCTCCAAATATATACATAAGCACAAAGGAATATGACCAAAGTGCAATGCCACGTCGGCCTCTAGCAAAATGTTTTTTTTTTAAAGGCTTCGGGGGGATCGAAGATCCCCACCTGCAAACTCTAGCAAAATGTATCCAACTTTCAACCTCGTCTTGCTAATTCTGTAATGAAGTCAAGGGGTGCTCGGCGTTAGTCGCGAACAAATAGTTCCAACATCGTTGGTAATATAAAAAAGAAACACCCCAGTCTCTTCTCACAGAGGAAGGAAGAGACTTCATATGAATCATCAGCCTTCGTGATTCAGAAAGATGGTAAAATTGTGAGACTTGTGCCTAAGCTTTCGAGATGCATATATACTCACGCTACCTTCGTCAAGTATACCAAGACACATGCAAGTAAAACCTGAGGGCAAAAATTAGACTAAGTCTGAATAAATCATGCATTGCAACACGATGCCTCCTAACTTTTTTGAGCAACACAGAGCATTCATTAATCATTGACAGGCATATAATCGACAGCGGCTATCCCTGGTAACCAATTAGGGACATAGTCGAGCCAGAAAAAGGAGCGCTCCATGACCGAGACCATATGAGCATAGTGGTCGGTCACCGAGTTGGCTTCCCTACACACCCAATTACCTATAAACACAATAAAACTCCCACCTAACTTTATGGTGTTGAAGCAAAGGCCGCCAATGGCTGACCTTTTCTTTACATATTCAGCTTCATCTATCAGCATATAGAATCAGACCAATTATTATAAAGTTTCGCCCAAGGACACAAATGCGGACTGCAAATAAAACAAGATTACAGCCAAACATTGGATATCCGAAGCGAAAATAAGGTTCGGCCTAAACATGATCAATATGTCTTGAAGATAACCATTCATTGAAACTAAAAACTACAAAGTTGAAGTCTCTAGGTGCCGTCTAGCTAGTGTCAGCTGATCCCGAAGATCATCATACCGCTGCAATCTTGCCCATTACCGAAAACCAATGGCTGACCTAGGATATGGTCTTATGGTCTCGGTCACAAACTCGGTTGGCCAATCTTCAATTAAATTTCTGTGATCGAGACCAACAGCTGAGCCATTGGGCAAGATTGCCTTATTGAAGACCAATGGCTGACCTAGCGCAAGCACTATCTTCAAGTGAATTTTGTAGCACTCTCTTCTTTAAAGTTTCATGCTTGTTGTTTGGTCAAGAAAGTTAGACCTAATCCAACAAACAAGACAAGGATTGATTAAGAATCTTGATTCTTCAAAGAATGTATTTCGTTTCTTTCATAACGGATTATCCACTATTTGATTTTCTATTTATTTTCTATTTATTAGATATTTTTTATGCTAACTAATTAAATTCCTTTAACTAAAAAGGGATAGATTTTGCATATACTTATCTTTGTATTGCCTCAATTGTATTGTGTCAATACGAGAATATCTGCCAGGATGATAGGGTCGTAGCCATTCTCCATGGCCAACTTAAGTCCATCTTTTGCCTCTTAACTTATGTGATGCCTCTTAACTTAATTAGTTATGTATTTCGCCACAATGTATGATGTTATTTAATCGTGCTTTGCACCACAGTTCATATTTGGCGATTGTGCATTGTGCCATGGCGTTTATTATCATCTATGCATCGTTTCACAACCTTTAACATTCGGCCGCTCAGCCGTACATTACACCATGACATTTATCGTTTCGCCACGTACATCGCATCACATGATATTTATACTTTGGGGACAACCAGGTCATGGCGATTAGTAGTCCAGTGAACTTGATTTTCTGACTAAGTCAAGACGATATCTTCAAATTGCATGTATGTTAGTTTTTTTTTTTTTTGGAACTGCATGTATGTTAGTTGGAGATATGCGTGTAGCTCTTAATGTTTTTTTTTTTTTTGACAAAGCCAAATCGGCAAGCTTTATTCATCAGATAACAACATTACATCATTTGCTAAAAGTGCAGCAATATAGATAGGTTGTGAATCAGCCCACGTATAAATAAAAAAAAACTTTTGAAACTAAAGCTTGTTGAGCTAACTCATGAGCAACTTGATTCGTTTCTCTATTACAATGCTCAGTTGCCATCAGAAAATCCATCCATATATAATAGCACTCCTCAAAAATTGGCACTGCCACTGATGCTATGAAGCCTCCATCCCTCATGATATTGACCACTTATTGGCAGTTGAACTGCACCATGAAGTTTATGCAGCCAATATGGTTATGATGATTCACTAATTTCAGTCCTACCATATATCAGTGCATAAGCTAGCTTCTGCCATTGGAGCATCGAGGACTGCTGGCAAAAAACTCATTGATGCAGCAACGAATCCCCCGCCTTTTTTCTTGTAAAAAAAAAAAACGAATCCCCCGCCTGAATCTCTGATGTCCACACCCGAGCTTCCAATTGTGTAGCTCTTCATGTTTCTTGTATCGATTCACAAGTGTACGTGCTGAGCCACAGGCTGCCGAGGTACAGATCTTTCTCAACGTGCTAGCTGGGCCACTGCGCTAGAATAGCGGCTGCCGGCCCAAACTAGAAACACCAGCTCTGGGCTGCCGATGAAAAGATGGCCGCCATTGTTGTGCCTGTGCGCCTCTACATGCCTCTTCATGACTGAAGACCTGTTGTGTCGTGTATTGAAAGATAAACCTTTTCAATATATCATGGATTTTATTCATGGTCCTGTTTGGATACTCTGGTTAGAGGTTAGAGTTAGTTTCTAACTCTAAATTAGCTCTAAACTAACTCTAGACAAAGAGGTGTGTGGATGCAAATGTTAGATTGACAATAAATATATTTTTAAAATAAGATCTTTAAATATAATATTAATCATGAGATAAATATTTGTTAAAAAAATTTATTAAAACATTATGGTTTAGGAGATTATGGTAAGAAATATTATGGTACAATCGTATTTTAATTAGAACACATGGTTTAGGAGATATTACTTTTTTTTACTTGTAAAAGCATGGGATATACGATGATGTCATTAGTTTTGAGTGAGCCCATTAGAACTAACCCAAATAATCACCTCTTGGTGGGCATAGTTTTTTGGGTGGGTTAGATGCAACTAACCCCATCTAACTCTCCTGTTTGGATTCTTTAGGTTAGTTGAGCTCTAAATAACTCAAACTAAGTCAAACTCATGGATCCAAACATGATTCCCTATACAGCACAGTTATTTGGCCTTTGACACTATCAACCATGAGAAAAAAAAAGAGACTATTTTACCCATGTTTCATATGTTTCCACAAAAGTACGTTACTAATAGTATAATGGTATTATTTTTTGGCACTGATCATTTTTTGACCAAAACAATCTTTTCAATCCATGAGCATTTTTTGGCATTACCATCTTTTGTGCACGAATTATTGATGATAGTACAATTTTGTGGACAGTACCAAACCCACAATTTTGTGTATATGTGAACTTGATGTGTGTTTGTTCACAAAATTGTACTTGCATAAATAATATGTGTATTGTGCTCTGTAACTATAAGGTTCATGCCAGTCAAACTTACTCGAGTCTGATTAACTTTATAGTAAATAGTATCAATATTTACACATCTCCAAATAAATTTATTATGAATATGTATTATGTATAACTAATCTAATGGTACTTACTGTGTATCATTAATGTTAGTATTTTTTATATAGTTTTTTCAAAGTTCAAACTATTTGCCCATGGAAAAGTGAGAGTTTTTTTTTGGTGGACAGAGTGGCTATAAGTGAATTGCTGGTATCTTAGGTTTGTGGTCAATTGTTGACAGTTGGTAAACTATTAAATTAATATTTATCTTAATATATATTGTTTCATTAGTCTACTTTGTGGCACATAGATTCCAATTCCAAGGATAAACAACGTAGAATACACAAAAGAAAGATAAGCAACACAATGCGTATTATCCGTCTGGTCAATCAAATTCGAGAAACACCGACCAAAAGGAATGAATCCTGTCTACACACATCATGCACGACAAAATTCCTTTTATTGTTTAGAACCATGAGCACAGTGCTTTGTTACTTAGTAGGAGCATAAGAGCATTGATTTTCTTTTTCTTTTTTGGCTGAGGACGTGCAAGTTTTTATTGCGATGATGACATCAGGATTTTACTTTTACACCATTTCCTTGTGATGAGTTACGTCTAGGGTAATAAGGCAAAGAGAAGGGACACGGTCCACACGAGCCCTGGACCAGCCCGCAGCGCAGGCAGAGAGAAGCCGGAACTCCGGCCGGACCAACGCCTTGGCAACATAAATAAACAGGCAGGCAAGCAGGCAGCGCTGGACCATCATGATTCAGCGGAGCCACCCTGGCCCACCGGCACCGGCAGCGCGCTCCCGGCATCGAGTCCGGCGGCCTGTAGCTAGCACGGACGCAGATGCACGCGGTACAGTACATGCATGCAGATGCAGCAGGCTGCGCAGACGCAGACGCCATTGATGGCGGCCGGGCCTGCACTGCAAGACCTGCATCCCGTGGGTGATCGTGCACGTAAAGTTATGCCGTGAGCTAGGTAGGGCAGCAGATGCGCATGGCTAGCTGTGCAGCCTGCCGCTACGCCACGCCTACGGAGAGGTCAGCGCAGCGCAGGCTGGCTGGTGTGTGGACCCAGTGCAGCCTTCACGGCTGCATCTGCCGCAGGCTGCCACTGCTCAGCGCTGCTAGCGGCCAGGGGGACCCAGGACCAGGATTGCGGGAAGCGAGAGAGCATTCTCCGTTCAGGGCCGGATTGGGCCCAGGGAATCGGAGCGTGCCGGCCATCAGTGGGTGGGGACAAGGCCTCGCTTGTGGCCGCTACCGAATTCCTCGTCCATTTCGCAAGCGATTTTGTCCTCGTTCGGCTGTTTGCCTGGGCTACTGTAGGCCGCTAGGAGTAGACTCCGCACGGCACGGCCACCTACAGTAGTACATCTGCTCCCCTGCTGCGTCTGCAATCCCCGGTGCACACAGACAGGCGCGCAAGCCAGCTGGCCTCCTCTCGTCATTTCCATCGCACTTGGAGTATTGCGTCTCTGATCACGCCATCGCGTCACGCAAAAACAGGGGAGCCTGAACTATGCAGAACACTCAGGCCTTGTTTAGATTGTGGCAGTGATGTTTATGCGTCCACGAACGAGTAGTCCTCAAAAGCATCTAGAGCGTTGTTTTTTTTATAATTAATGATAACATGTGTGAACTATGCGAGATATGAAAGGCAGTAGTGAATATGGCAAGGTAGCCTTTTGATTAGTCCTTTCAATTTAAGACTTAAACCTCATATCGTATTTTGTGCATAGTTGATAACCAATAGAACAATTGCAGAGGGGCTCAAATCATACTTGATTTAATGCCTTGATCATGAAAGCAAGCCCCACCCCACCCCCCCACCCCCACCCCAACAAGCGAATCAAAATTCTAGCGTTTCAAATAGGCCTTTACCTTGGAATATTATTGAACCACTAAAGTGTGTTTGGTGTTAGGATGGCAGTATTTTCTATATCCAAAATTGCATGTAAGCATTAAAATTTTCAAAAATGATTTTATTATCTAAATCTATAAAAAATAATAAAATTTATAATACCAAATAAGTATAGTTAGATTATAGAATATATTTTATAGTTAACTTACGAAGGTATAATATTTTATATCTTATAAATTTAGCCTATATCATATTTTAATGTTCTAATAATACTAATTAAGATGTATAAACACGTGCTAATTAAAAATGATCGCAGAAGTTATGGCTAATTCACGAGATGAATCTATTAAGGTTAATTTAGGTTTAATATGTTGTCTAGAAAAATAGTCTCAATAATCCCTCTTTGGATCTTATGGCCGAAAATTAATGTGGCTAGAGTTAAGTGTTTTTTAATAAGATTAACTAAACTTTCAATAACACTGTAGACAATCTGTTTGGGGCCTTACGGGCTAGAGCGGTCTAAATTTTAGCACTCAACTTTATTAGAACATAGGGTCGAAACAGGGTCATTCAAAAACAACTAAATTACGTTTCTTTTTAAGGAACGGGAGTACGTACATCCTGATCGTGTCTCACGTCACACCCTGCTCCCCTGTTGTCTTTGCTCACGTACCACACTATCCCAGTCAAAGCGGGTCATCCTCGGGTAGCCATAGGCTAGCGGACAACAATGCCGGTCTGGCGCACACCATCACATCGCGCCATTACACTGTTACAGTGTGCTCTCGCGGTCAGCAGGCCCACCCACCCTCTTCCGCATTGGCACTTCTTCCTGCTTCTGGTTCCTGCCGCTTGGGTCCTCGACCTCGACCTCGAGCGAAGCATTGGCGGCAGCAGCACCGGGACTCGGCGCACACGCAACCACGCGCGTCGTCAGTCAGATGGAGTACAAAAAGCCGCACACTGCTCTGTGCTTTCTGCCACCCTGCGTTTCTCCATCGCAAACGACTGATTGACGCCTGGTCTCTGAAAGACTGAATGATAGATTGGATGTTCGGATTGATGATGGATGCAGCGCTGCAGCGGCCTGACACCAAAATTGACGCGCCCTGATCGTAGTACTTCGTATCTCTTTTCATCGATCTCTCCACCTTGCATGCTATTACTAGGCTAGGCTCTGATGATCCTATCCTATCTTCAGGAGTTGCCCAATTCGGAGCACCTATTTGGCGTTTGCTACCGTATCATAATTTTGTTTTTATTTACTAATAATTATTTAAATATTAATTAATTAGATTTAAAATATTTATCTTATAAAATATAATAAAATTATATAATTAGTTTTTAATTTTATCTATATTTAGTATTTTATGTATTTATCAAGGAATAAGAATTCTGTATAGTAAAATTTGAGTGGAGAACTAGACCTCAGTAGTTCAGTTTGCACCTCCATCCCCTGCTTCCTTCCTTCCTTCCCCTTTAACCCCGGCAGGGCAGCAGTGCGTCGTCTCCGGTAGCCAAGCTTAGCTCACAGATCCGTCCGTCCACGGTGCACAGGCGCAGCAGCCCGTCCTCTCGTCGTCGCCTTGCCGCCGGTGTGATCCCCGCTGCCCGTGCCGGCGTGCCCGATGCATCATCACCAGTCATCCAACGCCTTCAGGTAAGCGGTAAAGGCAACACGTGGTGCCACGCGCGCAGCACCAACAGTGTCGCTTGCGGCGCGCGAGCGTGCGTTTGTCTCCCTCTTCCTCTCCCTTTGGACCGGCGCGTCCGGCTCGCTAACGTCTTGTTGCCTTGCGCGGCCCCGCCTCGTGCCCTGCGGCGCGGCGGTGGGTTGCGTTTGCATTTGCATTCGCAGCAGCTGCTGGGTGGAGCAGCAGGGCGCGCCCGGGTACCGCCACGTCGGGGACGGCGCCTCCATCCTCCTCCCCGAGCTCCAGCGCAGTAACGCCCTGCCTTGTTTATTCACCTCCGCATTTTGTTGCCTTCCTTTTCTTGGATACGCGCGCGTTGTTCTTTGTTCTCATGGCTGGCTGTTGTTGCACGCGCATGGCGGCATTAATGTGAACTGTGAAGGTCCCAACCCCAGCTCCAAGTCCTCCAGCAGCTTCAGCGCCGCCACCTTCGTGCCGCCACTCGCCGCCGCGGTGAGTTCACTCAGGCAAGACGATTCGTTGTCGCGGCTTCCCTTGATGAGTGTGAATGATGGAGAATCTCTGTCTTTGTTGCAGCATGGAGGAGTAGCGGTCCCGTTCGGCATGGCGCCGCCGGGGGTGGCGACGGAGGCGGATGACACGGGGCGGTTCTGCATGCCGTGGGCGGCCGCGGCGCACTTCGAGAACTGGGGCGACTCCGGCATCGTCGTCACGAGCCCGTTCGCCGAGACGGCCTCCACCGACGTCGACGACGTCAGCGGCGGCGGCAACCACCACGACGCGCACATGGTCTGCTCTGCTTGTCTCTAGTTCGACCTTGATTTGCACAGTATGCGTGCCATGAACCCCACCTTATATGATGTGATTGCGCGGCCGCCGTCGTAGGGTGGAACCATCACGCAGAGCGTCGACGGACACGAGAACTCATTGCCGGTGTGCAAGGTAGAATCGAGGGATCACAAGGTACGCCACCATATCATGTCTTGTAAACACAATGTGGAAAAAACTAGAAGAGCAAATGTGACTGTGGTTTTTGCTGCTGTCATGGCAGGCGCAGAGGAGGCTTGCGCAAAACCGCGAGGCAGCCCGGAAAAGCCGGATGAGGAAGAAGGTGATCATCCCTTGCGCATTTTGATCATGGCATTCCGTCACGTGTTGTTGCTAACTGCTCCCTCCGTTCTAAATTGCAGTCCACTTTGATTTTTTTTGTGTTGTATGTATTTTGCTATGTATCTAGATAAATAATATGTCTAGATACATAGCAAAGTACATGTATCAAAAAAATCAAAGTGAACTATAATTTAGAATGGGGTGACCACTGACCAACACATCTGTTTGCTAAATGGAAAGTACAATTCTTCCTATTTCCCTGATCAGCGAATTGAAAAGTTGAACAACGCATGCGTCTGTTCTAATCTAGTACAATGGAGGCATGCTCCCTTGGCTTACTGAGTTTTCTCTATAGTTTTACTACTGTATCATGTTATGTCTGTTGCCACTTGCAAGATTGTTCAAGCACCGTCACATTTTGTTCTGTATAGGCATACATTGTGGAGCTGGAGAACAGCCGGTCCAAGCTGGCTCACCTTGAGCAGGAGCTTCAGAGGGCAAGGCAGCAGGTGAACTCCTGATCTGTTATTTTTTTATTTATAAAGTAAAATGTATATTTGGTCGCTGATTCTATTGTATATGGGCTTTGGTATAACTATGATACAGGGGATGTTCATTGCAAGTGGACGCACCGGGGATCATGGAGGCTCCACTGGAGGCAAATGATCTTTTACATTGTTCAGCTCTTGTTTCCATGCATATAGCAATTCTAATCTGTGTCGCGCGTTGCATGCAGGCGCGTTGGCGTTCGATCTGGAGTACGCACGGTGGCTGGACGAGCACCAGCACCACATGAACGACCTCCGCGTGGCCCTGAGCGCGGCGCACCAGATCGGCGACGACGACCTGTCGGTGCTGGTGGACGGCGTGATGGCGCACTACGACGAGATGTTCCGGCTCAAGGGCGTGGCGACCCGGACGGACGTGTTCCACGTGCTGTCGGGGATGTGGATGAGCCCCGCGGAGCGCTTCTTCATGTGGCTGGGCGGGTTCCGGTCGTCGGAGCTGCTCAAGGTGGTGGCGGCGCAGGTGGAGCCGCAGCTGAGTGAGCAGCAGCTGGTGGGCATCTGCAGCCTGCAGCAGTCGCTGCAGCAGGCCGAGGACGCGCTGTCGCAGGGGATGGAGGCCCTGCAGCAGGGCCTCGGGGACACGCTCGCCGCCGCCGCGGCTCCCGGCGGAGGCGGCGGACCGTCGGGCGCGTACTCCGCCGCCGACAGCGTCACCAACTACATGGGCCAGATGGCCGTCGCCATGAGCAAGCTCGCCACCGTGGAGAACTTCCTCCGGCAGGCGGACCTGCTGCGGCAGCAGACGCTGCGGCAGGTGCACCGCATCCTGACCACGCGCCAGGCCGCGCGCGCGCTGTTCGTCGTCAGCGACTACTTCTCGAGGCTCCGGGCGCTCAGCTCCCTGTGGCTGACCCGCCCCACGGATTGAGGATTCGTACTAGGCTGACAGGCGTTGTGGCGTGATGTCAGGGTGACCATTTGAACCGTTCGTACTTCGTAGGTTGCGGCGCTGAGACTGTAACTTGCACTGCATCCGGTGTGAGATGTAGCCATGCTGATTCATCTGAAATCATTTAGAAACTAACGGCGAATGTTGCGGTAGTAAGCTAGTACGTGCATGTAATCGCCACTTTTGGCGGTGGTTTTGCTAGTAGCTGTTGCCTGCGTTGGAGACTTGGGAGTGCAGCAGCTTCTCTCTCGGCTAGTGTAGCATCACGTTCCGGCTTCTGAACTTGAAGGAAAACCTGTGCTGTGCAACATTTCTCCCATTTCGTTTCTGAGTTCACTGTTATGCCTTGGCGCGATTCCTATCGCGATTCGCGAACGAGTTCCATTGTATGCCGAGGCTTTTGCCCACTGCTCGGTTCTTTGCTGCAGAGTGCAGATTCCCTCGTCATGGCCAGCGATGGCCGCCGGGTCCCGCCGGCCGTTCGCGCGCCGCGGGAGCAGTGCGCAGAGCCGCAGAGGCCGCGCCCGGCTGCGCGCCGGGGGCCGCGCGCCGCGGAATGACGGGATCAGGCGCGGGAACGCGGCGGCTGGGTCCGCGGCAATCATGCGCCTTGGCGCGCCCAGCGTGCGCGTGGCGTGCCGTGCAGCGGGGGACTGATCGTGTGGGACTACCGTAATCGATCCCTGGTGCACTGCTGCTGCAGCAATGCCCACTGCCCACTGGATACCGTGGGCACTCGTGGGCCGTGGTACCAAATTAGTGGCCCACGAAGAAAATAATAGCTAGAGTTGATACTCTGTTACATGATGCTATTCTTAAAAAAAAAAAAAGTTGTACATGCTGCTAAAGAACATAAGATGCCCAATCATGATCCCTGATCTGGACGAATTCGAGCCGTGGAAATGTTTGAAACTGAGGCAATAGTAATTTCTACTATCGACTATTTATGTTCAGTAAGTAAGCACTCTCTCTCTCTAAGTGTTCTTTACAAGATCTTAATAACAGTTGTAACATCAAAGTCATTAAGAAATTGTTTTGAATACAAATCCAATGGTAAGAATTCTATGGCATACTAGCTTGTCAACCTTTGCTCATGCTCGAGTGACAAATTTAAGTGGCACGCATTAAAGGATTTTTATGTGGGCTAATCTAAATTGCTTTCTTTTCATATTTATACCATGTATATGCAAGTTTTATCAGGGTATGATAAACTTTATTTACTACTTATTTTGAATGATTTTCCATCCCATTCAATTTTCCATTTTCACGGCACTTTTATGTATCATCTTGACATGTGTTTAGTACAAACTTAGCATGTATCATCTTGACTTTGGCTTCACAAATTAAGTCTAGATGTTTAAAGAAAAGTTCCTCCTCCGCATGTTCTATTGAGCGGTGGGTTGGATGTATAGACGACACGATGTAATTACTCTTGATCCATCCGAGTCGTCAGGCTTTTGGATGGTGGGAGTTTATCTCTTAAGTATTTGTATGTATAATAACAAACACAGGTGCTAAAAGTTAGTTGAAATTTTGTTTGAATCCTTAAGTAATAAGCTTAGCTAATGTCTTACCTATTACCCACATATTAATTAGCTATTATTCTTTTTCTATCTAACACAGCTAATAGTTACTAGCTAACATTTACGTAGCCATTAACAAATTTCTCCTATCTAATACAGCTACTAACAATTAGCCGTTGGATCCGAGCTGCCCCTAGCTGTATGGACGAACTGAAAACAAAAGATTTTTGCGTTCCACTGCTAACCGCTCGCTCCAAAGGGTGTGCACACGTCATCATTTACCAAGTGCCCCACTGCCAACAAGAAAGAACACGTTGCGAAATCGTGGAGCGGCCAGCTCAAAACCCACTAGCGGCCGCCCGGCGGCAGCGGCGCACGCACGTCCGGGTCCGGCGGAATCCACCTCATCACGTGGAGGACTTCGCAGAATCTCCGTGCGCGCGGCGTGGTCCAAGATTCTGACCACCACCCCGCTCCCAAACCCACACCGAACGTACCCACCTCCACCCAATGGATATGGCCCCCACACACATCGGTGTCCCACAAGTCAGTGCCCCTGGACAGCTCCACGGCTCGACCCACCGTACGAGCCAAACGCACCAGCCGCCTCCTGGTGCGGGCGCCATTCAGAGCCGCCAACTAACACACAGATCCGACGGCCCAAGATGCCGTGATTAGCTGCAAAGCCCTAATTAGATTCCCCCTCTTCCCTGCCTAAACCTCCCATTTCGCCGTCCGTGACGCGACGCGAGACACCTCTTCGCATCCCGAGGCGGCGGCGCTTGGCAGCAGCAGGCGACGACGCTAGGCGAGAGACCCAGCCGGAGCAGGCCACCATGTGCGGCATCCTCGCCGTCCTCGGCGTCGCCGACGTCTCCCACGCCAAGCGTTCCCGCATCATTGAGCTCTCGCGCAGGTATGGCGCGGCCGGCGGGCCTCCCACCCTCTCGCCGTCTCATCTCCATCTGTGCCTTTTTGTGTGGCTTAACGCGGCCCCGCCCTCCGCCCTGGCCCCGGGCGGGTTATTGCGTCCGTTTGAGGAGAGGGCGGAGGAAATTTGGTGGCGGAAGCACCTTTGGGCAAATGGGATATCTATGGTTTATCTGACCCATGGTAGTCCACTTGTCGATTTACTTTATATTAACAGCTGAAAAGGACTGGCGATATGTGGTCAACTTTTGCAAAACGGAGTATCCGTCTCCGAGAATTTTGGAACGAGCTGTAGTGAATGATAGATGTTTTCGGGCCCCCCCTGTAGCGCGACAGGGCGTGTCTATGTCGTGAGGGAAATTAGGAGGACCGGATTTTCAAAATGCAAACTGGTATCTGCCTATATAGATGGATTTTTGTGAGGTATAGTCCTTTAAGTATTTGCTTCGAAGTTCGAAATGGGTACATGTTTATTCAAGAATAGTAATGACTGTATACATGTACATTTCATCTGCAGAAAATGCATGTCGATGGCTTTAAATGTAAATTATTTGAATTTGAGTAAAATGTAGCATGTATAGATACACTTGATGCCAGCAACAGGCTGCTGGGGTTTATCTGCTAGTGCTTGTGGTGGCAAGCGTAGAGGTTTTGGTTCACGATTCCTCTTGTGAAGATTATGATTTCAAACACAAAACGTGATCCTTCCAATTGTCAAATATATTGTAAACTTGCATACATAAATTACAAATTTAGATGATATGACTAGGTCACCTGAAATTTTCTTAGTCAACGACTTATACGACTTATTTAGCAAGTCAGAAGAGGGGTAAAAGAGAAAACAGTTGCCTATAAGTTCCACAGTGGCCTATGATTAGAGAAAAAACTGAGAAGCAGCAGTTTATAGAGGCAATTACTGTTCAGCTTGGGTCTTGCTTCTGTATGCAAACAGTTGTAGAGGTACCCTTTTTTGAATTTGACTTAATCTTCTACTAGACCAAATAGCCGTTGATTGTAGAACACAAATTAGTGCTATCTTACTGAAATCTGAAATGAGAGCCAGATGTCTCTTTTACTAAAGTGAGTATAATTTCTTTGTGCCCTTTTTTTGTGGCAGAGTGTCTTAGGAATTACAGGGTGCTTGTTATAATTTTTTTTATACACATGCACCCCACTGAAATGAAGTTCATAATTTTGTAGGTTACGGCACCGAGGGCCTGATTGGAGCGGTTTGCACTGTCATCAGGATTGCTACCTTGCACACCAGCGGTTGGCTATTATTGATCCTACATCTGGAGACCAGCCGTTGTACAATGAGGACAAAACAGTCGTTGTAACGGTCTGTATCTGGATTAGAAATACAATAACTGTATCCACTGGTTTCTTTATGCTAACTGCAGAGTTCGCAATAAATTGTTTAATTGTTCTGCCTGTCATGCCCATCAATAGTAATCGAAGAGAAATTTCCTAGATCTAGGTAGGCTTAGCAAATGCCCTTATTGAGTCAATTGCAACTTAATGTGGCATGATATTAACCCACCAGAAGTCTTGATTTAATTAGATCAACTAGAGGAAATATGCTTCTATTTTTGTATAGTTACTTCACCATTTTATCTTCTGGTTGTCATTTTCAGGTGAATGGAGAGATCTATAACCATGAAGAATTGAAAGCTAAGTTGAAAAATCATGAATTCCAAACTGGCAGTGATTGTGAAGTTATAGCCCATCTTGTAAGCTGCATATCTATACCCTTTTGTTAACAGTGGCATAGCTTTTGCCAACAGTTTCATTATATCCATCGAAGCATCATCCTCTGTTATAAAGTTTTTAATCTTGGCATTGAGACCTATTAATATTTCCTTTACACAGTATGAAGAATATGGGGAAGAATTTGTGGATATGTTGGATGGAATGTTCTCCTTTGTTCTTCTTGATACACGTGATAAAAGCTTCATGGCAGCTCGTGATGCTATTGGCATCTGCCCTTTATACATGGGATGGGGTCTTGATGGTATGTAAAGCAAATCAGCTGATTGTTATGTCCTTCTGAAGAAAATCAGGAATGAATTATGTTTTTGATTCATTTCACAAAATAAAACTTCAAGGACCAGTTTCATAAAACAACTACTTGAGGCATCCATTTCAAAATTTGCAACAATTTGCATGGGCCTACTATTTCTGTGACTGGCTGGTGGGTCCAATGAAGGTTTGTGAAACTGAGGACACAAGTATTTGTTGTACCATGAAACGGATCTTAAAAGTTGTAGTTTTTTTTATAGTTTGATGCATAATTTTGTGAAATGAATATGCTTTTCCTTCTCAGACATAATGTTCTGGAATTTGTCAATGGCTTGCTTTGTTAACTACTGGCAGTGGTCAATCGTGCTTCAAGTTAAGGTCCACATTCCTAGCCGGAACTGCCAAATTACTTCCAAGAACCTCCTGGCATGTTCTCTAGTTCCTGTTAGAGAGAAACCACACAGAACACTTACTTTAAAAATTGAATGCTGATCTCTTAGTAAAATGAAATATAGAAACACCATTAGCATGACCTTAGGTAAGGATGAACTATGTGCATATTGTTGTTCATGCTGGTATAAGCCTGCTTTCTTCATGCAAGGAAGATGTCAGACTTGCTCTTTTGGAAGTTCTGGTTTTGATTACCAGTCTGCCATCAGGATTCTCCTGAATCTGGTATAAAACCATGTTAAAGTTCATTTTCTCGTCCAAAAGCAAAAACGGAAAAATGACTATGTTATTTAGGGGGGCTATGTACTTATTCTTGATAAGTGTTCATTCCTCTGATATTTGATATATCTGGAACTATTATTATTTCTCCCTTTTCTTCATCTTGTAAAATATGCAGTTTGGTGTTGCCACGAACTCAATTCATAACTATTTGTCTATTCTGGATTCAGATTAGCTTCTACTTGAGATTAATTCATAGTGTGCTATGTTATCAGGATCAGTCTGGTTTGCTTCAGAGATGAAGGCATTGAGCGATGATTGTGAACGCTTCATAACCTTCCCCCCTGGGCATCTCTACTCCAGTAAAACAGGTTGACTTATCTAGCAGACTGTCTCATCGTGCCCATAAACCAGAATAGAGTTTTCAGATCCTGAAGCAAAGTGCAATCTAAGTTTTTTGTACCCTCCCTAGGTGGTCTGAGGAGATGGTACAACCCACCATGGTTTTCAGAGACGATCCCTTCAACCCCTTACAATGCTCTCTTCCTCCGGGAGATGTTTGAAAAGGCATGTGTCTTTCCTGATACCATGTACTACTTTCATACCCGTTGATACATAAAGTCCAGTTGATATCTATCTGTTCACTCGTCTTTTTCTCTTTGTTTTGTTTTACATCTTTTGACACATGTAGCAATAATGCATTTGATATATTTATGTATGCCATATTTGTTGTCAGGATAACTATTTTGAATTTTGTTTCGTCACTTCATGCTTATAATCTATGTTAATGCCTCTGCTTAGGTAATGCCTAATTGCTTATCCATGTATTAGTTGATTTTTTTGTGCAATGGGAATTCCAGTTGCTGTGTTTTGTTGTAGTCACAATGATGATTCGATGTGTTAGTTTCTGCAGTAACAGTACGATTTTATATAGCTGATATGTTCAATATCAGTTTTTTCTAAATTATTTTGATTACTGATATTATCTTTCACTTCTGCAGGCTGTTATTAAGAGGCTGATGACTGATGTGCCATTTGGTGTGCTTTTATCTGGAGGACTTGACTCTTCTTTGGTTGCAGCTGTTGCTTCACGGCACTTAAACGAAACAAAGGTTGCCAGGCAATGGGGAAATAAATTGCATACGTTCTGTATAGGCTTGAAGGTAAGTTTCTTGTTTACCCTCATCACAGAGCATCATGTTCACTTCAGCCATCATTCCAGTTCTAACTTGTTTTCTTGTTGATATGAGTGTTTTGACAAGATAAGGAATATCTACTGGGAGTGATATAAGCAGTGGGGACGATGTGATGAAATTCTTCTGTTTTTCTCCTTTGTAGGGTTCTCCTGATCTTAAAGCTGCTAAGGAAGTTGCTGATTACCTTGGCACTGTACATCATGAGTTCAACTTCACAGTGCAGGTTCTCAATTTGATTTTCTGTACACTACAGGATTTTTTTAATTGTATATTTATTGTTTTTATTTTTATTTTTTTAAAATACCAGGAGGGGATTGATGCCTTGGAGGAAGTCATCTACCATGTTGAGACTTATGATGTTACAACAATCAGAGCGAGTACCCCAATGTTTTTGATGTCACGCAAGATCAAATCTTTGGGGGTGAAGATGGTTATTTCTGGAGAAGGTTCAGATGAAATTTTTGGTGGTTACCTTTATTTTCACAAGGCACCAAACAAGAAAGAATTCCATGAAGAAACATGTCGGAAGGTAGATATTTTTACTGGTGATGTTATGTCCAAAGTTTTGGCGAATAATTTACTGCAGAGTAGCACTGCATGTTGTCTCTTTCGGTTCAGCTGCTTAGTCATTCAATCTTGCTCACAAGATGTCTTTTCAGATAAAAGCACTACATCTGTATGATTGCTTGAGAGCTAACAAATCAACTTCTGCCTGGGGTGTTGAGGCTCGTGTTCCATTCCTTGACAAAAGTTTCATCAATGTAGCAATGGACATTGATCCTGAATGGAAGATGGTATGTTGCCATGTGTTACATCTAATGTCACTGTAATTCATTTCTTTGATTCTAACCAGCATGATTTCTTTCTTGTGACTATTGCCTTGTAAATTTTAGATAAAACGTGACCTCGGTCGAATTGAGAAATGGGTTATCCGTAATGCATTTGATGATGAGGAGCGGCCCTATTTACCTAAGGTTGGAGAAGTTGCTCTTGTTATTTTTGCAGTGTTGAATACTTTCTAAATCCCATACTCTGTAACTTATATAGGTTCTGTTTTCTGTATATAGCACATTCTTTACAGGCAAAAGGAACAGTTCAGTGATGGTGTTGGGTATAGTTGGATTGATGGATTGAAGGATCATGCGAACCAACATGTATGCCATATTTTCTTTGTTGAACCTCTCAGGAAGTTGGCCCTTGTTGAACGTGCAGTTGATGTTCATCATTGCATTTCAGGTCACAGATTCCATGATGATGAATGCTAGCTTTGTTTACCCAGAGAACACACCCACAACAAAAGAAGGGTACTACTACAGAACGATATTCGAGAAATTCTTCCCCAAGGTTTGTAAGCTACATTGCACTTGTTAAACCATTTTTTTCTGCGTTGAACAAACCCTTTGGTCTGGAATAATCCATGCCTTGCCAAAAAGAACACCTTGTTATTTAGGTCTGGTATACTCTTCACCATGAAACAATGAATGTGATCACCTACATAATTCTTTTGATTATTACAGCCTGCAGCAAGGTCGACTGTTCCTGGAGGTCCTAGTGTGGCATGCAGCACCGCCAAAGCTGTTGAATGGGACGCATCCTGGTCCAAGAACCTTGATCCATCTGGGCGTGCTGCTCTGGGTGTTCACGATGCTGCGTATGAAGATACTCCAGTGGAGGCTCCTGCCTCTGCTGATCCAGTCTCAGACAGGGGCCTTCGTCCAGCTATTGGCGTGACACCCGTTGCTTCAGCCACAGCTGTCTAACCTTCTGTTTATCACACAGCAATGCTCGGATAGCAAAGGTTGTTCATTACTTGTTTCAGTTTCCTTCAGATCATGTTGTTAGTTCTATCTATCAAAGCAGTGGAGACACGCTTGTGCTTCATGCTTGGCAGCATCGTGTTTGGGTTTTCAGTTAGCAATAATGTTTGTTTTTATGGACTGAAAAGACGCCACAGCTTTGTAAATATTCGTCACTGTGACCAATTTCCTTTGGTTGTTTATGTGACGTGCAGATTGCAGTGGTTAGTGCATCTTACCGATTTGCACTCCTTTTAACACTAGTGGTTGTTTGTGGCTTGTGCGTAGATTTATAATTTCTTTTCGTTAATCAATGTTTTCATTTCCTAATCTGGAGCGGTGATAGAAAACTACCCAAGGAAAGAGGAACCTACGTAGAACATGAATTTTTCCGTAGACGTACTAGGGATGAATTCCCAAGAAAACAGATATTTTTACAGACAATCCTTTTGGCTTATTTTTCCCCCACGCTTCGCTTGGCATACCAGTTTTTTTTTTAAAATTTTTGAACAAAGTCAACGTTGGAGCAAACGACTTTTAATTTTGTAGCGCATTGTGCTCGAATGTCTGTAATTTGAGTCTGTGACACATGAATTTCTTTACAGTTCGCAGTTTTTGCACAGAGCGGGTATTTTTTTCATTCCGACGAAGCGCACAACGGTGTGGTCAGGAATATCCACTTGGACTATCTTGAAGATTTTCTTTTGACGATATTTTACTGAAGATCGCTAAAGAAAAAAAATATCCTGGGTGATGTAAATTTTGTAGTGCATTGTGGTCGTCGGTACGCGCCAGATCTGACAACCCTAGCAAAGCAAGCCCGTCGGCGTCAATTTCCATCCCCTTCGCCCGCCCGACCGCGCCATGTCTCGACGCGGGGCAATGTCATCCACCGCCGCCCCTCGCGCGCGGCTCTCGCCGCCGGCGCCCGCCTCCCACCCGCCGCGGAAACGTGGCCGCTCTCCATCGTCGGCTCATGGAAGCACGGCGTCGTCGTGGCGCGCGTCCGCCGAGAGCGCCGTGCCACTCGACCACCGCCGCCGCTGGCACAACCCGGAGCGTGCCACTGGTCGCGTCTGGCACCGGTTCCGCGCGCACCAGCCTGCCTTGCCCTCCTCCAGGCTTTGGGTTTGCTCGGAGGACGCCTCGACCTCCTCCGGAGGTATTCGTCGTGCTTAGTTATCTGACAGCGCTTAAATTTAGGAAGAAAATAGCCTTTGCTCACCATATGTTTGTCTATATGCCTGAACTTGCTTGCGGTGTTGCTTTCTTACTATTTTTTTTTGTGTAAATCTTTTCTTACTATACATATGTTAAGTGTTGCTACGAGGAACTGACTAGGACATTGTCCACTCAGTTAGCACATGTAAGAAAATTTGCTTGAGTCAGCGCCCTTTGCCATGAATTTGTATTGTCTATTTCACGTGGAATGTTCTTGTGAGCTCGACGCAATAATTTCATGTTTGATTCAGTGCTCGTGCTTTCTTTTTCTAGATGCCTGCACTATCATGTCATACAACATCTTGGCTGATTACAATGCTAAGAATCATCATGACCTTTATTTGGATGTCCCCTGGGACGCAATGAGGTGGGATTCAAGGAGGCGACTTATTTTTCGTGAAATTAGGCACTGGGATCCTGACTTAGTGTGTCTTCAAGTAAGAATCCAGTCTCAATGATAGTGATGACATTCTCGCACTGTACTCTGTAACATTTCGTTATTTGGAAGCTAGGAGGTCGACAGGTTTCAGGATATTGCTGCAGCAATGAAGAGCAGAGGATACGAAGGTATATATCAGGTACATCACTTCCTTCACAAAGACATTTCCTTTCATATATTTCTGTGTTTCAGTTCTTAAGTGACAGTTGTGATCATCAGAGGCGAACTGGAGATACTAGAGATGGATGCGCCATGTTTTGGAAGTCGAGACGGTATGGATGATGCATTGCCCTTTATTATATTCATTGATCTGAATAAAATGGTATTTTCATTTCATCTTTTTTTCCAAATGTAGGTTACATCTGCTTGAGGAAGATAGTATTGACTTTAGTGAATTCAATCTGCGAAATAATGTTGCTCAAATATGTGTTTTTGAGGTACCTGAAGTAGCACTAGTTAGTTCAATGGATAATTCCTTATGATTGTACATTTGCTAAACAAATTCATAGAAAAAACTTGTGTATCGCAAGTTACAGAAACTGTCCGCTACCGTAAGCTGTAAAATCTGGTAGTATAACTGTAGCTCTCTTCATCCATTTCGAGCTAAGTAACCATTGTTTTTTTTTGCTGGTATATTGAACGCCAGTCCTGCATGCTTTTTTTCAGCTTAACGGAACACACAAATTTGTACTCGGGAATATTCATGTTTTGTTTAATCCAAAGCGGGGTGATATAAAACTGGGCCAGGTATTAATTTTAGCCTTGTTTGTTGTAAATAGAATTCATATTTTTGACAATTAGCTACTTTCTGTTTCACGACCCTAGAACTTCAATCCAATTTATTGTTCTCCATTTTGATTCTCCCTGCAGATTCGCATGCTACTTGAGAAGGCAAATGCTCTTGCTGAAAAATGGGATAAAATTCCTATCGTGCTTGCTGGTGATTTCAACAGCACACCTGATGTATACCTTTGTTGCTTCTTGACACACATGATTTTTTTACTAACAAATTATGCGTGGCAAGTTTCTTGTTATACAACTGCAATGCAAACACAGCAATATTCAAGTGATATACTATAAAGTAGTTATGTGTCCATAGTAGTGCGGTGCCACTAGGCCATCTTAAGCTTGTTATGATATCTAATTTGAAGAATGTGGGAGCCTTTTTACTATGTTACTGACATTTTTTATTTCTTCTGTTATTTCGTTTACCTATTTTCTGAGAGCAGAGCGCTATCTACAAGTTTTTGTCGACAATGAAGGTAGAGTGATGTGTTAACTTCTTGAGGAAATTATACTTATCCCTAAGTTATTACAAAATTTTAATGACAGTGGACATTGCCTTTGTTTTTTGTGTGACCAGCTGAACATTTCTTTGCATGATAGAAGGCAGTTATCTGGACTTGATAGCTCTGAATTTGACCTGTATGAGCTTTGTAGGTCAGCATTCTTTCTTGTCAGATCACTATTAACCTAGTACATTATCTTCTTCTCTACTGAAGACTTATCCCAGTATTTCTCATAGTCTGCTCAAGTATCAATGGACTGATGAAGAAGTGAGAAATGCCACAGGGTGTTCAAATGTTGTGGTGGCTGAACATCCATTGAAGCTCAGTAGTTCATATGCCATGTTAAAGGTACTAGTTTGTAGCTTGAATCGGGAGCATGATGACTTTTGACATTTAGATTAGGGCTTCAAATTAAACTATTGCCCATTATTCTAGGGAAATTCAAACAATAGGGGTCTTCATGGTGAACCTTTGGCGACTTCCTACCACAAGAAGTTTCTTGGAACTGTTGATTATCTGTGGTATGCTTCTAAATGTTTGCCTGCTTCTTGTTGTATGTATACACAATGTGACTGAGATTCTTTGTCGAAGGCACACTCGTGGAATTGAATGCTCCAGAGTTTTGGACACGTTACCTATAGGTGTTTTGAGGAGAACGAGGGGTCTTCCAACCAGGGTAATACCACATCTGTTTTGCTCCGTAGTAATTAAAAGGAATCCTTTCATGGAACAACAGCTGAATCTTGATCTTTGGTGATTGTGGAATATGGACTTTTTTTATGTAATGTATGTGTAACTGCCAATTTGTGCCATAAATATTTTTCAGGAAATTGGCAGTGACCATTTGCCCATTGTTGCTGAATTCGCTTTTCCCGAATTTGTTGTTGATGATTCTGGTGGAGATGAATCTGAGCAAGATGACAAGTCTGAGAAAGAAGGGAGCAAAGTGCAACACTTATTTTTCTCCTCAGATAGTTCCGTCGAGGACTGAGGTGTCTGAGTGATTCAGTATTTCGGTTGGTCAAAAATGTTTGTGCTAACTTATTCAAGAACAGGGAGTATGGTGCCACTAGGGACTACTTCCTCTGTCCTCAGGAAGTGTCGTTATGGGTTTGTGCTAGTCAAAGTTTATTATGTTTGACTAGGTCTGTAGAATACATTAACAACATTTGTATCTCTAAATAATTGTATTATTGTTGATGCAAAGTTCGTATCTGCAAACACACCGTGCTAATACCCAAATTCGATATCCGAAACGTGCCAGTCGATTTGACCTGTTAATCGACAAGGATGATGATTTGAATAAAAACCGAACGAGACGACAGCGATACGCTCGAATGTCAAAGCTCAGAATGTATTCGATAACTGTTGAACAGATCAGACGAGACGACAGCGATACACCTGGAAGTCAAAGCCTGAATTGTGCTCGGTAGACGCGGAACTTGCAAGGTCGCCGGAGATCAAGTTGATGCAGCCCGTCGATTCTTGAAAGAACTCGTTGAAAAAGAGAAAATAGTTGACGAAGTCGACGAAAAGTAAAGTGCTGGTAGAAGTAAATTACGATAAAAAGTAGATTTGTTTACTGATGCTTGGATATTCATTACAATGCCCTTCGGCACATATTTATACTCTACTATTCGAAGAATCCTAACTGAATACGAAAAGCTTAAATATAGAAAAATAAACTTACTCCTTATACGAACTCTATCTTTAAAAGGAAAGACATAAAACTCGTATAAGAACTGGACTCAGACTACACTGCGAAAATCATAAGCTCTCATGATGCCGATCCTCTATCCGTTTCTGTCATGATGAAATTATCTTTCCATCGGCATACTCTCTGGCATCGACAACAATCTTCTAATCTCCGGCCAGTCTCATCAGCAACAGCCCTTCAGCTTAGCTTCCCGCCAGTCTCATCGGTAACAGCTCTTCAGCCTTATCGGTAACAACTCAGACCAATCCACCCTTTATTGGCAACCATTCATCGGCAACATCCAAAGCAATGTCGAAGACAAAATAATAACCAACCCTTTGCCGATTAGCTCAATTTTCGATTCTTACTGACACGTGCCTAAAAACGGTGTCAACACATGCCCCCCAATTTTGGAGTATAAAATACTTTATGCACCGAAATTTCCTCCAAGTCATGATTACCCACTGCGAGCCGCTTGAACGTCCCCTCGAACATTGCGCGTGCCGCCATAAAAACCCTGTATCAATGGGCCCATAAAACACTTCCTCCGTCGCGGCCCATCCTTCACTCTCGATTTAACCCTAGCATTTTCTCTCTCCGGCGGCGACATCAGCAAGCAGTCTTCCGGCGAACTCGACTGGTGGCGTTCTCAACGGTAATCTTCCATTAGCATTCCTCGCCCTTCTCGGCTTCATCCGCGGCCATGGCTGTCAACTTCGACGTCCCCAAGGTTAATTTTCTTCTGCATTCATCTTTTGATCTTTCTTCTCTCCTTTTCCGGATAGCCCAGGACTCCTCTTTATCTTCCTCCTTGACCTTTGATCTAGGAACTTTGCAATAAGCTCATCATCCCCACGCACCGAGACCGCATAATTTGCCTAGGCCCAATGAGGAATCCAGATCCGACCGACATCATCAACGTGGAAACCAACCGCATCCCCTTCAGAGCTCAAAATTTCAACTTAGAACTTTAGACCGATACTTTTCGATCCTGGCCAAAGATCACCAAAGGATGGAAAGACTGGTACTTGAGGGTCGTCAGGTCGATGGAGGTTTATTGGTTAGAACGTAGATTGGATCAATGCATCAGACTGTCCATTGCTGATATGGAGAGGAATGAATCAATGTTGATTGCTGCCTCTTACTTCTGGTCTGACACCATGAACGCCTTCATATTCAAACATGGACCAGTCACTCCAACTCTTGCCGATGTGCTTATGCTCACTGGCCTGGACATATCAACTGCCGATGACAACACTCTGTTCCAAAGGAAGCCTGAATATCGACTGACTACCCGAAACATCGGCGGCTGGACTGGGTACATCAAGGAATATCAAAAATCCGGATCGGTCAGTCAGAGGGAGCATTCAGCTTTCCTGAATATGTGGTTAGAAAAGTTCATCTTCTATGGCAAAATAGTTGGACCAACCAATATGCATCTATCTGCAGCAGAAATGTTAGCTAATGGCGTCAAACTTCCTCTTGGCCGATACCTTCTTGGCTCAGTCTATCATCTCCTCCACCAAGTCTCACAAAGGTTGTTACAAGACAAGTCCATCGGCAATCTGGGAGATCCTTGGTGGTTCATTAACATGTGGCTGAATGCACATATGCACAAGTACCTTCACTTTGATTTATTCGCCTAGCAGTTCCCTCGAGATATTCCTGAAGATTACCAACTTGGAGAAGATGAATCGGCAACACGCCCCCCCTTAATTTTGGAGAAGGGTTAGCAGTACTTCCAGAGGTAGAGGCAAGCAGAGCCCAAATCGGCAATTTCTTCCAAAGGCTCTACATCGGCATTCCTCCTGAGTTCCGGGCCTGGGTCCCTTACATTGATGAAGAAGCAAGGTTCCATCTGCTCTTCAACTTTGCCGATGATGCCTTGAATAAAGATGCTGAAATCCTCAATGCAATGATCACCCCCCGTGCTATCCCGGTCAACATGTTTGGAAGTGGGAAGAACATCAATACTACATATGAGTTCTACAATCCATCGACAGTAGCTTTCAGGCAACTGCCCATCAAACTCTACTATGCCGATGTGATTAAGCCAAGAGAAATTATCACTAGCAGCATGGATTGGTGCAAGATAGTCACTCTTCCTCCTGATGCCGATACCTCTAATGTTGACCTGACCGATTGGGTACCGGCTTCCTTCGTTACTGAATCTTTCAAATTATGGTGGCAAGAGTGGAAAGAGAAACTATTCTTCGCATCTCCTCACTTCTATTGGAATCTCATCGACCCTGATCATGCCATACCTGCCGATGTAGTAAGTTTGACCATCTGCACTTCTCCCAATTCTCTTTTTCAGTCTATCGGCAACTAACTCCTTTTCAACAGGTCGATTCCAACATTGAGCAAGAGTGGCAAAGTTATAAGGCTGCAGCCGATATCCCCAATATCCATAATCGGCCACAGAGCTCCCTCATTAGATGCTCTGATGTGCCGCGGTCGTTTCAAGAAGAGATCCTCCAAATCAAAATTGACCAGAAGTATGGCTACTCCATCGGACACGGCTGCACCCTCAGCACGGACATTCTAGGTAACTGTCTTATTTTCTTCTGTGTGTGCCGATTGCTGTGATATACTGATCTCATATTTCAGGGTGCAAGTTCTACATTTGTTGAATCCTCATCGGCAACTCACCCTTCATCTCCACCTACTGCACCTTCTTCACCACACTTCGTCGTCCTTGACGATTCTCCAGAGGTACCCCTCAAATTAAACTCTGACCATCGTATCGGCACTTTTACTCATCTGCTTCTCTCACAGCACCAAGTAGTCACGTCGGTAACTGCCCCAAGTGCGCAGACATCTCAACCATCCATTGCCGATGCCCCCCAGCCATTCAATGCCAATATTTTACAGCACAAGCGTAAGGCTTCATCGGAGGACGAGTCTCAATCAAAACGGTTGAGGCTTTCACCAACCCCAGTTGCATCATCGGCATCTTCGCCTCGCCAGACATCGCCCGATACTCCTGCGCAGGCTTCCCTATCGGCAACTGTTCTTCAATCGACAATTGTTCCTGTACAAGAATCTTCATCGGTACTGGTGTTGCAGCACCAACCAACCGAGGCACCAACGCAGAAAACGCCATCGGCAGTCATATTTCAGGTTGCTTCCTCCAGCCAAAGGCGAGAAATTGCCTTGAAGCAAGTAAATTAACTTCCTTAGTTAATTTTTGACACTCATATCCTTTGGCTAACAATTCTTTCCTTTCAGGAGCAAGATTCCCCTGATAGCCTATTCTCTTTCTCTATTATTGGGGACATTCCTGATGATGAAGAGAACGAAGAAAGCTCTGCTCCAACCTCCGAAGCCTTATCATCCGAAATCAAGTCTAGGCTGGAGACATTGCTATCCCTGCTGCAACAGGAAACATCTCAGCTAATCCAGGACTCTGACTCCACCAGGGCAACTTTCAAGGCAATCCGAGGCCAGATCCCTGCCGATGTTGAAGAGACACTCTTTCAAGCCGCACACCTAGAGAGCCGGCAACTCCAGTATCAGAAAGCTGCTAAACGTATTGCCGAGAGAACTACCCAGGCACGACTCCAGGAGGAGATGATGAAGTATAAACAATCTACCGATGAGAAACATAAAGACATCGGCAAATTGGAAGCCTCCCGCATGGAGCTGGAAGAAAAGATTTCCCAATTATCGGCAAAGAGAGAAGCTTTATTAGCGGAGCTGAAAAAGGTTGAAGAAGCCCTGGATACAGTCACTCAAGAGAAAGCCCAAATGCCTGACGCTATCAAGATTCTTCAGCAGGAAAGGGACAACCAAGCCCTCAAGACACTGGCCCTTAAGAAGAAAATCAAGCTAGTAGAAGGCAATGCCGATGAAGACGTAAAGACAATAGAGGAAGCCAACCAGATTCGCCTACGTGCGATATCAGCTATTCATTCACTGCTGAACTTGTAAACTTCGTTTCCATCGGCAAAGTGGTGCATCGGCAACTTGTAAAACTTCATATTAATGTAGCGCCGATACGTTCTTATTGAACAAATATTATATCCGTTTCTTCACGCATCCATCCAAATACTAGGATAATATCTCTTTAGATATTTACCGTTCAACGCTTTTGGAAATATTTCTCCTTCGAGAGTTTCTAGGATATAAGCATTACCAGGAACGGACCGATTTACTCGATAAGGACCCTCCCAATTAGGAGACCACTTGCCGAACTTTGCTATTTTAGTCCCAATCGATAAAATCAGTTTCCAGACTAGATCGCCATTAACAAATTCCTTCACCTTTACCTTCTTGTCATACCACCTAGCAACTCTTTTCTTATTCTCTTCAATGCTGAGTAAAGCCTTTAGCCGATGACCTGCCAAATCTTCCAACTCATCTTTCATGAGTGTATTGTAATCATCGGCCGACAGTTGATTTTGATGAAATATCCGCCTCGAACCGGTCTTTATTTTCCAAGGCAAAACCGCGTCATGTCCATATACCAACTGATAAGGTGACACCTTAGTAGCACCATGACAGGTCATTCGATATGACCATAAAGCCTCATTCAAAACCGTGTGCCACCTCCTGGGATTTTCCTTAATCTTGCGCTTAATGAGTTTAATAATCCCTTTATTAGATGCTTCAGCCTGACCATTAGCTTGAGCATAATAAGGAGAAGAGTTTAAAACCTTGATTCCCATCTCATCGGCAAATCCATCAAACTCTCCTGAAGTGAACATGGTTCCTTGATCGGTCGTAATGGTCTGAGGAATGCCGAACCGATATACAATATGTTCCTTCACAAAATCAATCATGTTGGCCGTCGTCACATTTTTCAAAGGAACTGCCTCAACCCATTTTGTAAAGTAATCGGTGGCAACGAGGATGAATTTATGCCCTTTGCTTGACGGTGGATAAACTTGACCAATGATATCAATAGCCCATCCTCAAAACGGCCATGACTTAATTATGGGATTCATTGCCGACGCGGGTGCCCTTTGGACGTTAACGAATTTTTGACATTCTTGACACCCTCTAAAATACTTGAAACAATCTTTGAGTATTGTTGGCCAGTAAAATCCATTTCGCCTGATCATCCACTTCATCTTGAAAGCCGACTGATGCGCCCCGCATGAATTTCGCCCATTAAACTTTTTGATTCTTCTTCACCAAGACACTTGAGCAAAACTCCATCCATTGTTCGATAATATAACTCATTATCTAGGAGCACGTACTTACTAGCCTGAAACCTTATACGCCTTTCGACCTTCTTAGATGGATCCTTCAAGTAATCGGCAATCTTCTTCCTCCAATCATCGGCGTCAGTTGCCGATGTCAGCACTTCCTGGATCTGTTGGTACCCCGAAGCATGCTGTGCTAGCCGATTAGCCTCTTCATTATGCAATTTGGAGATATGTCCAAGGCGAAAATATTTAAACTCCTTCAATAACTGTCGACATCTTTCGTAATATGATATTAAAACTTCACTTCGACACTCATACATTCCAGCTAGCTGATTAATAACTAGCATTGAATCACCAAAAATTTCAACAGCATCGGCATGGACTTCCCTGAGTAACTCTAATCCTTTCAACACAGCCTGATATTCAGCCTGATTGTTTGTCGATGTGGTAGCAACCGGCAATGAGAATTCGTATTTCTTCCCTTGAGGTGATATCAACACAATGCCGATGCCTGCTCCTTCTCCACATGTAGAACCATCAAAGAAAAGTGTCCATGGAGCAATCTCTAAAGAATTTACCATGCTGCAATGCTGAGTAATAAAATCGGCCATCACTTGCCCCTTGACTGCTTTAGCCGATTCATAACGCAGATCAAATTTCGACAATGCTAGAATCCACTTGCCGATTCTTCCACTTAGAATTGGCATTGACAGCATATATTTGACCACATCGTCTTTGCATATAACAGTACATTCAGCCGTTAACAGATAATGCCTTAATTTAACACAGGAGAAATATAAGCATAAGCATAACTTTTCAATGGCCGAATACCTAGTCTCAGCATCTACCAACCTTCTGCTCAAGTAATAGATTACACGTTCTTTCCCTTCAAACTCTTGGATTAGAGCTGACCCAATAACTTGATCATCACCTGACAGATACAACCTGAAGGGTTCTCCGTGTTGAGGTGGAACCAGCACTGGAGAATTCACCAAATACTTCTTAATTTCTTCTAAAGCCAACTGCTGTTCTTCTCCCCATACGAATTCCTGATCGGTCTTCAGCTTCAACAATGGACTAAAAGCTTTAATTCTTCCTGATAAATTAGATATGAATCTTCGAATAAAATTAATCTTGCCGATCAGAGACTGTAGTTCAGTCTTATCGATAGGAGCAATCACTTTATTGATGGCATCGATGGATTTCCTGCTAATTTTAATACCCCTCTGATGCACCATGAAGCCTAAGAATTGTCCTGCCGATAAACCAAATGCACACTTGTTGGGATTCATTTTCAACCCATGTTTCCTTGTGCACTTCAATATCTTCTGCAAGTCAACCAGATGATTTTCGAAGTCTCCAGACTTAACCACCACATCATCTATATAAATTTCAACCAATGTGCCGATGTACTCATGAAAAATATAATTCATAGCTCTCTGATAAGTAGCACCGGCATTCTTCAAACCAAAAGTCATGACTATCCATTCAAATAACCCCACATGACCTGGACATCTGAAGGCAGTCTTGGAGATATCTTCTTCGGCCACAAAGATTTGATTATATCCGACGTTCCCATCCATGAAGCTAATAATCTGATGTCCAGCAGCAGCATCAATTAATAAATCGACAACAGGCATCGGGTAGCCATCCATCGATGTAGCTTTGTTAAGATTCCTGAAATCAATATAGACACGAAGTTTCCCATTCTTCTTGTAGATAGGAACCACATTAGAAATCCATTCAGCATATCGGCATTGTCGGATGAACTTTGCTTCAATCAACCTTGTTATTTCGGCCTTAATATCAGGTAGCACTTTAGGATTGCATCAGCGTGCTGGCTGCTGATGTGGCCGAAATCCTTGTTTGATAGGTAACCGATGTTCAACAATTGATCGATCTAACCCGGGCATCTTTGTGTAATCCCAAGCAAAATAATCCTTATATTCTTTCAATAAAGCAATCAATTGTTCTCTGCTCTGGAGATCTAACTTAGCACTAACAAAAGTTGGCCTCGGCCTACTGCCATCACCAATGTCTACTTTTACTAAGTCATCAGCCGATGTAAATCCATGGCCCAATTTTCCATCATCGGCAAACTTATCCATTATAACTCATCTTCGGATCTGACTGCTTGGATCGGGGCAGCTCATAATCGGCAATTCTGAGAAACTCTGAATCCCATGCTTCCCCTGATATACATTTGGACCGCTCGTAAGTTTCTGACTCTGCCGATGCAATTATATAAGATGAATCACCAGGGACTACTTCAATCTTATCTTCCACCCACTGTACGAGGCACTGGTGCATTTTAGAAGGGACGCAACAATTGGCATGAATCCAATCCCTTCCTAATAGCAGATTATAAGCACCTTTACCACCGATGACAAAGAACGTGGTCGGCAATGTTTTGCTATCGATGGTTAACTCAGTGCAAAGCGCTCCCTTAACCGGTGATATATTACCTTCAAAGTCTTTAAGATTCATATCAGTCTTGACCAGATCTTGATCTACTTTCCCAAGCCTTCGAAACATGACATATGGCATGATATTAATTGCAGCTCCCCCATCTATGAGTATCTTGGATACTGGTTGCCCATCAACTCTGCCTTTAACAAATAAAGCTTTGAGATGCTGTCTCTCATCATCGGTAGGCTTCTTAAAAACGGCCATCATTGGATCTAAGGTCAACTGAGCTATTTGTTTGGAAGGAACAACTTCTTCTTCATCATCGGTAAGTACTAGGAATTCCATCGGCAATATGAAAACCATGTTGATATCTGCCGATGGGCCTTCATCTTTGCGCTTTGGTTGCCACACTTGAGACTTCACCCCGCGGGAGTTTTCTTCTCTGCGCTCACGTTGCATCTTCCTCTTCTGAGTTTTTGTCAGACCTTTAGGGCACCATTGAGGAAGCTTTATCTTCCAGACAGGCTGATAACGTTTCGTATTTGAATCTGGACAGTTTATGTTGGGATCTCTATAGAATATTGCTTCATCGGGAACTCTTGCATTGGCCATCTCCTCGAGTTCTTCCTGATCCATCGAAAAGCAGTCGTCATGCCTACCCAACCTTTCATGTACACTGATTCTGCCCCCTAGCCGATCATGCACTGATGCCCTTCCTCTGATCGGCTCATTGACGCACCATCTCCGATCACCATAATACGGTCTTTTTTTTGTCCGATCGGCTCGATCGTAACCATTGCACTAAGGACAGCTATCAACAGTAGGCAATTTAATGCCTTCTTCCCAGCAATAAATGAAGAACGGGCATCTCCAATGATCTTCATGCCAACGCTATTCTTCCCGATGCAACTCTTCCTGTTGCTGCCAATAGCGATCACCTAAAACTCTATAGGGAGCAGGTCTAGAAGGTCTTCTGGACTGCTGCTTTCTTCAACTGCTCTTTTTCCTCTTAAATTATCGGTGGTTACTTGATTTCTAGGATCCACCGATGCGTTCCTCTTAGCATTTGCCGATGTTAATACTCTGGTCTTGCTCACGGCATCCACCATGTTTGCTGGGAAAGGGTGCTTATCAATCTTCATCGGTCTTTGAGCTTTAGAATTATCAAACTTAATTCTCCCGGACTCAATAGCCAATTGCAATTTCTACCTGAATACTTCACAATCATTGGTACTGTGCGAAGTTGCATTATAAAATTTGCAGTACCTCATTTTCTTCAGCTCTTCTGCCGATGGGATCACATGATTAGGTGATAGCTTGATTTGGCCCTCTTGAAGCAGCAGATCAAATATTCTATTGGCCTTCGTGATATCAAATGTGAACTTCTCTGGCTCCTTTTGACCAAAAGGACAAGATATTGGCTTCTTACCTTTCACCCACTCAGCCAGGCCGATAGTTGGTTCTTCATCTAAGTCTGATTCCTCTGCTTCTTCTACAAAGGACACCTTTTTATTTCAAGTCTTTCTAGGTTCTAGAGCTCGAGCACCTTGGTCAGAAATCCTCTGCACAATATGGCTTAAACTTTCAAACTCATGAGAATCGTATTTGTCTCTGAGGTGCGGTAACAGACCCTGAAAAGCTAAACCAGCCAACTGGTGATCATCAAGCACCAAGCTGTAGCATCTGTTTTTCATATCTCGTACCCTTTGCACAAAGCTCTCCACCGATTCGTCACTTCGTTGTCTCAATTTCACTAAATCGGTAAGCTTCTTCTCATGGACACCAGCAAAGAAGTACTTGTGGAACTGTCTCTCTAAATCTGCCCAAGTATGAATAGAATTCAGCGGCAATGAGATAAACCAGGTGAATGCCGATCCAGACAATGAAGATGAGAATAATCGAACTCTCAATTCATCCCTGTTAGCTGCTTCTCCGCATTGGATGATGAAACGATTGATATGCTCCATTGTTGATGTATCATCCTGTCCAGAGAACTTAGTAAAATCTAGTACCTTGTACTGATTTGGAAAAGAAATTGAATCATATGCTGGAGGATACGGAGTCCGATAAGAGTAAGTATTAACCTTGGGCTGAATCCCAAATTTCTCTTTCATCACTTCCACAATCTTATCAGTCCAAAACGCATCTTGATCTTGCCGATGCACTGGCTGAATCTCTGCTGGAGGTACTGGCTGATATGCTTCTACGTATCCTTGTGGTACTTGGTTTGGAGGAATCGACATATTCACAGCACCAGTCTGTGGAGCAAAGCTCATCGGTTGTCTTGCCGATGTTTGATCCTGAAAAGCTGCCTGTGGACAATACTGCTGAGTCCCTATCACCTGGTAGCTTGGCTAAATAGCACGTTGTTGAGCTGGCGCTTGCCCTGACCAATTGTGATTATCTCATCGGCACCTGACTTGCCGATGGCTAATAGCTCGCTGGCAATTGATGCTCTTGTATGATTGGATGATAACCAGCATAATTGCCTTGATTTGCCGGTAACCCAGATTGAGATACAAACGGCACTATGAGTTGTTCTGCAGTAGAAACCTTCTGTTGCATTAGCGGGGAACTTGCCAATGGATTCGTATAAGATGTCTGTTGCAGAGGCGCGTGGAATCCCATTGACAATTGCTGTATAGTAGGAGGTGTAGTAGAATAATGTGATACCTGGGTCATCGGTCGGACCAAAGTTGCCGATACCATAGGACTCTTTCCTGCTACATCATGCACCTGAGGCAATCCAGAATTGGCGGTAGATGGTCCCGGAGGCATCCCATATCCCCACCAATTATCAGCAACCTGGCTGTGTTGACCTGAAAGCCCTGACATTGCTGATGCCGATAGATCTGTACCCAATTGAGTGATCTGCCTTTCTTGAGACGTTAGATATGATCTTATCGGTGAGGCTTCAACATTAGGTGATCCTGATAAAGCTGGAGGAGCAGGAGCTTCCATACTCTCAACGGCTGGAATTGCCGATGGAGTACTGACAGATGCCGATCCCGGCTGATGATATGCCGGCCCAACATAGCCTGGTGCTTGTCCTTCTCTTAATGTTTTCACAACAATATTGTAAACAGTATTAGACAGCACAGTGGAGTGGTTGATCAAAGCATGATTCAATGCAGAATTAACCATCTCCTGTAATTTACCAGGGTTAGAGTCAAAAGTTACCTGCCGAGGCAACGACAGATCTTGCTTTTGGATTATTTCTCTGCCCCTATTCTTGCTGAAAGACTTCAAACAAAGTTACCTGTAATCCTCCATAGCTTTTTCCATTGCTAGCTTCTGATCTTCTTTGAGATCTGATTTTGATATCTCGATGATATTCTCTGGATTGATATCAGCAGGGTTCTTCATGATAAATCTGTTGACTTGGTCCCACTGGACGTGCCAAAAGATATGTTGATGCAAAGTTCGTATCTGCAAACACACCGTTCTAATACCCAAATTCGATATCCGAAGCGTGTCAGTCGATTTGACCTGTTAATTGACAAGGATGATGATTTGAATAAAAACTGAACGAGACGACAGCGATACGCCCGGACGTCAAAGCTCAGAATGTATTTGATAACTGTTGAACAGATCAGATGAGACGACAGCGATACGCCCGAAAGTTAAAGCCTGAATCGTGCTCGGTAGACGCGGAACTTGCAAGGTCGCCGGAGATCAAGTTGATGCAGCCCGTCGATTCTTGAAAGAACTCGTTGAAAAAGCGAAAATAGTTGACGAAGTCGTCGAAAAGTAAAGTGCTGGTAGAAGTAAATTACGATAAAAAGTAGATTTATTTATGAATGCTTGGATATTCATTACAATGCCCTTCTACACATATTTATACTCTACTGTTCAAAGAATCCTAACTGAATACGAAAAGCTTAAATATAGAAAAATAAACTTACTCCTTATACGAACTCTATCTCTAAAAGTAAAGACATAAAACTCGTATAAGAACTGGACTCAGACTACACTACGAAAATCGTAAGCTCTCATGATGCCGGTCCTCTATCCGTTTCTGTCATGATGAAATTATCTTTCCATCGGCATACACTCTGGCATCGGCAACAATCTTCTAATCTCCGGCCTGTCTCATCGGCAACAGCCCTTCAGCTTCATCGGCAGCAATCCTCTAGCTTCCCGCCAGTCTCATCGGTAACAGCTCTTCAGTCTTATCGGTAACAATTCAGACCAATCCACCCTTTATTGGCAATCATTCATCGGTAACATCCAAAGCAATGCCGAAGACAAAATAATAACCAACCCTTTGTCGATTAGCTCAATTTTTGATTCTTACTGACACGTGCCTAAAAACGATGTCAACAATTATGAAAATATATTTAACAATCTATCATCTGATACTAATTATAGACTATAAATATTAATATTTTTTATATATATTTAGTCAAAGCTGAGTATATTTTAACTCCTCGGGAGTGAGAACGACAGAGTACATTGCATCTTTCATGGTCTACAAACAGATCATCTCTAGCTTCCGTGCATAAGTGCAGTCCCAATGATCATTAATAGTAGTTTCTATCTTCATTAAATGAGGAGCCACCTAGGCAAAAAATTGCTGACATGGCAGGTGAATAAACGAAGAAAGAGGAGAAATATGAAGAAACCGTTTCTTCAGCAGTAAACGGTATCGACTCTTGAATCGAGGGAGGAAGAAACGCCAAATTCCCCATTGGGGGGAAACCCGTAGTTTCGATGGTACCCCCTCGTCATGCGCACCTGCGATGCTGCGCGCTTGCTTCGCCGGCCGCCGACCGCTCGCCTTGCCGGTGTCACCCGGAGAGCTTCGCTGCGGCGTCCTCGTACCCGACCACATACCATGTGCGGGAGGAGCCGAGTATGGTACAGGATCCTGCAGTGCACAGAACTAAGTACCACATTGAGCAGAATCAAGTACGGACAGCTGTGTGAAATGAAGATTGCAAAGTAGTGTGTATACGAGGAAGAAACGGCAATTTAGTGGATGAAGATGGTTACAACTATATAATTTTTTAAAATAAGTGGCAAACGGCCCTGCCCTGTTTTTCATAAAAATATATAAAACACTATGCCACATCCATAATAAAGTGTTACACGTAGGATCTATGACTATATTATGGATGCTCCTAGGTACTATGTTTTCTAGAACTACTACGGGTCTTTCTTGAGAAACCTTTCTGAACAATTGTCTTTTTATTTATAAGGTTTTTCAGCGAAAAGTGTAGGTTCCTGCTTTCAGTAACACCTAGTATGAGTGTTGCTGGAGATACAGAGCAAGACTAATAAAGTAATAATACAAAGAAGCTTTAAGGATCTTTGCAGTCTATCTCTTCTCGACCTAAGCATTTAGCTTGCTTAGATGCTACCATTACACTTTGCTCCAAGCATGTTACGTTTTAGTGCACGAGTCTTTGGCTCTTTTGCCGAAGGTATAAGAAACAAACCCTCGGTGGGCCTGCCGTTTTAGTACAACCATCAGTCCCCGGAATGAGAGGCCATACATGGATTTTCAAGATAGGGAGTCAGCCAATCACAGGCAAGCGTCTGGCCACGTGTGCACTTCGCCACTCAGGGCGAGATGACAGCAGGGCACCGGCGAGACCTACGTGCCCAATAACTGTTCCACTTTTGGTCCATTGCAGCGCATAGCTAAGCAGCACACCACAAAGAGAGCGAGAGGCCCAGAAGCGCTTTATCCGTGGTGATAAGAGCGAGCTGGTGCACGTACCGGCATGGCGGCCACGGCGTACTCCGTGGCGCTCCTCGGCGGCGCACGCCTGCCGGCCGCCCCGCGCTCCGCCCTCCAACCTCGCCGCAGCGTCTGCCAGCTTCGCCTCCAAGGTATGGAAAATAACTAGGAAGCTCATCATCAACAACTGGTTTCGTTCGTCACAGCTAGCACTAGCAGATTGCTCATCTGGCGTCGTTGCAGATGCACCGAGGCTCTCCCTGCTCCGTGTGAAGGCCGCGTCCGAGGACACATCGGCCTCCGGCGACGCGCTCATCGAGGACCTCAAAGCAAAGGTACGTCCCAATTGCCTTGCCGGTCGTACAAAAATCTGACATGTATCTATTTGCCATCAGGCAATGCGCGCCTGCCTTAACGTCGGTCACCCCTGTGCCTTTGTCTTCTGACTTGCAGTGGGACGCCGTTGAGGACAAGCCCACCGTCCTCTTGTACGGCGGCGGCGCCATCGTCGCCCTCTGGCTGACGTCCGTGGTCGTCGGCGCCATCAACGCCGTGCCGCTGGTATGTAGTGTTGTAGTGTCCGTAAGGGAACACCTGGCTATTATTTCAGTCCAGTCCTGCTATGAAGTCTGAATTACGTTAACCGGCCGCCATGATGTTCTTGAGCAGCTCCCCAAGATCCTGGAACTCGTTGGGCTAGGTTACACCGGCTGGTTCGTGTACCGCTACCTCCTCTTCAAGGTAACCGGGATAAACAGAGAGAGAGTGCATATAAAATTCTTTTGCTTTGTCTTAATCTTGTTCAGATTTCTTGTTTCGTTTTATCTTGAACTGCTACGTACGTGCATCTCTCTACGTTATACAAAGAAATCTCTCTTACATAAATGTCTTTGGTCGTTCTTTTAATCAAAATTACAGGAAAGCAGGAAAGAGTTGGCCGCGGACATTGAGACCTTGAAGAAAAAGATAGCTGGAACAGAATAAATGTACTCTCATGGAAAGTTTTATTTAGATGGTTCTTTCTTCTTTGTTGGAAAGATAATATCATCTACTCGGAGAACCGTACCAATGCAACTACTTGAGTACTATGCACATGTGTTGTGTGATGTTTATATCTTCCGTATACAAAGGAAGCTTCGTTTGTTGTGTAGCATTTGTAGTTTAAATATGTATCGTACTACCTATCTGCTAGATTCTTCTATTGGTTTAGCAAATTTGAGAGTACATATTGGACGTAAATAGTTAAGAATCCATGAACAACCGAAAACGATGATCAGAGGAGGGGTGAATGGAAGCCGAAAATTTTCTTCAAAATCCCGACCGGATAGACACCGCCGAGCACCACAAAGCCTATGCAAAGGAAGAGGATAGAAACAGAGAACAAAAAGTAGCTGGTTGGGAGCTGATCGGGAACTGAAAGAAAACTGGTCGGCAACGGGTTCGGACCACGTCGACTACGGTGGTCGGTAACAAGACGGAAACTGGTTGGAAAAACTGGTCGGGACCACATTGATCACGGTGGTCGGTAACCAGACAAAGACTGGTCGTAAAACTGATCGAGACCACACAGATCGCGGTAGTCGGCAAAAAGTCGGAAGCTAGTTGAGAACTGGTTGGGAGCACCCAGCCTGAACTGGGAGGCGTTTCGGCGCTGCAGTGCTACTGCTTGTTCTCCCATCCCTGGCTTCACCAAAGCAGCTAACAGACCACCGACGAAAGGATCAGGCAACTGGGGTCAAGGGCAAGTGCTGCTTAAAAGAGCTCACTCGGCGCCTGAGCACACGATGCTGGTAGCACTGCTGTTGAGCCCCACACAGGAATCCCTCACGCAGAGAGAAAGCGAAGAATCGAAGGAACTTAGGAAAGAGCACCTGCTCGGGACAACAGGAACGCGAGAGGAAAAATCGACGAAAACTGGATCTGAAAATTAGAGATCGACGCCAGATTCTGCACAGGCCATCACAAGGGAGAAGGGAAGCTATTCCCAAGAATTCGTTGCTCAATTTAATTCAGTGGCCGGGAAAAGCAGATCTGGGCTGAGCACTTAGTTTCTCCCAAAAAATACAAATCTTGGGATTTCTTGTAGCACGAGTGAAATTGATTCAATGCACTTAAAGATCTAGTTCATCACTCGACAAAACATCAATCAGTGTAAAAAGAATGAGCCAAAACGCTCCGAATCCAACGAATCGAAGTTCATCCAAAAATACCGCCAAAAGTCAAGACAGCACAGAAACCAGACCAAGTTCACAGATCGAATAAAAAAAGCCCAGAGGGCACGAGGAGGATTCGGGTCTCCATTTGCACACCAAATATCTCACAAATACATGGGTAAAATTCTTGTTCTTGGACCTCTAACAAGAACGCGAACAGGGAGGGGAAAGCTACTGGAAAGGAAAACCGAAAAGTGACAGGGGTAATAGAGGTGGCGAAGAGAGGTAGGTGAGTGGGGGGCCGGCCACTCTTATTTATATGCCTATTACACAATTCCACTTCTGCCCCTAAATATTTTTAGAGCGAACCATCTAGCCAAGGGCACTATGGTCTAACTCGAGATTTCCTGATCCGACGGCCACCGTACCTTCTCACCGGTAGCCTTGCCTCGACGCAATCTCCTCGATGCCGCCACGTGCCGTCCGTCCGCTTCGGGACCTCCACCTGGGTTTTGAGGCGCAAACCCGCGAAACCCACCGCAGATGGTTTTGAGGGCAAACCACCAAACCGTCCGTGAGTATCGTACCACATACGCATCCCCCACCGATGGTTTTGAGGACAAACCACCAAACCTCCTCGCGAGTAGCGTACCGCGTATACGTCCCCTGCCATATACACTTACGTTCGTCGATGTCCCAAGTGTCAGCCACCGTGGCTGGCCACCCGGCCGTCTGGTCCGTCGGTCCAAGCCTCGCGTCCGTCCTTCACCGTACCCGGTCCGTCGGCACGGCATGCCCTACTTGACCTTCTTCCGACCGTTGCCACCACCTCCGGACTCCACACCTGCACATCACTAGCCAAGAGACACGTTTCGACACATAACTCTGTGCCAGGGGATCAGTAGAACCACCGAACCGATAACCAACCACAAGTGTTGGACATGTTGACAATCGCTCATCACACCAACAAAGATTCTACACCATGATATGGAAAATCATGTGTGTGCGATCTAAAACAAATAGAGTGTGCAACAGCATTAAGAAGTTATTCGACAATAAGATAAATACTATACAACTGTTTCAATCCATCGCCTTCAGTGCTGTTAGTGTTTCTTGCTCAGTGAAAGGTGCAGTTAGCAGTCCGGAGTCCTGAAGGTTGATGCTGAAGATGGAGTTGATGTCAGAACTCAACTCCAGGAGGAACTGCCTGGCTTGCCTATGATTGACCTGAAGAAATTTGTCAGCGCCTGAACTTTCCCATCATGACTGTAAATTACTTCTCCTTATTACACGTCAACACAACGGATAGAAGTCCCTGCTTCCAGTCCGAGTCCAGTAGGAAGCCTTCTCTTTGATCGCCCGGGAGAGGCCTCAATCCTGGCAGTCCCTCCGTGCCTGCAACTCGTGAGAAGGTGATCCGCATCCGCAACGGAATCACGGCGCGCGTGAGAGGAGCAAGAAGCGGATCGGAGTCGGAAGGCAGAGTCCGATGACGAGAAGGAAACGATTGTGGGGGCTATATATTGCGACCCCTGGTCCGTCCCTCAAGAACCAAAACAGACCGTAGCCGCGACCCCAATCAATCAAGATCAAGGTTTCGATGGCCATGGCGGAGGAGGTGACGAGGGTGTTGGGGAAGAAGCTGGCGGGGAGCGACGAGAAGCCAAAGGAGGCGCACAACCTCGTGACCAAGGAGAAGGTGCCCGAGTCCCACATCACGAGGATGAAGGCACGTCCGTTGCGGAAGATCCCTCCTCTCAGCGACCGCATCTTGGCCAACAAACCCAGTCGCCGAGAGCAAGTTGAGTCCAGCATCGCCCACATCAACTACTTGGTGGACATGGAGCAGGACTGCCTGCGGCAGCACGCCGAGAAGGGCTACGCCGAGATCGGCGTCGACTACACCGGTGGTGTCAAGAAAGTGTTCATTCTTCCCAAAGATTGAGTGCTATCGTATCGGTGGAGTCTGTGCCCGTTCTGTCGGTCTCTAGTGCTGTGTTGTTATTTTTGATGCTGTCCTGTCTGTTATCAGCATGTTATGGTGTTGGCTATTTCAGTATTTGAGATGTTGCTGCTCTGAACTATTTTGGGTTTGTATTATTGATTTTTGATATATGATATATTATTTGGGCATGTCTGTTCATTTTTTTACAACATTGCATTCAACTTACTGCCTGTTCCTTATTTATCCTAACATCACCTCGTATCGGTGGAGCAAGGGAGTACTGCGCTACTGTGAACTATTGGTGCCATCTGTCGCTCGCTCAAAACCAATAAGATCATCCGCTGTCACCGCCTCTCCTCCTTGTAGTGCGTTGATTCAACTCCCATGTGCAGCGATACCTCTCTTCGTCTTTGTCGCGACCGGCCTTGATTCATTTCACGCCGTCGATTAGATGGGGATGACTCATGATGCGGTGGAGCCCTTGATAACTGAGGATTACTATCACATCTGCGCAATAGCCCCGCCGAATCATCACCCGTGCATTGCTCTTAGTTCTTGTGATCTGCTAATTCGATTAGTTAGCGGTCTGTATCTGACGGTAAGTTCATCCCATCCTATGGCTCTGGATTTTCACTGCAATTTGCAATTTGCAGTTCTGCTATACCTCTTTATCGACGATGAGAGCTTGCCTTTTTTGCAAGGCTGCATGCCCAAACTGATGCTTTCGTCTGAACTTTCTGTGTTCTATGCCTAAATTTGAGTTCTCAATTTCTGATCTGAAACTTGTCCGGCATTGCTGTCAAAACTGAAGTTTGGTCTTATCTTTTACTATGCTTTGCTCTGAAATTTCAGAGATTGATGAAGCGTTGGTCATTCTCACATCAATGCATCAAGTTGTTTGCAAACTTAGACTACGTGCAGAACCTGAACCAATTGGAATCGTAACTGAATGTCCGCATGTGTGTGAATGTTATCTGTACTTCATATTCAGCAGATATTTGCATAGCAGTTTTTCTCTGCACCCCAAACATCAGATGTTACCGTTGGAAAATATTGCCTCCGTATATCTGTACACAAAGAATTACAGATGGAATGGTGACAAGCAGTACAAATGTTTCCGGGCCCTCTTGGATCTCTTCTTGTCTTGCTGTTCGGTCGAATGGGCTTGGGCTACCTCCACACAGGCCCACTAGATCGCTTCTCAGAATCGAATCAGTCCGTCCCTGGTCCAGCCATCGCCTCGCATCGTTCTCCTTCTCCTCGGCTGCTCCAGAATGTTCCCCTCCAGCTCCGCCTCCGCCACGGCCCCGCGCTTCCTCCGCCCCTTCACTGCCACCACAGTACCCCGGCGCGGCATGGCGGCGGCCTCCGCGGGCGGCGGCCCAAGCGACGCGCCGCCGGTGCAGCAGTCTTCTTCTTCTCCCACCAAGGCGGTGCGCGTGGTGGTGAAGGGCCGCGTGCAGGGCGTCTTCTTCCGGGACTGGACCGTGGAGACGGCGCGCTCGCTGGGGCTCGCCGGGTGGGTCCGCAACCGCCGCGACGGCACCGTGGAGGCGCTTCTCTCCGGAGACCCCGACAAGGTCGACGAAATGGTGGCCCGCCGGATCCCCGTCGGCCCGCCCGCCGCCGCCGTCACCGCCGTCGTGCCCTCCCCCGCCGAACCGGTCGCACCTGACGAAGGCTTCCACCGCAAGCCCACCGCCTGACTGACTACACGCCGTGGTGGGGCGTGGTCTCATCAGGAGGCGAACGGCGCCACTCGCCTGTGGTAATCTGTTATTTTCCTTGAGATTGTTAGTGCTAATTTACGGCGTTGAATCAAATAAACTCAATCACGACGAGGAGCTGCTGCTTCGATGAGTGGACCAGGATTGTGATTATGACTGCTTGATGCACTCGGTTATTGTGATCATGTTTTATGCAGCCCTGTCAACTCTGGTGTTTCTGACAAATATATACCGTGCCTGTAATTATCTGCTCCTGCTCCGTTCCGAGAGAAACGGTTGTGAATTGTTTCTGGCAAATTTGCGCTTAGATTTTGCTTTCAATATTTCTATGGATTGTTAAAGAAAAAAGGTCTGAGAGGATCATCGATGTCCCTGGCGCGCTGGTCATTTGTTGCATCTCTTGTTGGTGATGCAACAAATGAATTTGGCTCAACTTAGAAACTTTTTTTTTCTGTAATTACATTGATTAAACTAAGCACTTACGAGACTTTTCCTAAATATTATGACTTGTGTTTAGCTTATTTTTAAAACTCATGTAGCGAATGGTCAATCGTTGTCTATTTTCTTCACATATAATTTTCTCTCTGTCACTGACACACGTTTCCATACTCATTTCGAAAGTTGAAGTACTTGATTTGCATAGGACTTAAGAGATCTAATAGCTACAAGAAGAAAAACAATACCTCACCCAAGTATCTCCGGTGTCTTCCTAACACTAGTTGGTGTACATTGTGTGTGTAAGTAATCTCCAGTGTCTTCCTAATACTATTTGTTGTACATTGTGTGTGTAAATAATCTAAAGTGTCTTCCTAACACTACTTGGTGTACATTTTGTGTGTATATTACTTGTGTTTTTTGTGAAGATGAGACTTGTCTGAAATCTTACACATTGGAGATTGTCACCTAGAGGTAGTGTAAAATTTATAACTTGTATAAACTACCTGCATTTGATTATTTAGGAAATGAAGTTTAAGAAATGGACTAAATGGTGTCTTGAATAAAATACATTGCTATAGCATACCAAGACCGACCTTGCAACAATATAATCCCAACCAAAGAAACAATACAACCACAAAAGGGACAATAAGGTCAATAGCTTAGTAATAATGTTGAGGTGATGTCTGTACGTGGACATGTGCTGGTCAAACTTTCTCAAGTTTCATTAGTTTTACAGAAATACCAACAACTATTAATCAAAAAAGTATTATGTTATATATTAAATATATATTTTTGTATATAATTCATCAAAGTTAAAAAAATGTTTGACTACTTGAAGTATGAGAATGACATTCGTCGTGGACGGAGGGATTATAAATACTGTATATGCAAAATTTTTACCTCAAGTAAGGATGCCTTTTTTGAGTTACAACAACATTCTGGTACTGCTGCCTCACTTGATTTGTTTTGTAGACATGATGATATGCATAAGTTTAGAGTGTACGCTGATACTATGGAGATAACAGATAACCTTGGATGCAGATTAGTTGGAGGACTCTGATGTTGAAGAAGATGTGCATGCAAATGAGAATAATGCACAACAATATAGAAAATTGACAAGAGTTGAAAGCAGGCAAGAAATACTCCCTTCGTTTGGAAAAAAAAAATGCAATCGAAGGACCTCGTAGACTGGCATGCAAACCAATGCAACACGGAGGATTATCAAAATACCCCTGTGAACTGATTTGACCTTTTTGTAATAATTGCAAACACACTTAATGTGATAGTAGCAATTATATCAATTACAGTCCGATGGGGCAATTATATCAATTACAGTCCGATGGAAGGTATTACACGTGTCATTACACAAACATTGGCAGTTTTGGAGAAGGCTATAGAGACACAACCATTACCCGTGTCATTACTGAAAGCTTGCTCACCACCGGTTTGTGGCTCAGAACCAAATGCACGTAATACAGAATGTGAACCATCGTGTGGCAGATGATTTCCCGCCTGTGCCACACCCCTCGTTCCATTGCAGGACACATGAGACCATCCACTCCATCAGCCTAGAAGCCATTTCCATCATCTGCCATGCCCATTGATCTAAACACTTCCAAATCTTCATGGAGAGCTCCTACTTGATCCCAATGAACAACCTCCATATGAACAAGAAAATTAAATTATTAGTCTTCAGCAAAATCAACTTCATGAAGATGAAGCCCATCTCCAAGATCAACATGGACACCTTTTACCTGATCTCAATAGCCCTGTGTATGAGCAAGAAGATGAAATCACTCATCTCCCGGAAGATCAACTTTACGAAGATGAAGCCCATCTCCAAGGTCAGCCCCTACATTTTCCTCACAATGAATGCCTTGGTTGCATGTCATTGATCTCAATGTTGCTGCTTCCGAGGGAGGACAAGAACATTATAAAGGTGATTCTTTTTCTCTTAATTGCATTTGGGAAGCAGTAAGACTAAGCTCAGTTCAAATTACCCAATCAAACTTGAACTAAATATTGTGCCTCCCCTCTTTGTAGTAAACCATAGGCTGCATGTCTCAACTTTGACGGCCCATATGAATTTGTTCTAAACATTGAACCTTCTGATCTGCAGCAATAGATGAGTTAAGTTCATAGTAGCTTACGACCTACGGTTGTTGTTCTTCTATTTAGAAAATTGACTGCTACAACTACAATCCACATGACAACTGATTTTTCAACAATTTAATGTCTGACCACCATATAAAAATGTTCTTCACACACATCAACATGATATGTATAGCTACACTGTAATGTGTGTTACCAATAATTATTTACTTGTACCAACAATCATAAGTGAACCAAAACAAAAACTAAATAATTCACAATTCCCATCTTTGTTGCTTTAGCTTAGCACTAAATTTTACAGATTGCTTGCACCGATGTCCACCCACAATTGTAAAAGAGAAATGACACTTACAAATTTGCACCAATTGCTCCACAACTCACCATTTATTTTTTTTGTAGGCATGATGGAGGACATGCATGACTTTGATGTGTATGTTGACCCTGTGCACATAGTCTTTGATGAAGAAAGTTGGATGGCTTGGATGCACCATGCAAATGAAAAAAATGCACATCAGTCCAGAAATTTGACAGACACTCAACGACAACAAATCTATGCAACATTGCTTGAGTGAACTGATCGTGGAAGACTAAAAGGGAAAGATACAAATATAGTAGCACAAATATTCCAGGTGAGCTGGTATAAAGTGCAGTGCATTTGGCAACGAGCAAAACAATAATTTCATGCCCAAGGAATTACAGTTGGTGTTAGATCAAGGAAGCCTAAGAGAAGTGGTTGTACAAAGTTGCAAATAGACCTATCTGAGGTGCTTGTGTTCCGTTGCAATAAAAAGCACTATTCAATCTCTAGCTACTACAATTAGGGTCCAAAAGAGCACTCTACATAGGTGTTTCAAGGAAGGGAAACTACGACATCACTCTAGCACACTAAAGCCTCTATTGGGTGAACAAAATAAAAGAGACATGCTCAAATGGCGTCTTAAGATGTTAGATCAGCGGACACTACCACATAAACCCATGACTAGTGTAATTGAGAACATCATTTACATGGACGAGAAGTGGTTTAACACCACATCAAAGTACAAGAAGTATTATATGCTTCTAGAACACAAGTACCCACATAAGACTGTGCAAAATAAGAACCACATTGGCATTTTGTCGGCATTAAGAAGACATATACAATGATGCAAGTAATTGCATCTTTGATGGGAATATAAGATTGTGTCCATTTATTAGAAAGGTACAACATCAACTTGTTTCGCTGTCTTACATAAGTTTATCCTAACGTTTTTAATCCTTAATTGTTTTCATTGACTCTAAGAACAAGTGAAAAGAGAAGTTGTAATAGGGAGAGAGGGACCAAAGTCACTGAGCCTACTAAGGTATATCGGATAACAATTAGCATGTTTGGTTCGTGTTACGAGATAGTCCAAAATCATCAATCCAAAAACCAAGTCTAGCTGGGGCATTTAGTTTGCCTCACGTCATTGGCCCGTCTGTCACGGCCTGTTCCACATGCAACATTCCCATGAAATAACAAGGAGCACAATCTCGGATGAAGTGTTTCCACGAGAAAGTTTCGAACAGAGTGATTCCTCATGAGCCCACGTGGAATGGATCTACTCCCTAAACCAAATAGCTTGTATTAGGTCATACTTGATTGGTAAAGCTAAGAGGTATTGTTGGACGATGACCACGAGAACTTAGAGGGCAAACTAAACCACATTGATTTAAGAAAATGCCTATTCACATGCGCTAGTAGATGATGAAAAATTTGCTAGGGCTATAGCACAAACTACGCTAGACTTGCAACTCGTCAACTAACCTGCAAATTCTTAGATTTGAATGTACTAGACTTAGGATTCTTTGCTTCTTTTCAGTCCTTAACCTATGAAATGATATGTAAGAACTCGGATGTCCTTATTCAGAATGTCAAAAATGAGTTTGATAACTATGATCCAGATACTTCGAATAGCATGTTCCTAACACTACAAGGGTGTATGATTGATGTCATGAAAGATGAAAGAAGAAACATATACAAAATTCTCACATGGACAAAGACCGAAGGTGCTAGACATGCTCTAGATTAGTGAGTCATGAAAGATGAAAGAGGAAACATATACAAAATTATCACATGGATAAAGATGGGAGGTGCTAGACATGCTGCTAGATTAGTGTTCACCCACAACTACATGAGGATTTATAGAATTGCTTGAGATTAGTTCTTTTTGAAAAGCCGAGAATTGCTATATGAGGACAACAAGATTCAAAATATACCTTTGCACCCACATCTGAAGAGTAGGAGAAAGCAACAAAGGTATGTGAGTTGTTGAAGGTCTTCTTTGATGAAACCATAGTTCCTGAGGTAGATCTAGAACTTAATGAAACAATTCAATATATGCAAAGTAAGTTTAGAAGGTACTGGAAATTAACATGGCTACAAATTTCATTTCCTGTCATCTTTGATCCACAGTTTAAACTTAAATCTATTGATTTTTGTTTGAAGCAAGCTTTTGGGAGTTAGGACAGCAAAAAATCATATTGTGAAGAATACTTTGGTGGATCTATTTAAGGATTTCTCAGTTCATCAAGAAACAACACAAGTTCATTGTGTTACAGTACAAACAAATAAGTGAAAGGTGCATTGATTGGGATAACCATGTGAATCTCGACACCCAACCTACCAATGAGGTACCTTCTGAACTTGAAGCATACTAATCAAGGCAAGCGATACCCTAAAGTGATAAATTTGATATTCTGGGTTGGTGGAACAACGATGCTATCCAACTCTTTCCCGCATGGCTCGAGATTTCTTGGTATCCCCTACTTCATTAGTTCCATGCGAATCTACAATCAGCGTTGCGATAAGACTTATCTCAAATTTTCGAAGTCGCTTAGCTCCTAAGACGGTGGAAGAGTTAATGTGCTTGCAAGATTGGTTCTGAGCTTTTGGTTCAACCAAATTCAATATGGAGTCTATTGATCATTATATTCTTGATGAAAGCAATGAATTTGCATAAAAAAGAAAGAGGAGAAGGTGAGATTCAATGTAGTAGCATATCTTCTTGCATTTTCTTCATATCAATATGTTAGTTTTATAATTTGATTTGCAATCTTTGCCCTAGTTACACTTAGTGCACAACTAGTATGTGAACTCAGGTTTAGAGGAGCTTTTTGGTCTGTACGTATGGTGGTTTGTACTACGTTATCCATTGGCGCACCACAAGAAAGAAAAGTAATTAAATGGAGTGACCGGTGCTCTACACAACAAATGGGTCGGCGGTTTGGCTACGTTTCGATCCAAGGTTGAATTGGTTAAGAGAAGTTCTTTCGGAAAAGCCGAGAGAAGCAACCATGGAATGGAAAACTAAAAAGGGACACTACGTGTGTATATATAGACAAAAAAAATCATAAAAAGGTGAAAAAGGAAGGGAAAATTCTACTTTTGGTCCCTCAACTATCACGAAAGTTTACTTCTGGTCTCTCAACTTTTAAAATAGTGCAGATTACGTCCCTCGACGGTTTTGGATAGCGGTTTTGCTACAGTAACGAAGGTTTTGCTATAGTAATAGTGGTTTTGTTTTTCTTTTTTTGGGTTGAATCTATGAAAAATCATAGTAAATCACAGAAAAATCATAAAATTGAAAATCTAATTTTCTTGAACTCCACATGAGTAGACCAATATAATGAATATATAATATGATAATGCTTTAATATAAAGTTTTTGCTATAAAGATTTTGTGTTTTTCTTTTTCTTTATTTTGGCTCAATCTTTAGAAAAACATAGTAAATCATCAAAAAAACCTAAAATGAAAAGTCCAATTTTGTTAGACTCCACATGAGCATATTTGCACAGTGAACATATAATACGATATGCTTTAGTCCAACAAAATGGTTATAGAAGCTGCATCTTTGAATTATTCTAATTAATTATAGAATAAAACTCAGATCTAAAACTACAACAAAAACTTTATACTAAAGTATACCATATTATATGTTCACTGTGTAGATATACTCATATGGAGTCTAACAAAATTTAATTTCCTATGATTATTATGATTTTCCTATGATTATTATGATTTTTCAAAGATTGAACCAAAATAAATAAAAAGAAAAAGATAAAATAGTTATAGCAAAAATTGTATACTAAAGCATACCATATTATATCTTTACTGTATAGATCTACTCATGTAGAGTCTAATAAAATTTTATTTTCTATTTTATAATTTTCTTATGATTTACTATGATTTTTCAAAAATTGAGCCAAAATAAATAAAAAAGAAAAAGATAAAATCTTTATAGCAAAAATTTTATACTAAGCATACCATATTATATATTCACTGTATAGATCTGAATCCAACAAAATTAGATTTCTATTTTATAATTTTTCTTTGATTTACTATGATTTTCTAAAAATTATGTCAAAATAAATAAATAAAAAGGAAAACAAAACCACTGTCTAGCAAAACCTCCGTTACCGTAACCAAACCGCCGTAAAAAACTGCTGAGGGACGTAATATGTACTGTTTCAAAAGTTGTGAGACGTGCTTTGTCTGGTTTTGAAGTTGAAGAATCAAATAAGCTTTCGTAATAATTGAAGGACTAAAAGTAGACTTTTTATTTAAAAAAAAACAGCCCACGCCGATGACACCCTCTGCCGCGGGCCTCGAGCGCGACCCGACCGCGTGGGGTCACAGAATTTATTGGACCGGGCTTGGGCTGTCCTACTAGGGCAGGCTTTGGCTT
>CM041644.1:15346177-15591564 GCA_023333625.1 Bothriochloa decipiens | reverse complement strand
TTTATTGGACCGGGCTTGGGCTGTCCTACTAGGGCAGGCTTTGGCTTTCCAGAATTTCCAGTTCCAGCAGTTCGTTGCATCGGCCGTCTCATTCTCGTCTCATTCCTCTCCAGTCTCCACGCCTCGCTGCTTCCACAACCGCACCACCACCACCGCGTCCATGGCCTCCTCCGCTGATCCCGACGCCTCCACGCCACCAACGGCGCCGCAGCTGGAGCCCGCACGGAAGGGGGTCCGCGTGGTGGTGAAGGGCCGCGTCACGGGGGTGGGGTTCCGCGACTGGACGGCGTCCACGGCCGACTCGCTCGGCCTCGCCGGCTGGGTCCGCAACCGCCGCGACGGCAGCGTGGAGGCGCTCCTCTCCGGCGACCCTGCCAAGATCGAGGACATGATAACCCGCCGCCTCCCCGTCGGGCCCCCGGCCGCCACCGTCACCGCCGTCGTCCCGTCCCCCGCCGAGCCCGTAGATCCGTCCGCCGGGTTCGAGATCAAGTTCACCGTCTGATCCGCCGCGACAGGTTCGCGTCTCGCCCGCGGGTTCTTCTTGGACGGTCTGTTGTGTACTACTACTACTGCGATTAGAGATCAGAGACGACACCTAATGCACCGTGTAGTCTGTTTACCTGAAATGCTCTGCTTGGGGCAATTTTCATGTCAGATTGTGGGTGCAAACCTGTTTCCGTCTGAATATTAATAATAATCTGTAAGCTATGCCAGGATTCAGATCGAAATATTTCTGGCACTGAGAAATGTGTTGCGGAATTTGGCCTGAAAACTTTCAAAGACTGTTGCCTGAACAATCTCTGTGTTTATCCCTAGACTCTGAAACCTTTCAAACAGAGTCTTTCAAACAGAGAATCTCTGTGTTACAAATAGAGTTGAGTTGTAATTTTGACATGTGCCAAGTCTCAGGACCAAACCAGATAGCTTCTGCCATTCACAGAGCTGTCATGTGACCATTGATGATTTCTGAGGCTGGTTGCCTGAAGCCCTGAACAACCTCCTTGCATTCCTTGATCTACTTGACTAATACAGATGCTTACATACATATATGGTATTAACTTGGAGTTTCTGACAATCTTCCTAGCACTAATGGTAGTACCTTCTTTCTAGAGGCGTGTATCTGCACATAGCTGAAAGTATATGCTGCTCAAACCTTCTCTTGCAGCTCCACAATTGCCTTGCCGCCTTCTTCCTCCTCTTTCTTGTGCAACTGTAGAGGCTTGCACCTGAACCGCTTGGCGCAAATGGTGTAGTACACCAGGTTCATGACCTGCAGCATGGTGACGACCCAGTAAAAGTAGTCCAGCCTGCCGTGGTTGATGTTGTCCGGCAGCCAGTTGGCGCCGCCGGGCCCTGCGCTCCAGCGGTGCACGGCGTCCACCAGCAGCGTGCTGGCGTAGCTCCCCAGCGAGATGGAGAGCCAGAAGAGCGCCGTCGCCGTGCTGCGCATGCTCTCGGGCGCCTGGTCGTACATGAACTCGAGGTGCCCCACGGAGGTGAAGGCCTCGGCCACGCCGTGCAGCGCGTACTGCGGCACCAGCCAGTAGGCCGAAAGCGGGGACGTGCCGGCGTCCGTGGCGCCGGCCGCTGCGGCGGCGTCTCTGCGGTGCCGCTCCACGAAGCCGGCCACCAGGGTGGCCAGCACGCTGATGGCGAAGCCGACGCCCATGCGGTGCAGGAAGGAGATGCCGCGGTCCAGCCCCGTGAAGCGGCGCGCCACGCGGACGAGCGCGCGGTCGTAGATGAAGAGGGTGACGAGCATGGCGAGCAAGCCGAAGACGGGCATGGACCCCGCCGGGATCTGGAACGTGGACAGGCCCGGCGTCAGGCGGCGGTCCATGGTGCTCGCCTGCTGCAGGGAGAAGGTGTTCTGCGTCGATGACCCCGTGATCACCAGGATGCCCGCCGCCCAGATCGGACCCATGCGGATCAACGACTTGAGCTCCTCCACGCGGTGCACCGTGCTCAGGCACCACGGGTTCGGGACGGGGGCCGCTGACGGCTTGCCGGAGTCTGCGTCTGTCAGCGTGACCAGGTCGCCGTCGGTGACGATCGCGGCGCGGTCAAAGAAGCTGCGTGCCCGGAAACGGTGTCAGTTGAACTCAAATTTGGAGTTTTACAGTTCAGTATCGAAATTCGAATTTATGTTGTGGACGAAACATAAATTTGGAGTGACTACAGTACTACAATTAACCAAGACTGCATTCACTGAATCACGCTTGTTCCTTCCAAGATTGGACAGCACGAGAAATTGTACCGTTACAGGCTTGCGACATGGCACGATGTCCATTTTTGGCGCCACTTGACATGGCCTTGTGATTGGATCTGCCCTGTCCGTGATCCTTTCTTGGCAATTTCCTATCCTACTAGTGCAGTGCACGGCAGTGAAAGAACAGAGCAAGGCCGCGGACGCAGGTACGTACCTGAGCTGATCCGTGTGCACAAGCTTGCCGTACATGGAGATGGGCGCGTCGAGGTCGTCGTTCTCGTACAGCCTTGCGGGGTCGACGTTGGCCGCAGGCAGCCGCCGCTTCTTGACCGCGGCGACGACGACCTGCGCGAGCCGCGTGAACGGGCTCCCCGCGGGGTCCAGTCTCCGGTACATGGGGTACCCGGCGACGAAGGCGGCGACGGAGATGCCCATGCAGAAGGCGGGGACGCCGAGGCCCCAGCCCCAGCCGACGTTCTCCTGCACGTACACCACCGCCGTGACGGCCAGCAGCATGGACGCGCCGTTGCAGAAGTAGTACCAGTTGAAGAAGCCCCAGCTACGGGCGCGCTCCGCCGCCCGCGACTCGTCGAACTGGTCCGCCCCGAACGCCACGATGCAGGGGCGGTACCCGCCGGCGCCCACCGCGTTCAGGAGCAGGGACAAGTACAGCACCGCCAGCTGCCATGGCGCCGCCTCCTGGCACGTCACAGCGCCGCCCGGCTTGCACGGCGGCGGCCGGAACTGCGGCAGCGCCGCTGACACCGTCAGGAGCGCCATGCCCTGTGCACAACGTCAGTGATCGATCAGTTCACCACCGGCCCACGTATGCTGTATGCATTGCTAGGCAATTGGCACGTACGACTTGGTAGACGACGGAGGCGGCGGCGATGGTCCAGAAGCGGCCGATGCAGGCGTCGGCGAGGAAGGCGCCGATGAGGGGCGTCGCGGCCGAGGTGCCGCCGAAGTTGGTCAGCGTGGTGGCGGCCTTCGCCAGCGGCATGTGCAGCTGCGTGGTGAGGTACGTCAGCATGTTGGTCGAGAAGCCCACCACGGCGAGCTTCTCCGCCACCTCGTTGGCTGCGGCCGTAAGTGCAAACGCAAACCAAATGAGATTAGGCCCCCCACCACTCCCCCACCCCCCAGAAAACACAATTGCTAGTAAACTCTCTTACCGAAGATGAAGGGCATTGTTCTAAGACCACCCTTCTTCGTGCCCGTCATCTTGCTCGTTTCCTCCATGGCCATGGCCGCCCCCTTCTCAGGGGTGGAGACGACGTGCTTATGTGCAGTTCTGCACAGCCGCAACCGTGCCTAGTGCACGTATCTTGCCTTGGCCGTCTCCACTCCACTTATTTATAACTTGACAGGGACCATACCTCTCGGCTACACTATACATTATTTGGTTTATCTATATCTATATACACTTCTTAAATAATAGAAGAACATCCGGCTTAATCCTCATACGTGAGAAATACTGAAGTTATTACATGACACAGTGCTTGAAATAATCAAGTTCCAGCGGCACCAATACCCTTAACTACTACCGTCACTAACCACACTAGGGCTTGTATATGCTTACGATGACTTCGTGAACTTCGAGATCTACCGACTCAGTCGTTCAGAGGTACTCATAACGATAGAGTTTGGATACATGTATTCATAGGTGAGTGTGTGCGCATATGTAGGCGTCAATGTTGTATTATGTATTAAAAAAAACTTCACTCCCGATTTTTAGCTCCAACTTCCTAGCTAAATCTCTAATGGAGTCATTGCAGTAGATAACCATAGCAGGTAGCAAGTGAGAAGTGACTAAGGTGGGATAGAGAACATTATGGGCATTGCCAAATAGTCATTTAGGACTCGATTGGTTGTGCTCCAAAATTTGCCAAACCAAAACTAGAGCACTCCCAAAACTTAGGTAGTCATTTGTTTAAAGTCAGAATCTGCCTAGCCAAAACTTTAGCACTCACCAACACTAAATTTCTTGCAAAGGATTTGGCAACTAGAATTGACATGCCATTATTTTGACTTACCCTAATTTTGGTAGGGTAAATTTTAGAGCCCAACCAATTAGATCCTTAAAAGGCTTCCTAAAACCACCAAATCTTCACCAGTAGGCACACTGCCAGATTCACCGAATATAGAGGTGACTCGACATAGAGTTCATATAGTACCTGTTTGGCATGACTGAAGCTCCATGCCCATGTGAGATCTGTATTTTGTAGACCTAATTAACATAGTTTAAATATTCATATTTCATCTAGACTATAAGCAAAATGATTTACGTAAATACTCTCGAAGTGCATCTAGCTCCAAATCCAAGATTTTCTAGAGCTACTAATATCCAACTCTAAGGAATCTATACATTTCCTAGAGCTGAAGCTTTGCTAAAGAGGTGAAAGAATGACAACAGAGCCCGAGCTTTGCCAAAGATAAGAGATAAAAACTTCCATGGCACAATTCGTTCTCTATTTTTACACTTTAGTAGTTGAAGATAATTATGATCGATATACTGTCGGTTAAAATTCGTTTCGTCCAGAGGCAAATCATATGCAATGTGGTACTATGTGATAGTGATAGGACAATCAAAACCAGCAATTTGGCACATCGTGGCAAAAGTGATGATGGTACCCGTGTGACAAGTACTGACCGTCTGTATGCGTACGATTTCCATTCGAAAGTTTGCTTTCTCATCCACCTCTTTTCACATTTCCAAATTAGGCTCGATCAGATCTCCACCACAATTCGTGCCTGATTGGTACAATAATGCACTACTAATTTAGTAATTTTACAGGATTTCGCAAGACAAATAATCTAGTGAACTGACCATGCCTGATAGGTAATGTATCATCGGCTTGTAATGCTGAATTTATTATTTTCTAGGAACATTTGGCCCTTTATTTTCCGTTGATTGAAATAAAGGAAATCCACACGGAACGGAGTCATATGACAGGCAGACGGACAGACAGGCAGGACGCTGCGGAAGCCGGTTGTCGACGTGTACTGCACTCGCTGAAGGATTGGATGCCCGTGGACGGCAACGGACGCCGTCCTATTTGGAGAGCACGCACATGAGTGGACGCGCGCCGAGCAGCCGGCTGGCCTCACGGCAGAGGAGGGTACGTCGTCTTTTTCCATGCGAGAAAGCCGAAAGCGCCCGTTTCGGCGGCGTCCGGCGAGCTGGAACCCGGTGCAGGAATCAATCTACTCCAGCACAGCACAGCAAGGCAGCACTGTGTTGTCGTTCCTGAATCTTGTCGACGATGCAAGCATTTGAATGATATAGTGGCCAATATCTGTCTATACTGTACTAGCATATCCTATATACTATACGGAAATGCAGATACATTCTCTTCGTGTTGATCTGAAAAGCCTGCTGCTACAAATGCAGATGCCATGCACTAGCTAGACAACTACCACTGCTCCACAGTTTGCAGGTCGCAATTCTGTGCTTTCCTGACCGCAATGTGCCAATGTGGGGCGCCTTGGTTCCCGACAGGACAGCCATGCGCAAAAAGCTACGACTACTGCACGAGGCTGGACTTTACAAACAGATGGCAGCAAATCGGCCATGACCACCACGGCGACAAAGAAGCCGGTCGTCGTCAGTCGAATCAGCGGCCAGATCCGGTGATTCGGGCACCGCCTTGCCTCCCCCACCACAGATATGAGATATCCCGGTCTCTTCGTCTAGCCGGCCTTCTAGCCGATGACGGGACTGATCCTGATTACCTCAGCTCACTCGTTGAACTGCATGATTGGCTCGTTGCGTGCTTGGACCAACAACCATTGCCGTTGCCCGCAGTGCGCGCGCTCGGTTTCTCACTGGTCAATGGTTAGTCAGTACTTGTAGACCAGCCTCCACGCGTCGTCTTCCTCGTGTAGCGTCACAAGAGTAGCCAAATCAGCTGGTCTCCGATGGCTAGCCAGCCAGGTGTGCAGGCTGCCGGCGAGGGTTGGATTCATGGAATCTGACTCCCGTCTCTCACCATGGAATATATTTCCGTTTAATCTGCAGCATCTCTCGTGTGGAGCCACAAAGGAAATACGACGCGTGCGTCGCCTACGGAGCTATGGATGGTCTCGGTGATTTTAAGAAGGACTCGGTCTTTTGATCTGTGTGTAGTTGTAGGTCTTGTTTGTACACGCGTGGTGTGGGTAGGGTGTACGTGTGTTGTATGGGTGTGTGTTCGTGTATAAACGGATACTACAGCTGTACTCAGATGAGATTGTTAAAAAAAAATGCTGCACAGAGTAGCCTGGCTCCACACCTAGCTGCACAGCAGTGTCCAAGAAATGGACACTGAACTGTGTTCCTGCATCTTTTATGCATTCTTCACCTTTCCATTGCTGTGTTCCTGCATGTGGAGTGTCCGGGAAATGGACATGAGCTTGTGTTAGCATCTTTGATGCATTTGTCACCTTTCCATGCATTGGCTGGCCATGCAAAAGCAGCAATCCAGAACAAACATACAGTTAGGGCAGGCAATAGGAGAGTGGTCTGTAGGGGGGCGCGGCCGCCCGGGGTGAGAACGTGCACCTACAGAGTATGTTTTTTCGATGAATCTGGAGGGGCCGGAGCCCCTACAGTAACTTTATTAAAGCAACAAAGGTTCAGTACAGAAAAACAAAGCTAAAACGGGGCACAAAAGAGGCAAGTCAAGAAACATGGAAGGAAACAAAAAAAAAGCAGCAGTCTACTCATCATTCCAGGCCTTGTATCCATGAAGAAAACTAAAGGGTGTTTGAGGGCTTGACTCGATGCCGTAACAACCCGATTTCTTTTAGGAAGCTTCTCTGGCAATTTGTTGCTCCAAGCTGAAGACCTTTGAAAATGAGATCATTTCTTGCCATCCAAATGGACCAGCACATTAAGACCATGGCCTCCATAAAGAATAGGGAGGGTATTTGCCTTCTTAGTTGCTCAAGGATTTCTAGAAAAGAGCTTTGTAGTGGAATCTCCACCTCTATTAGGTTCCAGCACATTGCAGCAAAAGGACATTCCAAGATCAAGTGTTCCAGGGTCTCTTTTGTGATGTAATTACAGAACACACAATTGTAGGAGTCAACTTGCATATTCTTCCTTCTCAAGAGATTCCTGGTGCTCAAACGGTCTTTTATTAATAACCAGAAGAAGGTTTTGTGTTTTGGCTGACAGCAACTTTTCCAAAGCCATTTGTAAACTGGGTGGATGTCAGCCAACAAGTATCCTGTAAACTTTAGATGATGCAAAATTGCCATTCCCCCATGTGTACATCCACTTGTCATTTGCTTCTGTATTCAGTTCCAACGGATCAAAAATCTGCTGAATTTCTTGCATCTGCATATAAGCTGTGTGTGAAAGTGGGAGCTGAAAGAGGCTGGTTAGATCTCCCAAGTTACATGCTCTCTGGACATTGATCCAGTTTGTTCAGAGCAAAGGAGAAAAGTTCTGGAGCAGATGAGGCCAGGAATTGAGATTGGTTGTTTCATTTGTCATGCCAAAACAGTGAGGATTCACCACTAACAATCTGAGGGTAGGCCAGATCCTCAGGTAAGAGCTTGAGGTTATCCCTCCACCAGAAGGACCCTTTTCTGATGTGGCTTGAAAGTTTACCATTCTTGTAATGCTTTTCCCAGACCAGCTAAACCCAGGGGATGTCAACCTTGTTGAAGAACTTGTGAAGATTTTTGGTTTACGGAGCCTTGTTTTGTTTTTCAATATCAATCACTCCAAGCCCTCCTTCCACTTTTAGAAGACATTCCATCTTCCAGGCTGCTTTTGGTGGTCATTTTGAGTTTATGTTTGCCCCTCTCCACAGGCAATGTTTTCTGAATTTATCAATTTTTTTGATGTTCCCTTTGGGCAAAGCTAAAGAGCACATGAAGAAGGTTGGTAGGGCACTAAAAACTGCATTTGTGATTTGGAGTCTTCCTTCTTGATTTAGGATTGATGAGACTCCTGATAGCCTTCTCTCACATTTATTCACCATTGGCATGAAGTCTTGCATTTTAGGACTTTCAATTCCCAGGGGAAGACCAAGATAGGTGAAAGGGAGGCTACCCCTGGTACAACCAAAAGTTGCAGCTAGCCTCTCTAGCTTTTCATCTGTAATGTTTATAGGAACCATCATTGATTCATTGTAATTAACCTTCAGACAAGTGGCAAGAGAGGAACTGTTGAGCAGGGACTTAAGAAAATATAGCTGCCTAGCATCTCCCTCCATTACAATTAGTGTATCATCTGCATACTGAATGACTGGAAAATCACTGGTATATAGAGTGGGAATTGGTAGCTTAAGTAGGCCCATATCTTTAGCCTTGTTCATCATTGACTGGAGAAAATCTGCTGCCAATACAAAGAGCAAGGGAGAGAGGGGATCACCCTGTCTTACCCCCTCTTGCAGTGAAAAGTTTTCCCTGGTGCTCCATTCTAGAGGACTTTTGAGGTACCTGAGGAGAAGATAGATTGCATCCAGCCAAGGCACCTTTGTCCAAAGCCTTTTGCTTGCATGATGGTAAGCATGGCCTGGTGCTCAATTTGATCAAAGGCTTTCTCAAAGTCCAGCTTGATGATTACAATTTCCTTTTTTGAATGGTGATAGAGGTGCTAGTACTCAAAGGACCAAGTCAGGCAGTCCTGAATTGTCCTGGTTCTGATGAAGCCATATTGGTTTTTGTGAACCAGTGAAGTGATGGATTGTTGTAGTCTATTTGCCAAGATTTTTGTGATGAGCTTAACTGAAGAGTTGAGCAGTGAGATGGGCCTAAAATCAATGACTCTCGTGGCATTGTCTACCTTGGGAACGAGGGTAATGTAGGAAGAATTAATACTTTTGAGGCATACTGATCCATCATAGAAAGCATTGCACAGACTATAGAAATCCTGCTTGATGATTGCCCAACATTTTTTTAAGAAATTTATTATTAAATCCATCGGGCCTCGGGGATTTATTATTAGGGAGTGCCTTTATAACTTTGCCAATTTCTTCCTGTGAGAAGGGCTCTTCTAGATATTCTAGGATGTCACTACTCTGAATAAAAAAATTGGGTCAACCCAAAATTTATCAAAATCAGAGGTTTGTCTTTAAAGTCATCCCATAGAATTTTTTTCTTTCCAGCATGCTCAGTGACAATATCTCCACTGGGAGACTCCAGTTTTGTGATCAGGTTCCCCCTATGCCTTATAGTGGCATTAGCATGGGAAAAATTGGTCCCTGGATCACCCAGCTTCACCCACTTGATATTGCCTCTCTTTTTCCAGTATATCCACTGTTGCTCCAGGACCTCTATGAGATGGTTTTTTAGGATTTCTTTGAAGTTCCATTCTTCCACACTAAGATCCCTAAAATATCCAATCACTTCTAGAAACTGCAGGATTAGCTTGGTGTTGCTCATGACTATAGGGTTATGAGGGTGCTATGCTAGCCAGAAAACAAAACTTTCTTACCTCATAAACCAGGATCTACTGCTAGATATAGATCACAGGATTACCACTAGACGCGCAGGTGCAGCGGAAGACTCGATGTAATCAAACGCACCACAGCAGTGCCGTGCAGTTGCGTGGTCATCCGTCAAGTACTCTCTTCGCTTGCGGATCTCTCGAGCACGTTGTCGACAACGTCCCCGACCAGTCTAGCTAGTCGCCGACCAGTCCAACTGGGTGAAGACAGTTGCCGACCACCGTGACCGATCAGCCGACCACGGTAACCAACCAGTTCTGTCCTTGTGCCGCAGATGCAGCACCTCTGAGGTATCACACATGTTCAGGGAGAAGCAATGCATAACCAGACTGCTTGGTCCACGAGGAGCAAAGGTGTAAGTGTGGGGTGGGCGATGGCGGCTTATGCGAATCACGCAGATTAGGTTCAGTTGTCCGCCTCGCCCCTACCCCTTGCTTATATAGGCATCCCTCTGCGACCCCGGCCTAGAGGACCATCAGGAAACCTAAGCCTTGTCTAGTCTGGGTCCAACCCAAACTAGGCTTCCAGCCCTTAAGCGTGTGACCCTATGGGTTCACGTACACATAGACATGACCGAGTAATCTACTCGGCCAATAGTTGACAGTGGCCTCTAGCAAGACGTGACAACTCCTATGCATACACAAAGATCATATCAGACGAACCACTATGACCACGTACAAGTTATTCCCGTTGCCACTGATATATGGTTCAATTCGTGGGTTAACTCTTAACCCAAGCACAGCCATACATTTGTTGATCCAATCACTTGAGTGATCTAGTGATATCTCCCTCATACAGAGAGGGGAAAATTTCGTCTTGACTATCCATGTCTCAAAGCATGCTTCTCGACCACCCGAAGACCACCTTTATAACCGCCCAGTTACGGAGCAGCGTTTGGTAATCCCTAAGTAGCCGTTTCACATCTTGAGTACATACCACAATCTCAGGTCTAAGGACATAATGTACATGATGTGAATAGAGACTATCTCTTGTCGGGTCAGTCCAGCCTACATGTCTCACATGTGCCCACAGTATTAGTTTGACATCTCTATGTCTATGACTTGTGAAACATAGTCATCAACTAATACATGTGCTGGTCTAATATTCAAGTGTGTTCTTCACAAGAACGCCGACCAGGGACAACATTTGAATAACTGATGAGGACATGAGACCTATGCATACGCCCATAGAGGCTAAAGATAAGGTGAGTTTGTTCCTTCATTTGCACAATAATTTTTAGTACAATTCACTTGGTTCCACATGTGCATGTTTTTATTTGAATGTAGGTACGAACGTGTCTCAAAGGGCAAACTCATCAAAGTCCAACGTTCGGTTCGTCGGCAGCCGGATAGGGCTTCAGTGGGAAGGCCATAACTCATGCATCCGGAGTGCGATTGAGGTCAATCAGCACTTGTTGGAAAGATTATTTGATAATCTTTCCAATAGGTCTGGTCTTACCTCAATATCACATCAGAAAGGCATCTAATTCATCATGACATTTTGTCACTATTTCTGCCAAGGGCTACGTCATCATCATGGGCTTGTTATTCGTCATTAGGACTCTGACCCAAGTGAGAGCATGCCCCAAGGAGATGTGGAACACACCAAAGAAGCCCCTGGACATCCTCCTCCTTGGCCACCACCTTTGGATACCAGCAGGGACGTTCAAGCTAAGTTGGAGGCCCAATCCAAGTCAAGTTCGAGGCCATCTCGGGCTCCAGGAGCAGCATGCAATAAAACGGACACCCAGGTTGCATACGGACTCTGTTTTCGATGATCCACATATGGATGGAAAGATAATTTGATAAGGAAACCAATGAAAGTGGACCCATGTCAAAATTCCTTTGGGATCAATAGAAATCGTCAAAAAAGTTGACATCCAGAATCTGTCAGAGCGCTGCATTGTCATCTTTTGGGCCATTTGGGCCTTGTAATGTGTCGGGGCTGTGTATGGACGTGTGTAGGGATCCTTGGATGCCCCTTAGGCTATATAATGAGCAGCCGCTATCTACATTAGGGTTTGGGTTTTGCTTTAGATTAATCTATCTTTGAACAGTTGCCGTTATCGGATTGTGAAACCCCACTTTATGATCTTAATCATATATCTGCAGTTTGTCCCAATATTTGAGATGCGTACTTTCAAGTTCTTGCTTGTGTTCTTTGATTCGTAGGCAGGGATTAGCCTTCTTGGCGAGATCAACCGGTTGGTGACACGGTTGATAACCAGAGGAGACGTGGTGCTAAGGTTGCAGGTTCGGGTCTTTGTGATCTGAAGCCAGATCGGTGTGTCGTGCTCCACCAAATCGTTGTTTATCTTGAACTGATGGAAGGTCGGAAACCTAGTTCACATCAAGTGGTATTCAGAGCTAAGGTATACCGTCAAGTTCATGTTTATCCTAGATCAATTTTGTTTCCATTCGTCCTATAAATCTAGAAAATTGGCCCCAAAAAATATTTGTTTCATCATTGTTTTCTCCCTATCCTATCACCCCTTGTGCCATTGCAATATTTATTTCAGTTTGCTTTCTTGAACGGTCATCCCTTGTTGTGTCATTGTGTTCGTTGGTTTAGACGAGTCTAGGTCTGGTTTGTGTCATCCATCAGTTTGATCGTATTTTTTTTATTTTTTTGCAAATCGTGCTCTAGTTGCATGTCCCTAGTAGAGTTGTGCGTGGACACAAGCTTTTGTGCAGAATGCATAAACGACTACCTAGTGGAGCGTACTAATTCTTTCCATCGGTGCTGCTCTTAGATTTCAAGAAGTCAAGTTTTAGCCGAGTATATTAAAACATTTTATTTTGGCTAGTCGCACAAAGTTTCAGAATTCTATTGTGGAAGCACGCAGAGAAGGCAAGATTTTGTCCATCTAAAAGGAAGTAAATTATCTCCTTGACATCTATAGGTTTGGGGTGAGTTTCATTTGCCATTTCCAAATCAATTAGTTGTGTATCTATACTTTGCGGCATATTCTGTAAAATAACGAAAGAAAAAGGCAACGTGGTGCAAAAAAAGGTAAAAGCCGCACCAAAAACAAAAGTAAAAGGCGACGAGCTGCAACAAAAAGTAAAAGCCGCAGCAAAAAAAAGCTTAAAAAAGTGGAAAAAATTCAGAAGTGCTTGCATCCTTTTATATTCTTGTGCTGAGTTGTATAGTCGTTGCTTGCTTGAACTAGGTCCACGGTGAGTTTAGGCCAACGACATAGACTAGCTTGGGACTACTTTTTAATCTTGCAATTTCTGAATTAAATTATTGCTATTCCTTGCTACTATATTTTAAGCCTCCTAAAGCTCCACATATATACTTCAGATCAGTACAGAAAAAGACCTTGCAATCGCGGTGCCACTTCTTCACAGGTATCACAATCAAGTCTCCGGTTGCCATCCTCTACTAGCGTTGATAAGAACTTGGTAAGAACTTGGTAAGACGTGTGTGAGGGTGTGATTCCACCAACCCATAAATAGTTGATGTGGCATTTATTGTGCTAATAATGTCAAACAATGAGTTTCTTTTTTAGAATGAATTGCAGGACATCGCTCAACGAGTGCTCAGTTCTCAAATGGAGAATGCGGAGAAAAACCAGCTCAACAAATTATTTCAAATATATTTTGTTGTAAAAGAATGGCGTTGTCGAGTTATGATTGATGGTGTGACTTGTGGCAACCTTGCAAGCCTAGAGTTGGTTGAGAAGCTTGGTCTAACCACAAGACCACATCCACATCCATACTACATTCAATGGGTAAATTCTTGGGATAAGATAAAGGTAACTAAAATTGCACATATTGAGTTTTCCATTGGTTCTTATAAAGATAGTGCTGAATTTGATATAGTACCTATACAATCATGTCAATTATTATTTGGTAAACCTTGGATATTTGATAATAATGTTATGCACCATGTGATTACTAATCAATATTCGTTCAAATACCTTAGTAGAAAAATTACTCTTGTACCTATGACTGCTGCTGAAATTATAAAAGAAGATCTCTTGAGAGTAGAGAGAAGGAAAAATGAGCCTTTTAGAAAAGAATGGTTTGTTTCAGATGTTACAGTTTCTTCATCTAAATCTGAATTTTTGCAAAGTGAAGATATTGCTTTGCCTCTTGTTCGAACTAATATTTTGCAGCATGAATTTAAAAACGAGGACAATGTGACTGAGAAAGATCAGGTAAATGTCTCAAGTAAGAACTCTCCTGCTGAGTTGAATTTGTCCACCACTCATGCTATAATAGAGCAACATTTAGTGGACACCAAATTTGAATTGCCTTTGGTACATAATGAACTTTCTACTAATATTTATGATAAAGCAGAGTTGAGTGATAGTGCTATGCTTATTCCTATGTCACAACTTATGAAGGCAACTAATTCTTTTGTTTTGGAACAAAATACTTGTGCTGAAAATAAGAAATTGTTTCCCATTAACACTGAAAAAGATGAGCATAAATTATTGTTTTCTCTAAATACTTTGGGCTATATAGAGTTTGATGCTTTGTGTGCTCTTAGTAGTTTGGAAGAGAAGCTTAAATGTTTTGAACTGCCATGGTTGTCTACCTATACATATCACTTTATTGGCAAATATAATTATAAAGGAGAGTATATGGTGCATCGTGTCTTTATTTTTTCACATCTGAAATCTCCTTTGACTATGCATAAATATGATCAACTAGAGGGCTGCGATAGCTATAACAATGTCATGTCGAGATTCTCAAGTTTTATTATAAAGAAGCAGGTTACATTTCAAGAAGGAGAGCAATGTTGGCTACTACCTACAACCTGTCCTCCAGCTAAGCTCAAACCGAGGACGGTTTGTTGTCAAGAAGGAGAGGATGATGAGGACATGAGACCTACGCATACGCCCATAGAGGCTAAAGATAAGGTGAGTTCGTTCCTTCATTTGCACAATAATTTTTGGTACAATTCACTTGGTTCCACATGTGCATGTTTTTATTTGAATGTAGGTACGAACGTGTCTCAAAGGCAAACTCATCAAAGTCCAACGTTCGGTTCGTCGGCAGCCGGATAGGGCTTCGGTGGGAAGGCCATAACTCATGCATCCGGAGTGCGATTGAGGTTGATCAGCACTTGTTGGAAAGATTATTTGATAATCTTTCCAATAGGTCTGGTCTTACCTCAATATCACATCGGGAAGGCATCCAATTCATCATGACATTCCGTCACTGTTTCTGCCAAGGGCTACGTCATCATCATGGGCTTGTTATTCGTCATTAGGACTCTGACCCAAGTGAGAGCATGCCCCAAGGAGATGTGGAACACACCAAAGAAGCCCCTGGACATCCTCCTCCTTGGCCACCACCTTTGGATACCAGCAGGGACGTTCAAGCTAAGTTGGAGGCCCAATCCAAGTCAAGTTCGAGGCCGTCTCGGGCTCCAGGAGCAGCATGCAATAAAACGGACACCCATGTTGCATACGGACTCTGTTTTCAACGATCCACATATGGATGGAAAGATAATTTGATAAGGAAATCAATGAAAGTGGACCCACATCAAAATTCCTTTAGGATCAACAGAAATCATCAAAACAAGTTGACGTCCAGAATCTGTCAGAGCGCTGCATCGTCATCTTTTGGGCCATTTGGGCCTTGTAATGTGTCGGGGCTGTGTATGGATGTGTGTAGAGGTCCTTGGATGCCCCTTAGGCTATATAATGAGCAGCCGCTGTCTACGTTAGGGTTTGGGTTTTGCTTTAGATTAATCTGTCTTTGAACAGTCACCGTTATCGGTTTGTGAAACCCCACTTTGTGATCTTAATCATATATCTGCAGTTTGTCCCAATATTTGAGCTGCGTACTTTTGAGTTCTTGCTTGTGTTCTTCGATTTGTAGGTAGGGATTAGCCTTCTTGGTGAGGTCAACAGGTTGGTGACACAGTTGATAACCAGAGGAGACGTAGTGCTAAGGTTGCAGGTTCGGGTCTTTGTGATCTGAAGTCGGATCGGTGTGTCGTGCTCCACCAAATCGTTGTTTATCTTGAACTGACGGAAGATCGGGAGCCTAGTTGTCATCAATAACCATCCAAGTATTGAGTTCCATAAATAATTCACATAATTGCCCACCAACACAAGTTGTCTATAATGGATATTCAATGAACACATTAAAGCATATCATAGATGCAACCGGAATATCATCATCACATGATTACCTCTAGGGCATATTCCCAACAGTCTCCCACTTGCACTAGAGTTAATCTCTAAGAAGTCTAATCCCCATAGACCTCATGTGCGCCTCATGCTTAGGCAGTGGAAGAGCCTTTGTCAAAGGATCTGCTATATTCAAATTTGTATGTATTTTGCATAGTTCCATTTCTTCCAGTTTCACAAACTGTCGAATGAGATGAAACTTCCGAAGTACATGTTTGTTCTTTTGGTGATCCCTAGGCTGCTTAGCCTGTGCAATCGCCCCATTGTTATTACAATGTAACTTCAATGGACCCGACACATTAGGAAACACACCAAGTTCAATGAGGAACCTCCTCAACCAAACACCTTCCTTTGTAGCTCCACCAGCTGCAATGTACTCGGCTTCTGCTGTAGAATCGCCGACCGCTTCTTGCTTAGAACTATTCTAGCTTACTGCACCACCACTAATTGTGAACACAAAACCTGATTGAGATAGTGAATCATCCATGTTGGTTTGGAAGCTAGCACCGATGTAACCATTTACAACAAGCTCCTCCTCACCTCCATAGATTAGGAACACATCCTTAGTCCTTCTCAAGTACTTAAGAATGTTTTAACCAACGTCCAGTGACTCTCACCAGGTTTGGCTTGGTACCTGCTCACAACACTTAGAGCATAGGCTACATCTGGGCGAGTACATATCATGGCATACATGATGGAACCAACTGCCAAAGCATATGGAATCTTACTCATGCGCTTGCGCTCAGCATCAGTGGAAGGACACTGCTTATTACTAAAGCGCACACCATGTGACACATGCAAAACCCTTTCTTGGACTATTCCATGTTGAACCGCTTCAATATCTTGTCAATGTACGTATCTTGGCTTAATCCTATTAGCCTTTTTGACCTATCTCTATAGATCTTTATGCCCAAGATGTATGTTGCTTCTCCTAAATCCTTCATAGAAAAACTATTATTCAGTGAAGTCTTTATGGATTGCAACATAGGAATGTTATTCCTGATCAGTAATATGTCATCCACATACAAGATCAGAAATACCACAGCGCTCCCACTTTCCTTCTTGTAAACACAAGGTTCTTCTTCATTCTGACGGAAGCCAAACCCTTTGACGACCTCATCAAAATGAAGAACTCCGAGATGCTTGCTTCAACCCATAAATGGATTTTTTAAGCTTGCATTCCTTTCTAGCATTTTTAGGATCAACAAAACCTTCGGGCTGTATCATATACACGTCATCTTTCAAAAATCCATTTTGAAAGGCTGTTTTAACATCCATCTGCCATATCTCGTAATTGAAATATGCAGCAATTGCTAGAATGATCCGAATAGATTTAAGCATCGCTACTGGCGAGAATGTCTCATCCTAGTCTCACCTGTAGAATCGCTACCGACCACAGGTGGTATACCGACCACAGGTGGTTGGGGTGGTGTACCGACCATAGGTGGTTGGGATGAACCGACCATAGGTGGTGTACCAACCACGAGTATATCGACCTGTTCTGCTACTCTAGCATCACTGGTCGGGTCATTCACCAATGACTCATCTTGAACTTCTTCAAGATATACCTTCCGACCACTCCTATCTCCTTTGAGAAACTCTTTCTCTAGGAAGACACCGTTCCGAGCAACAAACACTTTACCCTCTGATCGGTTATAGAAGTAATACCCTAAAGTTTCCTTTGGATATCCCATGAAGAAACATTTGTCTGATTTAGGTGCTAGCTTATCAGATATCAACCGTTTGACATAAGCTTCGCAACCCCAAACTTTTAGAAAAGACAAACTGGGATGCCGACCAGTCCACATCTCATGTGGTGTCTTCTCCATAGACTTAGATGGTACCCTGTTTAGTGTGAAAGCAGCTATTTCTAGAGCGTATCCCCAAACGATAAAGGTAGGTCCGATCGGCTCATCATAGACCGAACGATGTCCAACAAGGTCTAATTATGACGGTCGGACACGCCGTTTCTCTGTGGTGTTCCGGGCGGCGTAAGTTGTGAAACAATTCCGCAACTCTTAAGATGATTGCTAAACTCGTGACTCAAATATTCACCTCCACGGTCAGACCGCAAGGCTTTAATTTTCTTGCCACGTTGATTCTCTACTTCATTCTGAAATTCTTTGAATTTTTCAAATGTTTCAGACTTAAACTTCATTAGGTAGACATATCCATATCTAATAAAGTCATCAGTAAAAGTAATAAAGTATTGAAAACCACCTCTCATTGTCATGCTTAGTGGTCCACACATATCAGTATGTATGAGTTCCAACAAGCCAGACGCTCTCTCAGGAAAACCTAGGAAAGGCGCCTTGGTCATCTTGCCGAGCAGACAAGGTTCACATGTCTCGTAAGATTCAAAATCAAACGAAGTTAGAAGCCCATCATCATGGAGCCTCTTCATGCTATTTTCACTTATATGACCCAAACGACAATGCCACATATATGTAGGACTTAACTCATTAAGCCGAGGCCTTTTAGCAGTAACATTACAGACAAGATCATCACCAAGATTTAAGATAAATAACCCATTCACAATGGGTGCAAAAGCCATAAACATATCATTCTTGGAGATCAAACTACCATTGTCTTTACTCGCAAAAGAATAACAATCCTTCATCAAGCATGAAGGTGATACAATGTTTCGACTTAAGGTAGGAATGAAATAACAATTATTCAATTCCATGATAAATCTTGATGGTAGGTGAAGTTGCATCTTCTCGACGTTCAACGCAGCAACTCTTACATTGTTGCCCACTCAGAAGTCAACCTCTCCCTTTTCCACGCTTCTACTTCTTATCATTCCCTGCATCGTTTACAAATATGAGCAACCGGTCTGGTATCAAATACCCAGGAATTGACATAGGAGTTAGCAAGAAAAATGTCCGTAACATGAACAACAAGGGTACAGGCAGCAGTAGTACCTTTACCACCGCCATCCTTCTCTAAGGATGCCAAGTACTCCTTGCAGTTCCTTTTCCAGTGACCTTTCCCTTTACCATAAAAGCATTCAGAATTTGCAGATGTTCCAGACTTGGCAGTAGAGGGGTTTGGCTTAGAGATCTCATCTTTAGCCTTGCCCTTCTTCTTGCCCTTCCTCTTGAATCGAGGCCTGTTCTGGACAGCCAACACTTGGCTACTGCCGACATCTTTCTTGATGTCGGCCTCTATGGTTTTCAGCATACCACACAACTCACTCAAGCCTCTCTCCTCCCCATGCATATGGTAGTTCGAGATGAAGTTTCCATAACTGGGCGGCAGAGATGAGAGAACAAAATCAGTAACCAACTCTTGGTCGATTGGGAAGCCTAGCTTCTCCAACCTTTGAGTGTAACCAACCATCTTGATTATGTGTGGTCCTACTGCTGCGCCTTCTGCAAGCTTGGTTTCCGCAAGCGCCTTAGAGACATCGAACCTTTTAGTCCTGGCTTGTGTGCAGAACATCTCTTCAAGCACCACGATCATATCATTCGCTGAATGATTGTTATCGAACTGCATTTGCAGATCAGATTCCATACAAGCAAGCATAAGGCAACTTACTTCTAGGTCAACATTCAATGCTTTCCTATAAGCAGTTCTTTCAGCAGCAGGTGCATTTTCTTCAAGCTCATCTGGTAATGGGGTGTTTAGAATTTCTTCCTTTTTCTCAGCCCTGAGAACAATTCTTAGATTGCGGATCCAATCTGCGTAGTTTGTTCCATTCAACTTATCTTTCTCAAGCATTGAATGCAAAGTAAATGGTTGATTGCGAGCGACCATTTATCTACAACAAAAGTAATGCAAAATAGTAAGACAAATGTATCCATGAAGAGTAAATTCTATCAAATATACTTTACTCCCACTAAAATCAATATCCCTCAATTGATACTTAGTGATTCAAGATCCACAACTAACATCCGACCAGTGAGCTTTAGCATCACCGTTGGTCGGTATGGTAGATCATTAAGCTACACCTTGCTAATCATATCTCATATGACTCTTGTTGTTGGGCCAGCATCTCTATGCCGAGCACTCAACCTTCCCATGCTTCAAGATCCCTAACCGTTAGGATGATCTTGTTTAAGTAACCAAACCTTCTTGCTGTAAGTATTCGATACGAACCTGCCTAGTCAAGGAAAACCAGTGGCACCCTAATTTCATAGACCCACCACCGATCGTACAAGACTTGTGACAGTGCAAGGTTTGGGAAAGCATGTAACTTAAACATTACTGAGGGATCGTCCTACTTTATTACCACACGAACGTAGACAAAACGTTATCGCACATGAAAGTAGAACATAGTAAGAATGACATAAACACAGATATGACTTGGTATAGCCCATTGTTCCTTTGAGATCTCCATCTCATAGTCAATATGTCCATCATGGTGATCTCCATCTCCATGGTCCGTGTATGTCATCCATTTATGGTGCAGCCTCCAAGACTAGCTATCACAGATTGGCACGCAGGCCATTAGATTAATTGACAATATCTCTAAGGCTCCTGCCTATATTGTCATCATGACGTGCAAGCCATGAACTAATTACATACATGCATCTCATACATCTAAGGGCTATACCAGTCATGAAGTATCTGCAAAACAGAGTTAGCTGATATCTATACGTCTAACGTTGCATGACCTAAAACTGTTCTCGAAAACCCAATGGCGGGTAATATATCCCATCTACCACTGCCGCACATCACATGTGCTAGGCACTTGACCTAGGGCTCAATTCGATCAATCTGATTGATCTCAAACTCACCATGACTAGTTTTACATGTATCACTTAACTCGGATGGCGGAATTCCAACCGGTAAGAGTAGATCGTTACAAGACCAACGTGGCAAGACGATGAACCAAGATCAGAGAATCAGTGCATATCAACATATGCACACAGTAGGACCTATATCAAAGCAGCATCGGCTCTGATACCACTGTAGGGTTATGAGGGTGCTACGCTAGCCAGAAAACAAAACTTTTCTACCTCATAAACCAGGATCTACTGCTAGATATAGGTCACAGGATTACCACTAGCGAAAGACTCGATGTAGTCGAACGCGTCACAGCAGTGCCGTGCAGTTTCGTGGTCGTCTGTCAAGTACTCTCTTCGCTTGAGGATCTCCCAAGGATGTTGTCGACCACATCCCCGACCAGTCCAGCTAGTCGCTGACCAGTCCAGCTGGGCGAACACCAGTTGCCGACCATCGTGACCGATCAGCCGACCATGGTAACCAACCAGATCCGTCCTTATGCCGCAGATGCAGCACCTCCGAGGTATCACACATGTTCGGGGAGAAGCAATGCGCAACCAGACTGCTAGGTCCACGAGGAGCAAAGGCGTAAGCGTGGGGTGGTCTATGGCGGCTTAAGCGAATCACGCAGATTAGGTTCAGTTGTCCGCCTCGCCCCTACCCCTTGCTTATATAGGCATCCCTCTGCGACCCCGGCCTGGAGGACCATCAGGAAACCTAAGCCTTGTATAGTCCGGGTCCAACCCGAACTAGGCTTTTAGCCCTTAAGCGTGCGACCCTATAGGTTCGCGTACACATAGACATGGACGGAGTACTCTACTCGGCCAATAGTTGACAGTGGCCTCTAGCAAGACATGACAACTCCTATGCATACACAAAGATCATATCAGACGAACCACTACGACCACGTACAAGTTATTCCCTTTGCCACTGATATATGGTTCAATTCGTGGGTTAGCTCTTAACCCAAGCACGGCCATACATTTGTTGATCCAATCACTTGAGTGATCTAGTGATATCTCCCTCATACAGAGAGGGGAAAATTCTGTCTTGACTATCCATGTCTCAAAGCATGCTTCCCGACCACTCGAAGACCACCTTTATAACCGTCCAGTTACGGAGCAGCGTTTGGTAATCCCTAAGTAGCCGTTTCACATCTTGAGTACATACCACAATCTCAGGTCTAAGGACATAACGTACATGATGTGAATAGAGACTATCTCTTGTCGGGTCAGTCCAGCCTACATGTCTCAAAGGGCCCACAGTATTAGTTCGACATCTCTTTGTCCATGACTTGTGAAACATAGTCATCAAGTAATACATATGCTGGTCTAATATTCAAGTGTGTTCTTCACAAGAACGCCGACCAAGGACAAGTTTAGAATAACCATCCAAGTATTGAGTTCCACAAACAATTCACATAATTTTCGACTAACACAAGTTGTCTATAATGGATATTCAATGAACACATTAAAGCATGTCATAGATGCAACCAGAATATCATCATCACATGATTACCTCTAGGGCATATTCCCAACAATGACATCCCTGAGACCAAGCCTTAATGATTGCCATTCCCTCAATTTTCTCCTTAGGCTTTTGAAATTTGTTGTCAAAGCTTTTGTAGGATCCTGCAGCTGATTTTAGGAGGACCAATGTTCATTTACAATGCCCATGAATTGATCACTACATAACCAGTGATTTTCAAACCTAAAAATTCTGCTACCTAGAATAGTTGTAGAGACTGAAATGATGCATGGAGTATGATAAGAAGGAGTCATGTCAAGAGCCTTGGCTGATGTGTTTGGGTAGGTAAGAGTCCAGTTGCTAGAAGTGAATACCTAGTCCAGTTTTTCTAGAAGAGGTGATGGCTGCATATTGGACCAGATGTATTTTCTTCCTTGCAGTGTAATTTTAGTCAAGCCAAGGGCGCTGATAGCCCCATTAAACATCATCATCTCAGCTAGACTGCCCCCTGGTTTATTTCTGTCCTCTTGTTTTCTGATCAGATTGAAGTCACCCAGAACTAGCTAGTCAACAGAATCTAGCATCTGGACATTTTTGAACCAGTCAATGAATTCAACCTTCCCCGCAGGGGTGCAAGGAGCATATACACATGTTAAGACTCATTTGGCATCATTATGAGCTGCAAAATTCCATAGAAATACAGTAATCATTGCTGAAGATTCTGCTCCCACTGAACAAAAAGCTTTTCCAAGCTATAAGAATACCACCACAGGCCTCAATTGAGGGAAGATAATCAAAGCAGTCAAAGCAGCTAGGACATATATTTTTAAGAAACTGTAAATCAAAGGAGTCCTTTTTTGTTTCCTACAGACAAAATATCACAGGATGATTGAACAATTTTATCCTTAACTGAATCCCATTTCCTCTGAGCATTAATACCCCTGACATTCCAGGACATAATATTCCACATTATATTGTTGTTCTGAGCCATAGGATAACTTTAACATAGAACATAAACAAAAGGTGACCAAAGCATAGCAAGATTCACAAACACTTGTCAGAAACTGACAAAAAGGACAAAATAGCTGACTAAAAAACTATGGGTCCTAGCCCTTCAGTTGCTCCCTTCTCGCTCCTTGCCCCCATCCCCATTTCCATTCTGGGACTGGTCCTGATCATCTCCCTTGTTCTTGGTTGCATTCTTATTCTTGGCAGTAGCCTTCCTTGTCTTTCTCTTCTTGGAGATTGGCTGGTTCTTTCCACCCTTCTTGAGGTTACCCTCCTCCAGCGTTTTAGGATCAATGTCACATAGCTGCACACCCAGATTTTTAATCAGTTTAGGGGACAAAGTTGGAGGTGAGGGAGAGCAGGAGAAGCATCTTCTGTCAGGACAAATATTTGGCCTAGATTCATTGTAAAGTGGTTGAAACCTTAGACTTCTTCTTACCTATGAGTCCAGCATAGGTGCCCTTTTACCTCATCCCTTCCTAGGAGCAGGAGTCTGGTCTTCAGCTGACCCTCTCCCATCCATTGTTGCATGTTCAGTCTGCATCTCCCCTTCAGTTAGAGCTTGTTCATTTTCTGTTTCCACTAAAAAATAGACATGTTTGGATAGACCAAAGCATGATCACTAGGACATTCCTTAGGCAAAGCATAATCAATTAGCCCATTATTACCTTCCATGAGCTTGATTGCCTTTGAATTCAAGAATTATTTGGCCCACCCATAATTCCCTGGTGACATAAGCAGTACTGTAAAGAAATTGCCCCATTCAGTTAGGATGCTGACAATGATAGAATGTGGCATAACCGGACTAAAAATCTGGCCTGGAGCCTGGTGGGCTCAACCCTTTTGCTCCTTTCCCAGTCTACCCAAGCCAGGCTAGGCCCATTCTGATGAATCATCACCATGCCACATGTAGCACCTAATTCTGCTGTCCATGCTGCTCAAGCTGATTTGGACCATCATCCACAATCTATTCTCCTTCTACATTGTCTAATCCCTGTTCCATGATCTGACTTTGTTCCCCATTCTGCTCATTGACATTCTGCTCAATCTCCTGCTCCTCACCATTCTCCTCATCTAGATCCATGGGGAACCCATTGGCATCAAAGTTAATGAGTTGATCTAACTGAATCTCTTCATCAAGAACATTAATGGGTATGACTGGTAGATGGGGGACATTTTGCATCTCTTGATCTACAAGGGCCATCAGGTTCCATTCCTCTAGGAGCATTGCTGGGAGGTTTTGTTGGATTATGACCTCCTGCACGATGTTGTTGCCTTTTAGAATATCATTGAGCTCTAGAAAGGCTCCCTGAGGTGGCTCTGTAGGATTGATGATCACTTCCTGAGGGTTAAAGTTCAGGTCATGCCCTGGGATATTCAGATCAATTTCTATCACCTGCTATGGTGCCAAGTTCAAGTCCTGTCCGAGCCGAATCTGCTGATGCTGCTACTGCTGAGGTTCAGGCCATTGTTCCCATGCCTTATCCCCATTCTACTGCACCTGATTCTCTGCATTCTGCTGTCCTGCTCCTCCTGCATTTGCTCTTCATTCTAAACTTGGAGCTGTCCCTATTGCCCCTGATTCTGCACAGGCCCTGTGCCAGGCTGACCAAAACCGTAATATTCATAAGGGGCACCAAAGATTAGGAGATGTAGGACAAGCTCTTCATCAGCTGGTCCCCCTCCAAGTAGATTTTGATGCAATATCTTGCATTGCACTGTCCATGACTGTCCCTGAAAGCCAGGAGCCTCTGAGAAGACGATGAAGTGTGGCAGTGACTGGGCATCCAACACCTAGGCCTTGATGATCACCCTTGTCAGAAGCCTCTCCTGTTGCTGCCAGATGAGATGCCTACCAAATGATCCAATGACATCTTGAAAGAACTGTTGCTCCTGATAAATTGGGGGAAACCCCAGCATCATGATCCAACACTCGGCATTGAAGAGAACACCCCTCTAGTTTTTCCTTCATCATGTTTGATGAAAGTGAGGAATCCATTATCATACAAAATCTATCCCTGCTGCACTAGAGCGTCTCTATCCAGAGGCCTTTCAAACCTCACGTCTGCTTGACCCAGTGTGCAGGGCTGGATTTCGCTGATGCGAACCCGCATCTCATGAAAGAACTCGCACAGAACATCATCCACTGCTTTGAAGTAAAGGACATTATGTTGGGAATATGCCCTAGAGGTAATCATAGAGATGATGATATTCCAGTTGTATCTATGACATGCATTAAGTGTTCATTGAATATCCATTATAGACAACTTGTGTTGATTAGCAATTATGTGAATTGTTTGTGGAACTCAATTACTTGAATGGTTATTCTAAAGTTATCCCTGGTCGGCATTCTTGTGAGAACACACTTGAATATTAGACTAGCACATGTATTAGTTGATGGCTATGTTTCACAAGTCATGGACATGGAGATGTCAAACTAATAATGTGGGCACATGTGAGACATGTAGGCTGGACTGACCCGACATGAGAAAGTCTCTATTCACATCATATACGTTATGTCCTTAGACCTGAGATTGTGGTATGTACTCAAGATGTGAAACGGCCTACTTAGAGACTATCAAACACTGCTCCATAACTAGGTAGTTATAAAGGTGGTTTTCGGGTGGTCGGGAAGCATGATATGAGATATAGACAATCAAGATGGAATTTGCCCCTCTCTACGCGAGAGAGATATCGCTAGATCACTCAAGTGATTGGATCAATAAATGCATGGCCGTGCTTAGGTTAAGTGTTAACCCACGAGTTGAACCATATATCGAGTGGCAAAGGGAATAACTAGTATGTGGTCATAGTGGTTCGTCTGATATGATCTTTGCGTACACATAGGAGTTGTCACGCCTTGCTAGAGGCTGCTGTCAACTATTGGGCGAGTAGGAGTACTCGGCCCATGTCAATGTGTGCGTGAACCCATGTCAATGTGTGCATCAACTATTGGGTTGGACCCGAATGAGACAAGGCTTAGGGTTACTAATGGGCCTCCAACTCGTGAGCTCATTGGGGACGCCTATATAAGCAAGGGGAAGGGGCGCGGCCAGGAGGTTAGACGCCTTTGACAGCCACCGTCGCCCTCCCCACGCTAGCGCCTTCTGCTCCTCGCAGACCTAGCAGTCCGGAGGCGCATGGCTTCTTCCCTGCACATGTGGGATTCCTCGGAGGTGCTGCATCTGGAGCACTGGGACGAACCACGCGAGGGGGTTGACGTGACGGACGACCACGCAACTGCACTGCCTGCTGCGACGCGTACGACTACATCGAGTCGTCTTCCGCTGCACCTGCGTGTCTAGCGGTAATCCCATAACCTGTAACTAGCAGTAGACCCTGGTTTATGAGGTAGAAAAATTTTATTTTCTGGCTAGTGTAGCACCCTCATATCCCAACACATTACCAGGCAATGGCTCGATGGTGACGATCGCAAGATCTTCATTCTTGTGGATTTCTTCGTCACTTCGGGTCAATTTGTTGGACGCCACCGCACGCACCATTGCTGGCCGATTGGGTACATCTTCCAACACCATGTTGCGGGGAACCGATGGCCTTGGGTCGACATGGTGAAATGCTATGGCAGCCGACGCCGAGGCACACCGGCGATCGGAGGTGGATTGCACTGTAGCACCAAACTGGGGCTTTTTGTCTCTGGAAGCGAATCGGCCGCTTGTTGTGGAGGAGTCGAGGGGGTAGCTAGAGTCCAAAAAGCTAGCTCCGCATTAAGAAGGGGGAGCTGACTAGTGGGAAAGAAGGACCTGGCTGCATGGGAATCCGAATCGACCATAGAGGAGGCTGGCAAGGGGGTGGCCCATTTGGGGGGAGGGCCTTCATCATTTCCCCAAACGAATTAAACACAGGCGGTTTAGATGGGCCAGATGTTGCGGAGGGCCGGAACCAATCTGGTTTGTCAACATTTGACACAGGCGCCGCCTTTCCTTTATTCCCATTTGAATTTTGTTCCCTATTGAATGTGGCTACAGGACACGATGCTGCTACATGCCCCGAGGAACAACAACCAGCGCACCTGATTGGCCACCGGTAGTCGCGCCGGCCATGGTCAGGGAGGAGGCATCTTGGGTTGGGAGAGGGGCGAGCAAAGACAACACCATCTTGCCGGCGCCGGGGAAGATAAGCCGCAAAACTTGATTGGACCAAACGATTAGCCAACGATGGAACAGACTGCGAGGCAGCGAAGAGGAAGGAGCAAGGGGAGCCTTGGAACTTTGGGGCGTGCGGCCAAGAAGAGTCACATTGGCCCCTGAGAGAGGGGATTGATAGCAGGAATGCCACTGGGCGTCGGAGGCTGACGAACAACATCAGCAAAGGAGCAATTGCTGGTACACGAGGATGCAGGCTTCCAGGCACTCCCTTCCTCCTCAATAAACATATTGTATTCCCTTCTCCAATCTGGGCCGCCGCCACCCCACAGGTGGAAGAAGATCTTAAACTGGTCACACTCAAAGACCCGGAGCTACCGGATCTTGAGGCCGACCATCTTGGAGGTAACAACAAACTTGAAAACGCGATCCCCAATCTGGGAGACTTGAAAGCAGGAGGCATTTCCTCCGAGAGAGGCCTGGAGCAGCTGACCTGCTAAGAGAGAGGAGAGCTTAAACTTACAGCGGCCAAAGGAGGCTACCAGGAGGAAAGAATCCCTGAGGGAGGAGGAGACAGGGAGCCCATAGACGGCGCGAAGCTCATCCTGAAACCGGAGTCTGGGCAGGAAGCGCCATGGGGGCGGGGGGGGGGGGGGGGGGGGTGAGCACGACTCACTTTGGCGAGGGAGCGATAGGCAGTTACCAGGGGCGGGTCGCCACCGCCGCTAGCGTGGGGGACTCCAGGGCCATACGCAGGGAAGACATCCATTCCCTATTTGTTCACTACATGCCGTTGACAGTACACTTCAAAATTTGTCTGTTTGGTGCACATACCTACGGAGTATGTTATTCTCTGTTGAATGTTGGTCGCATCTTTGTACTACATTAGATAACATAGGTAGGATAGTGGGGTTAGCAAAACACTCTATCCGTTCCAAAATAAGTGCGTGCTTATTTTTTTTAACTTTGACTGTGTTCATAAAAAATATTAATAACATTTGTATCTTTAAATATGTTTATTATAAACACTGGTCTAATGATCTATCTAACAATACTAACTATGTACTATAAAATATTAATATTTTTATATATGTTTTCTAAAATTTAAATATTTGATTTCTTAATAAACGAGAATGATATTTATGTTGGTTCATGTCTTCTTACTTAGTAATAATTCTCTGGAAAGGATTGGTTGAGTCTTCTTATTTTTTTTCCTTTTACAGCAGCCTTGGTCTTGGGGATGGGTAGGACCGTAGGAGCCAGGTAGAGTTTGAGCAATCAGTAGCAAAGAGATCTCAGTGACGGCGAGTGATAACTGTTGACCACTCAACGTGGAAAGATGTGCAGCTAGCGGCTCTCGGCACCTACAGCGCCTCATACTAATTTTTGTCTTTGTTTTTTGTCAATTCCACATAGACCAAAAGCTGACCTAGAATAAAATCACTATATATAAAGAGGTCATGGCATTGTAAAAATACCCTAAAACTGTTTATTTGATGTCCACTTGTCCTCTTTGCTAACCTTCAGTTTTCAGAAAGTAATATCCTTTCCAAGGGTACGTATCTCCCCAGTCCCCATCACCCTTCCTAAATATCTGCTTCTCCTCCAATCTCAAAATCAGCTTAATCTTGTCAACTTTGATGAGGTTAGTGTTCTGGGTTGAGGATTAGGGTCCAATTTTAGGGCACCATGGTTTAAACGAGGAGGAAGGGGGGGGGGGGGGGGGGTGTGAAGTTAAGGGCGCCTCTAACAATATGACTGTATGAGCTAGCAAGTACCAATAACTCAACGATAAATACAGAGGAAAGGGAGACCACGACAAGCAGTTTTGAACATGTTGTAAGGGCGATGTATTGTGAAATGTGTGATATTATTTTCGAGTCCATATGATCACTTTTTTTTGCACTATTCAATAAGTAAGAATTGATTCAACTGGCTATAAGCTAGACCATTGAAGACATCCTAATTAATTAATTGGAGCTACCTTGGTGCCTATGCACCATAGTAAAGAGGAGAAAATCATAAGCAAATGGTGCAAAACAGACTAGACAAAGAGCTACAAACCATAAGTAGGTCTAGGGACAAATGGCTAAGGGCAGTTTAATTCGGAAGCTACGATAATTTTTATAGTTATTAATTATGGTATTGCCTAAGTAAAATGATATTGCATTGGAACTAAGAAAGAGAAAAAAATAAAATAATTATATACGAGAAAGATGTCTACATGAGAAATAAGATGGTTGGGCAAAAAAAATTATTTTGAAGAAGCCATTCGTTGTGAATATGTTTTTTTTTTGGTGTATAGTCTCTATTTGAAGGGCGGCCCTGGTGCAAGCGGTAGAGCTTTACCGCCTGTGACCAAGAGGTCCAGGGTTCAAGCCCCAGCCTCTGCACATTTGTGCAGGGATGGCTGCTGGCTATTTTTCCTTCCCTAGACCCCGCAGTGCGGGAGCCTACGGCACTGGATACGCCTTTTTATAGTGTCTATTTGAATTGGCAAGTATGAAAATATCTAATATTTTTTTGGGTGGAGGTTGTCATATGGCAAAAGCCGTCGAGTATAGGTTCATCGTGGCAATGGCAATGACAATGACATGCAAAAGTGGAGGGAGTGCCAGCCTAGTGCCCAATAAAGACTTAATTAGGCCATTCTAAGTGTAGATCTCGTGGAGATTTTGAACTCATCAAGTGAAATATTGCAGAGGCAAAATGGATGACATGTCAAGAATTTATGGAGAGAGACCAGGGATGGATTTAATCGGGATAACTTGGCGTACACCATTTTCAAGTGTATGAACCATGTTGAAACTAGCATTGAGGACTCAAGTGTTTCATTTCATTTGACTATGCCTAATCATGTGCATCATATTAAGTGTTATAGGTAGCCTATGCAACAGTCTCAAACACCTTTAGATGATGTGGAAATCTTAGGGATCGTTTTGCAGGGCTTCTAGAGTGGCTCTAGCTCCGACTCCTATTGACACCCTACCAAATTAACATTTGAGAAGACTTTGGTGCTTAGAGGAGCTAGACCCATTTTTCTCTTAGGTTGGAAGAACTGCGAAAATATGGCTTCTCCTGGCTCCTCACAACCTTGACAAGTTATAACAAAACTACCACTATAGTTGTTTTTGTTTAACATTTTCTAAAAATCATTTCAGCTCCGCTTGAGAAGATGATCTAAAACCGGGATCGTTTTGCAGGGCTTCTAGAGTGGCTCTAGCTCCGACTCCTATTGACACCCTACCAAACTAACATTTGAGAAAAGACTTTGGTGCTCGGAGGAGCTAGACCCATTTTTCTATTAGGATGGAAGAACTGCGAAAATATGGCTTCTCCTGGCTCCTCACAACCTTGATAAGTTATAACAAAACTACCACTATAGTTGTTTTTGTTAAACATTTTCTGAAAACCATTTCAGCTCCTCTAGTAGAGGATCTAAAACCAAAGTTCTAAGTCCTTTAAGGAACTAGAGCCTAGCTAAACTTACCCTTTGAATTTATAGAATAGAACTTTCCAATGTCCTTATGTTGTTGCTGCAAGGATGGTGGAACGATATTGCGAAAGAGAGGTAGCTATGGAGGTAAAAAGAAGCGGCCGTGGTGTTGCATTCATCAAATCCAACTGCCCCAAAAAAATCTAGGTTCTCATGCTAGAGATTCTAGACCCAGAAACCAAATTTTGATATACATCGCACTCTCTGTCCCTGTCCTCGCCTATTAAAGAGTCAAACGAACTTAACTTTAACTAAATATATATAAGAAATTACTAATCTTTATACTACGAAGTAAGTATCGCTAAATTAGTAATTGAATATGTTTTTGTAATATACTTATTTAAAGATATAAATATTTTTAAATATTTTACTATAAAATTAAATTTGACTACCACAAAAATCTAGATGGCACTTAAAAGATGACGATGCAAGTGATGCTGGTCCTAGGCTTCCCCTGGTGATCATAGTTTCGTGAGTGAATAATTTAAGCCTCGTGTGGCTATCCAGATAAGGCTCGTGCTAGGGCAGGTAGCATGCTAAATATGAACATGGATAACGCGGAACCTTGTCAAGTTGTAATCAGCTCGCTTTGCTTGAATGATTAATGAATAAGCTTATGTCACGAAGTCTGCCGTTTGATGAACTCATGGTGTCCTGCTCGTAGCCTTGTAGGTACACCACCCGCACCCGCAATGCAATCATACAGGAAGATACAAGACCAAAACCTTCTTGGAAGAGCGCAGTGCAGGACTTTTTTTTTTTATTTTTTGGAAACGAACGTATGCAAAAAGACTATAATCTGGATCGCATAATGTCATAATAGCAAAGGCAGAATATCCGCTCCGCAGCAGCTTCGCATCCTCTTTGGGTGCTGGCACGACCTTAGAACAACACTTTCTGACGTCCATCCTTTAAAGACGACAAACAATTCCAAATTGTAATGGTTCTACCAAATTGTGAATTGTGAATCATTTTGGCTTTTATAGATTCATAGTTTCTACAGTGATACCTAGATATATTTTATTTTTGGATACTTCTTTAAAAACTAGAAAAGCAAAAACTATCAAAGACGGTGTAACACTTGATATTGAATTAATATATGTACTTACCATTCCGAACACATATATGGAAATAAAAGATAGTCAGCAGCATAGCATAGACGACCAGGTATCTCTCAACAGGCGGAGGGCATAAGAACGCAACTGCCTCGGTTTCTCCATCCAACCCACCACCCACCTAAAGCCTACTGCTGCTGCTCGTCAAACTCATGGCCATGATCCAGGAGGTAGTTGGCTGCAAGCTCTTCGTCCTTGTTGCATGCAAAGAAAACTTCTAGCACAAGCTCACGGTTGAACCCCATTGCCTCAAGCTGTTCAAGAATACAATATAATAATATAATGTGAGCATAAGCACAAAACTTACAGCAAGCGATTTGTTGGGAGAATATGCTGCTAGCAATGCATACAAGCACCACATCACTTGATGGGGCAGGCAGCAATTCTATCCAGCTAGGCAGATTTGCATGCACATCCACCCATAGATCCTCTCAAATTAGTTACAGAAGAACAGAAAACAAGGCAAAGCTACACTGTTCCATATAAATTTTAAAATTATGTTCTACAAGTAGAATAGTTACATCTAGAATTTTACAATTAGCATTTTAAAATAAAAAATGGATTTACTAGAAATTAGGAACAAGTCCTGAGGCCTCAAGAATATCTTCAGAAATAATGTAAAATTATACTAAAAAAAGAAGAGGCGTAATGTAAAAGCACTTTGGTTATCTATTGTCTTATAATTACATCCTGTCTAGCCCATTAAATTTGTGTTCCAGCAAAGGAACTGTATTTTCATTTACATGCAAACATGAGCAAATTATATGGGAACACATAAGAATTCAGGTCAAGACAAAAAGAATATTAAAAAAGAACTGCAAAAAACATAATAACTTGTAGAAGAGACGTACCCGCTGGATAGCTTCCCGTTCCTCTGGTGTAACCGTCAGTGCTTGCGGCATAGCAGCTGCCAGTTGCCCTAGTATGTTTCTAGTTCACCAAAGCACAATGTAAATATTTCTGTGCTCATGACTTGGTAACATAATTATGCAGTTTTGCTTACCCTGCAGGACCACCCTCAGGGGTTTCATTCACCAAGCGGAGAAACTCAGCTTGATTTTCCTGAATCAACCGCAGTATTTGTGGGTTTTGTTTGCCTAGCTCTTGAAGCATTGGCTGCCAATCAACAAACCATACAATCAAACAATGAACGATAACACCTAAGTGAAATTATTAAAATATGAAAGGGCAGGAAAAATACTGAGCAATAACACAGTAAAAGCACCTGTAAGATTTGAGGATTAGCCTGAACCAGCTGAAGCAGTGCTTGAAACTGAAGAGGATAAATAATTATTAGTAAACTGCCTCATTACTTATTTATATGTAACATGTAAGAAGCTGCACAGTTACTACCTGTGGAACCTGTCGCAAGGCATCAAGGGCACCAGATCCTGCACCTGGAACACCACCTGGATTGGCCCCACCACTTGGAACACCCTTTTCGGAAATATAGTAGCAGAACAGGTAAGAAATAATATTACAGAAAGGGAACATTTTGCAAAGGATGAGATGCATTTGCATTATTATGATGCATCAACAAAGGCAAATGAAAGCATTTATCATACATGCAATAGCCTGCAACTCAGCAAGACAAACAGCTAAATGATCGATGTAATCCATAATATCATATGAAGGATGTTAAGATGGCATTGCCTTTCATGGCAGTCGTACCACAAACATAATATGTAGGGGGTTATAGAACAGCTTCTAAAAGGGTAGCAGTTCACATAGTAAAAAAAAGGTACAAACATTGAAGTACACACCTACTTTGACAGCACATACCTGAGGAAAAAGATTCAGAGGATTTGCATTAGGCCCTGCAGAGGCAGCGGATGGCTGGACTGGAGCTGCAACTGCTGGTTGAGCAGGTGGAGCCTGCTGATTTGCTTGTTGGCCAGCAGCAGGTGCTTGGGCAACAGGAGGAGCCTCCACATTCTCAGGAATTCCCTACCAGGAAAGCAAGATAAAATTCAGTGACAATTTGTATGCCATCCTTTGCACGAGTAATAATAAAAACCTAAGTATATCCTAAATGTATCATGCGTATAATTGCTGTCACCTCCAAAGTAAAACCTTTTGTTACAATATAAGAAAAATTACTTTTTTCACAAATAACAATATACCAGAAAAGTTGGACAGGTTTTTCAGAAAATGAAAGAAACAATTGAACACATCAGAGGCAAGATGATGTTGCAATGCATTGGTAAAACATTAACATGAAACTTACAGAATATAGGTAGTCTATAGCTCTCTCAGGGTTATTATATGCAGCACGTAGAGCACGGACAACTGTATCACGTTCCCATGTACCACCACCCATGTCAAGAATTTGTTGGATAGTCTGTTCTAGACTGTTGCCAGATACAAGGTTTGAAGCAGCCTGACTATACACATCAGCATCATCGCTGTAGAACAGCCACATGAAAGAGCAGGATTAATGTACTAAACTAGGATATAGAAGAAATAAAGAAAAATAATTAATGTAGGCTTGCAAGGGGAATAATCATGAGCCATCCTATGTGATGTCTATAATATAATAATAAGCAGAAATAACATTAGACATACATAACATAAGGGATCAGATTGTCAAAAATAATTTCCAGAAAGCCTCAAAAATCATATTCCATTTGCGGTATACAAGAACCAACTGTCTGATAAATATGAACAGGGAAAACAATAGTGTACATTATTATGCCTCTAGGCCCTGAATTTTATTATATTTGCATCTCGCAAATGGTGGCATGATGTCTGGACTTGAAATTCTATGTAGCATCATATAATAACTTTATATATAGATGGTAAAAAAAAAAGATGGAGTTTCCAAGTTTTTCACCAGATATGCTCATACTTGTCATCACAAGGTTATAATGTTCTATTTTAAATCACAAAAACTTAAAAATAAATGTCCAAGGTGCCCGGCCTTATAGAATAGCAGTCTATTAGTTCCCAGTTTATAAAAGATCCTTAATGAAGCTTAAGTCCCAGATGTCTTGCACAAACATAATAAAAGAACACAGAAGTGGAATGCTTGTTCTTTATTTCTAAAACCAAAAGATATTAATAATATTTTAAAGCAGTGATTATAAAAGTTCTGGAGCTTACGATGCAGCAACTGCAGCAGGAGCCGCCTGGGGCGTTTCAGCTGTGGCAACAGGAGCTTGTGCAGGTGTTCTTGCAACTGATGTAGCAGGGGCCACAGGGGCTACAGGTGCAGCAGGTTGGGCCTATTGCAAAATTAATAAGGGACAAAACATAAGAATTCAGTGCCAAAACAAAATATACAAGATATGATTTTATCAAAGCATTATACAGCACATACTTGTTAGTTTGTATGTAAAAAAGAAACTTAAATTGATTATAGGCTTACATGGGAATGCTCAGACACAGATACCAAAAACGGACTCAATTTGATCATTGCTCTCACTTTTGTTTCTGCCTTTATGTATATTTGGTGACTGAAATTATAGACAATTAAATCTAGGCAACTAAATCTGCTAATTCATACCCAGTATACCAATAAACATGGATAGAGTCATATGACAAATGAGAACACTAACGATATGCCAATTTCATATTATCCCACAAATGACAGAACAGATTCGGAATGCAATTCGGTTTTACAGCTGAAGTATTTCTTCATTACAACCCTGAAGAACACTGCAGAAATACAAAAATAATATCAATTATGCCAAACTGACCGGAGTTGCAGGAGCTTTTGCAGCAGGAGCAGTAGAAGCTCCACTCGACGATGCCTTAGCCTAAAAAAATTCATGTTATGCATGTCAGATTTATTAAACAAACAAATAAATCAGTGTTAAATCATAATAACTGAAGTTTTGAATCAAAATATATAACATTGCCTCACAAAAGATGTTAAAAGTCATCTTCACAGGAAATCCACACTAACAGTTGTATTTTCATTGCTATTTAGTAATAGTAATTAAATTCAGGCTAGGCCCAAAGCTGAAAATCCACAAACTTGATATGAAATGCCGTTCAAAATCATAATTATCACCTTGAAAGCAACCAATTCATCACCCAGGCAAGTAGAGGTTGAATTATATTTGAAATGCAGTCAACAGTTGATAATGTAGTCATTGGATTTCACAAAACAGCAGTCAAAATGGGAGAGTAAATACAAAGAAACTGGAAAAGGGAAGAGGTGAAATAATCCAAATCCATATCTGTATATGTTGATGAATCTGATACTTGCATTCTGGAAGACGGATTCATTGGGTATACAGAACTGAGCGATCAAATAACATTTTGCGATAGCTTCAAACAAATTTTACAATTTACATGTAGATCATCAAAGAAACCAGCCACAATGCCAATTCTCAGGCAAATGACTGCACCATCTAGAGCACTAAACAAGACAACAAGCTACCATATATAACTTATGAGCACCATAAGGCATTGGATAAAACATAACTATAATATTATACTAGCAATTTTCAAATAAAGGAAGATATGAAACTAAAATTAACGCAACCAAATTTACAAACAGATCACACTTTACAGTAAGAACCGGATTATTAAATACATTGCCGATGGGATAAACCAGAGAACATCAAATACCTTGGACAGCATTATAACGAGGAAGCTGTTCTCAGCAACTCCGTTGCCTTCCAAAGTGGTCTCATCCTTGAGAATCTTCCCTTGGTATATGAGCATTTGCTGGTCTGCCGGGTAGGTACTCTGACCCTGGGTGGTCTCAATGATGCTCTTCACATCAGCAACCTGATGAAAATACAAGCAGTGAGTAGGCTGCACGACTAGAGACAGCTGCCGAGCTGACATAAATCAAACACCACGACATGCCTAATCATCCGTTTGTACAGCAACCGCGCCGCATTACTGTGATGATTGGAACGAACACAACCCCCACCACACCCCCAACCCCCAAACTCCAACCAACGACAAACCCTAGACTATGTCCCGTGTGAGAAAATGAAGCTAAATTCAGAGAACCAGAAGGCAGCGGGCCCAATCATCCGCACGCCGGGATGGACGCCCCCAAAAAAAAAATACAAAAACCCTAGATTCAGATCAAAGCCCCTGAACTACCACCGCCCGCCAACGCAATCGCCGCACCAAACCACCGCGAAATCGCACCGAGCCGCGCCCTAATCGAGCAAAACCGCCGAAAATTGCACGGAATCGCTAGGATTGAAGTGAGAAGGACGGGGGGAGGGGAGGGGGGCCGTACCGACGCATCGGCGCTCGCCTCGATCTCGAAGTTGGTGCCCTTGAGGGTCTTGACGTTGAGCTTCATCTCGCCCGACGCCGCCGCCGCAGTCCGCACACTCCTCTCTCTCCACGCGCGCTGGCTTAATCTGCTTCGAGGTGGGGAGGGTTTCGTCACACCTCGCCTTGGGGTTGGGGGTTCGAGCTCGCGAAGACGACGAGAGCGCACGGGGGCAAGCGGAGTTTATAGGCGAAAAAATATCCACCCGAAGGCCGCACGCAGGCTATAAGAGAAAGAAATCAGCGCGGCGCTCGGGACCGATCTAGATACCCTCGCTGTCCCGTGGGGTCGCGGTAGGTGGACCCAAAACGTCAGTGAAAGGGGCGGGTGAGTGGATCGGGAGGCAGGCGGAGTGGTGGCGAGGCGGTGGGCGGATCTACCTGCACCGTCGCGCTATGTGGGCCGTTCGCGAGTGTGGCACGTGGCGGACATTGAGTGGAATTGGAGGCGGTTGCGTTGTGCGTGGGATGTGCGTCGGCGGTGGGGAAGATTGGAGCACAGAGTGAGCGCCCGTACGGAATCCGGAGAGTACTTCGCAGCGAGGGAAGAGAGGGGAACGGATGTGTGCGCGTGTTGGAAAAGGTTGCTGGCCTTCCTGCTTGGCTTTTGGTTGGGATTTTCTTTTTGAAACTCTTTTGGTTTGGATTGTAGCACCAGAAAGAACGGAAAGGCAATCGATGGATCAATAGATCGATCGGTCCCTTTGTAGAAAGTGCGAGGAGAAGATTTACGGGCCGCACGGTGCACTCTGATTGACTGGTGACTTTGTACTGCATCCACGACGACTGTTGTGGTGCAAATTTTGGGCACGATTAGAAGGACGGGGTTGGTGCCATTTTGTGCTTCCGTGTAGACGTGCACACTGTACGGTGAAGGTTTAAAGCCTTAATTTAAATTAAATAAAGACGATACAATAGAGTATATGATTTGCATTTAAGCACGAGAAGCCCATCATCTGGGCTTGATCTTGATCCCGTAAAGCTTGCCTAGCTAATGAATCAGCCAAAGCATTAACACTTCTCTGAATCTTATAAATCTCAGATGTTGTGGCTACAGCATTATTGCAGTAGGACTAAGTGTAAGGTTTAATACGCCACACTAGAGGGGTTGAAGTGTCATCCTTGTTTAGAAAGTGAACTAGTTGTTCACTATCCGATAAGAAGTGGACTTCAGTTAGGTTGATCTTGTCTGCAATCACTGAAGCAAGGACAAGGGCAGTAGCCTCGACCATGAGTACAGAAGTACGGTATGGAGCTTTTCCCTGATGTGTAGAGAAACAACTTGTTGTTCTTCGAAGATGTGGAAATAAACACCTAGGCCGGCCGTTCTTGGCTGCCGGTGAGTTTGATCTGGAGCAATGGAGGCATCAACATAGCACCTAGGACCTTGTATTTGGCCTGGATCATCCACCAGGTAGCTTGGATTTCTATTTTCCTGTTGCATCGAAGAAATGTTCACTAGGTTGGATCCCTGTTGCATGGGGTTATAGGCAGGCAGCCCACCATTTTGATGTACATCATCCTGTGATCGAGGGCTTGTTCCTGTGGTCCTTGTACATGTAGAAGGAGAATTTATACTTTGGTTGGAAATTATGCCTTGGTTGCTATTTGTTGCGTCCTGTAAAGTGATTTGGCTAGTTGTTCGATTTGGTGTAGCGTGTTGCGTGCTCATTGCTTTGTTGTGGGAGTCCATGTGTAGCGCTATTGCATGATGTACCTGTGTTGCTGTCCATCGCCTTTTATTGAAATGATAGTCATTCTTGGATTTCCAAATATACCAAACAGGTGTAGAGTATTTTTTGATAGGTAGTTTCAGGTGTGGAGCTTGGAATAAGAGCAGAAAGAGCCTCTTGAATACCATCACTTTCACCAGGTAGGTTAGAAATAGATATACTAGGCTAAAATGAATGTCATACCTCATTTGGGAGTGTGCATTGGAAGAAGAGATGGTAGTCATTCTCCACTTGTCCACAGGTGTCACAATGTTTATCTAAGTGAGTAGAGTACCTGGAGGCTCGTTTTGCAGTGGCAAGTGCTCTCCGAATCAGCCTCCATGTGAAAGTTTTGATCAAGGGTGGAAGATTTTTATTTTTCCAGACACGGCATAAAATCTGATTTGCCTGTGGTTGTATGCTTCTAGATCCTTGTTACGGAAACTGGATAATTTTATGTGCAGAAAATGTTTTATAGATGTCCTTTGTGGTGCAAGTTTCTTTCCTGGATGTTTTCTACCTGAGGGTATCCTGCTGATCAGAAGAACCAGGAACAATAGAAGTGATGGCCGGCATTGCTTGGTCATCAAAAATATCAGTTAAAAGACCAATCCCAATCTTGAGTGTAATTATGCCATAGGTTCGAAACCTTTGAAGGGAGGGGAGACACAGTAACAGGTTTTTTAAGGTGATCATAGATAGTGTCCCAAATAAAACACCATGAAGTGGACCATATAGAGGTGTCACCAGCATGTATTTGTATGATGACGTTGTCATGGAGCTCCTTTTTAACTTGCACTATGGAAGACCAAAAAATTGACTTTGTGCCCGAGTTAATGGCTATCCAAAAGGAGGAGTAAGGGTAATATTTGGCTTTGAGAATAGAAGTGAGCATCAAGTTTTTATTTGTAGCTATATTACTAGCAACATGAATAATGAGACTTTTTGTCGGTTACCGAGAGTAGGGGTACCCTAAACCTTCCTTGTTTTCGGTTGGACCCCGAGTTTACCCTCAGATTAATCTCACGCGACCAGGCCGTACCTCCTCGACCCATCGGGCCCATCGGCAAATACACACTGGGCCGGCCCACAACAGAGTACAGCCGCAACCCTCGACAGAATCACTGGCGTCACCATCTGACCCTCGACAAGACGCTGACGTTACCGGCTGATGATCGCTCGAGATGGGAGGATCTCGCGTTAAGTGTCGAGGCCCCCGACGGGACGGGCGTCTCAATACTTCGAGGATCGAGCCCCCCCCCTCGATCGACCAACTCCCGGTGCGTCCGGTAGCGCATTTAATACAAAAACTAGCTAACCTCGTCAAATCGTATGGCTATAGTGTCCGCACAGTGGTCCGTACAGTGGTCGAATCCCGCTTTACTGCCCATACTGAGGACGTGCATCGGTCTGCACGGCACTATTACGCCTTACCCAGTGCTGTTAGACAGCTCGAGGCCCCCTTCGACACGCTACGCGACAAACGACCGACATCGGATTCCCTCAATTCAATCTTATCCGCTCAACCACTACGCTCGAGGCTACCCCTCGACCGGGCCTCGAGTACGCATCGACGCCCTCCGGTCAACCTTCATCGACTTCGAAAGTTGCGCCAACAACTCCCGATACGACCCCAACAGGAACTCGCACGTCCTCTACAGGGGATCACGTCTTTCGCCGATCAGGAACCATGACTCCGAAGGACGGCTGTCAACTCCGAGCCACGCCGCTACAGAACGAGCCATGCTCAGCGCACGTCCCTGCAGAGGCCTCGGGTTGACCTCCACGACCCGCGACGTCATCACCGCGTCATCGAACCAGGATATTTATACCCCTGTGCCTCCCCTTGGCCTATAAAAGGGGACGCCAGGAGACCCAATAGAAGGGGGACTCCAGACAACGATCTCTCGAACGACCGAACACACGCCTAGGCAGACTCCTAGACTGAGTAGCTCTTTTGATAGACACTCGACCCCCCCTCGAATTCTCTTCTTCGCTTGTATTCGCCCCTGTACAAGCACTTAGGTGCAAGATAATACAGATCTTCTCCCCCCGCTGGACGTAGGGCCTTCTTTGCCCGAACCAGGATAAATCGCTGTGTCCTTCTTGCATCACCCATCCGGACGGGTTACACACACACGATCACTCGTTGGTTTAGGACACCCCCGGGTTCCAAACGCCGACAGTTGGCGCGCCAGGTAGGGGGCCTGTGTGTCAAACCGTTTCGTTCGGATGGCGGACCTCGTACCATCGCTCCCCTTCAGCTCGGTGATCTGGTTTGGGAGTCTGGAGTTTATGTCACTTGGCACGAGCCTTGACATGGTCCTGCTCTCAATCGGACACCCGAGCGGGGGCGCTTCAGGGACTCCACGAGGAGCCCTGCGTCGTCCTCATCATCACGCTTCCCAATCAAGAAGGAGACGTGGATCGCAGGGCGGCGCCGCCGTGCGACCACGGTCGTCACATCATCTTCGTCTTCGATGGATGACTTGAGCTCTCTGGCCCAGAGGCTCCCGCGACTACGCGTTAGGCCCGACGTGGGGCAGCGCTCGCCAGGGTTGAACGCTTCTCCCCAGGCAAATGCTCCCTTCACGTCTACGGCTCTCTTGCCCCATGAGCAGTTTGCCGTCCGACCGGCACTGCCATTTGGGCTCGACAATGCCGCTTCGGCATACTCCACTATCGTGCGCTCGGGTTTCGGAGCGAACAGGGAATGGACCGGACCCCCCACGCACAGCAGCGTGCCGGGAGGAACCGGTACTGGCCCCCAAACGCCCGATTAACCCTCGCCCACGCGGCGCACGCCCTCGCGCGCTTCGAAGGTGGCTGGAGGTGGAACAATTTGCGCGGACCATCGTGCCTTGCCCGCTCTAATCCGACTCCGACTACGACTCTAGCTACTACGACCCCACGCGAGAGTGTTTCCACGTCGACATAGTCGCCGCGTCGGACGACGACGACGCCGGTCCCGCAGAGGCGTCCACACCACCGGTCGCAACAGGTGGGCCCCTCCTCCTGGCGAGACAGGAGGAAGGACCCCCTGCCGCGATCAACGATCCGGGCGATTCGCAGGGCGCTCGCGTCACCCAGCTCGCGCAGCTCCGGGAGCTTCGAGCCAAGCTCGATGAAGACAAAGAGCGACTGCGTCAGCTCGAGCGTGCCCTCGAGCAAGACAATCAGAACCCCCCATGCGGAGGAGCTCGGGCTCGAGCGCGTCAAGTGCAGCGGCAGATTGTAGGCGCGGATACGGTTGCACGTCCCGCCTTCAATCGAGCCAGCCAGAATGTCGTCGCAGCAACCATGCTCCTTCGCAACATGCCGGCCCCCTCGAATCCCAAGCCCAGCGAGTCCAACAGGAGATCAAGGGCCTTCTCGAGGTGGCCGCCATTCAGCAATCCGAAAGCTCTGCCTCGAGGCGTCGAGGTGCGGCCTCGGGGCAACACCACGAACCCTCGCGGCATGAGAGACAGGCTTCGACCCAGCCGGTAGACTCGCCCCGCTCGAAGGGGGCGGTCCCGGACTACGATCGCGTTCGCGACAACCGCGAGCCCCGCGATGCGCGTCACGACATCAACGAACACCGCAGACGCAAGTGCGGTGACGCCGAGGCGCGAGGCTACAGCGCTCATCGGGGCGGACGCTACGACAGCGACGAGGACCGACGTCGATCCCCGGATCCGCCGGGACCTCGAGTCTTCAGCCGTGCGATTCGCAGCACACCGCTGCCTAGCCCCTTCAGACCTGCCGGCGCGTCGACGGCCATCCCGGCTCGGGGGCTCGACGCCACAACCACCGCAGGCTCGGTGGCCGCTTCGCCGATAATCGAATCGACACCCCGGGCCAACGCCGCACGTGCGGCCTTGACCCAAGCGACGACCCCCTCATTTGAAATCGACGGGGGAGTCAAGGCGGCGCTCGTCGCCGAAAGAACCGGGCCCATGGCCGGACCCGCCGCGACCGCCGTCGCCTCTGTCGCAGCCTCCGTCCGAAGGCGCTTGGCCAGAGCGGGCCCCGCCGGTGTCCGCCCGCGCTTGATCCTGTGAGGAAAGAAAATTTAGACGTGTGGAATCGAGACGCGAAATATAAAACTGCCCCAGAATAAAGAACTTACCCCACTGGGAACCTTCCTGGTGTTCGTGAGGCCCCCGTCGATGACCGCGTCCCGGCACCCGGAAGGCTCGAAGTCGCTGCCGGCGGTGTCACGCCGTGAGGCCCCGCAGCCCCATGAGCAGAGGCCACCGCCGATGCGACCAAGGCCAGCGCCACCGTCCCGGCTTCGAGGGCCAAGTGACTTTCACGAGGCCCCTCCATGGACCCCTCAGAACCAGCGGCGCCCTACGTCGAAGGGGCGTCAGCCGCGACCCTCCGGGTCGAGAGATGCTCCTCTTCTCCGCTCCACTCCTCCCCTGATTCCTCAGAGGGGGACCTTCCGACGGGCCTCGCCTCTCGTCTCTGCTTAGCCGAGCGCTGCTCGCCCACAGAGAGATCGAGGCTATGCATCCGCCTCTTCTTGCTCTCCTCCTCCTTCGTCTTCTTTGCCGACGAGGCACCGCGAAGCCCCGTCGGACGAGCCCCGAAGTCTTCCCTAACGGGGGGCAGCGACAACTCATAGTCGAGCTCCCCCTACGCGCGAAGCCCAAAAAATGTAAGGTAAAAAGAAACGAAAAGAAGGGCTCGACGAAGTAATACACTCACCAGTTCGGGGTAACCGGGATCCAGTCGCATCGGGATGCGGTTGACGTCCTGCGCTGTGAAGGGGCCCGACACCGTGCCTCGAACCCTCTTGGCGACGCTCTCCGGCGTAATAGCCCCGGCAACCATGCGGCTCCCCCTGAGCTCCGCTCCAACGAACATCTGGCTCATGCGAAGCGAGCACCGCATCAGGGGGAGCACCCGTCGATGGTGGAAGGCCGAGACAATGACCCCGGCAGTCAACCCCTGCCCTCGAAGGGTCGCCAGGGCATCGAGGAGGTCTTCGAGCCTCCCTTGGTGGTCCCGCGCAGGGGCGCCCTAGTTGTGGGGACGCGACTCGATGACGCGCCCCGTGTACTGAGGCAGCAGCCCCTCATCATTCCTGATGTAGAACCACTTCGAGGGCCAGGGGCCGTGGCTCGAAGTCAGGCCAATGGGGATGAAGTCGTCGGCCTTCCTCACGGCGAAGTTGCAGCATCCAGCCCGCACCAACCTCCGCACCCCCGCCGACGCACTCTTGGAGAAGAAATCCGCCCGAAAGAGGTGAAGCCAGAGCTCCCAGTGCGCCTCCACCCCGAGGTAGCCCTCGCAGACCGTGGTGAAGATGGCGACGTAGGAAATCGCGTTGGGGGAAAGATGCTGAAGCTCGATCCCGTAGTGGTGAGTGAGAGCACGCATGAACCGGCTCGGCGGGGCGCCGAAGCCCAGCCGATGGAACTTGACGAAGCTGACCACGTAGCCCTCCGGTGGGTTCGGCTCGTGGTCCTCCTTCGGTGGAACGAGCCACTCGGGCTCATCCCTATTGGTGATGGGGCGAAGAAGCCCCTCCGCCACCAACCCCTCCAGCTCCTTCCTCGTCACTTCCGAGGGAACCCATGCCGCGGGCTGAAGAATCTCCGGCGGCGCCATGGCAAGGGCACGGAGCTCTTCGGTGGACGGGTGGCCCGGAAGATTTCCTATCTCTGCAGGAAGGCGAGCGCAAGAAAGGAAAGCGCGGGGAGGCGAGCACAAGGAAGGTGAACAAGCGCAGGAAGGCGAACGCAAAAATGGCAGGAAAGCAAGTGAAGAGCAACGCTACGAAGGGTACCTCCTTTTATTGGGGCAGAAGACTGACGGACGGCCGACGCTTGCCCGACCAGTAAGTCCCCGCGTTAAATGCACCCAAAGCACTCTCCTCTCGATTCCTGTGCATCATGGACAGGGCCGTTTCGCATTCACCCCTTCGACTCCCGTCGATCATGGACACACGTCAAGCGTCCGCGAATCAGGCATCATGCCGGCCCCACCACGACCGCACTGTTTCGACTCCCGTGATATTACGGCCACGCCGCTTCGAATCTTTTCTTGAAAAACGAGAACTGACAGCTATCCTCCTCAAAATACGCTTCAAGTATAGGACTCACCCACTAACGCGTCGCTCCGGATCTGCGCAAAAAGGCACGCATGATGGACAGGAGGAGTTATCCACAGACGGATCTTCCCACGACACGGGATACGGGCCCAGGCCCTCGAAATCTCCAGGGAGCGAAGGCTGGCCCTCGAAAAGGGTTCGACAGCTGCCCTCGAGTACCGGAGTTAGGGGTGACCGAGGGGACCGACGCGAGTCCCTTGCTCGAGAACGAATTCTCGAGGCCCCCTCAGACATATTCAAGGCAAAACTAAGGGACCACGATGGAATCCCCTCGAGGGGAGGCATCGAGCCACCGGACCCGATCGAAAGGGTTTGGCATCCGCGGGACCCACTGTCTTGCTCGAATAAGAGCGCCTCAGGGCCACTAGTCGACCCCAATCGAACGGGGCACGAGCTCTTACTTGAATTTTCCGATAGTAGCTCACCTGAGACGTTGATGCTCGCTCGAGCATGGGTAGCACAACGCTTCTCCCCCCTCTACCCGATCGAAAGGGTTCGTGAGGGTCGAACGAAAAAGTCGATCTCGCACCTGACCGGCTTCGACGCAAGAAGCTAAGGAGCGGACTCGCAACCAGGTGGCCTCGACGAAAGAGGATCCAACCACCCGGGGGCTCGATCACTCGAACACGCATTGACCAAACGAAAAATAAAAGACCTCGGGCGAGTATTCTACTCACCCGAGGCCTCGGGGGCTACACCCGAAGGGTGCGCTCGCGCGCACCCTTCGGAATACGACCAATACTCCAAGTCCATTCAACTGAGCCTCCGTGTAAGTATCAACACTTACACGAAGGCTCGGGGGCTACTGTCGGTTACCAAGAGTAGGGGTACCCTAAACCTTCCTTGTTTTCGGTTGAACCCCGAGTTTACCCTCAGATTAATCTCACGCGACCAGGCCGTACCTCCTCGACCCACCGGGCCCATCGGCAAATACACACTGGGCCGGCCCACAACAGAGTACAGCCGCAACCCTCGACAGAATCACTGGCGTCACCATCTGACCCTCGACAAGACGCTGACGTCACCGACTGATAATTGCTCGAGATGGGAGGATCCCGCGTTAAGTGTCGAGGCCCCTGACGGGACGGGCGTCTCAATACTTCGAGGATCGAGCCCCCCTCGATCGACCAACTCCCGGTGCGTCCGGTAGCGCATTTAATACAAAAACTAGCTAACCTCGTCAAATCGTATGGCTATAGTGTCCGCACAGTGGTCCGTACAGCGGTCGAATCCCGCTTTACTGCCCATACTGAGGACGTGCATCGGTCTGCACGGCACTATTACGCCATACCCAGTGCTGTTAGACAGCTCGAGGCCCCCTTCGACACACTACGCGACAAACGACCGACATCGGATTCCCTCAATTCAATCTTATCCGCTCAACCACTACGCTCGAGGCTACCCCTCGACCGGGCCTCGAGTACGCATCGACGCCCCGGTCAACCTTCATCGACTTCGAAAGTTGCGCCAACAACTCCCGATACGACCCCAACAGGAACTCGCACGTCCTCTACAGGGGATCACGTCTTTCGCCGGTCAGCAACCATGACTCCGAAGGACGGCTATCAACTCCGAGCCACGCCGCTACAGAACGAGCCATGCTCAACGCACGTCCCTGCAGAGGCCTTGGGTTGACCTCCACGACCCGCGACGTCATCACCGCGTCATCGAACCAGGATATTTGTACCCCTGTGCCTCCCCTTGGCCTATAAAAGGGGACGCCAGAAGACCCAATAGAAGGGGGACTCCAGACAACGATCTCTCGAACGACCGAACACACGCCTAGGCAGACTCCTAGACTGAGTAGCTCTTTCGATAGACACTCGACCCCCCCTCGAATTCTCTTCTTCGCTTGTATTCGCCCCTGTACAAACACTTAGGTGCAAGATAATACAGATCTTCTCCCCCCGCTGGACGTAGGGCCTTCTTTGCCCGAACCAGGATAAATCGCTGTGTCCTTCTTGCATCACCCATCCGGACGGGTTACACACACACGATCACTCGTTGGTTTAGGACACCCCCGGGTTCCAAACGCCGACACTTTTGTTAACCGTCCCTAGATCCCTGATGCCAAGACCTCCATTGTGTTGACTGATGCCAAAACCTCCCATGGTTCATTCAGGAAACGGGGCCGCAAATAGGAGAGCATTAGCGTCGATTTTTTTATGCCCTGTTCACTTAAGCTTATCAGTCTAGCTTACCAGTTACTAGTATATAACAGTGTTTTCTATCGTAACAAATAAACATCGCTCATCAGCCGCAGAAATCATCAGCAGAACTGTGTTTTTGCAGCAACGTTAGCGACGATTGACCACCCTATGAGTAATCGAAGGCGAGAGCGTTGAACGATAACATGGCTTTATTACTTGCTTTAAGCGACATTGTGTTGCGCATAGACTGTTTTTTTATCAAACATGGGCTGATTCCTTGTTGGCGAAGTGCGAGATAGAGGTACTCCCTCTTCACCGAATAGACGAATACTCAACGATAGGAAATTAAATTTACTGCCAACTGATGTGATAATACATGATCTGTCTCTGTAATTTCGCTTTGGAGGGCTATTTATAGTGATCCGTAGACCTTTATATTTTGAATTTACCCTTCCACCTACCCCTGATTCCAAGCATATTCTCTAAACGCTGAGGGTAAATCCTGTAACACCTCTGGTGTTACGATCTTGCTTAGCATCCAGATTAAGGCTTAAGAGAAATAGTCAAAAACGAATTCTATGGGTTCTAAAATTTTGATACGCATGAAACGACGAACGACTTTTAAAACCAAAAACAAAATATACCTGGTGCGTTTAAATTCTTTATAGGTAAGTATATATAATAATTAATCTCTGCTTGAGAAAGATCAATAGTTGCTAATGCTATAAATGTGCGTGATATAGTGTTGCTTGAGTGCTCACCATGAGCCTAGTTTATATATATAATTGTTTATCATATGCTTGTTAAATAAAAGAAGAAAATAGAAAATAAACACACGCACACCACTCACACTTACACGCACGCAACACTGCTTGCGCTTGCCTGCTCCGTGCGCCTGCTGGCCGCTGGCCGCTGCTGCTCGCGTCCTGCCTTCGCGCGAGGCGTCTCTGCCCATGACCATCTCGCGTCGTGCCCCTGCGGCTGCCGTACTCTGCTGTACCGCACCTTCCTGCTGGCTGCTCGAGTCGACGCCCTCCCTGTGCGCGTGGACTTGCCGATCTCTGCGGCGCCGTCGCCTCGGCGTCGCGTCCGCCAGTGCCGTCTGGCCGCCGTGCCGCGAGAAATCAAACCGAGGCTGCGACGCTGCTGCATTGCTCTCTCCCTCTCTCTCTCTTTCATCTCCTCGCCGTAGTCTGCTCTGCTCACCGCGTACGCGCCCGCGTTGCCCTTCGTTTCGCCTACCTCGCCAAGCCGGGGTGTCTGAGCCTGTGCCGCCGCGTCAAGGTCTCCGGACCCCAGCCACAGTAGTGACGAGACGTTCTCTGCCGGTCTGCCCTGCTCTGCCGCTAGCCGACGCCGGCGACCCCGCTCGGCCTGGCCAGCTTCCCGCCGTGCACGTCGCGCCGAGTCATATGGTCCCGTCGCCTGTTCACACGTGCTTGTGTTGGATCATGGACCGGAGACGCCACGCCTTTATCTTGCTCGCTTCGCTCGGACGTTCTCTCCACAGCCGCCTGTGCTCTAGACCATCGACCCTCTGCCCTCCAGTTCGCCTAGCTCAGGCTTCACGGCTCGACTCCTAGCATCCTTGAGTAGCCAGACAAGCTAGCTAAACGCCCAGCCACATCGATGGCCAGCCATGCCTGGTGGGCGGCCGATTTCAGAATACTCCTCGCCGGCGGCCTTAACTTGTACGCCGCCGAGCTGGACGGATTGGAGGTAAGGTCCGAAACGTTGGTGGCAGTTCGAGTTATCGTACCTATGAACTCGCCTTGACTCCTCGTCATATCCTGGATAGGGAGCTCGTCAACGGCGCGCTGACGCGTCGGTGTCCGCGGCGGAGCGCCGTCGACCGCGCTGAGCGCACGTACGTGGCCAGGCCAGCTCAGCACTCCTCCGCCTCAACCGTATCTGCAATGATCCTCGGTGAGCCTCTTATGCTTCTACGCTACCTCGTCCGAGAGTACTTAGGTTCGCCGGAACAGTCGCGCCGCCGTGTGCGTGCGCCGCGAGCTGCTCTGTCTCGTACGTGAGTTAGGTGAGAGGAGCCTAGGCAGGAAAGGAAAGAAATTCAGGGGGTTAAGTGTAAATCGTGTAGAGGCATATGGATAGTAAAAAGGGCTGATTTGATTTTAGAAAGAGTTTGGTTCGGACGTGAGAGTGTTCGCTAGCTTTTTGTATGCTTCTAAAAGTCATCAAATCTATCTTGGTTTGTAAATTTTGTATAAATTCAAAATAGAGTCCTAAAATTACGAAACTTTTACAGTAGCTTCATTACATTCCTATGTGCTCTCTATAATTTTTATAGACTTAAATGAGGCTGTTCGTAAGGTTGCCAAATATCTATTAAAATTAATATGAATAAAGGCATGATAATGATTTATGAAAATGAAGAGTTCGAACTTAATATCTTGTTTGCTGAAAATAAAAGATAACTTAGTCATTAGAGCTAGCTTAGTACGTTAGAGTTGGCTCGTTACCTTGAGAGGCGAAGCCGTAAGCGTTGCGATTATTGTTGGTTATTTACGTTCTGCGGTGCATCTACGAATATCCTAATAGGGGCGATGATGGATCATGGAGTCATCCGAAGCACTGAAAAGATGGTGTCTTGCTGATCGTGTCATCGTGATGGAATACTAACTTTGGTTACGTCATCTAGGCAAACCCCGGTGTATAACCCCTATTATTCTGCACTTTACTTTATTATGATTGTGCATTAAATTTTAAGGAGTTGGATGAAATCCACTTGCATATATATCCTGATCCTATGAGTCTTCCTAGTATGCTAAGATCGTGTAGTTTGCCATGCTATAGGGTTCCGGTAGAAGTCGAGTGATTTCCCGTCACTCGTGAGAGATAGGAAAATATTATCGTTATTATTATGTTATACTATCACATGGAATATATTTGGATAATAATTGGAGACCAGGCGGGACCGTACTTGGATTTGGATCTAGACTTGGTTTGGGCAACTTGAGAGAGGCTCTTGTTGCATTTGTCCTGCCTGTGTTGATTAGGAACCATCCGTTGCTGTGGATGGTAGTCAAGTCATAGATTTATTATCCTGATCACATACTTGCGCATGGGAGCGGGAAGACCTGTCTCTTTCGTGTCTTGGTTTTCCCTCTCTTTCCGCCTCGACTGTATGGAGGCAGGGATAGGTTGGAGATCCTTGCACCACATTGAGGCCGGGCCTCAAGTGTGGGGGCTTGGAGTCCTAGTTTGGGGCGGGAAATTGGAACCCTTGACAGAAAAGCGGGAGGTTTGTCTTGCTTGTGCCTATGGTGCGAGCGAGGCGTGTTTTTGGAGTACCCAGCTGGGCTACATTGATTCGCAAATTGCCGATTGTTTCGGTACGACTTGGCTTTGGTCTAGCACCATAGTAAGAAGTGGAATAAGATGGAAAATGGATATATCTGATTGCTCCAACCTTGCTTGAAAGTAGAACCGGTGCTTACATAGAATGGTTAGGTAATAAACCTAAAAGATGGCTAATAATATGAATATCAGAATATATTGTTAGTAATGCTTCCAGCAGATGCAATAAACCCACTAGCCAAATAGCCTTGCATATCCTTGGAGTCCTTTATTTTCTCGTGTCGGGTAAGTCTTGCAGAGTACAACTGAGTACTCAGGGTTGTTCTACCCTGTTGCAGGTGACAGGTGCTACTAAAGCCGCCTGGTGGGCTCAGCGAGGATTTCCTTTATGATGCGGACATAGAGTTTATTTATAAACTTCACCAAAAATGTTTTTATAAAGGAAAGGATCACCTTTAGCTTTCACTTCATGGATACAATTACTATCTTGCTAATATTTAACTTGTCATATTTTGCCGTTAATCAATTGATATAATATTTTGATGTTGTAATCAATGTGATGTAAGAAATGCCTAAAATGTTGTAAGCTTTACTCTCTCATTTATGATTCGGGTTGTAAAATGTGGATTGTTTCGAGTTCTCCTTCGGGTGTGCTTGACGAAATCGCTTGATTTAGTCCACTTTTGCGGTGCTTAATGTCTAGAGGAAGACAAGTACTTAGAAAGTGTATTATTTTAGGCGGTTCTGCCACAAATCCATCTTGTCCCCAAGGGATGCCTTCGGCCGCCAAACCACAGATAGCCCAAGGCCCATTCGGCAGGAGCTTGTCGGCTTTCGTCACTCCTCTTTGTCGCCATCTTCTTGACAAATCAAGGAACGATCAAAATGACTCTGCAGGACACCGAAACCTAATATCGGTCAAATGACTGATGCAACACTTTTCTAAGCCCATGTAGCCGATATGATGACCCAAACACCGATATCACCTATCGGTGAATTAACCAATACTTCGTTTATCCCATCACGTGTTGCTGATATCATCACTCATTGACCGATACGAGCTTATCGGGGCCAGGAAGGACGCACGTACTCGCCCGTCGGGCATGGACGATAGTCGACCGAACGCTGCACCCTGCCGCCGATATGCAATATTGGTAGACCGAACTCTATGTACAACGTACGGGAATGACGATTGACTGTTGGGGGTGGACAAGATTTCTCTTGCCCCCAACATAGCCCCTCGTCATTAACGCTATCGGCGGTAGCGATGATGTCAAAAGTCCGGACCACCTGTCAAACGCCGTCCTTGAAGAACTGAATCGGTCAATTTTTTTGGCGGTTACTACTGTTATCTCAGTAACTGTGCATCTAGTGGTTCCGCTTCCTCCATCGGGGCGCATGCGAATGCTGAGCCCACAGCCCGTCCCACTGCTGGGTATAAAAAGGGTTGGATCTCCCCTTCCTGGCTCTCCCCCCGCTCATTTGCAGTCTGTGCCAGAAGGTGCTGGGTGAGCAGCGTGAGTGATTCGGTTCTCGATGATTTCGGTGAGTACAACTTTTGGTCCGCTACTTCTATTTGCGATTTCGGGTAGTTGCGTCTATTGCTTTCCATATTCTTTTTTCTTTTTCTGATTTTAGTTTCACTAAGTTGATTTACATTCGCGTGCGTGTGTAAGATGTCTGGGGGTTCATCAACCGAAAGTGACTCGTCCAGTGGCAACAGTTCTAGTGGTATCGATAGTGTGAATACCTCCATTGGGACCGATAGTATGTCTACCGGCACCAATCGAGCTCCAACCTGGATACCTGCTACCGATATGAACATTGATGCCACAGGCTCCGAAAGTTTGGCTGGTCCTTCTAGGACCCAACTGCTCCTAATGAAGATGCTGCTGGTTTGGATGCCAATGATGCCGAGAGTCTCAATGAAGCCCCTGATGTGGTTAACGATGAAGGCATCCGGTTTGCTGAAAATCTAGACGATGAGGCTAATGATGCACACACCGGGCAACGACGCCCGCTAGGGCCATTTGCAGGGGCATTTGCTATTTGCTGAATACCCAGATGACCGAAGGGAAGTTGGACCAAATTATTGGGTACCTGGATAAGGGGTACCCTAAACCTTAATCCAGGAGAATTAATCCCCGAACAATCAAACCCAAATCACCAAGGAAGCCCGTGACCGTCTCGGAGAGGCAAGGGTCCACCAACGTACATCGAGGTATGCTGGGCCAGCCCACGAGCAGCATGGACCAAGACAAGACCGACTCCTGTTCGATGGGGGTCCTCAAATGATGGATGATTCGCCCATGCGGACCAACCCCCGTCCGAATGACAGAGTGCATCTTAGGCGGATGACTCCCCGTCGGGCGATGGATCTCCGTACGGGCGGACGACCCCCCATCGATTAGCACTCCCCTTTAGTTCACCTACTTCCTGTATGGGATCCAAGGCATTTAATGCCCCTACCCACTCCTGCCTAACCTCATGGCTACAGCGCGGTTACAGTGATCGGGTACAACGGTCGAATCCTCCCTCTACCGCCCATACCCGAAAAATCGCTGGTTCGTACTACGCAGAGGCGCCATATCGATCACTGTACACCGTTAGGCGCCTCCTCGAAGCACATTTACCAATATCCATATGACATTCCCCGGGGCTTGGCCTTATCCATTCGGGCCTCGACCCCCTCGGCCACCCCTCGAGTCAGACCTCGATGCCTCCGGTCAATGCTCCAACAACTCCAGACGCGACGTCCACAGGGATTTGCACGCCCTCGAATGGGCACAGGTCTTTTACCGACCATCTACGGGTGTCATCGTGACACACATGAAGGACAACCATCGACTCCAAGCATGTCGCTACAGGGCAAGCCATGCCTGGTGCACGCCTCTACAGCGGCTATGACATGAACGGCATCAACCCCTCGACGTCACCACCTACAACAACTCTAGGGTTCCTGTACACCTAAGCCTCCCCTTTCCTATAAAAGGGGACGCGAGAGGCTAGTTTCAGGGGTCGAATGGGCAGAACAACATTCCAACAAGCATCGAACGACGCTTAGAGAAATCCGAGCACCCCATTTGCAAGGTGTAGGCTTAGCGCTCCTAGGCTTAGGCCTTGCTCATCACCCTGAATTCATATACACTCACTTGTATCCCCGTGTACAAGCACTTGGGTGCAAGATAATACAATCTCTCTCCCTGTCGATGAAACCTCGTCGACAGTCTACCACGGGATACCATGAGGTAGTAGATTGCGGTGAGGGCGTGCTAAGATCTATGATCTAGATGTGAGACACAAGACAAACAACCAGGACAACTAGGGTTTATCTAGGTTCAGGCCGCTCGAAAGCGTAATACCCTATGTCCTACGTCTCTGCTGTTGTATTGATGAGTATCCGAATACAATGAGATGAGTTCAGATGCCCAGAAAAAGGTGCGTTCTAGGGGGTCCTTGTCCGCCTTATATAGTCGAGAGACAAGGTTACATATCTAGGGTCTCCCTATGGTCGGTTACATTGCGTTGTATCCTTGGAATACACAAACAAATATAACCGACTATGACTCCTTACATGCCAAGCAGCCTTCAGCACCCATGCGGCCCACCGACCTGGTCGGTAGTGGACCACAAGCTCCGTCTTGTCATCTGGCCTACCAACCAGGATGATGATGGATCAGGCTGCGTCTTCTATTCTGGGCCGTCTGGACCGAGCAGCCCAAAGTCTAGCTGCGAGGGTATACGGGTTCTATACCCCCACAGCTAGTCCTCGAGCACCATGTATCTTGAGGGAGTCACTGTCTTGACCTGTACCGAGTAGTGAAGATGCAAACCACATAATGCCAAGCAATGAAGATGTAGTCTGAGTGATGCCAAATAGTGAAGATGCATTCCACAAGATGTCGAGCAGCGAAGATGCATACTACACGACACCGACCAGCACTGGTGCTGACCACATGATGCCGACCAGCATTGATGCCGACCAGTCAGCACCATCCAGGCTTCTCCTGAGTAGTTTGTAAGTCTGCTCCCGACCACAGCTCCCGTCAAGGAAGGTGATCTATCGAAAGATGCATGGTGTTCCAAGAAAAAGAAAAATATTTCCACGTCCTGAGATGTGGGCCCACGTTAACACGTGACACGAAGTATCACTGGGATGCTAACATGAACGATCCATAGAGGCAAGGGTACTGAACCAGGAACAGAAGATAGGCCCAATTCACCGCGAGGTGACGTGGGCCCATGTAGTCCCCAAGCTCGATAGAAGATAGAATATGTTGTATTGAGCTTTTTAAGAAAAAGTCAAATAAAACACCAGCTAGACATAGAAAATGCCGAATACCCATTCAAGAACCAAGAACAAAAAATAGGCCTAAGTCACCGTGAGGTGACGTGGGCCCACATAGTCCCCAAGCTCGATAGAAGATAGGATATGTTGTATTGAGCTTTTTAAGAAAAAGTCAAATAAAACACTAGCTAGACATAGAAAATGCCGAATACCCATTCTAGAACTGAGAATAGAAAATAGGCCCAAGTCACCGCGAGGTGACGTGGGCCCATGTATTTCCCAAGCTCGATAGAAGATAGGATATGTTGTATTGAGCTTTTTAAGGAAAAAGTTAAAAACAGCATCAACTAGTCAAGGCTAGTATTAAAGGACTAGACGTGTTCCAACTGACTCACAGTCCCCAAGTGTACTTATGATGAGTTACAGGCTCGATCGGGTCGAGGACACCGAGAACCTATGGTTCGTAAGCACCACTGGGTGGGAAACCGCCATGCAGTCCCCAAGTGTGCCCGAGACAAGTCACAGGCTCGATCGGGTCGAGGACACCGAGAACCTGTGGTTTGTAAGCACCACTGGGTGGGAAACTGCCATGTAGTCCCCAAGTGTGCCCGAGACAAGTCACAGGCTCAATCAGGCCAAGGACACTGAGAACCTGTGGTTCGTAAGCACCACTGGGTGGAAAACTACCACGCAGTCCCCAGGTGTGGGAAGTAAAATATTTGACCCAAAAAAAACAGTCCCTAGATTTTAAGGAATAAAAATCTAGAACTAATTTGGAATGAAGTATATGATTAAAAACAAATCTGGGATTAGATCCCAAGATTTCCAGGCACGTGCTCAACAACCGGGATTGGGTACACAATCACGCACACGGGGGAATAAAATATCCCGGCCCATGCGCGGATTCGGGACCATGATGGCCCAACAAGCCACGTGCACATGAGTCAAGCGGCCCAACCCTAGAAGTCAAAGGGATGTCACCTGAATGGTATAAATATCAGGCGCCGCCAAGAGGAGACGGTTCCTGAATTGCAATCATTCCCAACTGCTCACTCTCGCACTTCTCGAGCATTCCGCTGCCTCATCCTGAGCAACTGCCGCCACTCTCAATCCACCACTACAAATCCGCACACCGCCGTGAAGCAATCGAGTAGAACTAGCACATCCGCACCACCATTGCATTCCGCTCATCTTGCAATCCACCACCCTCAGAGGAGATGGCGAAGAAGGGAGCCAAGAAGGCAGGGAAGGCGACTGGATCTGAGGCACCAAGGCTGCAATGGCAGCAGTCGACCTCACGCAGGAGTCGCTATAAGCACTTGTCGACGAGGGCTTGCTACCTCCACGGGAGATGGAGGTGTGGTGTGAGCCACGAGGTGAGAATTCTCCCCATCCTTGAGATGGGGAAATAGTTGTTTTTGAGGATATGGTGACACAGGGACTGGATGTGCCCGTGAAAGGATTCCTCCGGGACCTCTGCATCTATTGGATAATCTCCATTTGCAACCTAGATCCCAACTCCATCCTAGCCATCTCTATCTTTATTGCTTTCTGTGAGATGTTCCTGGGCATCGACCCCCACTTCAATCTGTTCCACCACTTCTATCTGTTGAGGAAGAAGGGGCTGAATCTTGGGGATCCCAGATTGGTGGCGGGTGCTATGTGCGCCTTCGGGATGGAATGAAAACGCACTGGCTAGGAAGCCGACACCAATCAGCCGCCAAGGGATGGAACACTCGCTGGTTCTATATGAGCTAGGATGTGGAAGGGAAAAGGGTGCCTTGCGATGTCACGCAAGTGCTAGAATGCAATCCCAGGCGGTCGGAGCCACCAAGCCTAGATGAGATGCACCAGGTGAACGAGCTGTCGACCTTGATTGACAACAAGGTTGTCAATGGTGTGCTTGTTGCCGGGACCTGGTCGGTCTACCGGATCCAGCCATGCAAGGAACGGGTGAACCACCTGTTTGAGTACTCTGGGCGGGCCGACCCCTCCCGAGAGACCTAGGAGAGGCTGTCACCAAATTCGTTGAACCAGCGGATGACTTCCCTGTTTGAGAAGTTTGACCCGAGCACTAGCTACTCGGAGCAGCATGCTCGGCCCTACGACATGACCTGACCACCACCAAAGGTAAGCCGACCAGTTCCACACTTTGATTTGATTAGTATATACTGGTATGTGAAGATGTCTGTATAACATGGATTGTCTAACTATTAGATTTTGCTTGGATAGGACCAGAAGGTGTTCTTTTCTGCTATGCCGGTGGAGCCATGGCCTCAGGGTCAGGCGTAGGCCTAATAGCGTAAAACTAAGGAGATCCACCACCGGAGCAAGACCCGAGCAGGGCAGGAGATGGCTGGCGTCTCTAGCCTAGATGAAGATGAAGTCCCCGCTGCTCAGGTAAAGCGCCGAGCAGCGGGAAGTGGCCCATGGCAGAGGCTGCCAAGGCAAAGAGGCCTTCCACTCTGCTGTCTGGGGGCAAATTGAACCTGGACGGTAGAGTAGAGGGGGGCAAGAAACGGGATGCACTGGCCACCCTAGAGTCGTCGGACGATGATCTGCTAATGTTGAACTAGCGCTAGCAGAAACGTCAAGCCCGACTCCTCGGACGAGGAGGACGACGAGGTCCCCAACCTCGGTGACATCGAGGAGGTCTGCGCGGAACGTGCCACCACCAACTCCTCCCCTCAGCGGGGAAACACTGCTTCAACCACTTGGCCAGAGCAGGCCAGGGGGTTGACACCGCCACCACCATCACCACCGCCTGCACTGCACAGAGTGGCAACACCTTCAGCCGGGACCGCTTGATTGCCAGGGCACCAAGAGGTGGCGAGGGAGCCGACTTCTTCGGTGAGCCCCATCGGGACGAGCAGAACGGGCGAGGAATTGGGCCGAGTCCCCAGACACGATAGCGGGGCATCAGGCAGGACCCCAGGTGCTCTAAGTGGGGAACGACCCCACTGTTCAGAGGAGGGCTCTGGCTATCAGCCAGGTAAGTGTCAGTGAGTTTGCATATCTTGCATGTTCTTGATTTTGTGCTTGTTGTGAAGAAAATATGACTGTAAAGTGACTTATAGCCATGGACAACACTGACTCCACCTCCCAGCCAGACCACCCCATTGACCGTTGAGCAGGCGACGACCAGCGGTGCAGCACAGTACGTAGAGCAAGGGGAGGTGACTAGCAGCACTACGACACCTGCCTAGCCGACCTCGACACCAACTCCACAGCTAGAGAGGCAGGTGGTGCCGTTCTGGCCAGTCACCACCGCAACGAGTCGTCCGTCGAGGCGCACGCCAGCCCAGGCAGGGCCAAGCATGCTGACACCTCCTAAGGAGGTCAAGGAAGTGCCCCGGGTGTCAAAGACGCCTCGCACCGACCTGCCCACGAAATGCGTCTTTACGTCGCGCAAGCTAGGGGAGGATAGCTTTGTGTCGTATGAAGAGCTTTTGGACGATGACATCGACATGAGCATCCAGGACATGTTGGAGGTGCTGCATGATGGGATCAAGGTAAAACCTAACTACTGTTTGCTTGCCTGTTTTGAGCTCGATGTTTAGCCACAAACTTGTTAATCAATCCATGGTGTATACAGTCGCTGCAGGAGACCAACGCTCAACGTGGCTGGACCATAGACTGGTTTGCAGCAATCTGGGTGGAATGCAAAGCCCTCTAGGTAGCCAATGCTGAGCTGGCGGCATAGGTCAAGGTCTACCAGGGGTGTGAGATCTAGCAAGAGGGCAAAATTGCCGCTCTGCACCGCAAGGTGGAGGCCCTCGAGGAGGACAACAAGATTAAGTAGACCTCTCTTACCCAATCCACATGGATACTCACTGTATATTTTATGTGCACTTCTTGTAGCCATGGCTCGGGAGCTGGCAAATCTGCTGGAGCAGAAGGAAATTGCTGAGAAATAGGCCAAGGCGGACCAGGCGCAGATTGCCGAGCTGACTGGTAAGTAGAACAATGTAGAATTATTGTGTGTAGTCTGTCGCATACTGGACGGACCAGGATATGCTAACCACCATTGATATGTTGTTATAGGCCTGTGGGAACGCTACTTGGCCCAGTTCTAGGTGCTCGAGGACTCCATCTCCATCCTCCAAGGAAAGATACGAGCCATGATCGAGGACGTCAAGCCCATATTAAGGGCCATCTTTCTAGGAGAGGAACACCCTATGGACCCTGTAGGCGAAGCAGTTGCTGTTGCTGACCAGTGCAGGAGGTTGTGGCCGGTGCTGCAGGAGTTCATCACGGGGCCTGGGCGGTATGTGGCCTCCGCCGTGCTCGCCACAGTCCGTGCCAACTACCAAAATGTGGAGTTGGCAACCATCGAGCATGGGATCCCTCTAAAGTTTCCTAATAAAGAAGCCGAGGAGCTTTAGGCCTTGTCTGGCCCAACTGCCGCCGCCATTAATGAAGACATGACGCTGATCGAAGATCCTATTGGAGGTGGTGGTGGTCAGTAGGCCATAAACAATGTATTTATGTTAAAACACTTTTTGTATGTTGTGTTGAGCACTAGGTGCTCGTAAACTTTAGCCTTTTGATACAGATAGGTAGGCATGTTTAAGTGGGCGATAAACATTTTGTTGTTTTCTTTTTTATTTAAAATGCATGTTTATGCGTAGTTTGTTTTTCAAAAAATGTCGACAATTAAGTTTTGCCTCCACCCTCGAAGCAAACTAACTCTGTCGGGTAACTAGGGATGCACTAATGAACGACGTAGGACTGGCAGAACTACTAGGTACCTAGCACCGTTAGAGAGTGACTGCTGGAATCTCCTAGTGCCATGTAGCGCAAAGCTATAACACATTGTAAGAGTTCACAGGATAGTGCCTTGTCAAGCCATTCTCGTCGGTAGAAAATAAAGTTTAATTGAGACTTATGCAAGGCGCATGTGCGACAGATGTGTGCACAGATGTAGAATTGTGATAGGAAAAGAGAACAATAAAGGAAACTACATTAAATATCTAAATAACAAAGATGTAAGCACATATCTTATTCTATGGATAGAAGTGTATGAGGTGGTCGATGTGCCATGAATTAGACTCCTTGACACATCGTCTCCAACTGATAGGTAGTCGAGCGTGTGACAGCCTTGATCCTAAATGGCCCTTCCCATTTGGATGACAACTTGTGCAGATCGTCTGTGTTCTGGATTCGTTGTAACACCATGTCATCGACCATGAACAACCTGCCTTTGATGTTGCAGTTATAGTAACGACGCATTGAGGCTAGGTATTTAGCCGTCTGAGCACAGGACTTTATCTCTTCTTTGGCGATGATATTGATTTCCCTAGCTTCGTCGGAGGCTTCTTCGTTGTAATGCTGGACACGTGATGAGAGGAGTGTGACCTCGGCTGGTAGGACAGCCTCGAATCCAAACACCATGAAGTACGGGGAAACTCCAATGTTGCGACTGGGCTGGGTACGCAATTCCCAAACCACAACAGGTAGTTCCTTGAGCCACCGACCAGGTTTAAGATCCTTGTCATCTGGGTATACTCGTTTGCGCAGGGCATCAAGGATCATACCATTAGCTCACTCCACCTGTCCATTTGCTCGAGGATGAGTGATGGACACGTATTTGACTTTGATGCCATTATCATCACAAAAGTCAAAAAACTCATTGCTGGTGAACTGAGAGCCTAAATCGGTGATGATGGTATTGGGTATGCCGAACGAGGCTTTCTTGACGGCTTTTACTCAATCCATTTGGAAAACTTGTCGATGAGCACGAAGACACATGTGTGTTCGCCAGGAGCCTTCTTAAAGGGGTTGATCATGTCAAGCCCCCAACATGAGAATGGCCAAGCTACCGGAATGGTCTGGAGTTCATGTGTAGGGCCATGAATCTTCTTGGCAAACATCTAGCAATTTTTGCACCGGCGCACGTAATCTTCTGCGTCAGTGATGGCTGTCGGTTAGTAGAACCCTGCTCGGTAGGCTTTGCCGACCAGCGTCTGGGATGCCGCATGGTTACCACAAGTGCCCGCGTGAATATCCTTTAGAAGTTTTAAACCCTCTAATTGGGTGATCCATTTCTGGTAAATCACGGACCTTAGGGCCTTGCGCATCAGCTCGCCATTAACCATGAGGTAGGCATGGGCTCTGTGGACCAGCTGTTGAGCTTCGATCTTATCCTCTAGAATAAGGTGGTCATTCAGGTATTTGACAAAGGGCTCTCTCCAGTCAGGCTAGGGAGGCGCTGCATGCTCGGTTGACTCATCAACTAGCGACTGCTCACTACCATCGTCAGATCCCTATTGGACCGGGTAGCTATCTTCTACCTCTATTGCTTTGCTACTGAACGTTGCTACGAGCTGGTCGGTAGCGGTACTAGGCATAGGTGCTTCATAAGCCTGATCGGGGATCGAAGGCTTAATCAAATCTTCGACAAAAACACCAGGTGGTACCTCAGTTCGGGATGATCCGAGTTTAGACAGTTCATTAACAGATGTGTTCTCGGTACATGGTACATGAGTGAACTCTAGTCTGTAGAACTTATTCTCTAGCTTGTGGATCTCGGCAACATAGGCATCCATCTTTTCGCTAACCATGTCCCAGTCATTATTGACCTGACGAATGACCAGAGCAGAATACAATGAGATGAGTTCAGATGCCCTGAAAAAGGTGCGTTCTAGGGGGTCCTTGTCCACCTTATATAGTCGGGGGACAAGGTTACATATCTAGGGTTTCCCTATAGTCAGTTACATTATGCCGTATCCTTGGAGTACATGAACAGATCTAACCGACTAAGACTCCTTGCATGCCAAGCATCCTTCGGCACCCGTGCGGCCCACCAACCTGGTCGGTAGCGGACCACGGGCTCCGTCTTGTCATTCGGCCCACCAACCAGGATGATGATGGACCAGCCTTTGTCTTCTAGTCTAGGCCGTCTAGACCGAGCAGCCAAAGTCTAGCTGTGAGGGTATACGGGGTCTATAACCCCACAACCCCTCGCTGGACGTAGGGCCTTCTTTGCCCAAACCAGGATAAAAATTGTGTGTTCTTCTTGCATCACCATCCAGATTAGGGAGCACGCAGTACACATTACTCATCGGCTTAGGGCCCCCTGGGTCCGAACACCGACACAAATGGTCCGTGATGGTTTGATGAGTGCCTCGGTGCACTCTAAGTGTTGTGTTCCGGGGTCTAAGAGGATACCGACACCCTGTCCTCATGAAGCAGTGGTATTTATGGATTTCTGTAAGTGCATTCACCTCCGAAGTGGGTTTTGAATAATTAATGACAATCAAATTAGGGACTAACAATTTTAGCTAAGTAAATATGTAGGTGTTAGTCCATTGAAAGATTTGAATGACAATATTTGGTGATACAAGCACCCTAAATTTTATATGGATGGACAACATTTCTACTCAAGAGTGCCCTCAATTTTTATCTTTACTTGAGTTACAGGAAATGCCGTACCATCAAGAGGGATACAAATTAGGTTGGTAATTCGAAGTCTAAAAGTGCTCATGTCGATCTTTAGCGCGTTTGGAGAGACACTATTGCACTCATGATACATAGAAAAGGTCCATTCTTTGCCCAACCTGACTTACCGAAAGTACCGAAAATATTCGAGTTTATTACCGGAAGTACTGGTGGTATTTTTCTCTGAAAGTTGAATCTGCAAAGTTGAAATAACCTTGTACTACTGAAAGTATTGGTGATCTCACAGGTAGTACCGGTGTGCACCATAGTATCGGGCATATTTTTCTCAAAGTCGAAGGTGCCCAGTTGCACAGGAAATGTACTACCGGTAGTATCGGTCCTACTTCTAGTCCTACTTCTAGTAGTACCCGTGTGTCACCCTGTGCATGTTTTGACACACCACAACGGTCACTTTTGGTGAGGTACCGGTAGTACCGATGGTTCCCATCGGTAGTACCGGTAGTTGTTCTGGATAGGAACTATATATACCCCTCACCTCTCTCCTTTCTCTTAGGCTTGCTCATTTCCATTCATTCATGTGACACACACCCAAGAAAGGCTCCTTCCAAGCACCAGCTCACTTGCTATCTCTCCCCCTTTGCTCCCAAACTTCATCCCTCAAAGATTTGAGCTAGGGACGTGAGATTAGAGAGTGGGAACTTCGATCTTTGACTTGAGCACTTGGATTCCTCGTCTTGCTAGCTTGATTTGTGTTTGTTACTCTTGGGTTCTTGGAACCCTAGCCGGCTAGGCATTCTTCATGACTGCCCGTGTTGCTTCATTTGTGAGGGCGGCCCGGAGTGTTTGTATTACCCTTGATTCTTAGTGAATATCTCAAGCTTTTGCTTGAGGGAGGAGACCTTTGTGGTCGGACCTTTGTGGTCACCTCAACAACGGGGACATAGGAACTCCTTTGTGGGGATTATCGAACCTCGGATTAAATCATGTGTCTTGCTATGATGGTAGCTTCAACTACCCTTGTTCTTCGTGTTCTTCGTGTTCTTCATCCCTATCCCCAAGTTCTTAGGTTGGAGGACTCGATCTATGATTTGGTCCGGTGAAAAGCTCCAAGAAGTTTAACATCTTCATCAGCAACATCAACAAAGAGGTAGTAACAATTAGATCTGAATTTACAGCCCATTTTACTCTGATTTCCATTTTGATTTCATAGTTTCGTAGGCTACCGGTAGTACCAGAAGTTTGCATCGGTAGTACTGGCTTTTGAACTACAGGTAGTACCGGTGCTACTTCCGGTCCTACTACCGGTTGGTATTTAACTTCCGCATTTAAGCTTTAAGTTTCCGGTAATAAAAAATGCCTATTCACCCCCCTCTAGGCGACATCCTAGGTCCTTTCAAGTGGTATCAGAGCCGGGATCTCACTAAAAGCTTCACTGCTATGAGAAAGGATGTCGATGCCTAATGAATTGGAGCCCGTAATCCTCCAAAATGATGGTTCAAACTTTCTATCTTGGTCTAATTATGTACTCAATATTTTTAGGACTATTAGTCCTCTTGTTGAGCATATTATGGATGCAAGCATCTCTATTCCTAAAGTTGATTGGAGCAACTATAAAAATATGCCCAAAGAGGAAAAGAGATGTGTGCAACTCAACGCTCAAGAAATTCATGTCATCTTGAGTACATTGAGTGCAGAGGTTCAAGCTGAGGTAATTTACAATGAAGAAACACCATCAGAGAGTGCTCATGCCATTTGGACGAGACTCATCGAGTTATATGGAAAGTCCAAATGTGATGATGCACATGAGCTCAAGTCATTAGAAAACATATCCATTATGTCTACATGCAGCGAAGAAGCCTCACAAGACCTCAAGAGCACTGAGCTAGAGCAAGAAGTGCAAGTCAAGAATATTTCTCAACCTCGGTGGAGACCAAGTGATGAGTCAACCTCAGTATCTCATGAATCTCATCACTTGTGTCTTATGGCCAAGAAGAACAAGAAGAAGGCAACCAAGAATGAACAAGTCAAAGAGATTGCACATGAAGATGATCAAGAAGAAAGTGGTCTTAAAATTGAAGATTTTGATACCATTGATCATCTTGGCAACAAAGACAACAAAATATTTGTTAAGTTGATTAAAAAGAATGTTAAGCTAGAAGAAGAAAATAAGAAGCAAGAAAACATACTTCAAAAGCAAGAGATGTTTCTCATTTCCAAGTTAGATGAACTAAAGGAAATCAATAAGAGGTATGAAAAGTTGTCAATTGAGCATGCTTTGGTTACTAACTCCTCTTCTAGTGTGTCCCAACTAGAAAAGGAAAATAGTGAGCTCAAGGCAAGACTAGATGAACTATCAAGCAAATATAATGTATTACAAGCAAACTATGTTTATCTCAAGTGCTCCCTTGAGAAATTAATAGAATCACATGCTATGCTTGAGATAGCACATGAGGTTGTAACTACATTAGTAAAATCATCTCTGCCTCACACAAACATTCACTTGTACACAATCTCAATTGAATATTTCTTGTACTAATGACTATGCTTCTCAAGTAAGCCAATCTTCGATTGAGCTAAATCTCATAGAAAACAATGAGCTCAAAGAAGAAGTAGAAAGACTAAAGAAAGATGTGGTTTGTTTAGAGGGTAAGGAAAAAACACAACCTTCTCATGATAACCGTGATAACATGGTGAAGAAGCTTGAGAAGTGTTCAAATCTTTCTTCCTTCAAATCCCAACAAAAGAATCACACTTCAAGGAATGTCAAAACAACCAAGAGCAAGAAACATGGACATGAGTGGGCTTTGTGTCCACGCAAGAGTTGGGCTGACAAGAAGTTGGGCCATTCTACCAAGAATTGCCCCTTGTGCAAACAGGCAAGAAAGAAATCCCATGTTACAACAAGAAGATGTTATGGATGCAATGAGATAGGGCACTTGGTTTATGGTTGTCCCAACAAGCAAAACAAGCTTAAAGCAAATCAAGGCCGCATATGCTATGCTTGTAAGAGAAAGGGGCATCTAAGCTATGATTACCCAAATGGTAACACTCCTAAGCCGGACACATTTGTTTATGATAATATGCTTAGGAGGGCCACAAATGGAGTTAGTGCTAGCAAGACGATTTGTCCACCACAAACTAGTGCTAAAGTCATTTGGGTCCCTAAGCACTTGTTGACTAACCCAATAGGACCCAACAAGAGTTGGGTACCAAAGTGTGCTTAGGATGCTGATGTAGGTACTTGATGGTGAGATGAAGGCTTTGGGATGCTTGAGCAAGCAAATTGAAAATATTTACTCAAGCTATCAACCAATTCTTATCATAATCTATTGTATGGTTGACCTGAAGATAATTTAATAATCATATTCTCTACTTCATCCTTTCCATTGGTAACAAGTACCTAATTTTAGTAGGATAGCCACTTTTTTTATGGAAGTCCTTAATAGTTCACAAATAGAAATATTTGTAAAATATTTTTTAGTGGCTACTTAGATTCATTTGATGCATACTTCATTTGCCATGTGGTGCTTTTAGTGGCTCTTTATAGAGCAATACACTTATTGAGATGCAGGTATACAAGAAATACTAAGTGCCAAAATAGTGAATCACAAATATTGAAAACAATGTGGTTTTTACAAGAACATTGTTTTGGATGCAACTGAGTTTTTATCCATGAGATTTCACATATTCAAAATCAACTCAGAAGCTTGTGATTATCTACACCTAAGTGGGTTGTGAGCATCTCTTCAACTCAATTCAAATATGGCATTTGATTATGTTTTTGGTGAAAATAGAAAATTGATTCCCAAAATTCTTGATAAAATCATGTCGAGGATCTGGGAAAGAGGTACCCCAAACCCTCGATTAACAAGACTAATCCCCGAGGTCAGCAACGCAAACCCTCCAATGACGTTACTCACTATCGCTCGAAAGCCCACAGGCTAAGGCATACTGGGCCGACTCTCGAACGGGCGTCGATAGCCCGAAGCCACAGCCTGCTTGATGGGCTACCGCACGGACTGAGACTGTACGCTCGAGGGTACAGTTCTGGTGACCCCTCGAGGTCAGAACTTCACCTAGGCGAACGGGCCGGCCTCGCGGACGGAACTACGCCCGAGCGAATGAGCCTGTCCTCAAGGACGGAACTTCGCCCATGCGAATAGGCAACCCTCGAGCACAGTATACCCCTCAGCTACCTACTCCCCGTATGGATCCAGGCGCATTCAATGCATTTTACCTGCTCCTGCCTAACCATATGGCCACAGTTACCGAAACAGTTGTGAGCATGGCAGTCGAATCCTGCTTTTACCGCCCATACCCTGGAATCCTGCGGGTCGTACCTCACTGTTACGCCATACCGAGCACTGTGCCCCGTCTGGCACCCCCTCGAGACGTGTAAGTTAGCACATTCCTCGTATTTCCTGGAATTTGACCTTATCCGATGGGCCTCGACCCCCTTGACTCGAGCCCCTCGACTCAACCCAAGGCCTCGACCATCGCCCCTCGGCACTGTCACACCGACCCTCGAGTGGGACTTCAACAACTTTGGTGAACACTTCAACAACTCCCGATGCAACGGCTGCAGGGCCTCCCATACCGACGTACGCCTCTACAGCGGCACCGACATGATCGGCATCAATGTCATACGTCACCAACCACGTGAGCCCCAAAAACATGTACTCCTGTGCCCCTCTTTCGCCTATAAAAGGAGGAGTCAGGACTTTAGCTAGGGAGGATCCAAAAGCATCAGATGCTAAGGCTTAGATCACAGAACAACAGCGTGAGACAGTGTAGAGAGCTAAGCGCCCAAAACGCTCGAGCTCAAGCCCACACTTCTCACACTCACTTGTATTCACCCCTGTACTAGCGCTTTGGTGCAAGATAACACGAACTATCCCCCCCGCTAGACATAGGGCCTTCTTTGCCCGAACCAGGATAAATTGCCGTGTCCTTCTTGCATCACCCACCAGATTAAGGGAGAACGCAATTACGAATTTACTCGTTGGTGTTGACCCCCGGGGTCAAAACACCGATAGTTGGTGCGCCAGGTAGGGGCTCTGCATGTTACCAATGATTTGATGCCATTTTTTCTAGATGGGCGACTCTGTTTCACCACTTTCGCATGCTATGGTGATCTGGTTCGGGAGCCTAGAGTTCATGTCCCTCGGTCAGGGCTATGACATGACCCTGCTCTCGAATAGTGACCCAAGCAGAGGTCGTAGTGTGCCCCCACGCTCAGGAGGGGCCACCCGTCAGTCTCGCCACAACTAGAAGGAGGTGTGATAGACGCCATCACCGCCATCAACCTGAGTCGAGGTTGGTGCCCACCGCATTCCCCTCGCTCCTGACCGGTGATGAGGAGCCCCTTGTTGGGGGATTATCTGACCTGAGTTCGGGAGTAGAGGACAGACCTGCAGGGCTCCATGATGACCCCGACTTCACCTTCACGATACACTCATTGAGGGAGCCTGACAGAACTCCCCTGATGTGCATGACCCCCACTCCTTCAAGCCTACTTCTGCACGAGCTGTTCGAGCGCCCTCGACGGTTCCCGTTCGGTCTCAACAATGCCGCAAGGACGTTTTCAACCATGACCCACTCCAACATGAGTACGATGGAGGACCGCCCAGGTGCCCTCCTTCATGCAATGATGGATGTAGGAATGGTCATGCCGGTCTCTGTGGACTTGGGCTTCGCAAGAGCACCCGTCCCCCAGAGGTATATCGTTGGCACACTCCGACAGCAGCTGCAGGAGGAGGCACGGGGAAAATTCCCCGTCTTCTACTACGGTGACCCTGACTCCGACTCTGACCATTGGGACCCTACCCGGGAGTGTCTCCACGTTGACGAAGACGTCACCTCCAATCAGGACACCGTCGAGCCGATGGCCGATGCGGCTACCGCTGCAGTGGGAGGGACTCTCCCCAGAGCAGGGGATCAACAACCAGTCACACCCTGAGAGGCATGCCCTCGTCCTGACGAGCAGGACACATAGCTAGCACAAATTCAGGAGTTGCAGGCTAAACTCGTTGATGACCAGGAACAACTACGCCAGCTCAAGCGAACCCTCGAGCAAGAGCGACCACCACCCGGCGGTAGAGCCCGAGCCAGGGCCCGAGAGGTCAACTGACAAATCAACGAGGGCGGGGCACCCGAACATCCCATCAACCGTTACCCTCGGGCAAGCCAGAACATTGTCGCGGCGGCTATGCTTCTTCACAATATGCCCGTGCTATCCAACTCACAAGCTCGATGGATACAACATGAGATCGAGGGTCTCCTTCAAGTTGCTGCTGTTTCCAACAAGCCGAGAGCTCAGCCTCGAGGCATCGAGGGGCAGCTTCCGAACTGTAGGACGAGCCCTCCCGCCCCGAGAGGGAGGGTTCAATCGATTAAGAGGCACCCCCCCGAGTGAAGAAGACACCAGCCTGAGATCTTATCATTGACAACCACGCCCCGCATGACGCACGCCTCGCTATCATCGAGTACCGCAAGCGCAAACACGGGGACGCCGAGGATCGAGGGTATAGCACCCATCGTGGGGGCGTTACGACAGCGATGAAGACCGACGGGCCCCGGAGCCACCGGGTCCCCGAGTCTTCAGCAGGACAATCCGCAACGCCCAGCTGCCCAACAAGTTTTGACCCCCCACAAGCATCGTCAAATACAATGGCGAAACCAAACCCGAGCTCTGGCTAGCCAATTTCCGACTGGCTTGTCAGGCGGGTGGAGCACATGACGATCGCGCGATCATACGTCACCTTCCCCTGTTCCTATCTGACACCGCGCGTAGGTAGCTCGAGGAGCTTCCCCCTGACCAAATTCACGACTGGGTCGACCTGGTCCGGATCTTCGAGAGGAACTTCAAGGGCACCTACGTGCATCCTGGAAACTCCTAGGAACTGTGCAACTGCAAGCAAAAATCAGGGGAGTCTTTTTGTGACTTCGCTCGATGTTTCTCCAAGCTCCAAACTGAACTCCCCCACATCTCTGATCTCAATGTCATTCTAATGTTTGTTGCAGGTACGACCTGCAAGAACCTAGTTCATGAGTTAGGGCGTAACCGCCCCAACACCATCGACGAGCTCATGGATGTGGTCGCCAACTACGCGGCTGGCGAGGAGGTGGTCGGAGCCTTCTTCGGCGATGAGAAGGACAAGGGAAAGGCACCGGCATCTGATGCCAGGGGCTCGAGCAAAAATGCGAAGAAGAACAACAACAACAAGAAGAATCAGCAAGGCAAGAGTGAGGGTGCAGACGACGATCTCGTTGCAGCAGCCGAACGCAAAAAACCTTAGGGTCGCCCCGAGGGGGCCATCTTCGACAAGATGCTCGAGGAGCCCTGCCCTTATCATAGGGACAGAGTGAAACATAAGCTCAAGGACTACCGCATGCTTCAAAAGCACTTCGAGCAACTGGGCATCAAGACGGGTGACGATGAGAAAGACCAGGGTGGCAATGAGGGAGACAATGGGAAAGACGAAAAATTCCCCAAAGTCTACAACTGCTACATGATCTACGGAGGCCCCTCAATCCAGCTCACTCCTCGACAATGCAAGAGGGAGCGTCGAGAGGTCTTCTCCATCTGAGTTGTGACCCCCCACTACCTTGACTGGTCTGATGCGCCCATCACGTTCGACCGCAATGACCATCCGGATCGTATCCCCAACCTCGGGGCCTATCCGCTCATTGTCGACCTGATCATCGTCAACACCCACCTCTTGAAGGTCCTCATGGATGGCGGCTGTAGCCTGAACATCATCTACCTCGAGACCCTCGACCTCGTGGGGGTCAAGAGGTGCCAACTCCAACCCAGCGCCGGGGGCTTCCATGGCATCGTACCAGGGAAGAAGGCTCTTCCCATCGGCCGCATTGACCTTCTCGTCTGCTTTGGCACCCCCGCCAACTTCAAGAAAGAGACCCTCACCTTCGAGGTGGTTGGGTTTCATGGAACTTATCACGCCATCATCGGCCAAACCTAAGCGTCATGTCGGTAGCTTCGAGCCAGCGCAAGACACCAAGAAAATCCCCTCGACCCGAGCAGCTCCGGCAAGAAGGTGCTGACGATCAATGCCAACCTCGAGAGAAAATAGGAAGTAGTGCTCATCGACTTTCTCTGTGCAAACACCGATATGTTTGTGTGGAGTCCTTTGAATATGTCGGGCATACTGAGGGAAATCGCCGAGCATGCCTTGGAGATCCGAGCTGGGTCCAGACCGGTGAAGCAATGCCTGTGCCGCTTTGATGAGGAGAAACGCAGGATCATCGGCAAGGAAGTACACAAGCTTTTGGTGGCTGGATTCATCAAGGAGGTTCATCACCCGAATGGTTAGCTAATCCCGTGTTAGTTAAGAAAAAGAATGGAAAAATGCGGATGTGTGTTGACTATACTAGTTTAAACAAAGCATGTCCAAAAGTTCCATTTCCTTTACCACGCATTGATCAAATTGTTGACTCTACCACGGGATGTGAAACCCTCTCATTCCTTGATGCTTATTCCAGATACCACCAAATCAAGATGAAAGAGTCCGACCAGCTCGCGACTTCCTTTATCACACCTTTCGGCATGTATTGCTACGTCACCATGCCCTTCGGCCTTCGAAACGCCGGGGCGACGTATCAGCGATGCATGCTCCATGTCTTCGGCGGACACATAGGCAACACGGTCGAGGCCTATGTCGATGACATCGTGGTCAAATCCAAAAAAGCCGACAACCTCATCCATGACCTCAAAATCGCATTCGGGTGCCTTCGAGCCAAGAATATCAAACTTAACCTCGAGAAATGTGTCTTTGGGGTGGCTCGGGGCATGCTCCTCGGATACATCATCTCCCAGCGTGGGATCGAGGCCAACCCCGAGAAGGTCGTAGCCATCACACGAATGGGGCCGATTCAAGATCTCAAGGGCGTACAGAGGGTCACGGGCTGCCTCGCGGCTCTCAGCCGTTTCATCTCACATTTGGGGGAAAAGGCCCTGCCCCTGTATCGCCTCTTGAAAAAATCTGAATGCTTCGCATGGACCGCGGAGGCCGAGGTGGCCCTCGACAAACTCAAGAGCATGCTGGCCTCCACCCTGATCCTCATCCCACCTCGTCCGGCGACGCTGACTAAACCCCCGAGCCTCTCCTCCTCTATGTCGCCGCGACCACTCAGGTGGTCAGCGTGGCCATAGTGTCGAGAGGCAAGAGGAAGGGCACGCCCTGCCCGTCCAGCGGCCGGTTTACTTCATCAGTGAAGTGCTTTCAGAAACCAAGACCCACTACCCACAGGTGCAAAAGCTGCTCTATGCCATCGTTCTTACGCAGTGCAAGCTCCAGCATTACTTCCTCAGCCACTTGGTTACCGTGGTGTCTTCTTTCCCCTTAGGGGAAACCATCCAAAACCGGGAGGCCGCTGGAAGGATTGCTAAGTGGTTGGTCGAGCTCATGGGTGAGACCGTCACCTACGCACCATGGAAGGCCATCAAATCTCAGGTGCTGGTGGATTTCATCGCTGAGTGGACCGACACCCAGTTGCCGCCAGTTCAAGTCCAAGCCGAGCTGTGGACAATGTACTTCAATGGGTCGCTCATGAGGACAGGAGCAGGCGCAGGCTTGCTCTTCATCTCACCCCTCGTAGTTCACATGCGATACGTCATTCGCATCCACTTTGCCGCTTCTAATAACGTTGCAGAGTACGAGGCTCTTATCAACGGGTTGCTTATTGCCCTCGAACTTGGGGTCTGACGCCTTGACGTTCGAGGTGACTCGCAACTCATCATCGACCAAGTGATGAAGGCCTCGAGCTACCACGACGCCAAGATGGAAGCCTACTATAATGAAGTGCACAAACTGGAAGACAAGTTCCACGGCCTCGAGCTCAATCATATTGCTTGATGCTACAACGAAGCTGCAGACGAGCTCGTGAAGATCGCATCAACTCGAGGTACTGTCCCTCCAGATGTATTCTCGAGAGACCTCTTTGAGCCCTCCATCGACTTGGGCTCGGGGGCTGGCACCACACCCTCGAAACTTGACCCCGCGGCCTCGACTGAGGTCCCCTCGACCGGGGTCGATGTCATGGAGATCGAGGGGACACCTCCTTCGTTGAGCCCACCTCCGGATTGGCGAGTCCCTTTCCTCGACTGCCTCATTCGAGGGGAGCTCCCGGAAGACCGGACCGAGGCTTACCGGATCGCTGGATGGGCCAAGTCCTACGTCATCTATGGTGATGGCAAGGAACTCTATAGGCGAGGCCCATCAGGTATCCTTCAGCGCTGCATCACTATCAAAGAAGGCAGGAGGCTCCTCGAGGACATACACTCGGAGGCTTGTGGCCACCACGCAGCGCCAAGGACCCTCATCGGCAACACCTTCCGACAGGGTTTCTACTGGCCGACCGCCATTTCCGACGCCATCAAAATTGTCCACTTGTGCAAGGGGTGTCAATTCTACGCCAAGCGGACACACCTCCCAGTTCACGCCCTACAGATGATCCCCATCACCTAGCCGTTTGCGGTCTGGGGGCTCGATATCGTGGGGCCTCTCAAGAGGACAACCAAGGGGTACACGCACCTACTCGTTGCTGTCGACAAGTTTACCAAGTGGATCGAGGCTCGGCCTATCGGCAATATCGGCTCCGAGCGGGCGGTCGAGTTCTTCACCGACATCATCAATCGCTTCGGGGTCCCGAACGTCATCATCACTAACAATGACACACAGTTCACCGGCAAGAAGTTCTTGGATTTCTGTGATTGCCACCACATCCGTGTAAACTGGTCCACGATTGCTCATCCTCGAACTAACGGCCAGGTCGAGCGCGCCAATGGCATGATTTTGCAGGGCCTGAAGCCAAGGATCTTCAACCGCCTTAACAAGCATGGAAAGAAATGGGCCGCTGAGCTGCCTTCGGTCCTATGGAGCTTAAGGACAACACCTAGTCGAGCCATGGGGTTCACACCATTCTTCTTGGTCTATGGGTCCGAGGCCGTCCACCCCATTGATCTCGAGTATGGTTCCCCTTGACTAAAGGCCTACAACGAGCAAACCAACAAAGAAGCCCTCGCAAACGCCATCGACCAGCTTGAGGAGGCTCTAGACATGATGCTGATTCACTCCGCTAGGTATCAATAGAAACTTTAACGCTACCACGACAAGCACGTGCGCTCGAGGGACCTCCAAGTAGGAGACCTCGTCCTACGTCGACAACAGAGCAACAAGGAGCGTCACAAGCTGACTCCACCATGGGAAGGCCCATACATCATAGCTGAGGTGCTGAAGCCCGGAACGTACAAGCTAGTGAACAACAAGGATGAAACCTTCACCAACGCATGGAACATCGAACAGCTACATCATTTCTACCCCTAGGGCATTGATACCCTTGTACATTCTCGCATGTTTCATACATTTTTGCATGACAAATATAAGAAGTACTTTCGATTATAAGTTCAGACTCATTATTGTACATGCAAGAGGTAGCCTCGACCCTGTCTCACCAGAGTCAAGCCTCCCTCGGGGGCTAACGGGGGGAACCCCCTAAGTTCCTAAAAAATACGAACGATTTTTTCAAAATTCGAGTGTCTCCTTTTGCTTCGCAACTAAGTAGAAAATGCCTCGAACTCCCTAAGGGTCGAGGGTTGTCGAGCCTGGGGCTCTCCCATGCCTCAGGGCTATGGTACCCCCACTCGCTCCCCCTCCCTCGAGGGATACGAGCATGCGTCATACACTTAGTTGAAAAGCAAAAGTTAGGTGATCGAAGCTCGAGCGTCTCATCTTTCCTACACCTCGATGCGCTTCGCGATTAAGTAGAAAACACCTCGAACTCCCTAAGGGGGCTCTCCTACACCTCAGGGCTATGGTACCCCCACTCGCTCCCCCTCCTTCAAAGGATATGAGCATGCGTCGAACACTTAGTTAAAAAAGCAAAATCTAGGCGAAAGAAAACAGAGAAGGCTCAAACTTTAAAATATCCAAATGCATTACGATAGATGCATAGACATTTTAAAAGGCTCTCAAAGCCACACTGAATATAAGTTACAAAAACTAACTTATTTACACGGGCACCTTTGCCTAGTTTTGCCCTACAGGCCCGCTCCGCCGTCTCCATCGCCGCCCTCCTCGACGGTGTACCCTTCATCTTCGGGGGGAGGACTTCATCCTAGAACAGCTTTGCCAGTGCTTCCCTCGGCCTTTAGGCATCCTGGATCAGCCCTTGGCATCGCTTCTTGTTCTCAGCATTGGTCTTCGAGATGGCGACGACATCCATGTCGAAGACGAAGCCAGAGGAAACCACCGCCAACGCCCGCTTTACACCGCTGTGAAGCGCCTCCCGCACGCGATCCCGAAGGATGGCATCGAGGTGGTAGAGTCGGTCGACGAACACGGCCCTAGGGACATCTTCTCCTGCCACCTCGATGGGCTCGACCTCCTAGGAGGAGAAGAGCCTATTGATGGCAACCCAGAACCTGTCGAGCAGCGCCCCCTCCGCCACAAGGCTCTCCTGTAGCGCCTTGGTGGTGGTTTGAGTGGAGAGCAGCTTGGTCTCAAGTCCTAAAAGACGAAACAATAATTAAACAAGTCATACGGAAAGGAAAAAGTCAAAGCCCACCAAGGAACTCACTGGCACAGCGGGTCCTGAGGGCGCTGTGGTCCTCCAGCACGACGTCGTGCTCCTCTCGAGCCTCGTCTCACTCCCCACTGGGCCTCCTTGAAAGCCCGGGTCTCGTCTGTCTTCTCGCACCGATGGGTCTTGAGGGCGTTACCAGCCAAGGTGATGGCTTGCTCCTTGTCTCGAAGGGCAGCCTTCATCTCCTCGAGCTTTGCCTCCAGGCTGTCAGCTTGACCCTTCTCCTCCTTGACCAAGGCAGAGAGGGTGTCGCACGCCACGAAGACTTGAGCTAGACTGGCCTCGAGAGAGTGGATACGCTCCACGGAGCCTCGAGCCTCCTCCGTGAGCAGCTTGACATACTCTTGGGCGCGAGTGCCATCACTCTTGGCCTTCTCCGCTTCGCCCTTGGCTGCGGTGGCCTCCTCCTTGGCCCACTGGAGCTCCTTCTTGACTTGGGCGGCTTCGCCTCGAGCTGCCTCGGTGTCCTCCTTCGCCCGGGCGACCTCCTCCTTGGCTTTGGCGGCCTCCTCCCTGGCCTGCTTCACCTCCTCCTCGACCTCGGCCACCTTGCTCTGCAGAACGACCGGCCTCAAGTTGGCGAAGCACTTCCTCCCGACTATTATGCGTTTCGTGGAGGAAGTACAACTTGGAGTGGGAACGCCTCCGTACATCCTGGAAACAGGAAATCGAAGGTTAAGATGATCTATACGAAAAAAGCCAAAAACCGTATGTGATCCAAACAGGGACTTACCATGAGACTCTGGTCAAGGCCTCCGACGAGCTCAACACCCAGCTTGAGGAAGTGCTGCAGCCATGCCCGGGACTGCTCCACATCCTCCCAGCGCTTGATCTCTGCTGGGTCATCCATCTCGATCCAGGGAGCGCTGGAGTCACCGAGCTCCTGGAGCGTGACGCACTCCTTGCCCCAATGCGGGAGGACCATCTTTACCTTGGTTTGCTCCAAGGATTCGATCTCCTCCGCCATGTCCCGTGGGGCGCCGTGGTGCTTTGCCAACTCGACCAGGGTGGGGAACTCCAACGCGGCGCCGGTGTCTCCCAGTCCGGGGTCGGATGTTGACCTCCTCAATGGGCCAGGAGCCCCCAACGCGATGACTGCTCTGACATGCGAGGGGACCCTCTCCTTCCTTCTGATGTTGGAAAGCAGAAGGACTCCTGGCCGCAGTCTCCTCTGACTGCTCCGCCTGCGGACCAGAAATCGCTGGCCCCTCCGATGGCGCAGCTGACGGTTGCAGTGGCTGGCTCGAGACTGGCTCGGGCGCCTCCTGAGGTGGTGAAGGGGTCGAGGCCGTCACTTCCTCCAACGCCACATCTTGTGGTGCTGACAGGTCCACCATCGACACGTCTACCAGCGGGCTCGGTGCTGAGGTCTCCTCCTCAAGTTGCGTCCCCGGCAGGCGTGGAGCCGTCGCCGCTTTCAACGCCGCTTCTTGCTCCATCAGCAGCTCGTTGAGGGTGATCACGGACACCCACTATTTTGGGAATCCTGAGGTCTCCTCCCCTCCAATGGCTTAGGCGGCTGCTGCGCTGACAGATCCAGCAGCGTCGCGTCCCCCGGTGGCGTCTTCTGTGCCTGCTGATGTTGGGGTCAGCCCCTGGTCAGCTCCTCCGTCTCCTGCTGCTCCTGCGGCTCCTTCTCCTCCCACTGTATCCGTGGCAGCTCCTCTTCTTCCAGGGCCTCCTGCTCCTACTTCTGCTAGGCCTTTAGCTCACGTAGCCCCATCGGCCACGGCTTCCTTTCTCCCTTCGAGGAGGGAGGGGCGATGGCCTCCTCACCCTCGAGGTCGATGAGGGCTACCTTCATTCCCGGCTTGTGGCCCTCGGGGGCTCCCGCCTCGGGCATGGAAGCAGAGACCTCAGGCTAGCCTAGGTCAGGGGCTCTCGACGCTAGGGCTCCGTCCCATGGCGCCAGGCCGAGCTCGGGGACCACGAACGATGACACCAAGGAGGCGCTCCCTCCCTCCTGCGTCTTCCCTAGCTTGGAGTCGCCGCTCATCATGGTCCCCGAGTCGCTCAACCCTGCAGTGTGAGCAAGACCTGTCAGCCTACCGCAAGCCATAGCTTCGAGGGCTAAGGACAGCCACTTCGCCTCCCACGGTGCCAAGGGCCTCAACGCTGCACCTGTGACCGAGGCCCCCATCCTTATGGCCACATCCACCCTACGCCACTTAGCCAGCGCAAGGGTCGCCTCCTCGATGCAGCGCTTTGGCCTGGACAGAAAGAGGGTTAGCAGAGAACTTAACGAACCACAGAATGGGGAAGCAACGAGAAGAAATTTAAGTCAACAACACTTACCCAAAGGGGATTGAGACCTTTCGGGCCACCCTTGAGCTGCCAGCAGACTTCAAGGCCCCACCCGAAGCCGAGCTCTTTCTAGGGCTAGGGTCGCTAGGGGCTGTCGGTGGGGTCACCTTGCCTCCCTGCTTCGACGAGGTCTCCTGGGCGTGACTCTGCTCCGCCCGTGTCGATGACCAAGACCGGGTCTCCTGGGTCAAAGTGGGTGGGGTCCCGCCACGAGTACGGTGGGGGGACGAACCGCCCCGAGTCAAGGGTTCGGCCGGCGTTTTCCCTCGTAGGTGCTCTGAGGCTGACGATGCCGGCTGAGGGGCACGCTGCTCTGGCGCGTCCTCCTGCACTGGAGGATCATCAGTATGGAAAGGATCGAACAGAAGGGGCTCGAGATGTCCCGCCACCCCTTCGACATCATCATCATCATCCTCATCTTCCTCATCCTCTAAGGAAGACTCCTCCTCCGGGAGCCCATCGCGCCTCTACTGCGCACGGCGCTTCTCACGCTTTTCGCGCTCCTGGAGCTTCTTGTCCTTTTCATTCTTCTTCATATCCTTGTGCTTCTTTTCCTGCTGGGCATTGAAGCATCTCACCTGATGATCGGGAGCATCCTCCCTCAACGGGGGCCTCAATCTCCTGTAGTTGATTCCCCCCTGCACGAAAGCACTCAATCGCAAGGACAAAAGTAAGGAAAAAAGGGACAAAACATAAATGTGAAAAGCATGGGTCCAGGCACTCACCAGGTCGAGGTACCCCTCCTCTGGCCACATGGGGAGGCGGTTGATGTCCTCTATCCTGAATGAACCTGCAACCATCCCTTTTACCCATGCGACGATCTCCATGGCGGATATCTCCTCGGTGGACATCCGGCACCTCTTGAGCACTTCGGGCTCCACCGCGGGGAGCATCTCGTCCAACCGCAGTGGGTGCTCCATCAAGGGGAGCACCTGTCGACTGTGGAAGGCCGAGACCACCACACCCACCATCAAACCCGCCTCTCGAAGTGTCCTCATCATGGTGAAGAGGGATCGAAGTCGACGTTGGAGATCCCCCGTCACGCCGTGCGGCCAGTTGAATGGCGGCTCGGTGATGAGCCACCGGGTGTACGGCGGGAGGTAGCCTCAGTCATTGCAGAGGTAGAACCATTGCTTGTCCCACCGGGAGTGGTTGGACATCAACCCGGTGGGGATGTACTCGCGCGGCACCTCTGACTTGCCCGTCTTCAATGAGAAGTTGAGGCAGCCCGCTCTGACGATCCACCTCACGCCCGGTCCTACCTTAGAGGTGAACCATTCCTCCTTGTTGAGATGGAGCCACAGCTCCCAATGTGGCGCCATCCCTAAGTAGCCCTCGTAGACGGCTGCGAAGATGGCAGCATTGGAGAGGGTGTTGGGGGAGAAGTGTTGGAGCTCGATGCCATAGAAGTTCATCAGCCCCCGCATAAACTCGCTCAGGGGCGCTCCAAACCCGTGCCGGTGGTGCTTGAGGAAACTCACCACGTAGCCTCCAGCGGGTTTGGCTCCAGGTGGCTCCTCAGCGGCGCGATCCACTCCGACCGAGTCGGATCGGTGATGGGGCAGAGAAGTCCTTCTCTCACCAGCTTGTTCAACCTCTGCCGCGTTACAGTCGACAGGCGCCAGGGTTCGGTAGGCTGGAGGATGGGGGCCATGGCAGCGGCAGCGGCATGTATCTGTTTGGTGGACGCGACAGCGGTGGCAACAGCGTGAATTTCCTCGACGGACGGGCGACTGGGAAGGTTCCCAATCATGATTTCTTGCTCTAAGTTCCTATCCTCGCACGCAGGAAAGCAGGAACACGGGAGCACTAGCAGTGGTGAAGGCAGGGTGGCAAAGGTAGGGGCGAACAATGCTTGTCCCCCTGGTTTTATACCTAGGAGGAGCAACGGGCGGAATTCGACGGAAGAAAAAGGTAACTCCCCGCAGTTAATGCGTTTACCTGACTATTCCCCCTCGATTCTCAGCCGGATACATGTGTCACACCTCAGGCAATTAGCCATTGCCCGGGCCCGCCATGATCTCCACCACTGCACTGTTTAACCTTCCTCCTCAAAAGAAGCGTTCGACGATAAGAAAAATAAATGTTACTTATCGACGGACTCCTCTAGGAGATGGTAAAGGGGCTCCGGCCCCACAACAAGCCTCGACGGAGCGAAGGATGGCCCTCGACCAGGGTTTGACAGCCACCCTCGAGCACCCGAGTCACGGATGACCAAGGGGGAGCCAACACAAGGCCCTGCTTGAGAACGAACTCTCGAGACCCCTTTGGACATATCCAAGGAGAAATGCTATGGACTTTTATGGAATCCCCCGACGAGAGGCATCGAGCCGCCGAGACCAATCGAATGGAATTGGTATCCGTAGGTCCATGCGTTTTGCTTTAATGAGACCGCCTCCGGGCCACCAGCCGACCTCTATCGAATGAGGAATGGGCTCTCACTTGGATTTTCCTATTACCAGCTCACTGAGAACTTCGAGGCTCGCCCTATCGAGGGTAGTCCGACACTTTTCGTCTCATGTCCGATCGAAAGGACTTGTGAGAGGAACACCGAGGCCGGCAATGCCCCAACCTCACCAGGCTCAGGGGCTCGACCGTGCCTGGCACCCCTCGACGAAAGAGGGTCGAAAATCCCCGGGGGCTTGATGTTCCTATGTACCCCTCGGCAAAGCGCCACGACTCTAGTTCAGGTCCGCACCTGACTCGGTGAGCACCCCTTGACCGAAGACAAATAAATCCCTCGAAGGAGTCTGCCGACTCCTCCGAGGCCTCGGGGGCTACCCCCATGGGTGACGCTCGCGTGCCCCCCGCAGAAAAATCTGAGTCGCACCTCGCTCCCGACTCCTGACCCCCTGCCTAAGTGCCACCACTCACACAGAGGCTCGGGGGCTACTATCGAGGATCTAGAAAAGAGGTACCCCAAACCCTCGATTAACAGGACTAGTCCCTGAGGTCAGCAACGCAAACCCTCCAACGACGTCCCTCACTATAGCTTGAAAGCCCACAGGCTAAGGCATACTGGGCCAACTCCTGAACGGGCATCGACAGCCTGAAGCCACAGCCTGCTCGACGGGCTACCGCGCGGACCGAGACTGTACGCTCGAGGGTACGGTTTGGGCGACCCCTCGAGGACGAAACTTCACCCAGGCGAATGGGACGGCCTCGCAGATGGAACTACACCTGAGCGAACGAGCCTGTCCTCGAGGATAGAACTTCGCCCGTGTGAATAGGCAACCCTCGAGCATAGTATACCCCTCGGCTACCTACTCTCCGTACGGATCCAGGCGCATTCAATGCATTTTACCTGCTCCCGCCTGACCATATGGCCACAGTTACCAAAATAGTTGTGAGCATGGCAGTCGAATCCTGCCTTTACCGCCCATACCCTGGAATCCCGTGGGTCATACCTCATTGTTATGCCATACTGAGCACTGTGCCCCGTCTGGCACCCCCTCGAGACGTGTAAGTCAGCACGTTCCCCACATTTCTCGGAATTTGACCTTATCCTATGGGCCTCGACCCCCTCGACTCGAGCCCCTCGACTCGACCCAAGGCCTCGACTGTTGCCCCTCGACACCGTCATGCCGACCCTCGAGCAGGACTTCAACAACTTTGGTCAATACTTCAACAACTCCCAACGCAACGGCTGCAGGACCTCCCATACCGACGTACGCCTCTACAGCAGCACCGACATGATCAGCATCAACGTCATACGCCACCAACCATGTGAGCCCCAAAAACATGTACTCTTGTGCCCCTCCTTCACCTATAAAAGGAGGAGTCAGGACTTTAGCTAGGGAGGATCCAGAAGCATCAGACGCTAAGGCTTAGATCACAGAACAACACCGTGAGACAGTGTAGAGAGCTAAGCGCCCAAAATGCTCGAGCTCAAGCCCACACTTCTCACACCCGCTTGTATTCACCCCTGTACTAGCGCTAATGCTGCAAGGCCACGCGGACCAGTATGCACTCTTGCAGTGGGCTGAGACTAGCGAGGCTTAGGTGGAAGAGCTTAGGAAACAAGTTGCTACTCTGAAGGTGAAAGAAGATACTGAGATGGCTGCCCGGAAGCATGTGGAGGAGAATTTTGGCAAGGCCAAACATGAGCTAAAAGAACGCCACAAGGCGAAAAGGCATTTGATGAAGCATGGTAATGCCACCACCCAGGATTGCATCGATGCCTACCTTTGGCTCCTGGCTACCATCGGTGATGATGCTATGCCGCCAGCCCCTGAGACCACATAGCTTCAAGACCACAGAAAATGGCTTGCGACCAAACTGGATTCCCTAGGTGGACTTCTCGACCTTGGCCAGGAGTACACTGGCATTGAGTCGGTGTGGGCCCTCGTTAGGGCTTTGCGGGGGGCTGGTTGTGAACATGTGGACATGGTGCGCCCGGCAGAGGAGGCTCAAACATACTGAAACATCAATCCGCCAAGTAGTGCTCTCGCTATTGACTTTTTTGATGCCTTTTGGAAATCTGGTGGTTGCGACCTTGCCACTTATCGGGTCGCTATGTCTCGTGCTAGTGTAAGTATCTTTCGCGGTTATTTTTCTCATCATCATTCTCGTGATAGGCATGGCTTAATAGTTTTTTGTGCAGAACAAGGCTGAAAGAGATGTCATTCGGGCTCGGGTCGATGCGTATATCGAGGCTCGTGATGCGAAAGAGAGAACTCCTCAAGCTGATACTCCTCCCCGGGTCAGATTGGCGCCACGTCCGAAAGCGCTCCTCCCAAGCCCTTGCCTCAACTTTTGCTCCTGCTGCCGATGCAACTAATGATGCCACGACTGATAGGGTAGCTTGATTGTCATCTGATGTGCTCGTGTTGAACTTTTGTTTGATGTTATGTTGGAACTTTTCACATTTGGTTTGTGTGTACGATGTAAGACACTTTTGCACTGAAAACTTTAATTGCGCAGGTTTCCCAGGAGGAGCCTTTTGGAGAGGTTTTCGAGCATTATCCCTTGATGATTAAATGTGGAAATTTCTTTGTGAAGGGTAGCACTTGGTATCGGTATCGAAACCAACTTCTCGATAGTCCTTTGGGCCATTTATTCCGCACCAATATCGATGCACCATGCAGAAGCTGGCACACAACCCGGCTTATTATGCGCCTCGGGTGTTTGTGACCGAGGAGATGTTAGATTTGGAGCAGGAAATGATAGAGGTTAAGACCAAATACGAAATGGTTGATGATGTTATTTATGCACGTTGGGAACCTTGCCTTGATGATGAAGTACCAAAAACAGCGACCAGAGGGGGGTGAATGGGAGCCATAAACTTTTTCTTCGAAAACCCCGACCAGATAAAAGCACAGCCGAGCACCACCAAGTCAAAGCAAGAAAACCCGACTAGGTAGACCGAGCACCCTCAAAGCAAATGCCAAGTAGTAGGATAAAAGCAGAGAACCAATTGTAGCTGGTCAGGAGCTAGTATCAAACTAAATGAACCTAGTCAGCAACTGGTACCGACCACGTCAACCAAGGTGGTCGACAACTGAACAGAAGCTGGTCCGAAAAGCTGGTTGGGAAAAAACTGCTCCAAACCACGTCGATCAAAGTGGTCCAGAACAGGATAAAAACTGGTCGGTAGAAACTAGTCGAGAAGACTGATCTGGACCAAAGCTAAAGCTTGTCGGAAAACTGGTCAGGACCACACAACTTACGGCGGTTGGCAAAACAAATCAACGATAAGAAAATCGAGCAACTGGAGTCAAGGGCAGGTGCTGCTCAAATGAGCTCTCTTGGTGCCTGAGCACATGAAGCTGGTAGCACTCCTACAGAGTCTCCACTCAATTGAAAACCAGTGAGTCGAACGTACTTAGATAGAACACCTACTCTGAACAGCGTTAATATGGGAGGAGAAATCAAACGAAACCAAAACTGACCAGCACAGATCCATACCAGATTTCACGTAGGGAATCACAAGGGAGATTAGAAACTATCCCCAAGAAATCGAGCCCCAGTTTGAACCCAGTAGCCGGGAATTGTAGATCTAGGCCGACGACCACAGTATTCCCCCAAAATTCACGAGTGGAATTGGTTCAATTCCCCTGGGGATCAAGTCCATCACTCAACAAAGCATCAATCAACGCAAAAAGATTGACCCAAATTGGTCAAAAACTGACAAATCGAAGTTCGTCTAGCACACCACAAAAAGTCAACGCAGCACAAAGAACAAGCCGAGTTCAAAGATCAAAAGATAAGAGCCCAGAGGGCACGAGGAGGATTCGGGCCTCCATTCCCACACAAAATATCTCACAAATACATGGGTAAAATTCTTGTTGTTGGACCTCTACAAGAACATGAACAGAAAAGGAAAAACAAAAACCCACAGACAGAGCTGCAATGGCGGCGGCCGAGTGGAGAAGGGGAAAGAGGTAAGTCTGGTGGGAGGTGTCAACTCCTATTTATATGCTAACCACAATACCACTTGTACCCCTAGGTATTATTAGAGCAAACCACCTAGCCAAGGGCACTGTCACACCTTGGTTTTGAAGGACTAAAACCAAGGCAAAAGCTCATGTGCGCCCGGATCAAATTACACACATGAATGACAAATTACATGGTCCAATAAGCACAGTGTTCGAATAAAACAATAGTATAACTTTTATATCATACCATTATTACATAACTGTCATCAGAGTAAAGCAGAATATCAATAATGTCGTCCAAAACAAAAGGCAACTAAACGACATAGTCGTAGCGACTCCATCTCGCCACAGGAATGTCGATGGCAGCATCACGATGCCTAACATCCCGAATAGTTCTCAGGGAAGTCACCATCCGAGTCATCACTTGAGCATCCTTTGTTTAGGAAATAGCAAGGGTGAGTTCCATGTCAAAACTCAGCAAGTATAGGCAGAAAGTAATGATATGCAAGGCTAAACAAGGTACAACTAAAAGATAAACTGCGGTAGCATTTTAAATATAACAATTAAGATTTAACTGCAACCTATTCTCTAATCATCTTGGTTAAAACACCCAACCCTTATTTAAGGTTCAAGTAGCATTTAATGTATCATTTATCATCACAGATATAAGCATATATCATTAATATCATTAACTTTGAGAGTGCCATCTCAAGCAACACAGGACTGCCATCCTGTTCAAAAAACCGAGGTAGCAACCCCAACAACATCACCACGATCTAACAATTTATTCCATTCGGCTAAGTCATGTGAGGATCTGGGCCGTTTGTGACTGTGAGCATGGACGATATATTGATTTTAACTCTGCACAGAGGTGTACACTTTCACTCTAGATTGCGATTACTCTTTATGCCCAAGGCGGCCAACCCCTTAGCCCATTACCAAGATAGGATGGCAGAGGTCACAACAAGGTTTTTCACAGGGTCATAGGTAGCGGTAACCCGATTCGTGATGTCCCAAGCACATGAGGTAACCTAATTCGTGATGTCCCAAGCACATGAGGAGCTGCAGCCCCGGTCTATGGATCAACCAGAACTCCCATGCTAGAACTTGTAACACCCTTCACGCCACTGCTATGCTACCCGTCGGTAAGCCACCACACTGCCTATGATGGTCCTACTAATAGTCCAAGCTAGAGCCCATTAGCCTGAAGATGTACGAAAGTCCCAGGTTGCCGCTCCACGAACCGATCCACAAGGGGGAGGAGATACGAATACCCTCGTTAACATGAGTCCCACTAGCATTTGTTTTCCCCATCATGCACCGCCAACCAACGATGTAGAATAGCATCAACTTCTCCAACGGCCGCAGCCAAGAGCCCAAGGCTCCAACATCTTTATTAAGGAGCAAGTTTTATCTTCATTAACAGGTGAAAGGTGAGGTAGAGCACTAGCAACCTAATGACCTATCAGCTAAAACCCCCATAGGTGATGTATGGATAGAGTGGCTAGTCATCCCTATGGTTTGCCGATTTAAGACACATGCAATGTATTAATTAAAAGTGAATAGGCGCAATATAATTAAAGGTGCCTGCACTTGCCGTGGTTGATGTCCTGCTGCACGTAGTTCTTTAGGTCCTTCAAATCCTCGTTCACCCATGTCTCATTCTCTATACGCCATAACATCACACATAAATAATACATGCAAGAAAACATACTTTAATTAGAGCAGTACATCAAAACATCATACCAATAGCAAACAATAGCATGGAATTGTTCTACTCATCGAGATGATTCCAAAAAGTTTAAGTTTGCTAAAATCAGAGTTAAAACATGAAAGTTATGGCCTATATAAGATTAGGGTCTATTCTGCAGAAAATAGGACTAAAATCTAAATACTTTTGAACTATGAAGGACTAGATCATAATTAAAGAAAATAGTGAGGGTTTTTCTGCAAAAGTGCCAACGGCGGCGGGGTTGACCGCGCTGACGGCCATGCGTCGGCGTAGGAATGGCCGGGTCCTGTGGAACGGCCATGGACCATCCACGTGGACTGCGTCCACAGGTCCACGGTGGACCGGCAGCGGTCGGGACGGCGGCGCATCGCCGGAGGATCGCCGGAGCTCGCCAGAACGGTGCTCCGTGGGACGGCTGATAGCGCGGAGGGTACGGGAGGGACGAGCTCAGCTTCACGGGCTAAGCTGCAGGGTCCGTGGCGACGGATGATGGCCGAAGGTGGCGGTCCGTGCGGCGGCACCATGGCCGGCTGGGGTAGCTTGGCGGGGAGGTGTTGTGGGGCACGGAGAGGCGTCGCAAGGGCACCGATCGGTGTCTCACCTCACTATGATGCTTGTGGCGGTGCTCTTATTGGCGGGAATGGGCCGGTTGTGGAGATCGACAGTGGCGGCGCGAACTCGGGATGACGGCGGCGATGACGGCACGATTCGGCGAGACCGGGCGGTCGACTAGGGTTTCGGAGGCGGCTCGGTAGGCGACACACGCCCTTTATAGCGCGTGGCCGATCGGAGTTCGCGTGCACGAAGCGTCTGGGCTCGGCGCCGGCGAAGTCGGGGCCCCGGCTCGTGTCTGTCTCCCTAGGGGAGACGACACTGTAGCTGGGCCCCATCGCTGGCGAGACCCGTCGGTCAGTGACCGGGCGGAGGCACTGCTGCGGCCGGCCGCTGCTGGCGCTCGGCCCAAGCGGGCGGGAGTTGGGCGGCGGCCTAGCGGGCCGGTGGGAAAATGGCCCGGCTAGCCTTGGCCGCTAGTGGCCGGCTGCTGCTGGCTGTGGCCGGCCAGGGTTGGCCGTGACTGGCTGGGACTGGCTAGAACTGGCAATTGGAGGCCAGAGGTGGCTATGGGAGGCTGGGTGATGCCGGGGATAGCCAAAGCTAGGTAAGAGCTGGTCTGGGGTTGCTAGGCTGGTCTACTACTACCTTGGCCATGTTTGGCCTATGTTGACCACTGCGGCTGGCTGCTGCTGCTGCGGTCTTGGCCGTGGCTGGCCAGTGTTGGCCATGGCCGGCTAGGGCTGGCCATACTTGGCCAGTAGGGGCTAGGGTTGGCCAGGGTCCTCTAGGGACTGGCCTAGGATAGTTAGACTAGGTTTACTCAGTCTAGGGATTAGAGGGGACAAGTTAGAGCATGTTAGTGGCTAAAAAGCAAGGCAAGAAATATATAACAAGCTCAAACAAGTCAACCAAAAACTTATGCAGCAGCATGAATGCAACAGTGCATGGTTTCTAACGTGCTACATGTTTTAAAGTACTTCATAAAACATTTATAATTGTCCTATGATTGCAAAACATCTATACATAAATAAGATCAAGTTCATTTAATGTTTCAAGGTTCGAAATCAGGGTGTCATAGGCACTATAGTCCAACTTAGGATTTCCTGATCCAACGGCCACCGTGCCTTCTCACTAGTAGCCTTGCCTTGATGCAATCTCCCTGATGCCACCATGTGGTGTCTGTCCACATCAGACCACCCAGGTTTTGAGGCGCAAACCCGTGAAACCTGTCGCCGATGGTTTTGAGGCTAAACCACCAAACCGTCCACGAGTATCATACCTCGTACACATCCCCGTCGATGGTTTTGAGGACAAACCACAAACCTCCTCGCGAGTAGCGTAACCATACGAGTCCCCCACCATGTACACTTGCGCTCGTCGATGTCCCAAGTGCTAGCCACCATGGCTGGCCACCCGGCGGTCTGGGGCCTCGGTCCAAGCCTCACATCCGCCCTTCACCGCACTCGGTCCATCGCACGGCACGCCCTGCTTGACCTTCACCCGACCGCTGCCACCGCCTTCGGACTCCACACCTGCACATCACAAGCCAAGAGACATGTTTCGACACGTAACCCTGTGCCAGGGGATCAGTAGAACCACCAAGACTGACCACCAACCAAAGTGTTGGACATGTTGACAATCGCTCATCACACCACCAAAAGATGCTACACCATGATATGGAAAATCATGTGTTCACAGATGAATAAAAATGATACCGCCGGCTTTATAAATCATTGTTTTTATTTGAGCCCCGACCGTTGGCATTATCAGGTTCGGTATCTGTTGCTTGGTTGTGTTTTAATTAAAAATGCCGTCCTCCCCCTTTTATCGGAGCTGATAACACCGTAGTATGTCCGTGGAAAATTTCTTACCGACTCTGCTAATTACAATATGGTTGGCTGGCTTAGTTATTTATTCAGCTAGCCTACAGTTTGAATGCACTGATATAGGCGTTTAAACCTCTGATTTTACAAAGATCCTTGTTGAGTCGGTGGTGGAGCCGTCGTGTGTCGCTTGCATATGCATTTGCCTATGCCTTGCGAATATGACACACTTTGGCTGATGAGATGGCTGTGACCCTTCGGTTGTTTATTGTTGCGGAACCATGTATTCTTGCAGTAGATGATGCACTCATCGCACAGGCTGATCATGAGGCCGATGCGCCTGATGCGTTAGCAGTGCTGGTATCATTGGCCTCTACCCTTGCCATTCACAATTCGTGGGCTTGCCCGATGCCATTGGTGATTGTAATTTATGTCCAGAACACCTGCGTAGACACCTTTGCAGTCGGTGTTTTGGCTCCTACAATGCTCTGATGCCTTCCTATTGTCCCTCGGTCAAGTACATGACTTTGAGTACTTGAGGAACTTGCTAGCGATGATTTGGAAGTGGAGCAGGTATCAGGCTACTTAGTTTTCGTATTCCTAATGCCTCCAAAGCCTATTCTAGGAGCTAACGCAAACTCCCATATTGTGATGTTTTGGTTTTTGTGGGGGGTAACCCCCTTTTATAAGGTGCACCGGGTGCTCTTGATTTGCCCGACTGTGTGGGATGGTTGATGTGGTGTCGGGTACCTGGATAAGGGGTACCCTAAACCTCAATCCAGAAGAATTAATCCCCAAACAATCAAACCCAAATCACCAAGGAAGCCCACAACTAGCTCGGAGAGACAAGGGTCCACTAGCGTACGGTCGAGGTATGCTGGGCCGGCCCACGAGCAGCATTGACCAAGTTAAGACCGTCTCCTATTCAATGGGGACCTTGAATGACGGATGTTCTCCCATACGGACCCCCCGTCAAGTGACGGATCTCCGCGTGGGTGGACGAACCCCCGTCAGCCAACGGATCTCCGCGTGGGCGGACGACCCCCCGTCAATTGCCACTCCCCCTTCAGCTCACCTATGTCCTTTTGGGATCCAGAGCACTTATTGCACCCTACCGACTCCTACCTAACCCCGTGGCTATAGCAGTGCTACAGTGCCAAGTACGGGGGTCAAATCCCCCTTTTACCGCCCATCCCCGAAGAAGCGGTGATTGTACTGCCACTATACCCACCGCCCATCCCCGAAGAAGTGGTGATTCGTACTGACACTACTACCACGTGCTGAGCACTGTGCCTTGTCAGGCGTCCCCTCAAGACGCAATCGTCAACATCCATACCACATTTCCCGAAGCTCAGGTCTTCCCCTCGAGCCATCCCTCGATCGGGCTTCTGGCGACTCCAGTAAGTGCTTCAACAACTCCTACGCGTCATCAATAGTGAACCTCACATCTGCCATAGGAGCACGGGTCTTTCACACCTCCATCATCATGACACTCCTGAAGGACAGGTCAATCACTGACCATCGCCTACATCACCGTGACACACCCAAAGGACAGAAGCCATGCCTAGTGCACGTCTCTACAACAACTACAACATGACAGGCATCGTCGCCCCTACGTCATCACCCTAGGGTTTTCTATACACCCATGCCTCCCCTTGGCTAATAAAAGGGGGTTCCAGGTCTAGTCCAAGAGCAATCAAATCAGACCGTGCTCTAAGGAATCCGAGCAATCTAGCAGCAAGGCATAGGACTAGCACTTCTAGACTTAGGCCTTGTTCTCCACCCCCATTCATATACACTCGCTTGTATCCCCCCTGTACAAGCACTTTGGTGCAAGATAATACAATCTCTCCCGTCCCACTAGATGTAGGGCCTTCTTTGCCCGAACCAGGATAAAAATCGCGTATTTGTCTTGCATCACCATCTGGATTAGGGAGCATGAAGTACACATTTACTCATTGGCTTAGAACCCCCTGGGTCCGAACACTGATAGTTGATGTGCCAGGTAGGGGAATTTGTGTGTCACAGCCATTTCCTGCCATTTTTCCACATGGCAGATTTCATTCCGCCGCTACCATTCGCCATGGTGATCTGGTTTGGGAGTCTGGAGTTCATGTCGCTTGGCCACGGCCTTGACATGGTCCTGCTCTCACCCAGGAACCTAGATGATAGTGATCTTAAGCTCCCTCGATCAGGAGGGGCCACGCGCTGGTCCTGCCGCTCTCTTCATGCATGGTAGCCAGGAGGAGGCGCGATCGGCGCAACCATCGTCACCACCTTACGGGCGGAACGACGTTTGGCGTGGCTACCTCATAGCCTCCCAGTGATGTGAGTGTCCTCATAGAGGGCCTATTTGACCTGTGTTTAGCTGCAGAGGATGGGCCAGAAGGACACCGCAATGCCCCGATGTTCAGCTTCACTATGCGCTCGCCGAGGGGACCGAGTGTGTTCTCTTCTATGGGCATGGCTCCAATGCCATCCAACCTGCTCCCGCACTAGTTATTTGAGGAGCAGGACCATGTCCTTGCAATGGGCCCCTCACCGGTCTCACCACCCCACTTCCGTGCTCGGGAGGAGGCGTGGCCGGCGCAACCGCCATGGCCTCTTCAAGTCGACATCCACCTCAGTTTCCTCGCCCCCGGCTGAGGATGCAGGGTCCCTGGTTGGGAACCTGGCAGACCTATGCCTAGGATCAGAGGAAGAGCTAGGTGATCTTGGCGGTGACCCCAATGTTCAGCTTCACTATGCACTCGCCGAGGGTATCGAGTGCGGTCTCTTCTGCGGGCATGGCTCCAACGCCATCCAACCTGCTCCCACATGGGTTCTTCGAGGCCCGTCGCCCGTTCCCATTTGCCCTAAACAACTCCACCAAGAGATACTCCTCTACAATGAGCACCAACATGAGCACGTACGAGGATCTCCTGGGCACCTCCTACGAGCTACCATGGACCTTCACCAACACTTGGAACATCGAAGTCACTGTTACCTTTAGAGCCTCGAGGCTTCGTACATATTCTCAATTCATGAATAAAGAATACATCCATGTTCAAACCTTTCTTTCATGAAAAATAGGTGGGCTCGACCCAGCCCTCACAGAGTCAAGCCTCCGTCAGGAGCTAGAAGTGGGAACCCTCTACGTCCCTAAAAAATCTTACATTTTTTGAAAATCTTTTACATAGTCGACAAGGCCACGAGGACACCATAAGGCTCAAGGGGCTGTCGAGCCGTGAGATAGCCCATGCGTCCATGCTACGCTACCTCCACTCACTCCCCCATGCCAAGGGGTGTAACCACGTGCTAAGAAGATTTAGTAAAAGCACACAATTTTGAAAAATCAATGCCTAACATTCCAATATGCTTCGATGCGAGTTCCTACATAGTTGATAAGGCCACGAGGGCACCCTAAGGCCAAGGGTTCGTCGAGCCGCGAGATCGCCTACGCCTCCGGTCTACGGTACCTCCACTCACACCCCAGACCGAAGGGTGCAATCGTGTGCCAAGAAGACCGCGTAAAAACTCAATTCGAGCAAAAAAAGGAATAATAGACTCGAACTCATGATTTCAAAAAATCAATGCCTAACGTTCTTATATGCTTCAATGTGACTTCCTACATAGTCGACAAGGCCACGAGGGCACCCTAAGGCCGAGGGGCCATCGAGCCATGAGATCGCCTACGCCTCCGGGCTATGGTACCTCCACTCACACCCCACACCGAAGGGCGCAACCGTGCCCTAGGAAGACTGCGATAACTCAACTCGAGCAAAAAAGGAATTACAGTCTCAAACTCAAAAGCATTCGAAATGCATATAAACATCATGTTTTGAGGCCCTCAAGGCCACATTGAAAAAAGTAAAAAAACTAACTTATTACATAGGCCTTCATGCCCAGATCTGGCTCATAGGCCTTCATGGCATCGCCAATAGTAGGAAGGTGCATCTCATCCTCGAACAGCCTCGCAATTCGACCCCCAGGCTCGTCGGCCGCCTCAATCATCCCAAGACACATGCCAGCCAATTGCTCTCTGTGCCACCCACTCCGGTCAATCAGCTAAGACGACGGGGCGAAGGAGCCCATCATCCACCAGCTCCTCGAGCTCCCGTTCCGTCATGGCCGACGGGAGCCAATCCTCTGGAGGAAAAGTTCCGGAGCAATGGCGACAGAGTGGATCTTGTCACCCGATGGACGGGAGGGAAGATCCCCAATTTCTCTCTCTCTTTTCTCTCTTGCACTAATGAACAGGAAGACTCTACTCTTTGGCGGCAGCGGCAACAAAAGCAGGGAGACGAGATGGGGAATGGGCAGAACCCTACCCCTCGAATTTATAGACTGGCAGGTAAAAACCCGCATTTAATGCCCGCACCTAACCGCTCTCTCGATTTATGGATACAGGGACACGCGTCAAATGCTCGGTCTCTAGCCATTGTCCCAGCCCCCCATGACTGCGCCATTATGTCTCCTGCCTCAAAAGGCACGCCCAACGGATGCAGACGATTCCTTCCACGATAAGGAAAGCGGGCCCCGGCCCAACAAAAAAATCTCAAGGGAGCGAAGGCCGGCCCTCGACCAAGGTTCGATAGCCGCCCTTGAGTATCTAAGTTAGGGATGACCGGGGGGAGCTGACATGAGTCCCTAGCTCGAGAACAAACTCTCGAAGCCCCCTCGGACATATTAAAGGCAAAACAAAAGGACAACTACGGAATCCCCTCGGAAGGAGGCATGGAGCCACCGAACCCTATCAAATGGGATCGGAATCCATGTGTCCATTTGTTAGCTTCGATGAGAGCACCTCTGGCCACTAGTCGATCCCTATCAAATGGGGCATGAGCTCTCACTTGAATTTCCCGATAATAGCTCACTGGAGGACATCGGAGCTCGCCCAAACAAGGGTAGCACGGCGCTCCTCACCCCTTCTCCCATCAAAAAGGGGCATGAGGGTCAAAAGAAAAAGACAGGCTTGTTCCTGATCGACCTCGACAAAAGAGGCTTGGGGGCTTGCTCGCAACTGGATGGCCTCGACGAAAGAGGAACCAACCACCCGGGTGGATGAGTCCCTTGCTCGAGAACAAACTCTCGAAGCCCCCTCAGACATATTCAAGGCAAAATGAAAGGACAACTATGGAATCCCCTCAGAGGGAGGCGTTGAGCCATTGAACCCAATCGAATGGAATCAGAATCCATGTGTCCATTTGTTAGCTTCGATGAGAGCGCCTCCATGGCCACCAGTCGACCCCTATCGAACGGGGCACAAGCTCTCACTTGAATTACCCGATAACCTCTCACCAGAGGACATCGAGACTCGTCCATCGAGGGTAGTACAATGCTCTTCACCTCACATCCGATCGAAAGGACTTGGGGGGATTACGTGCCAAAAAGCTAGGAAAGCCCTGGCCACAAGAGGCCTGGGGGCTCGGCTACATTTGGCACCCCTCGATGAAAGAGGGGCAAATGTGCTCTCCCTTGATCACACACCTAAAAAGCCCTCAGAGGAGTTCCTTACTCCTCTGAGGCCTCGGGGGCTATCCCCAAAAGGTGCGCTCGTGGGCACCCATCGGAAAGTGTCAGTGCTACGGCTCCGATTCAAAACCGTTTGGTCTCTGAGAAAAACCTACAACACCCAACCACCACGGGGTAGGCTTCGAAGAAAGAGGCTTATTGCCCACCCGCGGGCTCGACCACTCAAGAACCCATTGACAAAAAGTGCATAAAGCCCTCGGAGGAGTCCTCTAAGTCCTCGAGGGCTACCCCCGAAGGGTACGCTCGCGCGCACCCATCGGAGAACATCAAGCGCTATGACTCTAGTTCATGTGCCTTTGCATGAGTGCAAGCACTCGTGCAGAGACTCAGGGGCTACTGTCGGGTACCTAGATAAGGGGTACCCTAAACCTCAATCTAGGAGAATTAATCCCCAAACAATCAAACCCAAATCACCAAGGAAGCCCGCGACCGGCTCAGAGAGACAAGGGTCCACCAGCGTACGTCAAGGTATGCTGGACCGGCCCACGAGCAGCATCGACCAAGTCAAGACCATCTCCTATTCAAAGGGGGACCTCGAATGATGGACGTTCTCCCATACAGATGACCCCCATCGAAGTGATGGAGCGCATCTCGGGTGGTCGACCCCTGGTCAAGTGACGGATCTCCGCACGGGTGGACGACCCCTCGTCGGGCGACAGATCTCCGCGCAGGTGGACGACCACCCCTCAATTACCACTTTATGGGGGTATAGACCCCATATACCCTTACAGCTACACTTTGGGCTGCTCGGCACAAGACGACCTAGACCAGAAGACAAAGGCTGGTCCATCATCATCGTGATCGGTGGGTTGAGCGACAAGACAGAGTCCGTGGTCCGTTATCGACCAGGTCGACGGGCTACACGGGATCTGAGGGCTACTTGGAATGGAAGATAAGGGGTCCTAGTTAGTTAGATCTAGTCGAGTCCTCAAAGGAGACGTCTTAATGTAGCCGACCATAGGGAAAACCCTAGATATGTAACCTTGCCCCCTGACTATATAAGGCGGGTGAGGACCCCCTTAGAAGCACCAAAATCTGTTAACCCCTCTTCAATACAGCAGTAGAGATACAGGACATAGGGTATTATGTTTTTGAGTGGCCTAAACCTGGATAAACCCCGGTTGTCCTTGTGTTCATCTTGTGTCTCAACATCTCGATCATAGATCTTAGTGCACTCCCCACAGCATTCTACTACCTTGGGGCATCCCGTGGTAGACTGCCGATGAGGTTTCATCGACAGTGGCGCGCCATGTAGGGGTCGCACGATTCGATCAACAGGCGATCAAGATGGTATCCTTCTCGACTTCCATGGACTTTGAGCGGGCGTCTCCTTCACCGTCTGCTGCTTCACATGGACTACTGGCACAACAGCGTCCCTCACATTCATGGGAGCAGCGCAGCCAGTCCCAGCTCTAGCTGTAGCACGGACGGCCCCAGCTCCGGCCGCGCCAACCACGACTCTGACGACTCAGATCTCGGAGCCGCCCATGATGAGGGAGGAGATGATGGCTATGCTAGCAGCGAACTAGCAGCTTCCTCACTACCAGAGGAGGTGCGTCAATAACTCCAACCTCATCAACACGATTGACCAGCACGGAGCAGGTCTAGCGGAGCTCCTCGAGTACGTAGAGTTCGCCCCGGTGCGGCTCCGTGAAGAGTACATGGAGTTCACCCCTGTCTGACCACACTAGCTCAACCGCACTAACCAGCCACGTCACGCAGACCCAGATCTACTTGTGGTCCATGGGCTGCCACCTATCTGTCAGGTCGGCAATGCTCAGCACCAGCTAGGATGTACGGGCCTAGCTCGTGGCCCACGCCGACCAGATCCATATCTGGCTCTGGCCCGAGCACCGCCTGCTGACCATAGAGGAGAGGCACTAGCCACACACCGAGGTAGGCCTCCAATTGTGGCACAGCACCGTGAGCAACGCCACATGCACGGTCAGCCTCGTCGCCCGCGCCAACAAGATTCGACTCTGGCAGCCGCCCGGGCTCCACCCCCGATCAGGCTCGATGAGGTTATCGACGTACACCTACGCCAGTGCACGTCTGGCTGTGCTCATCGCCGAACCCGAGCAGAACACTGGCAACAGCGCCGAGCGCAGCAGATCCAATCTACGCTGGGACCGGTAGATCCAATTGCCCTCGGCCCGAGCAACAACACTCTCATCTTCCCGCATGGGTTGAGCAACGCAGCCGTGTCCTAGACAAGGACCCTACAAGGTGCTCCTCGGTGACATGATGACCACCTCCTGGATCTAGATCCAAGTCGAATTCTAGTTCCAGAAGACCCAACGCCTGTGGTCGGCATGGTGGCTTTGCAAAGTCCTCCTGGGTCAGGAGCGATGATTCCTAAAGATGATGACATGACGGATCTGATGTCCCTACTCGACCGGACGCCCTCCGTCTCCTATGATCTTATCGAGAATCTCCTCTCTGATGAAGAGAGTCTTGAGGTCTAGAGCCAGGGAGAACATCGAGGAGCAGTGGCTGGCCACACCCGATCACCAGATTCATTCAACCGACTCAACACCGAGCAACCCCAGGGCTCCACCTGGTTTCAATGCTATGGTGTTTGTGGTCAGCGTGGATGAGCCCCCTATTCCAAAGGAGACAGATCAGGAGAGGTAAGCACGAGAGGGGCGCAACACCAATCGAGAGCAATGATGCCTCTAGGAAGCGCAGGATGCAAACACTGTCAACAACGGTGGCAACAACAGTGCAGGCCCTAAGCCGCGCCACCTCCAGCACAACCTCAATGGAGAATTCAACGTGATCGGCAACCAAGTCATCCATGAGACCCCCACGGCCAACATCACAGTGACCATAGACAGGCTTAATAATCTTCCCCCAAACACACCCGGGGTCGAAGCTATCCGTGATTTTCTAATCACTGCAGAAGCGCAGGTACACGAGCTCCGCTTCGCCAGATCACTGACCACATCACATCAGTCCTGGCGGTCCTGGCGCAGTCATCAACGCCAACCTACACAGAGTGGTGTTGACAACAAATCTAATCATGAAGGATGTTCGCTTGAACAACCTTGGCAGGCCGATCCCAATGACGCTCCACAAGAGGTGCCGCACAACGAGCGGCGCTAGCGCACCAACAGGCAGCAGGCCAACCGCTGTGTCGAGCACAATCAGGAGGTCGAGCAGCCCCAGGATCACAATCTCCGTGACCATCTCGACAAACAGTACCAAGATCGGTGACATACGAGCAGGCGAGCCGGCCCTATTCTCAGAGGAACTCAAGGCTATCCTCTGGCCAAAGAACTTCCAGATCAGGGACGTCAAGATGTACAACGGGCGGGATGATCCTGAGCACTAGATCATGCTATACGAAGTGGCCATCCGGGCAGTAGGAGGTGATCAGTACGTCATGGCCAACTACCTCCCGGTGGTTCTGAGTAATGTTGCTACCTCCTAGTTGCTCCATCAGCGTCCCGGCAGTATCCACAACTGGTCCAGCTCATGTAGATGTTCATTGATAACTTTGGTACAGCCGAACACCAAGTACACTCTGGTGCAAGTATACCACCATATGAGGTTATCACTGTGACAGTACATCCGACGCTTCTCCGACGCATGGAATCATGTCATCGATGTCACTCTAGCCGAAGGGATCGACCTCTTCATCACTGGCCTGGTCCAACCACGCGGCCTTGACCTCAAGAAGGAGCTGCTCCTCGAGCGGCCGAGAACCATGGAACACCTCCTCGCCACCGCCCATAGATTTGCTCATCTCGACGATAGGCTATATGAGGTGGATCCTATTCTCCCCAGCAAGGCTACTACCATGACGACAACCCTGACCACGATGGCAACCAAGATCGCCGTCTAGACTGGCGAAACGATCGCCGTGACCGTTGAGGCAACCGCGACCCTAACCGCCGCGATGATGATTGATCCTTCAAGAGATGCGGTCGAGACGCCTACAATGGTGGTTGGCACAATCACAATGACTCCTCCGTCAACGTGGTGAAGGGCCAGAAGAGAGCAAACAACGAAGAGCTCGACAAGGTCATTAGCCAGGACTACCCTCGACACCATGGCAAGGGTCACACGCTGGGCGAGTGCAGGGTCTTGCAGGAGGCGCTGGACAGGATGGCTAACAAGAAGCCACGCACCGCTCCCAAGTCAAAGGCGAAGGAACCTGTCCAGCAAGAAGACACTGAAGAAGAAGAAGACAAAGACGCCAACCCATGGCACGCCTACAGGGATCCCATGAGGAATGTCACTGCCATCATCTTTAGTGGCAAAGTCAGTCTGGAGAATGCCAGGGACAAGAAGCTATTGACGCGAGCCATCGTGGCTACCCAGGAGGCTGGCGGTCTTGTTGCAGATGTGAAGGCACCCGTATGGTCCGAGCAGCCCATAACATTCAGTCACAACGATTTGTGGGCCAAAATCCCTGATGCCGGTCATTTCCCCTGGTCCTCGACCCGGTGATAAACGGTGTCCGGTTTGAGAAAGTGCTCGCCAACAGCGGCAACTACCTGAACATCTTGTTCTTCCTAGCCTTCAAAGCGTTAGGGCTAGGTTACAACAACCTCAAGCCAAACAAAACTCCATTCTTGGGCATCATGCCAAGAAACCATCGTACCCCCTCAGGCACGTCACACTGCCCGTCCAGTTTGGGACGAAGCAACACTTCCACATCGAATACATCACCTTCATTGTGGCTGACTTCGAGAGCACATACCATGCCATCCTTGGCTGACCAGGGATCACCAAATTCATGGTGGTTCCTCACTATGGGTATCTCGTGCTGAAGATGCCGACCAAGCAGGGTGTCCTGTCCCTACGCGGCAACGTCTTAACGGCGCGTGCGTGCGAGTCTGCCACTTATGTGGCCATGGTGGTCGAGGAGTTGAAGCATGCTCTGGAGCGCACCAGTGTCGACGTTGAGGAGGCACCCCCTGCGAAGCTCAAGGTCCCAATCGGGTCTGCGCGACGGCCGTCTAACAAGGATAAGCAGCATAAGGAGATCCAGCTTGATCCCAACGATCCCTCGAAGATGACCAAGATTGGGGCGACCCTTCCCCCTAGACAGGAAGACACACTCGTCCAATTCCTATGAGAGGACATTAGCGTGTTCACGTGGAAACCCGCCGACATGCCTGGTGTCCCAAGGGGAAAGGCCGAGCACTACCTTGACATCTCGAAGACTATAAAACCTGTCAAACAGAAGATGCATCACTTCGCTCATGACCACAAGGTAGTCATTAGGGTAGAAGTAGCTAAGCTCTGGCTTTGTCAAAGAGGTGTATCACCCAGAGTGGTTAGCCAACCCGGTTCTTGTACTTAAGAAGAATAAGCAATGAAAAATGTGCGTTGATTACACCGATCTCAACAAACACTGCCCTAAATAGGCTTTCAATCTCCCTCGAATCGATGAGGTTGTAGATTCTACTGTAGGTTGCGAGTTGCTTTCTTTTCTAGATTGCTACTTGGGTTATCATCAGATAGCCCTCAAGAAGGAGGACTAGGAGAAGACCGCCTTTATCACCCCCTTGGTGCTTTCTGCTACACGACCATGTCATTTGGCCTCAAGAACGCCGGAGCTACCTACCGGTGGGCCATCCAGGCCTGCCTCGAGCATGAGATCACCGATGAACTTGTCGAGGCTTACATAGATGATGTGGTGGTGAAGACCAGGGAGGCCGATACACTGTTGGCCAACCTCAAGCGAACCTTCGCAGCCCTCAACAACTTTAGTTGGAAGCTGAACCCCAACAAGTGCATCTTTGGCGTCCCTTCTAGGATCCTGCTCAACAACATTGTCAGTCAGGATGGCATACGCCCAAATCCTGAGAAGGTTCAGATTGTGTTGGATTTGCAACCACCACGTAACGTTAAAGACATCCAGAAGCTTACCGACTGCATGGCAGCCCTTAGTCGCTACATATCCCGCATGGGAGAAAAAGGGCTCCCCTTCTTCAAGTTGCTCAAAGCCAAATAGAAGTTTGAGTGGACAGAGGAGGACAACAAGGCTTTCAAATAGCTCAAGGAATACCTGGCAACTCCCCCAGTACTCACAGTCCTGTGAGAAGGCGAGGAGCTCTTGCTCTACGTCGCTACCACAACTAATGTGGTTAGCACCGTGATGGTGGTTGAGTGCCAGGAACCTGGGCACGTCTATGGTGTGCAGCGCCCGGTCTACTACGTTAGCGAGGTCCTCAATGAAACCAAGGAGCGATACAACCATGTGCAGAAGCTACTGTATGCACTCCTGATCACCAAACAAAAGCTCCTTCACTACTTCCGCACCTACAAGATCATGGTAGTTACAGAAGCCGCACTTGGTGGCATCCTCTGCAATAGAGATGCCAGTAGCCGTATTGTCAAATACATATTAGAGCTTTCTGAGTTAACGCTGAACTTCCACAATCATAACACCGTGAAGTCTCAGGCCGTGGCATATTTCATTGTGGAGTGGTCAAACCTTAACTTACCCTTGGCTGACACGTCTTCCAACCACTAGAAGATGTACTTCGATGGTTCCCTAAACATCGATGATGCCGGGGCAGGGGGTCTATTTCATCTCTCCTTCCAAGGACACACTCCGCTATATTTTGCGCATACACTTCAAGACGTCCAACAACGTGGCCAAGTAAGAAGCCGCCCTACACGGCCTCCGTATTGCAGTTGAGCTCAGTATCAAATGGCTCCTGGTGTACTAAGATTCTGCACTGGTTATCAATCAAGTCAACAAAGACTGGGACATTGTCAATGAAAAGATGGATACCTATGTAGCTGAGATCCGCAGGCTGGAGAACAAGTTCTACGGATTAGAGTTCATCCATGTTCCACGTGCCGAGAACATAGGTGTTGATGAGCTATCTAAACTCGAATCATCCTGAGCACAAGTACGACTAGTGTTTTAGTCAAAGATTTGATCAAGCCTTCGATCCCTGATCAGGCTTATGAAGCACCCGCACCTAGCATCGCTATCGACCAGCTCGTAGCAACGCTCAATGGTGAAGCAGTGGAGGTAGAAAGAAGCTACCCTAGCAAGCAAGGATTTGATGATGGTAGTGAGCAGCCGCCAGCTGAGTAGCCAGTGCCTCCCCAGCCTGACTGGAGAGAGGCCTTTGTTAGATACCTGAATGACCACCTTGTTCTGAAAGATAAGATCGAAGCCCAACAGCTGGTCCGTAGAGCCTGTTCCTACCTTATGGTCCATGGCGAGCTGATGCACAAGGATCCAAGGTCCCTGATCTACTAGAAATGCTTCACCCAAGTAGAGGGTTTGAGGCTTCTAAAGGATATTCACGAGGGCACTTGTTGTAACCATGAAGCATCTCGGACGTTGGTCGACAAAGCCTGCCGAGCAGGGTTCTACTGGCCGACAGCCGTCTCTGATGAAGAAAACTACATGTGTTGGTGCAACAATTGCCAAATGTTTGCCAAGCAGATTCATGTCCCCGTGCATGAACTCAAGACCATCACGGTCGCTTGGCCATTTTCTTGCTGGGGACTCAACATGATTGGCCCTTTCAAAAAGGCTCCTAGCGGTCACACATGTGTCTTTGTGCTCATCGACAAGTTCTCCAAGTGGATCAAGTACAAAGCTGTCAAGAAGGCCTCATCCGAGAAGGCAGTACAGTTCCTTGATGAAGTCATCCACTGGTTTGGCATACCCAATACCATCATAACCGATGTTGGCTCTCAATTCACCAACAGTGAGTTCTTTGACTTTAGAGATGATAACAGCATCAAAGTCAAATATGTGTCCATCGCTCACCCTCGAGCAAATGGACAGGTGGAATGAGCTAATGGTATGATTCTCAACACCCTGCAAAACAGGTATACCAAGATGACAAGGAGCTTAAACCTAGTCGATGGCTTAAGGAATTACCTGCCGTGGTCTGGGGACTCTACATCCAGCCCAGTTGTAACACTGGAGTTTCTCCATACTTCATGGTGTTTGAATCCGAGGCTGTCCTACCAGCCTAGGTAACACTCCTTTCACCGCGTGTCCAGCTGTACAACGAAGAAGCTTCAGACGATGCTAGGGAAGTCAACATCATCACCAAAGAAGAAGTAGCCCTCAAGTCCTATGCTCAGACGGCTAAGTACCTAGCATCAATGCAATGTTACTATAACTGCAATGTCAAAGGGAGGCTATTCATGGTCGGTGACATGGTGTTACGATGAATCCAGAAAATAGATGGTCTGCACAAGCTGTCGTCCAGATGGGAAGGGCCGTTCAGGATTAAGGTTGTCACACGCCCGACATCCTACCGGTTGGAGACAATGGAGGGTGTCGAGGAGTCCAACTCCTGGCACATCAACCACCTCATACGCTTCTACCTCTAGAATAAGATATGTACCTAAGTCTTTATTATTCAGATATCTAATGATGTTTCATTTGTTGTTCTCTTTTCCCGTCTTGATTCTGCTTTCATGCACACATCTGTTATACATGCGCCCTGCATCAGTCTTAGTTAAACTTTGTTCTCTGCCCGCCAAGAATGGCTTGACAAGGCACTGCCTTGAAGCCTCTAACGATGTGTTACAGCTCCACGCTATATGGCACTAGGAGATTCGGCAGTCGCTCTCTAACGGTACTAGGTACCTGGTGAGCCCAGCGGTCCTACATGACTCACTTGGGCATCCCTAGTCTCCTGACAGAGTTAGCTTGCTTTGAGGGTGGGGGCGAAACTTAACTGGTGACATTTTTTTGAAAAAATGACCTATGCATAAAGTTGCATCTAAAAAAGGAAAACGACAAAATGTTTATCACCCGCTTAAACATGCCTACTTGTCTGTATCAATAGGCTTAAAAGTTTCCAAGCACCCAGTGCTCAGATTAACTTACAAATAGTATTTACACATAAATACATTGTTTATATAGCCTACTGACCACTACCACCATTTTCTATAGGATCGAAGATCAAAGTCATGTCATCAATAATGGCAGCGGCAGTTGGGCCTGATGAGGCTCGGAGCTCTTCAGCTTCATCGTCTATGACCTCTGGTGGAATCCCTTGCTCAATGATCACCAGATCCCTTCCTTTGTAGTTCGCTATCAAAATTCAAGGATTATGGCAGAGCTTCGAAACATTTCTTGGCATAAAATTCTAACACTTCTTTCGAAGGAAGTCTCCCCTAATGTGGAGTTATCAAAAGAACGATTGTTGCTTATTGGAAGTGAAATTCTCTTCTAAAGAAATTTAGATTCTTTCACCTCCTACAACCATGTCTTGATTGTTAAGGGGGACTTCCATGAAAGCCCTACACAACCTCATAGTTGGGACCACTATCATTCCTGCAGAAACCCTTTTTGGGCATTTTGCTGCTAGTCTTGACCAACAAACTCTTCAGAAGTCCATACGGACTCATCTTTGAGTTTCATGGGATTGTTAGGGTTGTGCCATTGGAAATTAACAAAACTGAAGTTTCTTATACTTCTTCATCTATGCCATCCTCGATTTTGATCTTCTTATAGGGCATCCTCTTGAAAATCTCTTTTATAAAAAAAAGAGAAGGGAGCCCCGATGAGAAGTTTGAAAGTTTTGCTTCTGCCAGCCATAGCACTTGCTCAAAAAACCTAAAGACAAAGCAAAGCTACTTGTTCGAGCATGCGAATCTTTCTCCTGCGCCCTTGCTCGAATGAGATGCATGTCCCTCTAGCCATCAAGAACATTGTTCTCGATAATGGTCAAGATTAAGTGATTCCTCCATGATATATCTTTTGAGAATGAAAACTTCTGTGCCACAGACATGCCCGAAGCAACAACTCTAGAGCCAAGAAGGGGCCCACTAACAAGCGTGGTTTTGAGGTCCCTCACATTTCATGCTCATATTTAAGGTCTCCAGAGTTTGTTTCACTTCGGACCACCTGCTCCTATGAGGATCACACAACCATCTCTTGATTCTAGTTGTTCAAATTTTTAAGAGAATGGTTGTGAATGCTTATGTTTGTCATAAACATTGCAAATCCCATAGTAGTACGAGGGTGCGAACCTTGCAGCTTGAATATTAATGCCTATGATTGGTGGTAAAGCTGAGAACTACACCACCATTGATTGCTGCAAGAAGTTCCCACGGTCAAGCTTTAGACCATAACTTAAGCACTACCGGGAGATACCCCGGATTATCCATAAAAAATATATATATTTTATTATTATTATTACTATTGTTATTTTTATTTTCAAAATATATATATATGTCACACCCTGATTTTGAAGGAATAAAACCAAGGCAAAAGCTCATGTGCACCCAGAACAATTACACACATGAACGACAAATTACATGGTCAAAAAAGCACCGTGTTCGAATAAAACATAGTATAACGATTACATCATACCAATATTACATAACTGTCATCAGAGTAAAGCAGAATATAAATCACATCGTCCAAAGCGAAAAACAACTAAATGACATAGACGTAGCGACTCCATCTCGCCATAGGAAGGTCGATGGCAGCATCACGACGCCTAGTATCTTGGATAGTTCTCAGGAAAGTCACCATCTGAGTCATCACTTGAGCATCCTTTGGTTAGGAAATAGCAAGAGTGAGTTCCATGTCGAAACTCAACAAGTACAGGTGGAAAGTAATGACATGCAAGGCTAATACAAGGTACAGCTAAAAGGTAGACTACGGCAGCATTTTAATGTAATAATTAAGCTTTAACTTATTGCAACCTATTCTCTAATCAACTTGGTTGAAACACCCAACCCTTTATTAAGGTTCAAATAGCAATTAATGTGTCATTTAGCATCATAGATATAAACATATATCATTAACAACATTAAACATGAGATAGCCATCTCAAGGAAACACAGGATAGCCATCCCGATAAAACCCGAGGTAGCAACCTCACAACATCACCATGATTTAACAGCTTAAACCATTTGGCTAATCATGCGAGGATCTGGGCCGCTCATGACCGTGAGCACGGATGATATACTGATTTTAACTCTGCGCAGAGGTGTACACTTTCACTCCAGGTTGTGATTACTGCTTTTGCACGAGGTGGCCAACCTCTTATCTCATTACCAAGATAGGCTGCCAGAGGTCACAACGAGACTTTTCACAGGGTCATAGGCAGTGACAACTCACCAGCCTTGAGTCCAAGCGTATGGGCGACTTCACCATGAGGCCACCCCCATCATGGATCCCTAGCCCCTCCCATACTACAACTTGTAAACAAACCCTAGCGATCATAGCTATAGCCACCCGTCGGTAAGCTTTCCAACCTGCCCATGATGGTCCTGCTAATCAACCAAGCCATTGCCCATTAGCCTGGAGATGTACGGAAGTCCTAGGTTGCTGCTCCACGAAAGTACCTCAAGGGGGAGGAGAAATGGATGCCCCCATCGCTATGAGCCCACTGACATCCATTCCCCCTTCTTTCACCGCCAACCAACGATGCGGGCATACATCAACTTCTCCAACGGCCGAAGCCAAGAGCCCAAGGCTCAACAAGTTACGAAGCAAGTTTTATCTTCATTAAATGGTGAAAGGTGAGATAGAACACTAGCAACCTAAAACCTAACAACTAATACCCCCATAGGATATTTTTGGGTAAAGTGGCTAGTAAGTCCTATGGTTTGCCGATTTAAGACACATGCAGTGAATTTATAAACATGAATAGGCGCAATATGTTCAAAAGAATGCCTGCACTTGCCTTGGTTGTTGTCCTGCTGCACATAGTCCTCCAGGTCTTGCTGATCCTCGTTTACCCACGTCTCATTCTCTATACGCCACAATCATCACACACGCACACAACATGCAAGCAAACGTACTTTAATTAGGGCAGTACACCAAAACATGATAACAGTAGCAAGCAATAGCATAGAAATATTCTACTCATCAAGACGATGCCAAAAAGTATAAGTTTGCTAAAATCGGAGTTAAAACGTGAAAGTTATGGCCTAAACAAGAGTAGGGTCTAATCTACAGAAAATAGGACTGAAAACTAAATACTTTTGAACTAAAAAGGACTAGATCATAAATATGTAAAATAGAAGGGGCCTTTCTGCAAAGGTGCCAAGGCTATCGGCAGTCTGACTGCGTTGACGTGGTTGCGTGGAACACATGTGGCTGCCACGTCAGCCAACTGGAGACCGGTTTGACCCTCGGTTAACTGAGGGTCATCTCTGGATCTGGGACATTGGATCCTGATCCAACGGTCGGGATTGGGCCGGTGGGTCGAGTCGGCCGGAGCAGTGCCACCGACGGCGGCGGCTCATCGGCGAGCAGCGGCACGGTGCTTGTGATGCTTGAGGGCTGCACGGATTAGTCGGGGAGGCACGGCGCGACCTCGTGGGCCCGGATGTGGGGTCTGTGACGGCAGCCGGCGGCCGGAGGCGGTGGCCCGCGTGGGCGGCACCATGGCCGGTGGCGGGGTCTCGGTGAGGAGATGCTACAGGGCACGGGGAGCCGTGCCAAAGGGCTCCAATGGTGGCTCACCTCACCACAAAGCCTGTAGGGGAGTCCTTGTCGGCAGAGGCGAAGCGACGGCGGAGATCGATGGTGGCGACGCGAGCTCGGGAGGACGGCGGCGGCTAGGGTTTCGTGAGGGCGAGGGCGACGGCTAGGGCTTTGGAAAAGTGACGCAGGGAGGTTGCAGATGCTCTTTATAGCAGCAGGAATACTAGGGTCACGCGCGGGCGGGCGACTCGGGCGGCGCGCGGACACCGACTGTGTGTCGTCTCCTTGAGGGATACGACACTGTAGCGGTGGGCCCCACCCATCAGTGGCGGTGGGTGACGACGCGAGAGCTGACGCCAGGGGCTAGCGTAGTGCTGACGCACGCGGCACACAGCGTCGTGCGGGTGCGGACGGTGCGGCGGCCTGCTAGGCTGCTCGGCCCATTACGCGACGCGGCGCTGGGCTGCTGGCTGGGCCGCTGCGGGCGGCCTGCTGGCACGCGGCCTGTCGCGCGGCTGCGCTGCGGTGTGAGGCCTAGCGCACGGCTAGGCTGCGGTGCTTGGCCTGGTGCCCACTGGCCGGCTTGGTTGCATTGCTGGCTGGCCTGGCTGGCCATGGCCGGCCATGGCCGCTGCTGGCCGGCCATGCTGCTTGTGCTTTGGCCCTGGCTACCCAAGGTTGGCCATGGCCGGCTATGGCTGGCAATGCTTGGCCAGAAGAGGCTAGGGTTGGCCAGGCTCCACTAGGGACTAGCCTAGGCTAGTTAGACTAGGTTAGGTTAGTCTAAGGTTAGTGGGGACAAGTTAGAGCATGTTAGAAGCTAGAAGGTAAAGCAAGAATTGAACAACAGGCTCAAACAAGTCAACCATAAAACTGTGCAGCAGCATGAATGCAACAATGCATGGTTTCTAACGTGCTACATATTTTTAAAAAATAATTCATAAAACATTTATAATTGTCCTATGAATGTCAAGCATCTATGCAGAAATAAAATCAAATTCATTTAAGATTTAAAGTTCAAAATTAGGGTGCTATAAACCTACCCCCTTAAAAGAATCTTGTCCTCGAGATTAGAAGACTCAGGAAATAACGCTGGATATTCTGCCCTTAAATCCTCTTCCTTTTTCCAAGTAGCCTCATCCTCTGAGTGGTACTTCCATTGCACTTTGCACCACTTGACAACCTTACTTCTTGTGACTCTCTCAGCTGTCTCCAAAATCTTAGATGGGCTCTCCACATAGGTCAAATCTTTCTACAAGTCTATTTCCTCTACAGGCAACTCCTCTTCCTTGACCCTTAAACATTTCTTGAATGGAGAAACATGGAACACATTATGCACACTAGATAAGTAAGCTGGCAACTCAAGTTGATAAGCTACCTCTCCTCTCCTTTCTAAAATCTTGAAAGGACCAATGTACCTCGGGGCTAACTTCCGTTTGACCTTTAACCTCTTGAGATTCCTCATTGGAGACACCTTAAGATAAACATAGTCACCTACTTCAAACTCAAGCTTTCTTCGGCAAACATCTGCATAACTCTTCTGTCTAGACTGGGCTGCTTTCAATTTACGCCGAATCACTTGGACCTGCTCTTCTGCTATCTTCAAGACATTAGGACCAAATACTCGTCTCTCTCTAGCTTGATTCTAGAACAAAGGTGTTCTACACTTTCGTCCATACAATGCTTCAAAGGGAGACCTCTTGAGACTAGCTTGATAACTATTATTGTAAGAGAATTCAGCATAAGGCAAATGGTTGTCCCAACTGTCATTAGACTCCAGGGCATAGGCCCTCAACATATCTTCCAGAATCTAATTAACCCTTTCTGTCTGACCATCTGATTGTGGATGATAAGCTGAACTAAACCTTAACTCAGTTCCCAAAGCTTCATGTACCTTCTTCCAAAACTTGGAAGTGAACTGTGTACCTCTATCCAAAATGATCCTCTTAGGAACTCCATGAGCACACACAATTCAAGCCTTATACTTCTCGGCTAACTACGCTCTAGTATAAGTGGTCTTGACAGGTATGAAATGAGCAACCTTGGTCAATCGATCCACTATGACCCAAATAGAATCAAAACCTCTCTGAGTTTGAGGTAATCCCACATGAAATCCATATTGATTTCATCCCACTTCCATTCAAGTATCTTCAATGGCTGCAACAATCCTGCTGGTCTATGATGTTCTGCCTTTACTCTCTGACAAGTGTCACACAAGGCCACATACTCCCCAATGTCCCTCTTCATACCTTTCCACTAATAGTGTTCCTTCAGATCCTGGTACATCTTAGTACCTCCTGGATGAATAGAGTAAGAAGACTCATGACACTCCTTAAGAATAGTATCCTTGATTTTCTGATTGTCAGGCACAACCAACTTGTGCTTATACCAGAGTCTCCCTTCTTCATTAACACTGAATCCTAGGGCTCTATCTTGACTAACCATCTTGACAATCTCCTGAAGTTCCTCATCGGTTTTCTGACCCTTCCTGATCTTCTGATCAAGTGTCAGTTCCACATCCATAGAAACTCCCTGAGTGTTAGCAACAAACCCCAAATGGAGATACTCAAATTCAGCTAGTAACTCTTTAGGTAACTCCATCACTTCTAACATGTTCAGCTGACTCTTCTGACTCAAAGCATCAGCTACAACATTAGCTTTACCAGGATGGTAGAGAATCTCTAGGTCAAAATCATTAATCAATTCTAACCACCTTCTCTGCCACAATTTCAAGTCCTTCTAAGTGAATATATACTTTAAGCTCTTGTGATCAGTGTAAATGTTACACCTATGAGCAAGGACATAATGTCTCTAAATCTTCAACGAATGCACTACAGCTGCTAATTCCAGATCATGAGTTGGATAGTTCAATTCGTGTTTCTTCAACTATCGAGAGGCATAAGCAATGACCTTACCCTCTTGCATCAACACACAACCCAAACCATGTCTATAAGCATCACAATAAATAGAGAAGTCCTTTGTCATATTTGGCAGAGCTAACACTGGTATTGTTGTCAACCTCTTCTTCAATTCCTCAAAACTGGCCCGACATTGTTTCATCCACTTGAATAGTTTGTCCTTCTCTAGCAAAGCAGTCATAGTTTTAGCTATGGTAGAGAACCCATCGATGAACCTCCTGTAGTATCCATCCATTCCCAGAAAACTCCTGATGTCCTTGACATTCTTAGGTGGACTCCACTTGAGCACATCTGCAACATTCTTAAGACTAACTGTAACTCCATCCTTGGAAATAACATGCCCAAGAAGAAACTTGACTCAACCAGAAATCACACTTATTGAACTTGGCATAAAGCTGATGTTCCCTCAACTCTTGCAACACCAATCTGAGATGCTCTTCATGTTCTTCCTCATTCTTGGAATAAATCAGAATATCATCAAGGAAGACAACCACAAACTTATCAAGATACTCCATAAAAACTTTATTCATCATGTACATAAAGTAAGCTGGAGCATTGGTCAACCCAAAAGACATCACTGTATACTCATACAAACCATATTTGGTGGTAAAAGCAGTCTTTGGTATATCACTAGGTCTAATCCTCAACTGATGGTAACCTGACCTCAAGTCTATCTTAGAAAAGACACTAGCTCCCTTTAACTGGTCAAACAGATCCTCAATCCTAGGTAAAGGGTACTTATTCTTAACAGTCATCTCATTCAAAGATCTGTAATCTATACACATCCTCTGTGTTCCATCTTTCTTTTCTACAAAGATTACTGGGGCTCCCCAAGCTGATGAACTAGGTCGAATGTAACCCTTACACTGTAATTCTCTAAGTTGTGACTTAAGTTCTTCTAGTTCATTCACAGCCATTCTATAAGGTCTTTTAGCTATGGGTGCAGTACCAGGTAACAAATCAATAATAAACTCAATCTCTCGTTCAGGTGGCATACCTGACAAATCCTCGGGGAAGACATCTGGAAACTCATTGGCAACTCTGATGTTCTCCAAGGGCTTACTGCTGACATGATTCACTGCTCCCTGATTCTTGGATGGCAGAGGAATCACCACATCAACCACATGTCCATCAGGTGCAGTCAAGCTCACTGTCCTTTCTGAACATTTAATATTTGCTTTCCACTTTTTTAACCAAATCATTCCCAAAATAAGATCCAAACCATTTGACTCAAGCACTATAGGTCTAGCGGAAAAATCTACCCCCTTAAATTAATCTTTTTGCCTGGACACCAGACATTTGAATCCATATTTCCCCCAAGCGTTTTAACATTCATAGCTCTAGGCATAAGTCGGGTTGGTATGCTATGCTTACGAACAAAATGACTACCAATAAATGAATGTGATGCATCAGTATCGACTAGAACTGAAGCTGGATGGAAATCAACAAGGAACATACCGAGCACCACATCTATATCTTCCTCCACAGTCTCCACCTTGACATGGTTCACCTTCGCAAAGTTCTGTGGCTTCTGATTCTGAGGGCAAGCATTAGCATAGTGTCCCACCTTGCCACACTGGAAGCAAGCATTGCTGGGGGTGCTGTTGGTCTTCACAGGAGCACTGTGGGGAGCATTCTGGCAAGGAGCCTGATTATTCTGACGAGGGGCTTGACCATTCTGGCATTGCAATTGATTACTGTCATTGCTGGAGTTGTTGTTGCGCTGACCACCTTGCTGTCCTTGGTTGTTCTTTCCATACTGATAAGAAGGATGCTACTGGTAGTTCTGGAAATTGTTGAAGCGAGGATGATTGCTGCTTCCCTGATCTTGGTACTTGTTGGCCTTCGTCTTCTTCTTCTTGTCCTCCATCTTGTTGCGCATGCTCTCAAGCACAATAGCCCTATCAACCATTTCTTGGAAATTGGCATACTTGACATTTGCCATCGTGTAAGCGAGTCCATCATTCAACCCTCCCAGGAAGTGATCTTGCTTGTCCTGGTCCTGCTCAACATCTCTAGGTGAATAGCGAGACAAAGCAATGGACTTGGCACTGTACTTATAAACAGACATGGAGCCTTGCTTCAGATCAGCAAACTCCTTCTTCAACTTCAAAAGTCCAGCTGGCACATGGAACTCCTTGAATACCTCAGTGAACTATGCCCAAGTGATGGTGTCAGGAGTGCATGAGCAAAGCAGTACGAATCCCACCAGGAAGCGGCTGCTCCTTGTAGCTGACCAGATCCATAGAGGAATTTCTCCCTATCATTGCACTGAGCGATCTCCAACTGTTTCTCCACATCCTTCACCCAATCCATAGCAACAAGAGGGTCAGGGGAATGAGAGAAGAAAGGTGGACGCCCCTTCAAAAACTCACTGCGCCTGTCCCTGGGTGGTGGTGGTGGAGGATTCTGATTGTGGTGTTGATTCTGGACTTGGTTCATCGCCATGTTCTGCTGCAGCATGGTCATCATGGCGTTCATGCCCTGCATGAACTGAGTCTGCATGGCCATCATCTGCTCCACGGTAGGAGGAGGAGGTGGTGGTGGAGGGTTTTGGTTACTCCCACTAGCAGCACTGGCACCACCAGTGTTGTTATTCCTCCTGGTGTTCACCATCTGATGCAAATGAATAGTAGGGTATAAGGATATGCAATCTCAACATATATATCTATGCTGAATATAAACTGTGAATGTAACTGCAAAAAAATATACTGTCTCTTTATATCAATAAACCATCTGACATAACCTCTAACAATATGATCACTGATAGGATAGCAAATATATAATCTCCAAACTGATAGCTGATATGAACAAATGAAAACAGTCTATGATAGAATAACTGATTTGATGAAGTAGAAAGAGGGATAGAGCACAATATATAGAGACCCAAAACCCTAAATTACTAAACAGAGTCTTAAACTTATATAAATATGATAAGTGTGGACATCACCCCATAACTTATCTCAATCATTACAAAGATGTGAATCAAACATAGTTCATCATAATAAATAAGTTCTCACACCAATAAAGCAAGACACACTCTAAACACACTCGCACTAGACTTGATAAGCTAAATGTTCAAACATGCTAACGTAGCATTATTTGTTTCATGAAAGGGACATCCTAGTCAATCTTAGTACGTCCTCCAGCCTGCTGCTGCTATGGAATGAGTGCCGGGCACTAAATGTACTAACCCCCAAGTTCGAGGATCGCACCATCGTTAGGGTGCTGGCTAGGGTGAAACTCGTAGTGGTGCATGCGTCCGGTCATCGGGTACTCAATGGGACGCCACAAATGACCGTAGCCAGTGGAGCTCTTGCGGCAGGTGAGAAGCTGATGCACCATCTATAATATGCAAAGATCAAAGACATGCAGCAAGCAGCTAATAGATCATGATAGAAGAAATAAACATGTCTAAGATCAAAGGATAATATATATAAAGCGTGCATGCATAAATATCTAGAGATAGTGATATGAAAGCTATAAATAAATTGGAGGAGTAGCATGCATTCTGTGGTATTTGTAGTAAAACAAAATAGCATAATGACATAATCATAATGACAAAAGCATGGTAGTAACTATAAGATAAGGTAATAAATGATCAATAAATGATAGTAGCAATAGCTGAAGTAAATGCATATCAAGATAATAATAAAACATGCTAATAAATGATGGAATATGCAATAACTTATAAAGGTCAACCTAAGACGGTTAGAAAATGACCATTTCTAGCTAAGGCTTCATGATCCTACGGTCAACATGGCTCTGATACCACTTTGTCACACCCTGATTTTGAAGAAATGAAACCAAGGCAAAAGCTCATGTGCGCCCAGAACAATTACACACATGAACGACAAATTTCATGATCCAAAAAGCACCGTGTTCGAATAAAACATAGTATAACAATTACATCGTACCATTATTATATAACTATCATTAGAATAAAGCAGAATATAAATCACATCATCCAAAGCGAAAAACAACTAAATGACGTAGATGTAGCGACTCTATCTCGCCACAGGAAGGTCGATGGCAGCATCATGATGCCTAGTATCCCAGATAGTTCTCAGGAAAGTCACCAACCAAATCATCACTTGAGCATCCTTTGGTTGGGAAATAGCAAGAGTGAGTTCCATGTCAAAACTTAGCAAGTACAGGTGGAAAGTAATGACATGCAAAGCTAATAGAAGGTACAACTGAAAGGTAGACTGCGGTAGCATTTTAATGTAACAATTAAGCTTTAACTTATTGCAACCTGTTCTCTAATTAACTTGGTTGAAACACCCAACCCTTTATTAAGATCCAAATAGCAACTAATGTTTCATTTAGCATCAGAGATATAAACATATATCGTTAACAACATTAAACATGAGATAGCCATCTCAAGGAAACACATGATAGCCATCCCGATAAAACCCGAGGTAGCAACCTCACAACATCACCAAGAATTAATAGCTTAAAGCATTTGGCTAATCATGCGAGGATCTAGGCCGCTCGTGACCATGAGCACGGACGATATACTGATTTAACTCTACGCAGAGGTGTACACTTTCACTCCAGGTTGTGATTACTCCTTTTGCCCAAGGCGGCCAACCTCTTAGCCCATTACCGAGATAGGCCGGCAGAGGTCACAACGAGACTTTTCATAGGGTCATAGGTAGTGACAACTTGCCAGCCTTGAGTCCAAGTGTATGGGTGACTTCATCATGAGGCTGCCCCTATCACTGATCCCTAGCCCCTCCGATACTACAACTTGTAAACAAACCCCAGCGACCATAGCTATAGCCACCGGTCGGTAAGCTGTCCAACCTGCCCATGATGGTCTTGCTAATCGACCAAGCCAGTGCCCATTAGCCTGGAGTTGTACGAAAGTCTCAGGTTGCCGCTCCATGAAAGGACCTCAAGGGGGAGGAGATACAGATGCCCCCGTCGCTACGAGCCCACTAACATCCGTTCCCCCTTCTTTCACCGCCAACCAACGATGCGGGCATGCATCAACTTTTCCAATGGCTGAAGCCAAGAGCCCAAGGCTCAACAAGTTAAGAAGCAAGTTTTATCTTCATTAAATGGTGAAAGGTGAGATAGAGCACTAGCAACCAAAAACCTAACAACTAATACTCCCATAGGATATTTTTGGGTAAAGTGGCTAGTGAATTTATAAACATGAATAGGCACATGCAGTGAATTTATAAACATGAATAGGCACAATATATTCAAAAGAATCCCTACACTTGCCTTGGTTCTTGTCCTGCTACACGTAGTCCTCTGGGTCCTGCTGATCCTCGTTCACCCACGTCTCGTTCTTTATACGCCACAATCATCACACACGCACACAACATGCAAGCAAACATACTTTAATTAGAGCAGTACACCAAAACACGATAACAGTAGCAAACAATAGCATAGAAATATTCTACTCATCGAGACAATTCCAAAAAGTATAAGTTTGCTAAAATCGGAGTTAAAACATGAAAGTTATGGCCTAAACAAGACTAGGGTCTAATCTACAGAAAACAGGACTGAAACTAAATACTTTTGAACTGAAAAGGACTAGATCATAAATATGTAAAATAGAAGGGGCCTTTCTGCAAAAGTGCCAAGGCTGTCGGCGGTCTGACCGCATTGACACGGTCAGCGTACACGTGGTGCTTACATGGCGCCTACGTGGCATACACGTGGCTGCCACATCAGCCAACCGGAGGCCGGTTTGTCCCTTGGTTGACCGGGGGTCATCTCTAGATCTAGGACGTTGGATCCCGATCCAACGGTCGGGACTGGGCCGGCGGGTCGAGTTGGCCGGAGCAGTGCCGCCGACGGCGGTGGCTCACCGACGAGCAGCGGCACGGTGCTTGCGGTGCTCGAGGGGCTGCACGGATTAGTCGAGGAGGCATGGCGCGACCTCGCAGGCCTGGATATGGGGTCCGTGACGGCGGCCGACGGCCAGAGGTCGTGGCCCGCGCGGGCGACACCATGGCCGACGGTGGAGGTCTCGGCGGAGAGACACTGCAGGGCACGGGGAGTTGTGCCGAAGGGCTCCAACGGTGGCTCACCTCACCGCGAAGCTTGTGGTGGAGTCCTTGTCGGCGAAGGCGAAGTGACGGCAGAAATCGATGGTGGCGGCGCGAGCTCGGGAGGATGGCGGTGGCTAGGGTTTCGCGAGGGCGAGGGCGATAGCTAGGGCTTCGGAAAAGCGGCAGGAATCCTTGGGTCGCGCGCGCGGGCGAGGAATCAGGCGGCGCGCGGACACCGGCTCGGTGTCGTCTCCATGAGGGAGACGACACTGTAGCGGTGGGCCCCATTCAGGTGGGCCCCACCTGTCGGTGGTGGTGGGTGACAACGCGGGCGCTGACGCCAACGGCTGGCGCAGTGCTGACGCACGCGGCGCATGGCGTCGTGCGGGTACGGATGGTGCAGCGGCCTGCTGGGCCGCTCGGCCTGTTGCGTGGCGCGGCGCTCTGCTGCTGGCTGTGCTGCAGCGGGCGGCCTGCTGGCTCATGGTCTGGCGCGCGGCTGGGCCGCGGTGTGCGGCCTAGCGCGCGACTGGGCTGCGGTGCGTGGCTTGGCGCCCACGGGCCGGCTTGGCTGCACTGCTGGCCGCCCTGGCTGGCCGTGGACGGCCGTGGCCGCTGCTGGCCGGCCATGCTGCTGCTTTGGCCATGGCGGGCCAAGGTTGGCCATGGCCGGCTATGGCTGGCCATGCTTGGCTAGGAGAGGCTGGGGTTGGCCAGGGTCCACTAGGGACTAGCCTAGGCTAGTAAGACTAGGTCAGGTTAGTCTAAGGTTAGTGTGGACAAGTTTGAGCATGTTAGAAGCTAGAAGGTAAAGCAAGAATTGAACAACAGGCTCAAACAAGTCAACCGTAAAACTGTGCAGCAGCATGAATGCAACAATGCATGGTTTCTAACGTGCTACATATTTTTAAAAAAATAATTCATAAAATATTTATAATTGTCCTATGAATGTAAACCATCTATGTAGAAATAAAATCAAATTCATTTAAGATTTAAAGTTCAAAATTAGTGGGGGCATGTTATAATATATATCTTCTTTAAATGGTGGGGGCATGTTGTCAAGTTAGTATGCACCTTCGGCTATGTCGCTAACTATTTCAGGAAAGATTAAGAAGAACTCAGGTCAGATGATGCTTGACGACATGGAACGCCATCAACCACAAAAGCTTGATGCACTCCCAGGTAATGGAACACACTCGTAAGAAGGCCCTAACTCTGTACTTGACTTTTATGCAAAAGTCCAAGTGTGGGGGAGGACGGTGAGACACCCAAGTTCCATGCACACCAAAGGGTCATTAAAAAATGATGATGATGATATCAGCCTCGCCTTGCAAAAAAAGAGAGAGAGTTAATATATATATTGAAAAAAAGAGAGAGATGATATAAAAAATAAAAACATAAATGAAAAAAAATAAAAAAAGAAGATAAATGAGGGAGACTAAAAAAGGAAGCAAGAGAAATTTGAAAAAAAGAGAAAAAAAGATTGGGAGTCTCCCTTCTGAACCTTTGCTAGTATCATCAAGGCCCATGGCCCATGCGCATTGATGTGTGTGGCCTGGCTTCGGAGATCACCAGAGCAGAACCATCATGCTAGCTGCAACAACAACTTCAATGCCTCATACATATATGTTGCCAGTACATATACTCAGGTATGCGAAGGCAAATAAATGTTCACCAACTTCTTAAACTTATCTTCGTTTGATCATACAAATTCATGCTTCCTTTGCTTATGTTATAAACTCTGGTTTGGATGTAGTCTTATAAGGTACATCCATAGCTCTTTTTAAATTAAGCATGGTGCTTAGGTTAAAATGGCCTTCTTTGATCAAAATTTGACATGGTGTTGAAATTTGATCAATGAACTTTGAGTTGTTGACATAATCAATGAAAGTAATCTGATATGGAGATAAACTAAGGCATATATTTCTCTGCATCTTTATCTTGGCTTTGTTTATAAAAAGTTGAGTGAACAAGTTTTAAAGATAATAATAACATCTTTCTTGCTCTTTGGTTTTATAGCCAATAGAGTCCTTGTTTGTTGTTGTTTTTCTTGTTTGTTTTCTTGTTATCAATATAAAGCAGGTACAAGAATAAGTGTGGGGGAGATCTCTCAAGCATACCTCACACACCTTCAAGATCTCCCCTACACGTTGCACAACACCGAGTGACTCATCACGCAACAAGGACAAGACACATGACTTCCATAAACTCCTTTATCTTCAAACGGTGGTGTGTGCAACTCTGCCCTCACATCTCCCTAAATTTTGAAGTTTTAAATTTGATAAACTTACAATGCAAAACTTCTGGCACGCCATCTCCATGCCATCCTTTGATAAAATTTGGATACTCCTTATTCCTCGCCAACATTCCTATAACTTGTGAACACCTATCTTAGGGACCCCATGTTGTCTAAGTGATTGGAGTATGTGATATAGCTGGATGATTTGAACCTTGCTCTTTTTATGAAGGAGTTGGGATTTATTTTACAAAATCAAAATGCAATAGCATGCTCCTCAATGATAATGAATTTTCTACCAAGGCCATATGACATGTTTCATTTGTGCAAACCTTTAGTCATATGCTACTTGTCGGATCATTGAGTTTGGTCAAATTGTTATGACCTGTGTGAGATTATGGTCATGCACCCATGATTGAGATTCACATGCACCCACCAAATAAAGCCAACTCTCACCCTGAGAGTTGCGGACAACATGCACCCGTCCATCCACCAAAAATATGCCGACTCTTACCCTGAGAGCCGCGCATTCATTTTCCACCATATAATTACTCCCCGCATTCCATCACAACATCTCTTCGTTCAAAGTTTTCATTTCCATAAGAAGAGATATGGGCTTTGTTTTTTAAAAAAATTTTACATGCCAAGGGGCATGAGAGAAAAAAATCCAAGCAATAAACAACGGGAATGTCCAAAGCCCCGTTCAAAGAAAAATATGGATATATGATCTTATAGCCCATATCTCTCCAAAAAAGTTTCATTCCATCCAATAAAAGAGAGAGTCATGAAAAAACATGTAGAATTAGGAATCATCTTCCATTCCACACACCTGCACATCTCAATCTAATGTAGGACTTGTATCTCCATGTGGTTCGGTTTTTGACTTGACAATATATGTGATGCAAGTATGCCCACTTCCACACCTTCCCAAAACTACACTCAAAAGCTTTAGAGATAGGTTATGAAAGAAGGCAATATCAAAATGCCTTGGTGAGGAACCAGACACACATATATGAGCGACTTGAGAGTATAATTTGAGGAGCAAGGCTATCTTTTCTTTTTCGAAAATCTTATAAAAACCCTAGTTTCTAAGTTAATTGATGCAAGGGGATTTGAATCCATGTTGTTCCATTTTTCAATTACTCAAGACAATTTGGTAGACAATTCAAAGTTCACAAGTGCAGGTGAAGCTTGGAATATCTTGTATGTAGATTATATATCAAGGAGATAACCCATCTTAGTCCTTTAAACCTTTACTCGAGGATGAGCAAAGGACTAAGTGTGGGGGTCTTGTTGGCGGTCCTAACTCACTTTTTATACCGCCAATAATAATATAAATCCATGGAACATCATAGAAAAATATTATTTATCTAACAAGTTCCACGAGTTTTGGTGTTTTCCATTGTGTTGCAGGAATATCTAGGTTTTCATAACATAAAAGTTATCTCAAATGATAAAATAGACTACACCATTGCAGAGAGCTCGTCGCGCTGATCAATATGCATATATTATTGGTCTCATTTGGAGCTCCCAATAAAAAGATATATAAGTTCAAGTCAGATTTAGGACTGCATGAGTAGGCTTGAGTAATTTGGCCATAACTCACTCATCCGACCTCTGATTGGGCTGAATCACCCATCAAAACAAAGCTATCGACAAGGCCTACGTGCTCCCAAAAGGTGGTGGCCAGATGGGCCCACCAAGGGACCAGACACCCCTGGGACCGGCCGTCTCTTGGTGGGGCATTTCGGGCCCAATTTTCTTCTGGCGGTTGTAAGACGGTTTCCCAAAGATGGTCCCACCTACAATCAACATAGATGGAAAGTGGAAACCACCCTTTGGAAGTCAGTTTGGGTCCTTCCTTGTGGGGATAGCCCTTTTGCATAGAGCCCCCTCCTCTCAAGCTATAAAAGGAGGCCTCCTCTCTTCACAATTAATTCATTCACCAACACAAAGAGGTCACAATGTAGAGAGGAAGAGCAAGCTCCATTCCATTAGCTTCTAGCTAAATTAGTATAGGGAGTGAGAGAAGGAAAGAGCTGGAGAAAGAGTGGAGTCAAAGCAGTTCAGCCTACAGGTGGACGAAGTGCCAGGTTTGTCGGCTCTCGCTCCAACTTCTACCTCTACGATTGTAACACTCTGGTGTTAAGCATGCATAATCACTTGCATTCTTAAGCATAAGCATCTTTATGCATGGCATTAATGAACAGATTGATTTTCATTTCATGTATCATGCTTGATTATTCAAACTATGCTAGCCTTTCACCTGAATTGGATAAGTGGTATGAGTGTTTGGTGTTTGATTAACCCTAAGGTAACCTAGACATGATTAGGACACCAAATGAACCTAGGCTTATGTTCATGGTTTTGGCTAATTAAGCTTTGTTGTCATGGTTGACCAAGGTGGACCATTAAAGTAGTTTTGTTTGACTGAATTGAAAGTGGTAGCTAGAGTGCTTGCATGTGTGTGCACCCTAAATAAAGTTTGTAGAGAATTTCATAAGGAACAAAAGTTGTAATTACCACTTTTCATGAAAATGCTTAGAAGATGTTCAAAAATGTTGAAAAAGGGCAGAATTGGAGGCTGTTTTTCCATTTTAGGGAATTTTAAGGGGTATTTTTTTTGGATTTTTGTATTTCAAAATCTATGCATAATCTGGCCAAACATTGTACAGATGAAATGTTCTACTCCTCAAAAGCTACATTTCATCTATTTGGAGTTTTTGCTAATTCGGCTTAGTTCAAGAGTTATTAAGCAGCAAAGTTTGTTTTAAATTCATGAAAACTGTATTTCGGTGACGGCTGTTTTTGGGACGTCAGGGAAATCTCTGACCAGGAACGCACCGTGGCCGCCCGCGGCAGCATGCGTCGGCCGCGTGGCGTCCGGGGTCTGTCGTCCGGAGGTGTTTTTGGCCGCGTGGACGTCGCCCGATCCCCGCCCGCGCTTCATCCTCCCTGCTTCCTCACTCCCCCTCCATCCCCGCTCATTTTCCCTCTCTGCTCGCCGTCGCGTTGCCCGAGCTCGCCTCGCCGTCGTCCAGAAATCCGCCGCCGTCAGCCGTGCATTCGTCAGCTTAACCCCGCAATCGAGAGCGCCTGAGTCCGCTCCACCATCCTCCACCCTCGCCTCGGCCTGTTGCATCAAGGTATACCCGAATCGACTCATCTTCTCCCCGTCCGCCATGGCCGCACCTCGACCTCACCGTGGTCCCGCTGCTCTGGCCGTCATCTCTCGCCATTTTGGTGCGCCTCAGACACGCCATGATGACTAGGTGCTAGTACGCTAGTCAATGGGGTCGATTAGGGTTCCGTAGGGCCGAATTTCGTCGGGCCGCCGTGCGGAGTGCCGCCGCTCCGCCGTGCTCGTGCTCTGACTGCCTCAAGCCGCTTCCTTCCCTCTTTTATATCCTTGATTGATGCGCACGGCCCTCCTCTCTCTTCCCCGCCGGTTGGTGTCGCCGGAACGCCGCCAGAACGGCCGGCCGAACCTCGCCGCCGTCGAGGACCATCTGGTTAGAATGTAGGAAACCCTAGGGGTCTTGGTGCAAGATTGCCAGACACAGAGTATTTCTTTTTAAGGCTCAGTTATTTTCTGAAAACCTCAGGGTCTCTGGTCCAAAGTGTTTTTCCTTTTTCTTTTTCAAAACTGTTTCTAGATTTCTGTTAAATCTTTAAAAATCCATAACTTGCTCATTTTTTATCCAAATGAGTTGGTTCAACTTGCAGTATTTTTCTTATGAGATGATCTATGCATGAAAAATATGAAATGTGGAATTTGTGATACTTTTCTGTATAGCTTTATTTATCTCTATTAATTATTTTTATCTTAGAAAATGCATAAGTAATCCTCTGTTGCTCAGAAAAATGTGAGATCAAGTTTGTTAGTCTTATGTTATGCTCTATCTGTGAAAAATGTTATGAGGTTATGTCATGTGGAAAGTTTGATCTGTCTAGTTATGGTGCCTATTTCCATGTGATGATAAATAATTCATAATAAATAAAATATAAGGAATTTGTGCATGAAACTTTTTGGAGAGTGTTTTTATGTCAATCTAGGGCTAATTATGTTCTGAGATCTGTTGTTTGACATGCTTTTATGTACAAAGTATTTTAGGCCCATTAAATTGTGCTGCCTTGTCATTTTTGTGTAGGATAAAGTACTTACTATTTTGACTTGAAATTTTTATGGTAGTCTGTATTTGGTATGATTAAGCTCCTACAATTTTTACAGAATTTTCTGAGTAGTCTAAAGTCATGTCATAGTTATACCCTGATTTCTTTTAATTATAAATAATGCTTTAGAGTTATCATTTCATGTGTGTAAAAATGCTTTTTATGCTATTTATGATATGTGTGATCTGCTATTGGTTTTGGTTCAGTAGAGTGTAGTGTGCGAAACAATGGTTGTTTATAATTTCTTATAGTGTGCGAGTAAATTGTAATGCGAGGCCTGTTTGGAAAATTGTCGGTAGAAGAGAATGCAGATGACATGTGATTATCTCATATGTTTTGAAAATCATATCATTCATCTTAGCTGAGCATTCATTCACCATCACCACCAGCATTATATTTATATGTATGCACGATACTCATACGCACTATGCATCATACAGGATCGTCAGAGCTCGAAACGGTAGTTCCCGGAGCACGAGGAGAGGAAGGCCAGCAGGAAGCTTTGGTGCGGGAAGCAGCAGCAGAAGAGGATCCTGAAGTTGATCTTCCAGAGTGTCCCGACCACCAGCCAAGCTCTTTCCTGAAAGGCAAGCCCCGGAGCATTCTCCCTATGGTTTGCAAAATATCTAACTTGAGTCCTTTACTTGTTTGATGCATTAAGTTATAGGCGTTGTTTTATACCGTTGCTGCATTACTTATATTCCTTGCCACTGTTTATACTTCAACCCTGTTAGGTTCAGGTACGAATATATGCTTAGCCCTGCTTATCTAGATCGGTAGAAGTCAGGTGATTTTCTGTCATCCGCGAGTTATAGGTGGTGACTCGAAATGGTTGAATACATTGTTATCTTGGATAACCATGTGGATATAATAAATCGAGACCGGACGGGATTGGTGTTGAGACTGAACTGGAGGTTCGGTGTGGGTATCCCGTCTGTGTCAAACTAGGAGCCCGTCCGTTGTACGTCCTCAAGTCATATTGAATTTATGCCTCACATTTAGCTGGAAGGATAGGTCGTTCCAACCGCAAAGCCTAATTTTGATTTGGGCCGGGAGTCGACCTGCTGTACGCATCGTATTGGTGAAGATGAGGGACCACAGGTTACGCGGAGAGTAAGTCTGAGGTCAAGGTCGCCCTGAATAAGGTAGCCGGGGGGTTCCTGGATACGATGGTGCCTGTTGATCTCGCGCTTTTCCCGAATTGAATGTCGGTGATTTGTAGCGCACCGTGGCTGGTGAGTGTGGTTTGTGTGAGGAATACCCACCAGCTGGTTAGTAATCGATTATAATCGCCATCATTCCTGGACAGTGAACACTTGACTTGAGCAGCGGCATCGTAGTAAGAACTTGAACAAGAGATGAGATGGTTGAGCCGTTGAGATTGAAGATACTCAACCGGAAATGGTTACTTTCTTGTTGAATAATTATTACCATGCTTGTTTAGTACAGGTGCTAATATAGCATGATAAGGTTAATCAGATTAAAATACATTGCTAGAAGGTTCTTATTAATTGTTTCTTAATGCAAGCTTTTTCGTAATTAAATGAGTCAGCTATCCTACTTATACAGCCTTGCATACTCCTTTGAGTCACTTTATTTTAGTTTATGATGGGTAAGTCTAGCTGAGTACATCCTCGTACTCGGGGTTTTATTTCCCATGTTTTTGCAGATGGTGAGATGTTTTATGGCTATTGTCAGAACTGCTTCTATCCCGCTTTGGGAGATGACTAGACCTTGGGCATGGTCACTCCTCTACTTGATGCTTTTGCTGGATGTTGACCAAGGGACTGGCACTGTATTTGAACTAAGTGCGTGTGTGGATTTGAACTAAATTGCTTCCGCTTATTTTAAAATTTGAACTTGGGTTGTAATAACTTTATTCGTACTCCGGTGATTTAAACTATGTGCGAACTATGTACTTGTGAATGGGAACGCTAAACTATTACGATCTTGGTCGTGCCAGAAAAGTTTGAAATCCTTCGAGATTTCGGTATGACTACCGGGTTTATTAGGTCTCAATCATGTAGTTTGTCGTCCTAATGGTGAATTATGTGCTTGTGCTCTAATAAATTGGTCGGTTCTGTCACAGCTGGCATCGGAGCAGGTTTAGCGTGTTACTGTTCACAATTATTTAAAATAAAAGAGTTTTTGGTTTGCGAAAAGTATTTACAAAAAGTATAGGTGTATATAGGTGTTCAAATCTATGGTTTTGAAAACTAGAGTGTGCCAGTGGTCATATCCTTTATGCCCAATAGGATTCAGGTGGCTTAATTAAGTACTGACTTGGGGGAAATTGCATCATATTTTCTGTTTTGTCGTTGCCTATACAATGACGGAGTCGTATGGATGCCATTCACTTGAATGGTAATGTATGGATCAAATTGCCTCTACGCCCTGGTAAGTGTGAGTTGTGAGAGCATGATTGGATGCAATGCCAGTCTAGGGGAGTGCTTATTGATGCCAGATTATTCACATGTTGCACACATGTTTATATGAAGGTATCCCATGTTGGGACCGTCTTCTGGCGGTGTCGTCTTCTGCGCGACTTGTTGGGGTAGTAAGTAATCGGTGTTTTCACCTTGTTCGGAAGGTGCGTGAATTTTTACGTCGAATTGCATTCATATGGGATATGGGCTGAAATGAATTTTCTGCAGGTACACTAACCGCGAACGGTAGAACGAAGTAGTTACGTATAATGAGAGAACGATGTATGCCACCGCATAGAGCGTTAGATTATTAGTTCATGAGGACGTATGTAACGTGCATGCATCATGGTTAAAATTGCTTATTCATACATTCATGGTTCCTTCCCTCATAAATAATTTGTCTCATTTCTTTAAAATCATAACTTATGGGATATACAACTTTTGGACAGATGGCGAGAACCAAGCAGACTGCTCACAAGTCCACTGGAGGAAGAGTGCCCCGTGGTCCTTTGGCTGTTCGTGAGTCAGCACCAAGGGAGGTGGACACTTTTCTTGAGGAGCACGCCATGCCTAGCCTTCTTTGGAGGATTCTCTCCAACGCTGGGTACACGGTGGGCATGGAGCCTCACTACTATTGGGATAAGGATGATTTGGTGAACTATGGAGAGGCTCGTGTGGAGGTAGTAGTCCCACCTTTGGACGGTGACCCCCACTGGGTTGGGTGGCGCTGTTTTGGTGCGGGCAGGACTACCAAGACAGGTGCCACATTTGCAGCTTTTGACGTGGTGGAGCACCTGATGGAGGAGATACCTCACCAGCTTGCCAAGGTTTTTCCTGGAGTGTTCCCCTTTGCTCACCGCCTTTCTAGGTGGCCACATGCTGAGGGAAACCCACTGGAGGCAGGTCCTGAGGAGGCGCAGGGTAGCAGCACGCCTGCCATGAGTGCCATGTTTGTAGTGATGAGGGCCTATGTCAACATGGAGACTAAGGCACTTCGTCTGAATGAGGAGTTCAAGGAGGCTCGAGCTGATGCACGCAAGGAGAAGCGTGAGTTGACACGTGAGCTTCAGCGCTCCCGAGAGGAGGTCGCCCGTGTGTCTCAGCATCGAGACAAGGTTGTGCTGGAGAGCCAGAAGGTGGCTCAGGCTAGGGATGAAGCCTGGTCCGAGTTCCGTCGTCTTAGCATCTGCCAGAGGATGTGGAGGAGGTTCGTGCTTACAATGCTAGTCTTCACGAGGAGGTGCACAGAAAGCAGGAGGAGATCCGTCAGCTGAGAGCAGCCTTAGTAGCAGCTAGGAGGGCTATGAACAGCGCTTCTAGTGAGAGTAGCAACAATGGAGAGTAGCCTTGCTGAGGATCATTAGTCTCTAGTTATTCTTTTGCGTTCCTGTTAGGTGGTCATGTAACCCTTTTGCTCGCTATCGAGACTTTGATGTAATGTTGGAACATGGTGTTTGAGGTGGTGATATCCGTACAACTTTTAAAAGTCCAGTGTATGTATGCTGGCAACATGTGGATGTTGTAAGACGCTTTGCGATGGTTCGAAGAAATATTATTAGTGATGTTGGGATGTGAAAATTGGAATTATTGTGCCTCTATTTATTGTGCGAATTTATTTCCCTCGATAAATTTAGTTTAGCATAATTTTTACATTCACCTCTCATTATGACAACATTCACCTGATACATACTTATTGCTGAAATATGCAGATGCCGGTTACCCGTAGTGGTTCGGGTGCTAATGGTAGTGGTGGATCTGAAGAGGGTGCCGATAACATTGCACGTGGTGTGCCACCCCCACCTCTGACCAATGCGGAGCAACTGTTTGCTCAATTTTTGGGCAGCCAGCGTAATGTGGAGCAGCTTCTTCGCAAGAGCTTGGCCCGCGATGTTCGTTAGGGTCCTCAACAAAATCAGTATAGCAGCTTCAAGGAGTTTCAGGACACTAAACCTCCTGTGTTTAAGGATGCTCCTGAGCCACTTGAAGCAGATGAATGGCTCAAACCATGGAAGATAAATTTCGTCTTCTAAGGTTGACAAAAGAGCTGAAAGCGGAGTATGCAGCCCATCAGCTTGAGGGACAAGCAGGGACATGGTGGAAACAACATCGCACCACCTTTCCGCAGGGTGTTCCTATTACTTGGGACCGCTTTGCACATGCTTTCTGGGGAATTTCATTCCTCCCAGTCTGATGGCTATGAAGAATACTGAGTTTCTGTCGCTCACTATGGGGACTCGCAATGTGAAGGAGTATCTGCACGCCTTTAATACTTTGAGTCGCTATGCTCCTGAGTTTGTCAACACTGATGAGAACAAGATAGCTAGTTTCAAGAGAGGCTTGAGTTCCAAGTTGATGAAGACCATGAGCACTTTTGCCCGTGTTACTTTTAATGATTTCTTGAATGATTGTATTATGCAAGAAAATAGTAACAACATTCATGCTACCGCCAAGAATCGTAAGAGAGCTCATGATGGAGGTGGTTCTTCTCAGTCAAGAGCCCCAACTGCTTTCCGTACGCCGTTTCATCCACCGATGTCTGGTGCGAGATTCAGGCCCCCGTAGCAGAAAAGGCATAATAATTATCCAGCTCAGAATCCGCAAAAGCATCACAGAGCATTCAAAGTTCCTGCTCCACAGGGGAAACCAGTACAGAGCAGCTTGACTGGTGCTAACAACACACCTGTCAATGGACCTTGCTTCAACTGCAACTAGACAGGGAACTTTGCTCGTTATTGCCCTTTTCCCAAGAAGCAGCAGGGCCCATATCAAGCTCGTGTGCACCACACCTCGATTGAGGAGATTCTTGCTGGTGAACCAGTGACTATGGGTATGTTTTCTGTGAATCAAATCCCTGTCGCTGTTTTGTTTGATTCTGGATCATCGCATTCTTTCATGAGTCAAGCATTTGCACAGAAGCATGATCAAAAGATACTAAATTGAGAATTGAATTCAAGGTTAATTCAGCTGGGGCTGATATAACTACTAAGCAGATAGTTCAGGGTGCAACCCTAGACCTAGATAAGTGGTGGTTTCGGTTGAACTTGATAGTTCTACCTGGCTTAGGAGTGGATGTCATCGTGAGAATGAGTTGGATGAAATTATGGGGTGCTGTAATCGATACAGGTAATAGGATGCTATCTATCAGAAATCCTCTTGGGGAGGGTACTTTTCAAGTGCCATTACCCCAAAAGTTTAAGCTAGAGAGTGTGTCCTATTCTACTCGTGTGACCCCTCTTCCCGAAATTCCTGTCGTGTGTGAGTTCTCGGATGTTTTTCCTGAAGAGCTTCTGGGTCTTCCACCCGATAGAGATGTTGAATTTCGCATTGAGTTGTTACCTGGCACCGCCCCAATTTCTAGGAGACCATATCAGATGCCGCCAAATGAATTGGCAGAGCTCAAAAATCAGTTGAAAGAATTGTTGGACAAGGGTCTTATTCGCCCTAGTGTGTTGGAATGGGGTTGTCCTGCTATCTTTGTGAAGAAGGACAAATCTTTACGGATGTGCATGGATTATCATCCACTAAATGCTGTGACTGTAACAAGTTTCTGTTATCCCGTATTGACATTCTTTTTGACCAGTTGTCCAAGGTGAGAGTGTTTTCCAAGATTGATCTTAGGTCTGGTTACCATCAGATCAAGATTAGACCAGAAGATGTGCCTAAGATCGCTTTTTCTACCAGATATGGATTGTATGAGTATCTTGTTATGTCCTTTGGCTTGACAAATGCTCCTGCATACTTCATGTATCTGATGAATTCAGTCTTTATGCCGGAGTTAGACAAGTTTGTGGTGGTGTTTATTGATGACATCTTGGTGTACTCAGAAAACGAAGACGATCATGCTGAGCATCTGAGGATTGTTTTAGAAAGGCTTAGGGAACATAAGCTGTATGCTAAGTTTAGCAAGTGTGAGTTTTGGCTCAAGAAAGTTCAATTCCTTGGCCATGTCCTATCTAATGAGGGAATCTCAGTAGATCCAAGCAAAGTACAAGAGGTTATGAACTGGGAAGCACCAACTTCTGTGCATGAAGTTCAGAGTTTTCTTGGTCTAGCCGGATATTATCGTTGTTTCATTCTGGATTTCTCGAAGATTGCCAAACCTATGACAAATCTGTTGCAGAAAGAGAAGAAGTTTGTCTGGACAGAGGAGTGTGAAACAGCTTTTCGTACCTTGCGGGAATTGTTGACCACTGCTCCTGTTCTTGCGCAACCAGATTTGGGAAAACCTTTTGATGTATATTGTGATGCATCAAAAATAGGCTTAGGATGTGTGCTTATGCAGGAAGGAAGAGTCATAGCTTATGCCTCACGTCAGTTAAAGAAGCATGAAGTGAATTATCCAACCCATGATTTGGAGCTAGCAGCTGCTGTGCATGCTCTAAAAATCTGGAGGCATTACTTGTTGGGTAACTTCTGTAAAGTCTATACTGATCACAAAAGTCTGAAGTATATCTTCACTCAACTCGAGTTGAACATGAGACAACATCGATGGATGGATTTTATTAAAGACTTCAATATGGAGATCTTGTATCATCCAGGCAAGGCAAACGTAGTCGCAGATGCGTTGAGTCAAAAACCACATTGCCATGCTATTCAACCTTTGTTAGCAGATGGTTTTAGCCTCATGCATCCTGTTGTGCTGCGTAACATCCAATTTAGTTGCTCGCTTGACAGTAAGATCATCGAAGGTTAGAAAACTGACAAGGGTATAGGTCATATCAAGGAAAAGATGTTGAAACAGCCGCTCAAGCATTTCCGAGTAGATGAGAAGGGAATCTTATGGTTTGATGATCGTCTGGTCGTACCAAAAGATAGAGAACTCAGAAATCAAATCATGGATGAAGCTCACTTATCAAAGTTATCTATTCATCCTGGCGGTAGTAAAATGTTTCACGATCTGAAGGTTCGCTATTGGTGGACCAAAATGAGAAAAGAGATTGCAGCTTATGTCACACGGTGTGACATCTATTGTCGCATAAAGGCTGTTCATTTGAAGCCAGCCGGAATGCTTCAACCGTTGCCGATTCCTGAATGGAAATGGGAAGATATCAGTATGGATTTCATTACCGGACTTCCCACCACTCAAAAAGGGCATGACTCTATTTGGGTAATCGTGGATCGACTTACCAAGAGTGCGCACTTTATTCCAGTTCGTAGAAATTATCGACCGCCTCAATATGCTGATATTTATCTCAGGGAGATTATCCGTTTGCATGGAATTCCCAAGACAATTGTATCTGATCGAGGATCTTAGTTTACTGCTCATTTCTGGGAACACTTGCAGAAGGATTTGGGGACAAAGCTGAATCATAGTACAGCTTATCATCCTTAGACTTCAGGCCAAACAGAAAGAGTGAATCAAGTTCTTGAGGACCTTCTGAGGGCTTGTGTTTTATCATCCAAGGGTTCATGGGAGAAATGGTTACCTTTGGCAGAATTCTCTTATAACAATAGTTACCAAGAGAGTATACAGATGGCTCCTTTTGAGGCACTGTATGGCCGAAAGTGTAGAACGCCTGTAAATTGGGTAGGACCTGGAGAAAGAAGATATTATGGTATTGACTTTGTTAAAGAAGTTGAAGAGCAGGTTTGAACAATTCAACAACACATAGCAGCTGCACAATCTCGTTAGAAAAGTTATGCTGACAAGAGAAGAAGACCTCTAACTTTTAATGTTGGTGATTATGTTTATATGAAGGTCTCTCCTATGAAGAAAGTGCAACGTTTTGGTGTTAAAAGAAAACTAGCACCACGTTATGTCGGTCCATATCAGATAGTGGAAAGAAAAGGATTGTGGGCCTATAAGCTCAAACTTGCTGAAGAGATGAGTGCAGTGTTTCCTGTTTTCCATGTATCCCAACTCAAGAAATGTCTGCGTGTTCCAACCGAAGAGGCCGTTAAAGTGAAAGACATTAAGCTGAGCTTAGATTTAACTTATGAAGAGAAACCTATGAGACTCCTGGATGTCAAAGACAGAGTGACCAAAAATCGTGTGGTCAGGCAATATAAGGTTTCTTGGAACAATCATGATGATAACGATGCCACTTGGGAAACGGAGGACTATTTAAAAGAAGTATATCCCGATTTTCATAAAGAATGGTTAGTCTACTCAAATCTCGGGATGAGATTTCTTTAAGGGGGGAAGGGCTATAACACTCTGGTGTTAAGCATGCATAATCACTTGCATTCTTAAGCATAAGCATCTTTATGCATGGCATTAATGAACAGATTGATTTTCATTTCATGTACCATGCTTGATTATTCAAACTATGCTAGCCTTTCACTTGAATTGGATAAGTGGTATGAGTGTTTGGTGTTTGATGAACCCTAAGGTAATCTAGACATGATTAGGACACCAAATGAACCTAGGCTTATGTTCATGGTTTTGGCTAATTAAGCTTTGTTGTCATGGTTGACCAAGGTGGACCATTAAAGTAGTTTTGTTTGACTGAATTGAAAGTGGTAGCTAGATTGCTTGCATGTGTGTGCACCCTAAATAAAGTTTGTAGATAATTTCATAAGGAACAAAAGTTGTAATTACCACTTTTCATGAAAATTCTTAGAAGATGTTCAAAAATGTTGAAAAAGGGCAGAATTGGAGGCTGTTTTTCCATTTTAGGGAATTTTAAGGGGTATTTTCTTTGGATTTTTGTATTTCAAAATCTATGCATAATCTGGCCAAACTTTGTACAGATGAAATGTTCTACTCCTCAAAAGCTACATTTCATCTATTTGGAGTTTTTGCTAATTCGGCTTAGTTCAAGGGTTATTAAGCAGCAAAGTTTGTTTTAAATTCATGAAAACTGTATTTCGGTGACGGCTGTTTCCGGGCTTTTCCCGAATTGAATGTCGGTGATCTGTAGCTCATCATGGCTGGTGAGTGTGGTTTGTGTGAGGAATACCCGCCAGCTGGTTCGTAATCGATTATAATCGCCATCGTTCCTGGACAGTGAACACTTGACTTGAGCAGCGGCATCGTAGTAAGAACTTGAACAAGAGATGAGATGGTTGAGCCGTTGAGATTGAAGATACTCAACCGGAAATGGTTACTTTCTTGTTGAATAATTATTACCATGCTTGTTTAATACAGGTGCTAATGTAGCATGATAAGGTTAATCAGATTAAAATACATTGCTAGAAGGTTCTTATTAATTGTTTCTTAATGCAAGCTTTTCCGCAATTAAATGAGTCAGCTATCCTACTTATACAGCCTTGCATACTCCTTGGAGTCACTTTATTTTAGTTTATGACGGGTAAGTCTATCTGAGTACATCCTCGTACTCAGGGTTTTATTTCCCATGTTTTTGCAGATGGTGAGATGTTTTATGGCTATTGTCAGAACTGCTTCTATCCCGCTTTGGGAGATGACTAGACCTTGGGCATGGTCACTCTTCTCTACTTGATGCTTTTGCTGGATGTTGACCAAGGGACTGGCACTGTATTTGAACTAAGTGCGTGTGTGGATTTGAACTAAATTGCTTCCGCTTATTTTGAAATTTGAACTTGGGTTGTAATAACTTTATTCGTACTCCGGTGATTTAAACTATGTGCGAACTATGTACTTGTGAATGGGAACGCTAAACTATTACGATCTTGGTCGTGCCAGAAAAGTTTGAAATCCTTCGAGATTTCGGTATGAATACCGGGTTTATTAGGTCTCAATCATGTAGTTTGCCGTCCTAATGGTGAATTATGTGCTTGTGCTCTAATCAATTGGTCGATTCTGTCACAGCGATCATCTGCTACTTGAAGTAAGAAGTTCGTGTTCAACTTTGGTTTGATTCATTAAGCATGTTTCTTTCATAAAGCAACTTGTTTGTGGGATTGTTGTTCATCCTTTGGACGGATGCTCTAGTAAGAGGACTCCTGATAGAGACGGATGTTCTTGATCACCGCTAGAGTAGTAGTCGCCTTTGTAGACGTGGTGTCTACCTTCGTATGTTGCACGCGCCCATGAGCAGAGGGGTAAGTGGCAGGTGGTGACAGCCCTGTCCACTCATACCAGCATTCCCCCATGTTGGGCCATGGAATAGCGCTGATGCTGATATCGCTTGGCAGACTAAGTGCATCAGTGGGCCTGAAGCAAGCAAGTAGTGGGAAAGTTACCATTGCTTATATGCGTTTGATCTTAGAAAAACCTCTCTACCCAAGCTACTCTTCATCTTATCATTCTAAGAGAACTAGTTTAGAGATCTCTTACACTTCCGTTCCCTGTGGAAATACGATACCCTGAATACTTTTGGGTGAAGGCTACAATGGTACTTTCGTGCACTTGCGGACTTTTTTGCTAATGCTAAGAAGTGCCAACAGTCCCCTCCAGGGCCTCCACCTTGCAATGCAAGGCGGCAACCTCCTCCTCCAGCTGGACCTCGCACTCCTGGAAGACCTTGGCCTGCGCCTCCACCCTAGCGTTGGCGGCCCGGAGGGTCTTACATTCCTCCCAGGTCGCCGCAAACTAGCTTTTGGTCCTGCCCCACTGGCTGTTGGTCTTCCGCAGTGACTGCATGTGCCACGGGTTGATCAACAATCTCACGGCTTCACTTCAAACTCACTATAGACAAGTAGATCTTGGTTAGGTGTTACCTTGATCCAGTCGTACAACACCTCCATCGCGTCCTAGACACTCTCGTCCATGTCTTCATTAGATATTTTTGCATGAGTTAGGACTTGTTTCTCCCCCAGCTTGCGCGATATAAAAATACGCTGCTTGGGCAGGGTCGGATGCGGTATCCTAGGCACCCTGGGCACCTCCTCGACCTCCTCAGCCAGCGCCGATGTGTTTGGCCTTGCCTGGCCTGGTGTGTGTTTCAGTGGCTGATCTGTTTTGTCGGTGATCGGCCCACAAGGCACCACCTACCTCTTGGGCTGTGGAGTTGTTGCTGAGGTTGGCCCGGCAGGAGTCGAGGCATTGGTCACCTCCTTCTGCTCCATAGACCATGCCGTGGTGCTGCCCGGCGCCTGCTCGATGGGCGACGCTATGGATTGGCTAGGAGGAGGGGTTGGTGTTGTGGATGACAGAGCACGACTGTAATACACATTATGGTCATAACAAGCATAGAATCAAGATCACAGATCATGCAAGATGTGCTAAGTAATCAAACACTCACCTGCCCAATCGTCGAAACCCTCCTCTGAACTCAGGGGCTGCTCCCCTGCTTGGAGCGCTAGGGACCCCACCAGTCGCCCTACTACCACGCTCGGGGAGTTGGTCCGATGTCCCACCCTACTGGCTTGATCCAGCTGGGTGCACCAGAGAAGCTAGCTCTCTCACCTCTTTTTGGTGCTCGACGGACGACGCTGCTCTGGTCGGTGATGCAGTCACCCTATGCGGTGCAGGTGGTGGTGAAGGTGGCGGTGGTGCTGTCGCCCCAGCCTACTCTAGCTACATGGTTGATGCAGTGGTTTCCCACTGAGGTGGAGGAGTTGCCATCGGAGCGGCCTGCACAGGCGTCGTGGGTGTTGGCGTCGGTGCCACCCTCGGTGTCCTCCCCGTCTGTGGCATCCTAGCCTGACGTTTCCTCTGGCGCTGGTTCAGCGTAAGTAGGTCATCGTCTGATGACTCCGGGGTGGTTGGGGCGCTCCTCTTCTTGCTTCCCCTCCTCTGTCGTCCAGGTTCAACTTTCCCCCAAACAGTAGAGTTGAGGGCCTTTTCTTCTTGGCAGCCTCTGCCATGGGTTGCTTCCCCGCTTCTCGGCTTCGTGTTTGAGCAGCAGGGAAGTCATCCTCCTCTGAGCTGGAGATGTTCACCATCCCCTACTCTGCTTGGGTTTTCTCTGCTTGATGCTAGCTAGCCTGTGCCTCACATTGAGGCCATGGCTCTACCGGCATAGCTAGCAAGAACACCTTTCGGTCCTGTCCAAACAATGTCTGATAGTCAGACAAATTCATGTTATACAAACATTATCACATACCGGAGCACACAAGATTGAATCAAAGTACGAGGCTAGTCAGCTTACCGTTGGTGGTAGTTGGTTGATGCCGTATGGCGAGGCATGCTGCTTCGAAAAACTATTGTTCAGGTTATACCTCTCAAACAGGGAAGCCATCCGCTGATGGAAAACATCTGATGTCAGCTTCTCTATCGTCTACTGAGAGGGGTCATTTCATCCAGAGTATTTGAATAGGCAATTCACCCGTTCTTTACACAGTTGGCTCTGATGGACCGACCACATTTCGACAACAGCTGTGCCATTAATGAACTTGTTGTCAATTAATGACAGCAGTTCATTTACCTGGAACATCTCTTCTGGGGTGGGCATTTCCGACCACTGTGGGGTGCACTCAGCCACCTGATTGACATCGCAGGGCACTTGCCTCCCCTCCACATTTTGGCTCATATAGAACCAGTGGGTATTCCACTCCTTGGCGGCAGATTGGGGCTTGGACCAGAGCCAGTGTTTGCTCATCCCATCCTTGAGCCGCACATGGCATCCACCCGCATCCTGGGACCCCTCGGTCTTAGCCCCCTTTTTCTGTAGTAGAAAGAAGTAGCGAAAAAGATTGAAATGGGGGTCGATGCCTAGGTACAGATCACAGAAGGCAATGAAGATGGATATGGATAGAATGGAGTTGGGGTCGAGATTGCAGATCGAAATCCCCCAATAGATGTATAGGTCTCGGAGGAATCCATTCACGGGTGCTCTGAGTCCCCAAGGCACCATGTCCTCGAAAACAACGAATTCGCTTCCCAGGGACAAGGCGAGTCCTCACCTCGTGGCTCGCACCACGCTTCCATCTCGGCGAGCGACAGGAGTCCTTCGCGGATGAGCACCTACAGTGACTCCCGCATAGATGTCGATTGCTGCCACTGTGCAGCGGGTGCCCTAGATCTGGTTCCTTTCCCCGCCTTCTTCCCTCCTTTCCTCGCCATCCTCTTCAGGATTGGTGGGTCGATTTGGGGAACAGAGGACGCAGGTGGTGTTAATATGCAGAGTGGCTGGATTGAATCACGGCGGCGTTGGTTTGGCACGGTGGATTGAGACAGCGGCGGATGCACGGGAGCAGAAGGCGAACCGCTTGAGAAGATGGAGAGACTGGGCAGTGGGGAACGATTGCTCTTCGGGGTACCATTTTCCCCCGGTGGCACCTACTATTTATACCATTCGGGTGTGCCAGTTCGACTTTTAGGGTTGGGCCGTGTTGACTCATGGGGATGCAGTTTATTGGGCCATCCAGTCCCGAGTCCGTAAGTAGGGCCGGAGCAGTTTTCTCCTTCACATGCTTTTTCATCCCTCGATGACTACAGACTATACGTTCTCGGCACCTTCATCAACATGTCTTCAAAAACAAGCTAAGTTTTTAGTTTAATTTTTTATTGACCTTCTTTCTTACATAGTTTTGTATATTTTACTTAACCGGCCATACATGCACCATGCATAAGTCACAATTAAACTTTGTTTCTCGCCCGTCGAGAATGGCTCGACAAGGCACTGCCTGGAAGCCTCTGACGATGTGTTACAGCTCCGTGCTACAGCGCACTAGGAGATTCAGTAGTCGCTCTCTAAACAGGAAGAAGGTTCAGTTTTCGAGCACAATTTGTATGTTCAAGAACTAGATCAAGGATCATCATCCAAGTGGTCACGTCACTTGACAAATGGACTTCACCACCGACCAGTTGGGCTTCTTGGTGTTCACCGACCAGCTGGTCCACCTATTCATTGTTAGGCTAGGTGCCACACACCACATAGCCTCATTTCTGACTTTGACGTACTTGGGGACTACACACTCGATTTGCCACCCAGTAGTGTCTACGGATTAGGGGTTCTCGGTGTCTTTCGACCTGATCGAGCCTATTCCATCCAAAGATTTACCTGGGGACTATGCACTCGATTTGCCACCCAGTGGTGTCTATGGGCTAGCAAAACTCAGAATGGGTGAATGACTTACTCGTTGAGTGATGTGTCTCCGAGCGGGTGTTGAGCCCTCGTCGAGTTATAGTCTCCGAGCGGGCGGATGACCCCTCGAGTAGCAGAGCATAGTGTGGGTGGACGGATTCCCTTGAGTGACGGACCTTCCCATGCGTGGACGACTCCTCTCCCCCGTCGGGTGAAGGCTTTCCATTCGGGCGAATGACCCCCCATCGATTGCAGCTCTAGCCTTGATTCCCCTTCTTCCTGTACGACACTCTAAGCATTTAATGCACCTTACCCACTTTTTCCATATCTTGTGGCTACATTGACCCAATCAAGCCTCTGACTCATCCTTTGTACACTTGGGGACTATGAGTCATTTGGCACATGTCTAGTCCTTAACTCCTGGTTTTGACTAGTTGATGCTGGTTTTGACTTTTTTCTTAAAAAGCTCAATACAACATATCCTATCTTCTATCGAGCTTGGGGACTACATGGGCCCATGTCACCTTGTGGTGACTTAGGGCTTACTTTCTGTTCTCAGTTCTAGAATGGGTATTCGGCATTTTCTACATCTAGCTGGTGTTTTCTTTGAATTTTTCTTAAAAAGCTCAATACAACATATTCTATCTTCTATCGAGCTTGGGGACTACGTGGGCCCACATCACCTCACGGTGACTTGGGCCTATTTTCTATTCCTGGTTCGGTACCCCTACCTCTATGGTTCGTTCATGTTAGCATCCAAGTGATACTTCATGTCACGTGTTAATGTGGGCCCACGTCTCAGGGCGTGGAAATATTTTTCTTTTTCTTGGAACACCATGCATCTTTCGACAGACCACCTTCCTTGATGGGAGCTGTGATCAGAAGCAGACTTATGAACTGCTCGGGAGAAGCCTTGATGGTGTTGACTGATCAGTGTCAGTGCTGGTTAGTAACGCGTGGTTGGCATCATCACTGCTCGGCGCTACGTGGTCGGCATCTTCACTACTCAGCACCACATGGTCAGCATCATCATGGCTTGGTACTATGTGGTTTGCTTCTTCACTACTCGGTACAGGTCAAGACGGTGACTCCCTCAAGATACATGGTGCTCGGGGACTAGCTGTGGGGGTATAGACCCCATATACCCTTACGGTGAGACTTTGGGCTGCTCGGTACAAGACGGCCTAGACCAGAAGACGAAGGCTAGTCCATCATCATCGTGATCGGTGGGCCAGGCAACAAGACAGAGTCCATGGTCTATTACTGACCAGGTCGATGGGCTACACAGGATCTGAGGGCCACTTGGCACACAAGACAAGGAGTCCTAGTCTATTAGATCTAGTTGAGTCCTCAAAGGATATGTCTCAATTTAACCGACCATAGGGAAAACCCTAGATATGTAACCTTGCCCCCTGACTATATAAGGCGGGCAAGGACCCCCTTAGAAGCACCGGAATCTGTTAACCCCTCATCAATACAATAGTAGAGATGCAGGACGTAGGGTATTATGCTTCCGAGCAACCTAAACCTAGATAAACCTCGGTTGTCTGTTTGTTCATCTTGTGTCTCAACATCTCAATCGTAGATCTTAGCACGCTCCCCACCACAATCTACTACCTTGGGGAATTTCGTGGTAGACTACCGATGAGCTTTCATTGACACACTCCCCCTTTAGCTCATCTACTTCCTATACGGGATCTAGAGCACTTATTGCACCCTGCCGACTCCTGCCTAACCTCATGGCTACAACAGCGCTACAGTGGCCAAGTACAAGGGTAAAATCCCCCTTTTATCACCTATCCCCGAAGAAGTGGTGATTCGTACTGCCACTATACCCACCGCCCATCTGCAGAGAAGCGGTGATTCATACTGACACTGCTACCATGTGCTGAGCACTGTGCCTCGTCAGGCATTGCCTCAAGACACAATCGTCAACATCTGTACCACATTTCCCAGAGCTCAGGTCTTGTCCGTTCGGCCTCGACCCCCTCGAGCCATCCCTCGACCGGGCTTCTGGCGACTCCAGTCAGCGCTTCAACAACTCCTGCACGTCATCAATAGTGAACCTCACATCTACCATAGGAGCATGGGTCTTTCACACCTCCATCTTCATGACACTCCTGAAGGATAGGACAATCACCGACCATCGCCTACATCACCATGACACACACAAAGGACGGAAGCCATGCCCGGTGCATGCCTCTACAATAACTACAACATGACAGGCATCGTCGCCCCTATGTCATCACCATAGGGTTTTCTGTACACCCATGCCTCCCCTTGGCCTATAAAAGGGGTCCCGGGTCTAGTCCAAGGGTGATCGAATTGGACCATGGTCTAAGGAATCCGAGCAATCTAGCAGCAAGGCATAGGACTAGCGCTTCTGAAGGACCAAAAATGGTGATCAAAGGGAGGGTGAATGGGAGCCATAAAAATTTTTCTTCAAAAATCCCAACCAGGTAGAAACACTGCCGAGCACCTCTGAACCAAGAGAAGAGAATAGAAACAGAGAACAAAATGCAGCCAGTCAGGAGCTGGTCAGGAACTGGAAGAAACCTGGTCGACAACTGGTTCAGACCACATCAACCACGGTGGTTGGCAACAAGATGTACACTAGTCAGAGAACTGCTCTGGACCACGTCGATCAAGGTGGTCGGGAACAAAACAAGAACTGGTTGGGAAGCTGGTCTGGACCACGTCAACCACGGTGGTCGGGAAGAAAACAGGAACTGGTCTAAAAAACTGGTCGGGACCACGTCGACCACAGTGGTCGGTTATCGAACAAAGTCTGGTCAAAAAACTAGTCGGGACCACATAGATCACGGTGGTCGGCAAAAAGTTAGTAGTTGGTTGGAAACTGGTCACCAAAATGCACGTCGACCCAATTTGAACCCAGTTAGTAGCTGGTTGGAAACACGTCGACCCAATTTGAACCCAGTCGCCAGGAAAAGCAGATCTTGATGCACGAGTGGAATTGGTTCAATTCACTTGGAGATCTAGTTCATCACTCGACAAAGCATTAATTAGTGCAAAAAGATTGAGCCAAATGACTCCAAAACCGACGAATCAAAGTTCGTCCCAAACTACCACAAAAAGTCAATGCACCACAGAAATCATGCAAAGTTCATAGATCAGATCGAAAAAGCCCAGAGGGCATGATGAGGATTCGGGCCTCCATTCCCACACAAAATATCTCACAAATACATGGGTAAAATTCTTGTTCTTGGACCTCTACAAGAACACGAACAAAAAAGGGGAAAGCTACTACAACCGAAAGTGATGGGGGAAAACAGAGGGGGTGAAAAGAGGTAGGTCTGGTGGGGGTTGTTCACTCCTATTTATATGCCGACTACACAATACCACTTCTACCCCTAGATATTATTAGAGCGAACCACCTAGCGAAGGGCACCCTGGTCCAACTCGAGATTTCCTGATCCAACGACCACCGCACCTTCTCACCGGTAGCCTTGCCTCAACGCAATCTCTCCGATGCCGCCACGTGCTGTCCATCCACATCGAGACCACCCGGGTTTTGAGGCGCATACCCGTGAAACCCCGCCGCCGATGGTTTTGAGGCCAAACCACCAAACTGTCCGCGAGTATCGTACCCCGTACGCATCCCCCGCCGATGGTTTTGAGGACAAACCACCAAACCTCCTCGCGAGTAGCGTAGCCCGTACGCGTCCCCCATTGTGTACACTTGCACTCATCAATGTCCCAAGTGCCAGCCACCGCGGCCGACCACCTGGCCATCTCGTCCCTCGGTCCAAGCCTCGCGTCGGCCCTTCACTGCACTCGGTCCATCAGCACGGCACACCCTATTTGACCTTCACCCGATCGTTGCCACCGCCTCCAGAGTCCACACCTGCACATCACTAGCCAAGAGACATATTTCGACACATAACCCTATGCCAGGGGATCAGTATAACCACCAAGACTGACCACCAACCAAAGTGTTGGACATGTTGATAATCGCTCATCACACCAACAACGATGCTACACCATGATATCAAAAATCATCTGTCCGCAGCTTCTAGACTTAGGCCTTGTTCTCCATCCCTGTTCATATACGCTCGCTTGAATCCCCCTGTACAAGCACTTTGGTGCAAGATAATACAATCTCTCCCCCCCGCTGGACGTAGGGCCTTCTTTGCCCGAAGCAGGATAAAAATCACGTATTCTTCTTGCATCACTATCCAAATTAGGGAGCACATAGTACACATTTACTCATCGGCTAGGACCCCCTAGGTCCAAACACCGACATGTGGGTTATTAATTGATGTTGTACTGGGTGTACTACAGTTGTTGGGCATTTGCGTTGCCTTGTTGGGCGACTAATTTGCCTGCCGCTATTTAATGCAAATTAATGTGGACATATGAATGCATGGATAAGGCCTTTATTTGGGTGTGTTTATTTTCCCCCTTTTTGGCTTTTTGGCCTGATATTGGAGTTGGTATCATGACCCTCCATTAATTGTAGCTTGTGGGTTGTCGAGTTGCTTGCAACTTTGGATATCCTATCGAATATCCATGGCGTGTTGTGCGCCATATGTTTTTAGTCTGTCCACTGATGTTCTCAGGGGTATAACATAAAAATAAAGTGCTTAGGGGTACAAATGGTTGCCTCATTAAAAACCTCACACCCAAAGTGTTGGGCTTCCCCTGTGAGGAAAAAGAGCACAAGCCATTGGATATTCAAGTTCGGGATGATAGCAGTGAATTCTAATTATTACAGGCCCTTTGAAGGCCAAATTTGCTCACGCATAGAATCGCTGAAGATTGTTGGCATTCCATGTTCACGCTGATTCAATTCCTTGGTCGTTCATGAGTGTGTAAACACCAGGTTGGGTCATCTTGGCTACGACGAATGGGCCATACCATTGAGATTGCAACTTCCCTTGCTTGTCTGGGTATCGAATGAGGACCATGTCCCCTGGGTTTATGTTCTCACACAGTACCTTTTATCTCTCTAGTTCTTGGTTTCTTGAATATATTTGTCTAGTTGCTCTGTTGCGTGCAACTTGGATAATTCTGCTGTTTCAAGCTCAACGTATATCTGGACCGGGGTGGTTGCTGCTACTTTGGTTCTGAATGACCCCAACTTCATCTCTTCTAGAGTAATTGCCTCATCCCTGAATAGCTGGCGGAATGGTGTGAATCTCGTTGTCCTTGTCTCGGATATGTTTTGCGCCCATACTGCTGGTATTAGCTCTTTCGCCCATTTGACTTTTTCTTTGGTGTCATCTAGCCGCTTTGATATGATGCCAAATATTTTGCCATTGGCTCTTTTGACTGCGCCGTTTGATTTCGGGTGATTCACAGATGCAAATGCTAGCTTGATTCTGAGTTCTTGGCAGAAGTTTCTAAACTCCAGCGAATTGAACTGCTTGCTGTTGTCGACAGTGATGTATGCTGGCACCCTGAATCGGCTTACAATTCTTTGCCAAACGAAGTTGATTAGGGTGTCGGATGTGATCCTTGCGAGTTCCTTTGCCTCAATCCATTTGGTGAAATACTCGAGAGCCACTACAGCATATTTCAAGTTGCCTGGCACTGGTGGCAGAGGACCGACCATGCCGACCCCCCACCGTTGCAGGGGCCAGGTCGGATGTATGGACTTGGTTGGGTTTGTAGGTGCATGCTGCTTCTTTGCGAACATCTGACAACCTCGGCAAGTTTGGGTGATTTCTTTTGCATCCTAGACTATGATTGGCTAGTAGAACCCTTGCCTCATAGCTCTGTGCGCTATCTCATGATAGCCTCTATGGCGCCACAAGTTCTGGCATGTATATCGTTGAGGAGCTATAGCCCTTCGGCTCTGTTGATGCACTTTAGCATTGGTGTGACGATGCCTTTCTTGTACATCTTTTCTCCCACTATTGTGTATTGCTTTGTTCTAGAATTCATTCGTTGCTGGTATTTTTTGTCTGCTGGTTCATAGTTGTTCATCAGATACGCCCATATTGGTGCTCTCCTGTCATCGCTAGCAATTTTATATACTGCTGCTGGCAAATCCTCCTCCTCTTTGATGCCCTTGATTGTGAGTTCCTGATAGAATACATCCGATGGCAGGGGTGCACCAGAGGTGGCTGATTTCGCTAGCTCATCGGCTTCTTTGTTTTTGGTTCAAGGTATGTACTTTAAACTAAACCCCATGAAGTGCTTCTCCATTCGTCTGACCGCTGCCAGGTACTTTATGAGTTCTGGCTCTTTTGCTGTGTAATCTTTCTCGACATGTCCTACCACCACTTGCGAATCAAACTTGATGATGCATCTGCGTACCCCTAGAGCTCTCAACTTCCTGAGGCCCAAGAGCACTACCTCATACTCAGCGATATTATTTGTGGTTAGGAATTGTAGCCTTGATGCATATCGTACCTTTGGTCCCGATGGTGGAACTAAAACTGCTAAAATTCCAGCTCCTGCTGAACACCATGCACCATCGTTATGAACTGTCCACAATGGCTCGTCGAATTGCAAGGTTGTGAGGTCTACACGTGGTGTCCAGTCGACTAGGAAATCCACAAGTACCTATGATTTGACAGCAGAGTGATGTTCGAAGTCGATGATAAACTCGTTGAGTTCGGCTGCCCATTTGCCTATTCGTCCAATGGCTTCGGTGTTGCGAAATAGCGTGTCCAATGGCTGGGTCGAGAGCACTCTAATTCGGTGCACTTGAAAGTAATGCTTCAATTTTCTTGACGCCATTACCGCAGTATATGCTATTTTTTTGAGCTCACTGTAGTTTAGCTTGGCTCCAGATAATGCTTTGGAGGCGAAATAGATCAGGAATTGTTGCATCTTCCCATTCTCCTCTTTTTCTTCTACCAGAACAGCGCTGACTGCCGATGGCGAGGCTGCTAGGTAAAGGATGAGTACTGCATTCGGTGATGGTTTCGACAAGGATGTATGCTTCGCCAGGTAACTCTTGAGGTCTTTGAAATCTTGTTGCTACTCTGGGCCCCAACCGAAACTTTCATTGTCTTTCAGTATTTTGAAGAAAGGCATGCTCTTTTCGGCTGACCTTGATATGAATCTACTTATCACAGCAATTCTGCCAGTAAGCTTTTGTACCTGCTTCTTTGTCTCTAGTGGTTGCATGTTAATTATGGCTGCTATTTTGTCCAGGTTTGCCTCGATTCCCCTGGCTGATACCAAGCAACCAAGTAGCTTCCCCTTGATTATACCGAATATACACTTCTTCGGGTTTAACTTCAGTCCACTTGCTTAAAGATTGGTGAACGTTTCCATTAGGTCTTCTATGTGTGTTTGCTTCTTGTCACTTTTGATGACAATATCATTGACATAAGAAACCAAATTGTTTTTATTTTTCTACTCCCAAAAGACTTTGTCGGACATTCTTGAGAAAGTTGGGCCTATGTTCCTGAGCCCTTTCGGCATTCGTTTGTAACAGTAGGTACACCCTGGTGTGATGAAACTAGTTTTTTCTTTGTCTACGGGGTTGAGCCATATCTGATGGTATCCGGAGAAACAATCTAGCAGGCTCATTAGCTCGCAACCTGCGGCTATGTCTACTAATTTGTCTATTCGCGGCAATGGGTATGGGTCTTTTGGACAATGCTTGTTGAGGTCCATGAAGTCAAAACACATTCACCATTTCAAATTATTTTTCCTCACCATGACCACATTTGCCAGCCATTCGGGATACTGAACTGGCCTGATGACCCCGGCATCCAATAACCTTTGTACCTCTGCCACGGCTGCTTCGGCTCTTTCAGTGGACATCTTCCTCAACTTCTGCTTTCACGGTCTGGCTGCTAGTTTCACATTCAGACTGTGTTGCGCTAGCTTGCGGTCTACCCCATGTAAATCATCCGTAGACCAGGTGAATACATCGCTGTTATCCCTTAGGAACTATAGCAATTCCGCTGCATCATCGCTACCCATGATATGGATGCATCTATCTGGTCTATTTGAGTTCAGTGATACTGTTGTGGTGTCTTCACCAGGTTCGGCCTTTGGTTCTTTGGTCTTTCTGGTGTTTTGGTCAGAATCGCAATCCTCTTCTTTTTTCCCTTTTACCTCATGCACCATGCTGTACCTCAGGATTGGTTTGCCATCAATTTTGTGAGCTACAACTTGGTCTCCATGGACGGTGATTATCCCAAAAGGAGAAGGCATTTTCATACATAGGTAGCTCTGCTTGATGATGATGTCAAAATTGTTGATGATTCCTCTCCCGAAGATGGCAGTGTATCGATACTCCATATCCACTATATCGAATGTTATCTCCTCAGCCCGTACTTTTTCATTTTCGGAGAATGCTACAATCAGCGTTTTCTTGCCGATGGTGTCTATTCGGTTTTCGCCAAGGCCGAATAGAGCATTGCCTACCGGTTGTGAGTTCCGCTTGTTGAGTATCATGCTGTCAATGCCTTGGTGAATAGAATGTTGGCTGAGCTGTCAATGTCAACCAGTATGTTGTGTAGCATGTAACCACCAACGAATGCGGTGGCCATGAATGCGTCGTAATGTGGGTAGTCTTTGACTTGGTAATCTTGTTCTGTGAAGGTGATGGAGTCTAGCTTCCGTGCGGGTCTGTGTATCAGCATGTGGGGTGTCACTAACAAGACTCTTCATTCATAGTCTCGATGAGCTTTCTTGTTCTCGTGCTGCAGTTTGGCCCCTCCGATGATGGCGTAAATGTGACCATTGGTGGGCACTACTGTGTTGACTATCTGTAGCTCTTGGCAATTTTCTTATTTTGGTCGTGCTTGCTGGGCTTGTGTGTTGTGCTCAATTGGTACCGATGTTGAAGTAGCAACCGAATGTACCTGGGTCTGCTGATGGTTTGGTTGTTGATACTGAACATAGGGCTAGGTCTGTTGCCACATGACGTGTGGTTGGTAATAAGTGTATGGATTTATCATTTGAGGAGATTGAGGCAATGCAGGTGGTCTATATGCCTACGGTTGTGGTGCACTGTTGTCTCTGGTGACATTGTGAAACACCTGCTTTTGTGGGTCAAAATGGCCTCCGACTTCATCTCTTTCCCTCTGCTCTTTTGCTAACTGCACGTACTTGCATTCTTGGGAGAAATGACCCCTATCCTCGCCGCAAACAAAGCAGTATGGTGTATGCTGTCCCTGACTGTGTCCTTTTTCACGACGACCTCGTCCACCACGGCCGCCCCGATGCTAGGATCCATTTCCTCTTCCTTGTTGTCCGGTTTGACCCTGGCTTGAGGGTTATGCTGGCTCACCCTATACACTGTGCACTGGGCTGCCATTTTGACTTTGCTTCGGCTGGCTCTGCTTCAGGGTGCTCTACTTTAATGAATAACACGCTGCCTTTCTCTTCTATAGATCTTCTTCTGATCTCATGAACTTTCTCATTTTGTCGAACATATCCTTAACCATTTTTGGGGGATCTCTCGATATTGCTTTGCCACAAGTGCCCACTTTGATTCCGTTGATGGCAGATGCGATGACCACGTCATCGGAGACCCCTGATAGCTGCACTTTAAGTTGGATGATGCATTCGAGGTATTTGGCCAAGGGCTCATCATCCGGTTGGAACAGTAGCAGCAGATATAGCATTGTTCTTTTGTCGGTCTAGAATCCCTAGAATGTTGTGAGTAATTTAGCTTTTGCCTGCTGCAATGATGAAATTGACAGTGGCCTCAAAGACATGTACCAGTCTTGAGCTACGTCATCCATTGCTAGAATTAAGGATTTTGCCATGATGAAGTCGTTCCCACCGGCTGCATGTATTGCCGCTTCGTAGCTTGACAGGAACTTCGTAGCTTGACAGGAACTTCAGTGGGCAATGTAGATCTACCATTGTACCCTTAGATCTTCGGTTTGTAGCCTGCTGGCCATGGGTAATGCTGTAATTCGACCGATAGTGGTGAAGTAGCATCTATTGCCTAAAGACTGATCCCCGCTATGTTGTTGTGTGACGGCCTTGATTGGGTTCTGTTGCTTGATTGCAGTTAGTTAATTTTGTTCTGCAGCCTGGTTTCTTGCTCCTGTGCCTACTGAATGGCTACTTCGGTGGCAGATTCTCTGTTCTTTGCCCTTAACGCTGCTGCCAGTTCATCCCGCTGCTGCTGCAACGCCTATATCCATATGCTCATCCAATGCCTTGAGTAACTTACCATATGTGGTATCGTGTTCGTTGCCCTGCTTCTGGTCTTCATTTTCGTCTGCGTCTTGCGATTGTGGCGGTTCACTTGCGCTGGCTGCATTGATGGTCAGTGGAATTGAAACATTCCCTATGACCACACTCGGGCCATTCGGTGGCACCTCCATCCACGAAGCGTGCTGGATGGGTGTCGTGCCTGCTGCTATAGCTGCCTCGGCAGCTATCATTTCGGTGTCCTCGGTTCCCACCTCTGTGCCTGCTGCTGCCGCCATTTCGGCTGCGTTAACATGATCAGCAACTTGCTCCGAGGCTGCAGCCACTTCTTTGGACGTGCCAGCCTTCGTCTTACCCTTTGGTGGCATATCGTGATCGAGCTACAACCACGGTGGGCGCCACTATTGGAAAAGTGCGAGATAGAGGTACTCCCTCTTCACCAAATTGACGAATACTCAACGACGGGAAATTAAATTTACTGCCAACTAATGTGACAATACATGGTCTGCCCCTACAATCCCGTTGGGGGGCTATTTATAGTGATCCATGGACCTTTACATTCTGAATTTACCCTTCCATCTACCCTGATCCCAAGCATATTCTCTAACGCTAAGGGTAAATCCGTCTTGTCCCCAGGGGATGCCTTCGGCCGCCAAACCACCGACAACCCAAGGCCCACTCGACAGAGCTTGTCGGCTTTCATCACTCCTCTTTGTTGCCATCTGCATGACAATCCAAGCAATGATTGAAATGACTCTGCAGGACACCGAAACCTGATATCGGTCAAACGACCGATGCAACTCTTTCCTAAGCCCGTGTAGCAGATATGATAACCCCAACACCGATATCACCTATCGGTGAATTAACCAATACTTCGTTTGTCCCATCACGTGTTGCCGATATCATCACTCGTTGACCGATACGAGCTTATTGGGGCCAGGAAGGGCGCACGTACTCGCCCGTCGGGCATGGACGGTAGTCGACTGAACGCTGCACCCTGCCGCCGATATGCAATATTGGTAGACCGAACTCTATGTACGGCGTACGGGAATGGCGATTGACTGGTGGGGGTGGCCAAGATTTCCCTTGCCCCCAACATTCCTTTTAATGAGTAGGCTCATGTTTGCATAGACTAACATTTAAGAGAAAATGAACGATCAAAAATACAAGCAGTGATGAGTTGTGGGCTCATCACTTGGCCCCACAAAGTGCCAAAATTCATTTAAGTCCTCTGTAAAATTAAGAATTATAAATGTCGATGGTGCTAATTACTCCCTCCATCCAAAAATTGGAGTTATCTTAGGGTCATGTGCAGTGACCAAGGAGGAATTAATTCGACAAGTAAGAGGAGCCGCACGCAGACAGTTGAATGAATTAAGACAATGATGGGAGCCGCATGCGCCTGGAACGACGTGGAATTTGTGGTCACTAGCTTAGACGACTCCGATCCTTGGAGAATTTTTTTTTATAAGATGACCCTGATTTTTAGATGAAAGGAGTAGATTAGAACCAACAAAGGTCCGTAGGATTTCAATTCATCTACACCCACCACTGCATACAATCACTCACGTAGACTCGAAGGCTAAAACCCCGGTGCATAACTTTCTTCATAATGAACCTAAGTAAGAATGTAAGATACACTTTGGTTTAGAGCAGAAAGTGGTTTCTGGACGAGCTAGATGCCAGCTCCATCAATTCCCAACAAGGTACCGAGGCGGTGAGCGAGTGGGTGCTACGATGTTGGTCAATCGGTCTGTTCGCTTGAACTTATCAGCCGTAGTACACTGTAACAAAACAACGGCAGTTGACTTATCAGCCGCAGAAACACCAAACAACCCAACTAAGACTTGATGTGGCGACGTTGGACTGCTAGTGCAAGGTGTCTGAGGTGGGATACAAACAGTTGGTGCTATGTTCCATTCTTTATTTCTCCTAATTTCCTAGCCAACTAGTCCCTATATAAAGTTCAATCTTCTCTGTTTCAAAATTTTACACAAATTGAATTTGTAGATTATTTATGCTACAATTTATTGCTTCTTCTAGAACTACATAATCAAAAGGACAAAGATATTGAAATCCATTTTATTCTGTAGTACAACATGTTGTGTCCTCTAGTATCAATTGTTGTTCACTAATAAATTGTATTTTATTTTATTGCCTCCCCTTTGGATTTTAAATGCTCAATTTATGCATAAGTTTAGCTTTTGCTAATGTAGATGAAGATATGAGCAGGAATAAACTAAATAGTCTTTAATTAGATACACTCCCTTCTGGTAAAAGAAGTCATTTTAAACAATGATACGAACTCTAAAGTATAACTTTGACTTTATTTCTATAAAAATATTTATTGAAAAGTGATATATGTATCTTTTATGAAAATATATCTCAAAACAAATCTATTTATATAATTTTCACATTCCTTTTTTTAATCAATAATTTTCACATTTCCAAACTGAACATGGATGGAGTATTTGTTTTATGAAATTATATTTCAAGACAAATCCTAAATTATATTTATTGAATAGTAATATATTTATCTTAATAAAACTATATTTCTATAAAAATATATATTTATTAAAAAGTGATATATGTACCTTTTTATAAAAGTATATTTTAAGACAAATCTTAAAAGTTATTCATGATTGATAATTCTAATGTTTGACCTAACTCTTTGCCAAAACGATTTCTGATATTTCTAATGTTTGATCTAACTCTTTGCCAACATGATTTCTTTTATGAACTAGTAAGGATTATTTGTTTTCATATCACATCATGTCTTTATCAGGTTCGTATTGTACAAATGTATATGGAATCAATATATTTTCTAAATTATGCATTCTATTCTTGTTTATTTGAACTATTAACATTGGGCGTCCGGCGGTAAGTTTCATATGCAACTATTGGAAGCGAAGAAACGGCTTTGTCTTCCGTGGTGGTCGACGATGGCGTTGGGAGGGGGCGATGATGGTGGTCGACGATGGTGTTGGCACGACATTGGTTGGCGGCATGCAGGGAGAGGGTCGGGGTGGTGGCGGCGCGTGTGCGCGGGTAGAGAGAGTCAAGAGCTAGGAAGCTGGGTAATGGATTTGATCCCAATTTATTCAGTAGATTGAATAATTACAATTTACCTTATATTTATAGTCCGGGGACTTCTTTGTCTCTAAGTGATCTAACCCTAGCTTGTCGTGGTAGCAATGGCGGCGGCAGGGCTGCGCCCTGGCCCACCTCTCGCGTGCGTGTGGGGCCATCGGCCCGCGAGACGCGGCTGCTGCGCCCTCTCCTGGGCCGGAGTTGACCCAATTTTTTCCTCGATCTGTAGGGTCTTCGTTGCACATGTTATACCGCCGCCTCGCAAGGCGCCGATCCCAGCTCGTGCTCCCAGCGCTAGTGACAGCCTTCGGCACTGCTGCGGGAGCCTGCGTCCTCGTGGGTGGATTAGCTGGAGCAGACGAAAGCACGGGAACAAGGGCAGGATTTTCTTCCCTGGATGCAGATGCTCAGCGCAGCCATACCCTGTGCAGAAGCTCAGAGAGGAAGGGTGCTGGCTCAGGCATCAGCCGTGGTCTAAGACACCTCTGCCACTCTCCGTTGTGTTCAATTTTGCACTATCCCCTGATGGTGCTGCAGTTGTGTAGAGTGCTCATGGATGTCTGGATGGGTGATGCACGCAAGGTGTTTGCTTGCTGGTCTCTGAAATGTACTTCTAAACTGCTTTCAGTTCTGAACTAAGCTATACAGGTATACATACATATGTGCTATTTATCACATGATTAGTCTTTCTAGTTTGCTCTGTTGTTTTTCCTAAAGTCTGTATTTGGTGTGCATTAGGAGATGTCTCTGCTTATTAGTGAGAGTGCTATATGTATTTCAAACTGGAGTATGAGGAAGCAAAGAAGAATCAGAAGAGGAAGCTAGGATGGGGACCTATACTGTGGATTCCCAGACCGAGGGTTTTGAAAGCAAAAAAAAAAAAAAAAAAAAAAGTTACTGTACTCAGTACGGCTTAGTGTGTGAATACTGTTGGTATATTAGAGGCTAATAAAGCCTATATAATATATTTAATAATTAATAAACTCTATGATTTATGTTAAATAATATTCGTTGATTTGTTACCATGATGGATCATATGCACGAACCAGTCGCCGGCGGTTGGTCTGGCTGTGGACGTGGCATGGAAAATAGGCAGGGCAGGAAACGAAAAGGCAAGAAATGAGTAATCAGTAGTATATGGTATTCCATCTTGTCAATTCTTTAGTGCGTGAGTGTGGGGTATAGACCCGTATACCCTCATGGATCATCTTCGGGCCCGTTCAAGATGGTGGTTCAGCAGATGAAGGCATGTGGCACACAATGTACACCGCATGATTTTAGTATCAAATAGGCTACTTTACTTATAACTCTGTCTCTCTAGAAATATAAGGAAGGGCAGAGGTCCTCTAGCAGAACAACGCAACAGAGTAGACCTCCAGGATCTCTCTTGTAATCCAGATCCCCACGATCTGGGGCAATCTAATCTTGATCTGATCATTGTACTCCGATACTTATCAATACAGCAGTAGAGACACAGGACGTAAGGTATTACGCTTCCGAACGGCCTGAATTTGGATAACCCCTTGTTTGTCTTGGTCGTTTATCTTGTGTCTCACATCCGGTTCGTAGGTCTTAGCGCGTCCTCACCGCAAATCTACTACGTCGGGGTATCCTGTGGTAAACTGCTGAGAAGATATCGTCGACAGTGGCGCGCCAGGTAGGGGTGTGTGATTCGATCACGAGGCGAGCCACATGGTTTCTTTTCCTGCTTCCATAGAGTTCGAGGTGGGTCTGACCTTCACCGTCAGCGTGTTCACTTGAACCATCGGCTTAGCGACGACAACCGAAACCGTGGAGGTGGTGCAGCCTGCTTCTGCACCAACGTCATCGACCATCTCGCTGACAAGTCTGCTCCAGCAACTCGTCGACAGCTTCTTTGACGGATCGATTCACATCGATCTGCCGAGGACGGCATCACCACCGTTCATCGCCGTCGGCACGGACGTACGAGCTGTACCGACCACTCGGGCCGCCAGATCCAATCTAGCCGCGGACCGACCACCATCCGAGCATTGTCACGTTTCCGTAACGGACAAGGACATCCAACAAGAAGGACGTAGATCCATTACATCTACGTACAAGACGCTGCGACCAGCAAACATATGACGGAGGCGTATTCATGTAGCGAGACATGCAAAACCACGTCAAGCAAGCGAGCAAGGGAGGCGTACATATATGGACGCCGACGTCATCGATCAAACCAACTCATGGGCTCTACGAGCAAGTCGGAAGCAGGTCAGGTCTCGACCGCTCAACACATGTGACAACTACGGAGTCCAACTCGTGCACGGGCCAAGATCTACGTGCAAGGCTAACTTGCATATACGGGCGTATACATGCCTACGTCACGGGCATATACGAAGCGGGCCACGTCTGCCTAACATGCAAAGCTAAGTCCATATTCCTTATTTAATTTTCTGATCTAATATCCTATAATATAATATATGCATCAAGATATCTACATATGGGCATCATTATTTTAACAGGAAGTGCGCTCGTGGTCCGCGTCACTGTTAATCGAGCCGCGTTAGGCCATAAGTGAACCGTCTGGGTCACGTCCATCTGCTCGGCCACGTCGACTACGACACGTCTCCGAAGACAAGCTAAGTTTATTTGAGAAATTAATAAACTTTTTCGTTATCCTTTTTTCTTACACACCTTTGCTTCTTTTGCACTATCTGTCATACATGCGCCTTACATAAGTCACAATTAAACTTTATTTCTTACCCATCGAGAACGGCTAGACGAGGCGCTGCTTCGATCCTCTTATGATGTGTTACAGCTCCGCGCTATATGGCATTAGGAGATTCGACAGTTGCTCTCTGACAGTACTAGGTACCTAGTGATCCTCGCGTCCAAGCTGTTCATTAGCGCATCCCTATGTCACCCATAGAGTTAACTCGCTTTGAGGGTAGTGGCAAAACTTAATTATCGACATCTTTTCTATGACTACACATCACATATTAAAAACGGCATATATGTTATCACCTGCTTAACATGCCTACTTAAAAATACATCAGCCTACTGGTTTTTCTCCGCAGATCAATTATTTGTACATCATGTACTACCGCTCTTCATGTTTACTTTTTTAGGCATAAGGTTCGGTTGTTGAGCTCACTCTTTACGCTCAGGAACAGGATCAAGGATCATCGTCCAAGTGGTCACACTACCTGGCACACGGACTTCACCGCTGACCAGTTGGGCTGCTCGAAGCTTACCGCCCAGTTGGTCCAACTGTTCGTCGCCACGGCTCGGTGCCACGCACTGCACAGCCTTATCTCCGACCACACGCTGCTCGGAGACTTGTCATCGTCGCCTCGGCTCGGTCACACGCACCGTACAGCCTCGTGTTCATCGCCACGGCCTTTGTATCGCAGTCGAACTACGAAAGAAACGGCTCCTGGTATATGGTGATTCTGCTCTAGTCATCCGACAAGTTAACAAAGACTTGGACGCTATCAACGAGAAGATGGATGCCTATATAGCCGAGATACGCAAGCTCGAGAACAAGTTCTACGGACTAGTGGTTCTTGGTGTCCCTCGACCCGATCAAGCCTATGCTCCATTCATGACTTACCTAGAGACTACGCATTTGACTTGCCACCTAGAGGTATCTACGAACCAGCGGTTCTCAGTGTCCCTCGACTCGATCGAGCCTGTGGTCTGTTCAGGACTTACGTGGGGACTGCACATTCGACTTGCCACCCAGAGGTATCTATGGACTAGCGGTTTGTCACACCCTGGTTTTGAAGGATTAAAACCAAGGCAAAAGCTCATGTGCAATCGAATCAAATTACACATATGAACAACAAATTACATGGTCCAATAAACACAGTGTTCGAATAAAACAATAATATAACGTTTACATCGTACCATTATTACATAACTGTCATCAGAGTAAAGCGGAATATAAATAACCTCATCCAAAGCGAAAGGCAACTAAATGACGTAGCCGTATCGACTCCATCTCACCACAGGATGGTCTACGGTAGCATCACGACGCCTAACATCCCGGATAGTTCTCGAGGAAGTCACCATTCGAGTCATCACTTGAGCATCCTTTATTTGGGAATTAGCAAGGGTGAGTTCCATGTTGAAACTCAGCAAGTACAGGTGGAAAGTAATAACAGGCAAGGCTAAAACAAGGTACAACTAAAAGGTAGACTGCTGTAGCATTTTTAATGTAGAAATTAAGATTTAACATTGCAACCTATTCTCTAATCAACTTGGTTGAAGCACCCAACCCTTTATTAAGGTCAAGTAGTATTTAATAAATCATTTAACGTCACAGATATAAGCATATATCATTAAACATGAGATAGCCATCTCAAAGGGAACACAAGATAGCCATCACGATAAAACCCGAGGTAGCAACCTCACAACATCACCAAGATTTAATAGCTTAAACCATTTGGCTAAGTCATGTGAGGATCTGGGCCGCTCGTGACCGTGAGCACGGACGATATACCAATTTTAACTCTGCGCAGAGGTGTACACTTTCACTCCAGATTGTGATTACTCTGTATGCCCGAGGGGATCAGCCTCTTAGCCCATTATCGAGATAGGCTGGCAGAGATCACAGCGAGGTTCTTTATAGGGTCATAGGCAGCGGTAACTCGATCAGCATTATCCCAAGCACATGAGAGACATACTCATAGCCGACGCCCCGGTCTACGGATCCACCAGAGCTCCCATGCTAGAACTTGTAACACACGTCTCACCATGGCAACGGCACCCGTCGGTAAGCTACCCATCTTCCCATGATGGTCCTGCTAATAGACCAAGCCAGTGCCCATTAGCCTGGAGATGTACGGAAGTCCTAGGTTGCCGCTCCACGAACAGGACCACAAGGGGGAGGAGATACGAATGCCCTTGTCAACACGAGTCCCACTAGCATCTGTTTCCCCCATCATTTACCACCAACCAACGATGCAGATGCGGCCGAAGCCAAGAGCCCACGGCTCCAACATGTTAAGAACCAAGTTTTATCTTCATTAAAAGGTGAAAAGTAAGTAGAGCACTAGCAACCTAATGACCTATCAACTAAAACCCCCATAGGTGATATTTGGGTAAAGTGGCTAGTCATCGCTATGGCTTGCTGATTTAGAACACCTACAATGTATTTTACTAACATGAATAGGCGTGTCGGTTACCTGGGAAAGGGGTACCCTAAGCCCTCGTTTAACTAGGCGGATCCCTGAAGTCAGCAACGCAAGCCCTCCAACGACATCCCTCATTACCGCTCGGAAATCTCCAAACTAAAGCATGCTGGACCGGCCCATGAATGGGCGTCGATAGCCCAAAGCCACAACCTGCTCGAGGACCACCGCACAGACCACCGCACGGACCGAGACTGTACTCTCGAGGGTGCGACTCGGGCGACCCCTCGAGGACAGAACTCCGCTCGGGCGAACAGGCTGGCCTCGAGGACGGAACTTCACCCGTGCGAATGGGCAGCCCTCGAGCGTGTAAAACCCTCAGCTACCTACTCCCAGTACGGATCCAGGTGCATTCAATGCATTTTACCTGCTCCCGCCTAACCGTATGGCCACAGTTATCAAAACAGCTGCGGGTATGGCAGTCAAATCCTGCTTTTACCATACATACCTTGGAATCTCGCGGATCATACCTCACTGCCGCGCCATACCGAGCACTGTGCCCTGTCCGGCACCCCTTCGAGACGCATATTCCCCGCATATGCCGAGATTCGACCTTATCCGATGAGCCTCGACCCAAGGCCTCGACCGTCGCCCCTCAACACCGTCACGCCGACCCTCGAGCGGGACTTCAACAACTACCGACGCGACGGCCGTAGGGCTTCCCATACCGACGTACGCCTCTACAGCCGCACCGACATGATCGGCATCAATGTCATACGTCACCAACCATGTGAGCCCCAAAAACATGTACTCCTGTGCCCCTCCTTCGCCTATAAAAGGAGGAGCCAGGACTTTAGCTAGAGGAGGGATCCTAGAGCTTCATACGCTAAGGCTTAGATCACAGAACAACACCGTGAGACAGTGTAGAGAGCTAAGCGCCCAAAATGCTCAAGCTCAAGCCCACACTTCTCACACCCGCTTGTATTCACCCTGTACTAGCGCTTCGGTGCAAGATAACATGAACTATCCTCCCCCCGCTGGACGTAGGGCCTTCTTTGCCTGAACCAGGATAAATCATTGTGTCCTTCTTGCATCATCCACCGAATTAAGGGAGCACGTAATTACAAATTTACTCGTTGATGTTGACCCTCGGGGTCGAAACACCAATAGTTGGCGCGCCAGGTAGGGGTCCTGCGTGTTACCAATAATTTCCCGCCATTCTTTCTAGATGGGCAACTTAGTTTCACCACTTCCTCACGCTACGATGATCTGGTTCGGGAGCCTGGAGTTCATGTCCCTCGGACAGGGCTGTGACATGACCCTGCTCTTGATTAGTAACCCAAGCGGAGGCCGTAGTGTGCCCCCATGCTTAGGAAGGGGCACTCGCCGGTCTCGCCACCATGCGGCCGCAACCAGGAGGCGCAATTGGTGCTTCATTACCATCAACCTGAGTTGAGATTGGTGCCCGCTGCATTCCCCTCGCTCCTAACCGGTGATGAGGAGCCCCTTATTGGGGGATTATCGGACCTGAGTTCAGGAGCAGAGGATGGACTGGCAAGGCTCCATGACAACCTCAACTTTACCTTCGCAATGCACTCGTTGAGGGAGCCCGGCAGAGCTCCCCCGATGCGTGCAACCCCCACTACATCAAGCCTACTTCCGCACGAGCTGTTCGAGCATCGTCGATGGTTCCCATTCATCCTCAACAATGCCGCAAAGGCATTCTCGACCTTGACCCGTGCCAACATGAGCATGATAGGGGACCGCCCAAGCGCCCTCCTTCGAGCAATGACGAACATGGGGATGGTCATGTCGGCCTCCGTGGACTTGGGCTTCGCGAGAGCACCCGGCCCCTGAAGGTACACCTCGGCACACTCTGACAGCAGCTGCAGGAGGAGGCGCGGGGACAATTCCCCATCTTCTACTGCGGTGACCCCGACTCCGGCTCTGACCGTTGGGACCCTACCCGCGAGTGTCTCCACATCGACGGTGATGTTGCCTCCAGTGAGGACACTGTTGATCCGATGACCGATGCGGCTGCCACTACGGCGGGAGGGGCTCCCCCCAGAGCAGAGGTTCGACAACCAGTCGCACCCTGAGAGGCGTGCCCCCGTCCTGACGAGCAGGACGCATAGCTGGCACAAATTCAGGATTTGCAGGCCAAACTCGCCGACGACCAGGAACGACTGCGCCAGCTCGAGCGTATCCTCGAGTAGGAGCGACCACCACCCGATGGAAGAGCCCGAGCCAGGGCCCGAGAGGTCAACCGGCAGATCAACGAGGGCGGGGCACCCGAACATCCCGTCAACCGTTACCCTCGAGCAAGCCAGAACGTTGTCGTGGCGGCTATGCTTCTTCGCAATATGCCCGCGCCATTCAACTCGCAAGCTCGACGGGTACAACGCGAGGTCGAGGGTCTCCTCCAAGTTGCTGTTGTTCAACAAGCTGAGAGCTCAGCCTTGAGGCATCGAGGGGCAGCTTCTGAACCATAGGACGAGCCCTCCCGGCCCGAAAGGGAGGGCTCAGTCGATCAAGAGGCGGCCGCCTAAGCGAAGAAGACACCAGCCCGAGATTGTATCATCGACAACCGCGTCCCGCGTGATGCGCGCCTCGATATCATCAAGAACCGCAAGCGCAAACACGGGGACACCAAGGATCAAGGGTACAGTGCCCATCGTGGGGGACGTTACGACAGCGATGAAGATCGACGGGCCCCGAAGCCACCAGGTCCCCAAGTTTTCAGCAGGACAATCCGCAACGCCTGGCTGCCCGACAAGTTTTGACCACCCACGAGCGTCGTCAAGTACATTGGCAAAACCAAACCCGAGCTCTGGCTAGTCGATTTTTGACTGGCTGGTTAGGCAGGCAGGGCACATGATGATCGCACGATCATACGTCACCTTCCCCTATTCCTATCCGACACCGCGCGTAGATGGCTCAAGGAGCTTGCCCCTGACCAGATTCACGACTGGCTCGACCTAGTCCGGATCTTTGAGGGGAACTTCAACGGCACCTACATGCGTCCTGGAAACTCCTGGGAACTGCACAACTACAAGCAGAAACTAGGGGAGTCTCTGCGTGACTTCGCTCAACGTTTCTCTAAGCTCCGAACCTAACTCCTCACAATCTCTAATCTCGACGTAATTCTAGCGTTTGTTGCGGGTATGACCTGCAAGGACCTGGTTGGCGAGTTGGGGCGCAACCGCCCCAACACCGTTGATGAGCTCATGGATGTGGTCGCCAACTACGCGGCTAGCGAGGAGGCGGTCGGAGCCTTCTTCGACGACGAAAAAGACAAGAGAAAGGCATCGGCAGTCGATGCCCGGGGCACGAACAAAGGTTCAAAGAAGAACAATAAGAAGAAGAAGAAGGATCGGCAAGGCAAGCGTGAGGTTGCAGACGACGATCTCGTCGCAGCAGCCGAACGCAAAAAACATTGAGGTCCCCCCGAAGGGGCCATCTGTGACAAGATGCTCGAGGAGCCCTGCCCTTATCACAAGGACGGGGCGAAACACAAACTCAAGGACTGCCGCATGCTTTGAAAGCACTTTGAGCAACTAGGCATCAAGAAGGGTGATGACAAGAAAGACCAGTGCGGCAATGAGGGAGACAACGGGGAAGACAGAAAATTCCCCGAAGTCTATGACTGCTACATGATCTACGGAGGCCCCTCGACCCAGCTCACGCCTCGACAGCGCAAGAGGGAGTGTTGAGAAGTCTTCTCTGTCTGAGTCATGACACCCCACTACCTCAACTGGTCTGATGCACCCATCACATTCGACTGCGACGACCACCCGGATCGCGCCCCCAACCCCGGGGCCTATCCGCTCGTCGTCAACCCAATCATCGTCAACGCCTACCTCTCGAAGGTCCTCATAGACGGTGGTAGTAGCTTGAACATCATCTACCTCGAGACCCTCAACCTCGTGGGGGTCAAGAGGTGCCAACTCCAACCCAGCGCCGGGGGTTTCCATGGCGTCGTACCAGGGAAGAAGGCTCTTCCCATCGGCAACATTGACCTTCCTGTCTGCTTTGGCACCCCCGCCAACTTCAGGAAGGAAACCCTCACCTTCGAGGTGGTCGAGTTTCACGGAACCTATCACGCCATCATCGCCCGACCGGGCTACACGCAATTCATGGTGATCCCAAACTACACCTACCTCAAGCTCAAGATGCCAGGACCCAGAGGCGTCATCACCATCGGCTCCTCCTATGAGCACGCGTACAACTGCGATGTCGAATGCGTCGAGTATAGAGAGGCCGTCGAGCAAAACACGATGATAGCCTCGACCCTTGGGCGCCTCACCGATGAGGTGCCAGAACCAAAGTGTCACAACGGCAGCTACGAGCCAGCGCAAGACACCAGGAAAATCCCCCTCGACCCGAGCTGCTCCGGCGAGAAGGTGCTGATGATTGGTGCCAACCTCGGGAGCAAATAGGAAGCAGTGCTCGTCGAATTTCTCCGCGCGAACACTGATATGTTTGCGTGGAGTCCTTCAGACATGCCGGGCGTACCGAGGGAAGTCATCGAGCACGCCTTGGAGATCCGAGCCAGGTCTAGACCGGTGAAGCAACACCTGCGCCGCTTCGACGAGGAGAAGCGCAGGATCATCGGTGAGGAGGTACACTAGCTTTTGGCGACTGGATTCATCAAGGAGGTTCATCACCCTGAATGGTTAGCTCTGGATTCATCAAGGAGGTTCATCACCCTGAATGGTTAGCTAATCCCGTATTAGTTAAGAAAAAGAATGGAAAAATGCGAATGTGTGTTGACTATACTAGTTTAAACAAAGCATGTCCCAAAGTTCCATTTCCTTTACCACGCATTGATCAAATTGTTGACTCTACCATGGGATGTGAAACCCTCTCATTCCTTGATACTTATTCTGGCTACCACCAAATCAAGATGAAAGAGTCCGACCAGCTCGCGACTTCTTTCATCACACCTTTTGGCATATACTACTATGTCACCATGCCCTTCGGCCTTCAAAACGCCGGGGCGACGTATCACCGATGCATGCTCCATGTCTTCGGTGAACACATAGGCAACTCGGTCGAGGCCTATGTCGATGACATCATGGTCAAATCCAAGAAAATCGACAACCTCATCCATGACCTCAAAATCGCATTCGGATGCCTTCGAGCCAAGAACATAAAACTCAACCATGAGAAATGTGTCTTTGGAGTGCCTCGGGGCATGCTCCTCGGATACGTCGTCTCCCAGCGTGGGATCGAGGCCAACCCCAAGAAGGTCGCAGCCATCACGCGAATGGGTCCGATTCAAGATCTCAAGGGCGTACAGAAGGTCATGGGCTGCTCGTGGCTCTCAGCCATTTCATCTCACAATTGGGGGAAAAGGCCCTGCCCCTGTACCGCCTCTTGAAAAAATCTGAACGCTTCATATGGTCTGCGGAGGCCGAGGAGGCCCTCGATAGACTGAAGAGCATGCTGACGTCTGCCCCGATCCTCGTGCCTCCTTGATCAACGACGTCGACTGAACTGCCCGAGCCCCTCCTCCTCTATGTCACCGCGACCACTCAAGTGGTAAGCGCGACCATAGTGGTCAAGAGGCAAGAGGAAGGGCATGCCTTGCCCGTCCAGCGGCTGATCTACTTCATTAGTGAAGTTCCTTCAGAAACCAAGATCCGCTACCCGTAGACGCAAAAGCCGCTCTATGCCATCGTCCTTACGCGTCGCAAGCTCCAACATTACTTCCTTAGCCACTCGGTTCCCATGGTGTCTTCTTCCCATTGGGGGAGATCATCCAAAACCGGGAGGCTGCTGGAAGAATTGCTAAGTGGTCGGTCGAGCTCATGGGCGAGACCATCACCTACGCACCACGAAAGGCCACCAAATCTCGGGTGCTAGCGGATTTCATCGCTAAGTGGACCGACACCCAGTTGCCGCCAGTTCAAATCCAAGCCAAGCTGTGGATGATGTACTTCGATGGGTCACTAATGAAGACAGGAGTAGGCACAGGCTTGCTCTTCATCTCGCCCCTCGGAGTCCACATGCACTACGTCATTCGCATCTACTTTGCCGCTTCCAATAACGTTCTGGAGTATGAGGCTCTTGTCAACAGGTTGCGTATTGCCCTCGAACTCGGGGTCCGACGCCTAGACGTTCGAGGTGACTCGCACCTCATCATCGACCAAGTGATGAAGGCCTCGAGCTGCCACGACGCCAAGATGGAAGCCTACTGCAAAGAAGTGCACAAACTAGAAGACAAGTTCCATGGCCTCGAGCTCAATCATATTGCTCGACGCTACAACGAAGCTATGGACGAGCTCGCAAAGATCGAGGTCATGGAGATCGAGGGGACACCTCCTCCGTTGAGCCCACCTCCGGATTGGCGAGTCCCTTTCCTCAAATGCCTTATTCGAGGGGAACTCTCGGAAGACCGGACCGAGGCTCGCCGGATCGCGCGACGGGCCAAGTCCTATGTCATCTATGGTGTTGGCAAGGAACTCTACTGGTGAAGCCCATCGGGTATCCTTCAGTGCTGCATCACTATCAAAGAAGGCAGGAGGCTCCTCAAGGACATTCACTCAGGGGCTTGTGGCCACCACGCAGCGCCGAGAACCCTCATTGGAAACACCTTCCGACAGGGTTTCCACTAGCCAACCGCCATTTTTGACACCATCAACATTGTCTGCTCATGCAAGGGGTGTCAATTCTATGCCAAGCAGACGCACCTCCCAGCTCATGCCCTACAGATGATCCCCATCACCTGGCCATTCACGGTCTGGGGGCTCGACATCATGGGGCCTCTCAAGAGGACAACCAAGGGATACATGCACCTACTCATTGCTGTTGACAAGTTTACCAAGTGGATCGAGGCCCGGCCTATCGGCAACATCCGCTCCGAGTGGGCGATTGAGTTCTTCACCGACATCATTCATCGCTTTGGGGTCCCGAACATCATCATCACTGACAACAGCACACAGTTCACTAGCAAGAAGTTCTTGGATTTCTGCGATCACCATCACATCCGTGTGAACTAGTCCGTGGTTGCTCATCCTCGAACTAATAGCCAGATCGAGCGTGCCAATGGCATGATTTTATAGGGCCTCAAGCCGAGAATCTTCAACCGCCTTAACAAGCATGGAAAGAAATAGGCCGCGGAGCTGCCTTTGGTCCTGTGGAGCTTAAGGACAACACCTAGTCAAGCCACGGGTTTCACACCATTCTTCTTGGTCTATGGGTCCAAGGCCGTCCTTCCCACAGATCTCGAGTATGGTTCCCCTCGACTAAAGACCTATAATGAGCAAACCAACGAAGAATCCCTTGCAAACACCATCGACCAGCTCGAGGAGGCTTGAGACATGGCACTGATTCACTCCGCGAGGTATCAGCAGAAACTTTAACGCTACCACGACAAACATGTGCGCTCGAGGGACTTCCAAGTTGGAGACCTCGTCCTACATCGACGACAGACCAACAAGGGGCGTCACAAGCTGACTCCACCATGGGAATGTCCATACACTATAGCTGAGGTGCTGAAGCCTGGAACGTACAAGCTAGCAAACAACAAGGGTGAAACCTTCACCAACGCATGGAACATTGAATAGCTACATCGTTTCTACCCCTAGGGCACCGATGCCCTTGTACATTCTCACATGTTTCGTACATTTTCGCATGACAAATATAAGAAGTACTTTCGATTATAAGTTCAAACTTATTATTATAAATGCAAGAGGTAGCCTGGACCCTGTCTCGCCAGAGTCGAGCCTCCCTCCGGGGCTAACGGGGGGAAACCCCTAAGTTCCTAAAAATATGAACGATTTTTCAAAAAATCGAGCATCTCCTTTTGCTTCGTAACTAAGTAAAAAACGCCTCGAACTCCCTCGAGATCAATGAGGGCTGTCGAGCCGGGAGCTCTCCTATGCCCCAGGGCTATGGTACCTCCCCTCACTCCCCCCTTGAGGGATACGAGCATGCGTTGAACACTTAGTCAAGAAGCAAAGGTCAGATGATCGAAGCTCGAGCGTCTCTTCTTTCCTTCGCTTCGGCGCGCTTCGCGACTAAGAAGAAAATGCCTTGAATTCCCTAAGAGTCGAGGGCTGTCGAGCCGGGAGCTCTCCTACGCCTCTGGGCTACGGTACCTCCACTCGCTCCCCCTCAAGGGATACGAGCACGCGTTGAACACTTAGTCAAAAAAGCAAAATCTAGGTGAAAGAAAATAGAGAAGACTCGAACTTGAAATATCCAAATGCATTACAATAGATGCATAGATGTTTTAAAGGCCCCTAAGGCCATACTGATATAAGTTATAAAAACTAACTTATTTACATGGGCACCTTCCCCCAGTTTTGCCCTACAGGCCCGATCCACCATCTCCGTCGCCGCCCTCCTCGACGGTGTACCCTTCATCTTCGGGGGGGAGGACTTCATCCTCGAATAGCTTCGCCAGCGCTTCCCCCGGCCTCTCGGCATCCCAGATCAGCCCCCGACACCACTCCTCGTTCTCGGCATCGGTCTTCGAGATGTTGGGGATGAAGCCTTGGGCAACGACGTCCATGTCAAAGACAAAGCTGGAGGAAACCACCACCAGCGTGCACTTCAAACCGGTGTGGAGCGCCTCCTGCATGCGATCCCCAAGGGTGGCGTCGAGGTGGTAGAGCCGGTCGACGAGCACGGCCCTCGGGACATCTTCTTCAGCCACCTCGATGGGCTTGACCTTCCAGGAGGTACAGAGCCTGTTGATGGCAACCCAGAACCTGCCGAGAAGCACCCCCTCCGCCACGAGGCCCTCCTGTAGCGCCTTGGCGGTGGTCTGAGTGGAGAGCAGCTCAAACTCAAGGCCTGAAAGACAAAACAAGAGTTAAACAAGTCACACGAAAAGAAAAAGGTCAAAGCCCACCAAGGAACTCACTGGCACAGCGGGTATGGAGGGCACTGCGGTCCTCCAGCATGGCGTCGCGCTCCTCCCGAGCCTCATCTCGCTCCCACTGGGCCTCCTTGAAAGCCCGAGTCAAGTCGATCTTCTCACACCGGAGGGTCTCGAGGGCACCACCGGCTAAGATGATGGCTTGCTCCTTCTCTCGAAGGGTAGCCTTCATCGCCTCAAGCTTGGCATCCAGGCTGTCGGCTCGACCCTTCTGCTCCTCGACTAAGGCGAAGAGGGTGTCACGCACCATGGAGACCTGAGCCAGACTAGCCTCGAGCGAGCGGATATGCTCCACAGAGCCTTGCGCCTCCTCCATGAGTAGCTTGATGTGCTCTTGAGCGCGAGCGCCATCGCTCTTGGCCTCCTCCGCTTCGCCCCTGGCCGCGTCGACCTTCTCCTTGACCCACCGGAGCTCCTCCTTGACTCGGCGGCTTCGCCTCGAGTTGCCTCGGTGTCCTCCTTCACCTAGGCGGCCTCCTCCTTGGCCCTGGCAGCCTCCTCTCTGGCCCGCTCCACCTCCTCCTCAACCTCGGCCACCCTGCTCTACGCACAACGGCCGGCCTCAAGTTGGCACAGCACTTCCTCCTAGCTATTATGCATTTCATGGAGGAAGTATGACTTAGAGTGGGAACACCTCCGCAAGTCCTGGAAATAGGAAATCGAGGGTTAAGGCGATCCATACGGAAAACCCCAAAAATCGTATGTGATCCAAACAGGGACTTACCATGAGACTCTGGTCGACATCCAGCTTGAGGAAGTGCTGCAGCCACACCCGGGACTGCTCCACACCCTCCCAGCACTCGACCTCCGTTGGGTCATCCATCTCGATCCTGGGAGCGCTAGAGTCACTGAGCTCTTGGAGCAAGAGATGCTCCTTGCCCCAATGAGAGAAGAGCATCTTGACCTTGGTTCACGCCAAGGACTCGATCTCCTCTGCCACGTTGCATGGGGCGCTGTGGTGCTCCGCTAACTCGGCCGAGGTGGGGAACTCCGATACGGCGCCGGTGCCTCCCAGCCCGGGGTCGGACGTCGACCTCCTCCTCAATGGGCCAGGAGTCCCCAACACGATGGCAGCTGCCATCTCCTCCGACCGCTTCGCCTACGGACCAGAAATCACTGGCTCCTCCGACGGCGTGGCTGATGGCTGCGATGGCTGGCTCAACGCTAGCTCAAGCGCCTCCTGAGGCGGCGGAGGGGACGAGGCCATTGCTTCCTCCAACGCCACGTCCTGTGGTGCTGACAGATCCACCATTGACACATCTACTGGTTGTCTTGGTGCCGAGGTCTCCTCCTCGAGCTGCGTTGAGGGTTTTAGCGTTGCTTCTTGTAGTATCTCGTCGAGGGTGATCACGGACACCCACTGTTTTGGGTATCCCAAGGTCTCCTCACCCTCCGATGGCTTGGGCGGCTGCTGCACCGATAGGTCCAGCAGTGTCACGTCCCCCGACGGCGTCACTGCTCCTGATGGTGCTGGGGCGTTCCCCAGTCAACTCGTCCTCCTGCCGCTCTTGTGGCTCATTCTCCTCCTACTGCTCCTGCGGCAGCTCCTGCTTCCGCTGAGCCTCCAACTCGCATAGCCCTGTCGGCCACGGCTTTCACTCCCCCGTCGAAGGGGGAGGGGTGATGGCCTTCTCACCCTCGAGGTTGATGGGGGCTACCTCCGTTCCTGGCTCATGGCCCTCAGGGGCTCCCACCTTGGGCATGGAAGCAGAGACCTCGGGCTGGCCCAGGTCAGAGGCTCCCGACGCCGGGGTTCTGCTCTCTAGCACCGGGCCGAGCTCGGGGCCCACGGACGTCGACATGAGGGAGGCGCTCCCCCTCCTGCATCTTCCTCGGCTCGGAGTCACCGCCCTTCACGGCCCCCGAGTCGCTCGACCCTACAGCAAGAGTAGAACCTGTCAGCCTACCACGAGCCATAGCCCCGGGGGCTAAGGACAGCAACCTCACCTCCCATGGTGCCAAGGGCCTCGACATCACACCTGTGGCCAAGGCCCCATCCTCGTGGCCGCATCCACCCTGAGCCGCTTAGCCGGTGCAAGGGTCGCCTCCTCGATGCAGTGCTTTGTCCTGGACAAAAAGCAGGATAGTAGAGAACTTAATGAACCGCAGAATGGGGAAGCAGCAAGAAGAGACTTAAATCGATAACACTTACCCAAAGGGGATAGAGGCCTTTCGGGTCCCCCTCGAGCCGCCAGTAGACCTCGAGGCCCCACCCAAGGCCGAGCTCTTCCCAGGGCTAGGGCTGCTAGGGGCTGTCGATGAGGTCGCCATGCCTCCCTGCTCCGACGAGGCCTCCTGGGCATGACCCTGCTCCACCCGCGTCGATGATCGGGATCGGGTCTCCTGGGTCGAAGTGGGAGGGGTCCCACCATGAGCACGACAGGAGGAGGACGAACCCCCCTGAGTCGAGGGAGTGGTCGACCTTTCCCCTCGTTGGCGCTTTGAGGCCGTAGTCGCCGACTGAGGGGTGCGCTGCTCCGATGCACCTTCCTGCACCGAAAGACGGTCAGTACGGGAGGGACCAGACAGAAGGGGCTAGAGACATCCCGCCACCCCTTCAACATCATCATCTTCATCATCATCATCCTCATCTCCCTCATCCTTGAAGGGAGACTCCTCCTCTGGGAGCCCATCGCGCCTCTGCTGCGCACGGTGCTTCTCATACTTTTTGGGCTCCCGGAGCTTCTTGTCCTTTTCCTTCCTCTCCTCATCCTCGTGCCTCTTTTCTTACTGGGCGTCGAAGCATCTCACCTGATGATTGGGAGCATCCTCCCTCAACGGGGGCCTCGATCTTTGGTAGTTGATTCTCCCCTGCACAAAAACATTCGATCACGAGGACAAGAGTAAGGAAAAAAGGGGACAAAATATAAACACAAAAGGCATGGGTCGAGGCACTCACCAGGTCGAGGCAACCCTCCTCCAGCCGCATGGGGAGGCGGTTGATGTCCTCTACCCTGAACGAACCCGCAACCATCCCTTTCACCCGCATGATGATATCCATGACAGGTATCTCCTCACTAGACATCCGGCACCTCTCGAGTACTTTGGGCGCCACCGCGAGGAGCATCTCGTCCAACCGCAGTAGGCGCTCCATCAAGGGGAGCACCCGTCAACTATGGAAGGCTGAGACCACCACGCCCGCCGTCAGGCCTGCCTCTCAAAGTGTCCTCATCGCGACGGCGAGGGGTCGAAGTCGACGTTGGAGATCCCTCGTCACACCGTGCAGTCAGTTGAATGGCCGCTCGGTGATGAGCCGCCCGGTGTACAGCGGGAAGTAGCCTCCGTCATTGTAGAGGTAGAACCATTGCTCATCCCACTGAGAGTGGTTGGACATCAACCCAGTGGGGATGTACTCGCGCGGCACCTTCGACTTGCCTATCTTCAACACGAAGTTGAGGCAGTCCACTCTGACAATCCGCCTCACGCCTGACCCCACCGGAGAGGTGAACCACTCCCCTTTGTAGAGATGGAGCCACAGCTACCAATGGGGCGCCATCCCCAAGTAGCCCTCGCAGACGGCCACAAAGATGGCAGTGTTGGAGATGGCGTTGGGGGAGAAGTGTTGGAGCTCGATGCCGTAAAATTTCATCAGCCCCCGCATGAACTCGCTCGGGGGTGCTCCGAGCCCATGCTGGTGGTACTTGAGGAAGCTCACCACGTAGCCCTCCGGCGGGTTTGGCTCAGGGTGGCTCTTCAGTGGTGCGATCCACTCTGGCCGAGTCGAATCGGTGATGGGGCGGAGGAGTCCTTCCCTCACCAACTCGTTCAGCCTCTGTCGCGTCACGGTCGACGGGCGCCAGGGTTTGGAAAGCTGGAAGATGGGGGCCATGGCAGCAGTAGTGGCTTGGATCTATTCGATGGGTGCGGCGATGCTGGCGATGACATGGATCTCCTCGGCGGACGGGCGACCGAGAAGGTTCCCAATCATGATTTCTTGCTCTAAGTTCCTACCCTCGCACGTAGGAAAGTAGGGACTCGAGAGCACTAGTGGTGATGAAGGCAATGTGGCAAAGGTAGGGGCGAACAGCGCCTGTCCCCTCTGGTCTTATACCTAGGAAGAGCAACGGGCGGAATTCGGCGAAAGAAAAAGGTAACTCCTCACAGTTAATGCATTTACCTAACCGTTCCCCCTCGATTCTCAGCCGGATACATGTGTCACGCCTCAGGCAATTAGCCGTTTCTCGGGCCTACCATGATCTCCACCACCGCACCGTTTAACCTTCCTCCTCAAAAGATGCGTCCGATGGTAAGGAAAACAAACATTACTTATCGGTGGATTCCTTCAAGAGAAGGTAAATAGGCTCTGGCCCCACAACAAGCCTCAAGGGAGCGAAGGCTAGCCCTCGACCAGGGTTCGACAGCCGCCCTCGAGCACCCAAGCTCGAGTATCCAAGGGGGAGCCAACACGATGTCCCACTCGAGACCCCTTTGGACACATCCAAGGCAAAATGCTTGGACTTTTACGGAATCCCCCCGAAGAGAGGCATCGAGCCACTGAGACCTATCAAATGGAATTGGTATCCGTAGGTCCATTGCATTTTGCTTTAATGAGACCGCCTCCGGGCCTCCTGCCGACCTCTATCGAACGAGGATCGGGCTCTCACTTGGATTTTCCCGTTATCAGCTCATTGAGAACTTCGAGACTCACCCTATCGTGGGTAGTCCGATGCTTCTCGCCTCATGTCCGATCGAAAGGATTCGTGAGATGAATGCCGAGGCCGGCAACGCCCCAGCCGCACGAGGCTTGGGAGCTCGACCATGCCTGACACCCCTCGACGAAAGAGTGTTGGAAATCCCCCAATGAGGTAAATGGGCTCCGGCTCCGCAACAAGCCTCGAGGGAGCGAAGGCTGACCCTCGACCAGGGTTCGACAGCCACCCTCGAGCACCCGAGTCAGGGATGACCAAGGGTAGCCAATATGAAGCCCCGCTCGAAATGAATTCTCGAGACCCCTTTAGACATATCCAAGGTGAAATGCTACGGACTTTTATGGAATCCCCCAAAGGGAGGCATCGAGTCGTCGAGACCTATCAAATGGAATTGGTATCCATAGGTCTATGCATTTTGCTTTAATGAGACCGCCTCCGGGCCTTCTACTGACCTCTATCGAACGAGGATCGGGCTCTCACTTGGATTCTCCCGTTACCAGCTCACTGAGAACTTCGAGGCTCGCCCTATCGAGGATAGTTCAATGCTTCTAACCTCACGTCCGATCAAAAGGACTCATGAGATGAACGCCTCAGGCTTCTCGGCATCAACGTCATACGTCACCAACCACGTGAGCCCCAAAAACATGTACTCCTGTGCCCCTCATTCGCCTATAAAAGGAGGAGCCAGGACTTTAGCTAGAGGAGGGATCCTAGAGATTCATACGCTAAGGCTTAGATCACAGAACAACACCATGAGACAGTGTAGAGAGCTAAGTGCCCGAAACGCTCGAGCTCAAGCCCACACTTCTCACACCCGCTTGTATTCACCCCTGTACTAGCGCTTCGGTGCAAGATAACACGAACTATCCTCCCCCCGCTGGACGTAGGGCCTTCTTTGCCCGAACTAAGATAAATCGCTGTGTCCTTCTTGCATCACCCACCGGATTAAGGGAGCACGCAATTACGAATTTACTTGTTGGTGTTGACCCCCGGGGTCGAAACACCGACAAGGCGTAATATGATCAAAGGTGCCTGCACTTGCCTTGACTAATGTCCTGCTACACGTAGTCCTCCGAGTCCTGTTGATCCTCTTTCACCCACGTCTCGTTCTCTATACGCCACAATCATCACACACGAGCAATACATGGAAGCAAACGTACTTCAATTAGAATAGTACATCAAAACATGATAATAGTAGCAAACAATAGCATATATACATTCTACTCGTCGAGATGATTCCAACAAGTATAAGATCACTAATGGAGTTAACACGTGAAAGTTATGGCCTAAACAAGACTAGGGTCTAATCTGCAGAAAATAGGACTGGAATTGAATACTTTTGAACTGCGAAGGACTATATCATAAATAAAGGAAACTATAGGGGCTTTTCTAAAAAGTGACGATAGCGGCAGCATTGACCGCGCTGACGGCCACGCGGCGGCGTAGAAGCGGCAGGGTCCTGTGGACCAGCCATGGACCAACCCCGTGGACCGAGTCCATGGGTCCGTGGTGGACTGGCAGCGGACGGGGTCATCCCCGATGACCTCAGCCATGGTCGTCGGCGGCGACCTCGTGACGGCGGGGCTGCGGGGCACGCGGGGCCAATGTGAGGCCATGCACGTGTTGTGCATGCGCTTGCGCACTCGATGGGCAGCACGGCCGCGGCGGGGCAAGGCTGGAGTGACGGGACACCGCAACGGCGGTGGCGGTGCATAGCGGTGCGCAGCGCGAGCGAAGGCGGCCGCGGAGGGCATCTCCATGACCCTCGTGGTCATGCGGAGCTTGGGCGCAGGCTTACCTCGGCGTTTGATAGTGGCGAAGGAGAAAACGACGGCAGCGTGAGCTCGGCGGCTAGGGTGGCTAGGGTTTTGCGATTCGACAAAAATAGGTGCCGCCTAGGGTCACGAAGGGCGGCTCAGGAGGCGGCACGATGCGTTTTATAGTGTGCGGGTGGCCAGCGAACCTCGGTTCACTTGCAGCGTGTGACGCGGCATGGACCCGAGTTCGTCTTAGTGCTTGTCTCCATGAGGGAGATGACTCTGTAGCATGGGCCCCACTCAGGTGGGCCCCATCGGTCAGCGGCAGAGAGCGAGCGGCTCTGAACTGTGCTGAGGCAGGCGGGCGCTGAAACGTGGGCCCTGCTCGTAAGCGGCTGCTTGCGGGGGAGCACTGCGGGCTCGCGACTAGGCCGCTGCTGGGCTTGGCCCAAGCGAGCGTGAGCTGGGCTGCGGGCTGGTGGCCTGTTGCATTGGCTGGCTGGCCTGTGGCCACTGGTGGCCAATGCTGGCCATAGCTGGCCAGCCGCCGCTGCTGCCTCGGCAATGGCTAGCCATTGTTGGCCATGGCCGGCTAATGCTGGCCACACTTGGCCAGTAGGGGCTAGGGGTGGCCAGGATCCACTAGGGACAGGCCTAGGCTAGTTAGATTAGGTTAGGTTAATCTAGGAGTCAAAGGGGACAAGTTAGAGCATGTTAGTCACTAGAAAGCAAAGCAAAGAAAAGATTAAACAACAAGCTCAAACAATTCAATCATAAAAATGTGCAGTAGCATGAATGAAATAATGCATGGTTTCTATCATGCTACATATTTTAAAGTAATTCATAAAACATTTATAAATGGCCTATGAATGTAAAGCATCTATACAGAAAAAATCAAACTCATTTAATATTTAAAGTTCAAAATCAGGGTGTTATAAATGGCCGATCGAGATTGTGCTGCGTCTAGACTCACCTAGGGACTACGCATCGACTCGTCACATGGCACTGTCTATGGGCCAATTAGTGCTATTTTTTTCTTAAAAGCTCGATACAACATGTTCCATCTTCCATCAACCTTGGGGACTACGTGGGCCCATGTCACCTTGTGGTGACTGGGCCTATTCTTCTGTCAGTTTGTGTTAGCATCTCAGTGATACTTCGTGTCACGTGTTAACATGGGCCCATGTCCTAGGGACATGAAAAACTTTTTTTCTTTTTCTTTGAGCACCATGCATCTTTCGACAGAGCACCTACCTTGACAAAAGCTGTGGTCAGAAGTAGACTTACGGACTGCTCGAGATGAAGCTGGTCAGCACTACGTGGTCATCATCTTCGCTGGTCAGCACTACATGGTCAACATCTTCACTGGTCGACACAATGTGGTTTGCATCTTCACTGCTCAACACAGGACAAGACGGCGACTCCCTCAAGATACATTGTGCTCGGGGACTAGTTATGGGGGTATAGACCCGTATACCCTCATGGACCATCTTTGGGCCTATTCAAGATGGTGGCCCAGCTTAGAAGATGAAGGCATGCGGCACACGATGTGCACCACACGGTTTAGTACCAAATAGGCTACTTTACTTGTAACTCTGTCTCTCTAGAATATATAATTAGGGGCAGAGGTACTCTAGCAGAACAACCCAACAGAGCAGATCTCCATGATCTCTCTTGTAACCAGATCTCGGTGATCTGGGTAATCTAATCTTGATCTAATCATTGTACTCCGGCACTCATCAATACAGCAGCAGAGATGCAGGAAGTAGGGTATTACGCTTCTGAGCGGCCTGAACCTGGATAAACCCTTGTTTTTCTTGGTCATTTGTCTTGCGTCTCACATTCGGTTCGTAGGTCTTAGCATGCCCTCACCACAAATCTACTACTTCGGGGTATCCCGTGGTAGACTGTTAAGGAGATATCATTGACAGTGAGTTACTAAAGCTTCTTTAGTTTCCATTATTCAATTGGCAAATGAATACGAGACATTCCATTTACTCACTAGATGGCTTAGTTATCTTCTAATCTTTTGATGTCCGCTTGCCTTCCTATTCGGGCGAGAGATATACTCCCATCTCTCCATCTGGTTTAGGTGCTCGCAATAGTAGACAACCAAAGTTCTTCCTATCCCATGGCATCCTCGTTCATGTTCCTGCAAGCACAAGTACAAGAAGAGTAGGCCTCTGAAACACTTCCATCTTCGAGTTCGCTTGCTTGGGCGAAGGGCGGCAATCATGTTTTTGGGGAGTGTCAGCTTCTTGCATGACTACTCGCTTCAACATCTTCTTCCTGGTGATGCCACCCCTTCTTCGACTTCGATCATCATCTTGTGGCTTCATCTTCTTCTTCCTAGTGTCCTGCAATAGCGGCGACGATCTTCTTCTCAGTGTGACGCGGGAATTGACACTGCTACCTCTATGCATGACATTGATCAGGACGATTATAACGACAAAGTACCATGTTGATTTCGGGTGCTTTTGGCTCTGCCACAGGGTATATTTACTTTAACCATCTTGCTATTTCAATTGTCATGTTGATGACCTTGCTGGTTAGTGTTAATCATATGGTAGTCATGTTTTGCTTGGATATTAACATGAGTAATACCTTACTGGTTAACACTATTTTGATATGCATGATGTTTATTTTATACAAGCACATATATGATATTTTGATTATCATGGCTAAATCATTTTTATGGATTAATTTAAACATGAATTTGCCTAAATTTCTAACAATCTAAAAATGTGACAATTTTAGGCAATTTTCATCTGTTGGCTTTGCGGGTTTGCTAAAACCATCTCCATTTGAGGGCACTCACTACAAGAGATGGTGCCAGAAAACCATCCTATGGTTGACCGCTATGCGTTGTTTCTATGTGGTTGGTGAGCAAGGTGTTATTGTCAGATCCGCTGATGAGTAGCGCAAATTTGATCATGATGCCACCACTTGTAAGGCTACCCTATTGAGCATTATTGGAGATTCTCTCATAGATGCATAGATGACTCTTACTACTGGTAAGGCCATGTGGGATGCAGTTTTTGATGCCGATTTTGAGTTGTATGTCATGGAGCAGTTTCATGACTATAGGATGGTTGAGAACCATCCTGTAGTTGAATAGGCTCATGAAATATAGGCACTGGTGAAGGAACTTGAGCTGTATGGGTGTGTTCTCCCTTACAAGTTTGTGGCAGGTTGCATGATTGTAAATTTGCCACCTACTTGGTCTGACTTTACAACTACTCTGAAACACAAGAGGCAAGAGTTTAGCATTGCTGAACTTGTTGGGACTCTAGATGTTGAGGACAAGGCTAGATCAAAGGATGTGAAACGCAAGAAAGTCAATGAGGGGACCTCTAGCACACATGTGGTGCAAAAGAATCGTCCCAAACCACATAAGAAGAAATTTTAGCAAGAGCTTAAGAAGAAGCCTACCACTTCTTTCAAGAAGGGTAAGAAGCCGATGAACAAGGAAAAGACGAATTGTTTCACCTGTGGCAAGACTGGGCATTTCTCCAGAGAGTGGCATGAGGCTAAGTGGAAGCCCTCTCCTCCATAGAAGTCATCAAACACCATTGAGACTGAACAAGGAACATCTAGGTATGTTAATTTATTGCCTTCGGTTCTTTCAGTTTGTTCTTCACTGATTGGTGGGTTGATACTGGTGCAAATATTCATGTGTGTGATGATGCTTCCTTGTTCTCTTTTTTACCAGGTCGGGTAGGCTGGCTCCTTGTTAATGAGGAACGAGGCACGTGCGGCTATTCGTGGTGTTGATACGGTCAATTTGAAACTCACTTTGGGAAAGACCGTGCCCCTCAATAAGAAAGAATCTGATTAGTAGTTCCCTACTATGTCATGATGGTTATAAACATGTGTTTGAGTCTAATAAGTGTGTTATGTCTAAGTTTGGAACCTTTGTTGGTAAAGGCTATGAGAGTGGAGGCTTGTTCCACTTGTCTTGGATTGATAATTGTTTTAAATATGTGAACCATGTGGTTAATAATGTTGAGACAAATATTTGGCATTCAAGATTATGTCATGTTAATGTTGGTTGCATGTCCCTCTTAGCCAGTTTAAATTTAATTCATAAATTTGATGTGGTCAAAGGTTCTAAGTGCCATGTTTGTGTTGAGACAAAACAAACTCGTAAGTCTCACAAGGCTGCTGCAGCGAGAGATTTGGCACCCCTTGAATTGATTCCTTCTGATATGGAGATGAATGGAATTTTGACTAAAGGAAGCTAGAGATACTTCCTTACTTTTATAGATGATTGCACTTGATTTTGCTATGCGTATTTGTTAAAAACAAAAGATGAAGCATTGCATTATTTTAAGATCTATAAAGCTAAAGTAGAAAATCAACTTGAGAGAAAAATCAAACATGTGTGGTCTGATCGTGGAGGAGAATATTTCTCTAATGAGTTTTCTGAGTTTTGTGCGGTGCATGGTATTATTCATGAGAGGACACCACCTTACTCACCAGAGTCCAATGGGGTTGCAGAGAGAAAGAACCGCACTCTAACTGAGATGGTAAATGTCATGTGAGATACTGGAGGAGTACCTACGAAATGGTGGGGTGAAGCAATGTTGACAGCTTGTCAAGTACTAAATAAAGTACCCATTAAATAAATTACACCATTTGAGGAATGGGAAAAGAAGAGATCAAATCTCTCTTATCTGTGAACATGGGGTTGTTTGGCAAAAGTGAGTGTGCTAACAAACAAAAAGTGAAAGTTTGGACCCAAAACTATTGTTTGTATTCTTCTTGGTTATGCAGCACATAACATGGGTTATAGATTTTTAATAATAAACTCTGGAATTCCTGATATGATAGTTGGGACTATTATGGAATCTAGAGATGTGACATTCTTTGAGGATGAATTTTGTATGAAAATTAATACACCTAGCATACCTAGTTGTGACTCTATCTCTATTTCTGATTCTTATGAACCATGTATACATGCTGATGGTGAGACCCATGATGATATTCCTGAGGAGGATAATAATATAGTCACTCACAAGAGTAAGAGGCAGAGGGTTGCAAAATCCTTTGGTGATGACTTTATTATATACCTCATGGATGACACTCCCACAACCACTGCTAAGGCATATTCCTCTCCAGACGCTGACTTGTGGAAGGAAGCTATTCAAAGTGAGATGGATTCTATTATGACTAATCGGACTTGGAAAGTGGTTGATCATCCTTATGGATGTAAACCTGTGGGGTGTAAATGGGTTTTCAAAAAGAAGCTGAGGCCTGATGGTACTATTGAGAAGTACGGCTAGGCTAGTTGCTAAAGGCTATACACAAAAGGAAGGAGAGGATTATTTTGATACCAACTCACATGTTGCCCAATTGATGACCATTCGTGTGTTGTTATCCTTGGCTACCTCACACGATCTTCTCATTCATCAGATGGATGTTAAGACAGCTTTCCTGAATGGAGAGCTTGAGGAAGAGATCTATATGGAACAGCCAGATGGATTTATTGCAAAAGGTCAAGAGGGTATGGTTTGTAAGTTATTAAAATCCTTGTATGACCTAAAGCAAGCTCCTAAACAGTGGCATGAGAAATTTGATAAAACTTTAACATCAGCCGGCTTTGCAGTAAATGAAGCTAATAAATGTGTATATTATCGGTTTGGTGGTGGTAATAGTGTCATTCTATGCTTGTATGTGGATGATATTTTAATCTTTGGTAATAACATTGATGTGATTAAAGAAGTGAAATATTTTTTGTCTAATAATTTTGAGATGAAAGACTTGGGTGCGGCTGATGTTATTCTTAATGTTAAGCTTTTGATAGACAAAGGAATGGTAGGTAACTCTTGTCCAGTCCCATTATGTGGAAAAGGTGCTAAGTCATTTTGGGTACAGTGAGTGTACACCTACGCCTACTCCTTATGATCCAAGTGTGATACTAAGAAAGAATCACAGAATTGCAAGAGATCAACTGTAGTACCTGATATCTCGTTTGCTGGGAGCAAACTTAGCCGGTTTGTGTCAAATCCTGGAGATAATCATTGGAATGCTCTTGAGAGAGTACTGCTCTATTTGAAAGGCACAATGAGCTACGACATTCAGTTTACTAGGTACCCAAGGGTGTTAGAGGGTTATTGTGATGCAAATTAGATTTCTGATGCTTGTGAGCTGTATGCCACGAGCGGATACACGTTCTTGCTTGGAGGTGGTGCTATTTCCTGGAAGTCTTGCAAGCAGACTACCTTAACAAAGTCTACAATGGAAGCAGAACTGACAGCATTGGATACTGCTGGCGCTAAGGCCGAGTGGCTTCATAAACTCCTGATGGACTTACCGGTTGTAGAGAAACCTATACCGGCTATTTCCATGAACTGTGACAACCAAATTGTAATAACTAAAGTCAACAGTTCTAAGGACAACATGAAGTCTTTTAGGCATATGAAAAGGCATCTGAAGACTATCAGAATGCTGAGAAACTACAGAGTGATTGCATTAGACTATGTCCATACATCTAATAATTTGACAGATCAATTCACTAAGGGACTATCACGTAATGTGATAGAAGTGCATCGAGGGAGTTGGGCTTGAGACCCACTTGAAGTCATTCCATAGTGGTAACCTGCCCTATTTGATCGGAGATCCCGTGAATTAGGATGGTGAAACAAGCTAGTGGTTGACTGAGAGAGACCCCTTTTATTTAGTCTTACTCATTAGAGATGCACCATCTCTCCAATTCTGTAAGGCAGGTTGATTAATTTCTTCATGTGATTCAAGTGGCTTTATTAAGTAGGGATATTGTCTAATAGGACATCCTATAAGAAACACACTATATGAGCTCAGTTTCTAGTCACAACCTATGAGATGTGGGTAATCTTGATATACTCATAAAAAGACAAGGAAGTGTGACTTATATGCTTCAAACAGACGAGATGCTTGTAGCAGCCAAGTACCATGAAAAGAACTTCTGTGAAACTCAATTCGCACAAAACTGTTAATTCAGGGCATAGTCCATTCTTCAGTTGTGAATGGGCCTAGCCTTATTTTAGACGGGTGTTCAACTTAACAGTCCCCATTGAAACTCTGGTATATCAAAGAACTATGGTTTTGAGAATCTTTTCTATGAATCCTAGAGTTTGGTTAGGATTGTTGGTATCTTAGAGGCTAAAGCCTATATAATATATTCCATAATTAATAAACTCTATGGTTTATGTTAAATAATACTCATAGGTTTGTTACCATGATGGATCACATGCACCCACCAGTCATCGGCGTTTGGTCTGGCTGTGGACGTGGCATGGAAATGGGTAAGGAGAGGAAACGAAAAGGCAAGCAATGAGTAATCAGTATATGGTCTTCCATCTTGTTAATTCTTTAGTGCGTGAGCTACTGAAGCTTCTTCAGTTTCCATTATTCAATTGGCAAATAAATACAAGACATTCCATTTGCTCACTAGATGGCTTAGCTGTCTCCTAATCTTTCGATGTCCGTTTGCCTTCCTGTTCATGTGAGAGATATATTCCCATCTCTCCATCTAGTTCAGGTGCTCCCAACAGTAGACAACAAAAGTTCTTGCTGTCCCATGGCATCCTCATTCCTGTTCTTGCGTGCACAAGTATGGGAAGAGTAGGCCTCCAAAACACTTCTGTCTTCGAGTTTGCTTGCTTGGGCGAAGGGTGACAATCACGTTTTTGGGTAGTGTCGGCTTCCGACACGACTACTCGCTTCAACATCTTCTTCCTGGTGACGCCACCACTTCCTCGACTTGGTTCATTGTCTTGCGGCTTCATCTTCTTCTTCCCGGTGTCCCTGTGCTAGCGGCAACGATCATCTTCCTGGCATGACGCGGGAATCGGCACTGCTACCTCTAAGCACAACATCGATCAGGACGACTACAATGACAAAGTACCATGTCTCTTTCGGGTGCTACCGGTTCTGCCGTAGGGTATCATTACTTTAACCATCTTGTATTTCAATTATCACATTCATGACCTTGTTGGTTAGTGTTAATCATATTATAATCATGTTTTGCTTGGATATTAACATGAGTACCTACACTCTTTACTCATGGCAGGTGGTTGGATTTATTTTGGGACTTCCATTGGGTAACGATGAACACGCGGTTTGCCCATGCTGAGTTAGCAGTACGAGCTAGAAGAATGGAGAGAAAAGGCCTATCATAGTGCCAAGCTCTACAAAGAAAGAACAAAGAGATGGCATGATCGAAGAATCTAGCACAAAGAATTCAAATCAGGCGACAAAGTTCTACTCTTTAATTCAAGAGTCAAATTGTTCGGGAAAGGCAAGCTCAGAAGTAAATGGGACGGACCATATACTATCATCAATGTGTCATCACATGGAGCAATCACAATAGAAGACAATGACGGTAATATCCATAAGGTAAACGGCCAGCGTCTCAAGGTATTTCTTGAACCCGAACCTAATTTCATTGATGAAATAAATTTAGTATCTTTTAAAGAGTTTACTAAAAACTTATAAAAGTATTTCTTTATTTTATGTTTTCATTATTTTTATAAAAAATAAATATATGTGTTGCATTTATGATATGTCTAAATTGCCCTTATGCTCTTTCCTTGCATATACCTAAATCATTTTGATCATAGGTATATTTCCTCATAAATGCATGATAGTGTAATCTTGAGCATTTTTGTATAAATATCACACTCTATCACACACATTAGCACACTGATCCACCGCGCATCAAACTTGATCATAACCGGGATAGGGATCTACACAGTCAGCAAGACACCTGGCCAAAAACCGAAGGCTGGCAGGTGGACCCAGGGGACCGACCGCCCCCGGGACCGGCCGCCCCCCTAGCTGGCCCTATCGATGCTGATCTTTTATGTAAACCTCTGATCACTCCAACATTGTGTCCCTAATTATGATCAGTTTGTTTCCTCAACAGAGACCATAGTAGAGCCTATATAAGCATCCCAAAGGCCTCTCCTCTCTTCACACCAAACCTTTCTCCTCTCCCTCTTGCAGAGGTTGCTAGGCTCTCCCACCTACAAGTTTTGACCATGTCTAGCTATGCTCTTTCACTGATCCAAGCTCCTAGCTCCATAGCCAACCTAGAAATAGCTCCCTACCAAGAAAATTCCTTTGTGAGAGATGAAGCTCGTGCCATAGTAGAGAAGCCACTAGCCTTTCTACTGCCCCTAGCAATGACTTCAGTAATGTGTCAAGCTTGAAGTCCAAGGCACGCTCCCGTGCACCGAAAGGTGGCATCAAGAAGAAGAGCACTGCTGCTCGTCCAACTACCGGCGCTCTAGGCCTCAAGAGGAAGGATCCTAGTAGTAGCGGGTTTAGCAAACGTGCTACCGTGATGCCCTCTACCTCCAGTAATCCTTCTCTGTCGTCTCCAGCTAAGGATAGTCGCTCTTATGCCATTAGGGGAGTACGCAAACCCGATGGAGGGTACGCTAAGGGTCTCTTCCGCAAGGGTGAAACACCAACCAGCAGGCCCGCACCCTCTGCTAAACCCTCAGGTGCCAACCGCAAGTTTGTAAGGAAAGTTATTAGAGGGCAGCCTAAGGGTTTCTTTAGCGATAGTGAGGATGAGAAGCCTCCCAAGGGCCCAACCATCGCCTCACTCAGCGCCAGCAACAAGATCACATGCCTGAACATTGAGAAGGCGCAGAACCGCATAGCCGAGGTCCATCTTAGCATGAAAGGGCTTAGGGATGAATTAGATGAGATGCGCCGCAGCTATGGAGATCAGCTGTGCAGGATCGCTAAGGCAGCAGGAGTTGAGCACGTTCTCTAGATTTCTTTAGAATGCTCCTGCTACACAAATAAATAGGCACATATTTTCCCTTTTCATGATCTTTTATTTTCCAAACATGTTCCCTTTCAATGTAATGTGCCTATTTGATTTATCAATGGAATAGAAGTTTTTATCTTTGTATATATTGCACACTTGTTTTCTCTATATTTTGTGATTAATCAAGACATGAAAGAAAACAAGTGTGGGGGAGGACTCTCCAATTCAAACTGCACAAAAACAAAAATCAAATTTTGGTTTGTGCAAATTCTCCCCTCTCTCACTAAAAAGTTTTTAAGATAAAATTTAAAATGATGTCTCCTTCATACTCTATCAAACATGTCTTCCTACATTCAAAATGTTTGTATACTTTTTATTCCCTGCTAATACTCCTAGAGATTTATGAACACTGTTTAGGGACCCCATTTTTATCTAAGTGATTGACGAATGAGATATAGTAGGATGACATGACGCTTGCTCGTTCTTCAAAGTACTTGGGATTTATTTTACAAAAAACAAAAATTCAATAGCATGTTCCTTGAATGATTAGCAAAAACCTACCAAGGCCATATGATTTCATATGTTAGAACCTTGCACATTAGCCGCTTACTTTGTGTTGAGTTGGGTCAAGTTTTGAGACCGCTGTTGAGAGATGTTTCATGCTCCCAAGGTCAGAATTCACATGCTCCCACCAAATAAGGCTAATTCTCACCCTGAGAGTTGTGCAAAACATGCATCCATTCATCCAGCAAAAATATGTCAACTCTTACACTAGGAGTTGCACAGTTTTCTCCATCAAATAAAAATGCTGGTTTTTACCCTAAGAACCATGCATTCCTTATGCAAAATTTTACTCCATTTGCCATCATGTTACCTCCTTATCCAATAAAGTTTTTTCATATGCCAATAAAAGATATGGGCTGTGCTATAAAAAAAAGAGACTATGCAAGGGGCATAAGAGAATAAACGGGAAAGAAAATTCCAAATACCCATTCCAAAAAAGATCTTATAGCTCATGTCTTTCCATAAGTCTTATCCAAATAAAGGATCATGATGCATGGAGTACCAATAAAGATTTAGAATTAGGTTTCCACCTTCTTACTTTCCACACACATGCACATTCTGATCTAGGAGTATGGCGCACTCCCTCCGGTATGGTCTAGGGTTTGACTTGACAACATATGTAGGGTAAGTGTGCCTCATCATTTTCATCCCAACCTAAAAACTCTAGATAAACCCTGTTAGAGGTGGGGTGATCAAGTGAAGGCATCACCCTCTCATGCCTTGGCGAGGAACCACTTACAAATTTGAGTGACTTGAGAGAATCATTCAAGGAACATAAGCTATCTTTACATTTTCAAAATCTTGCAAAAACCCAAGTTTCTACGCAAGGACAAGGTAAGAAGATGAGAATCCAGGCTATTCCATTTTTTAATTACCCAAGATGACTTGGTATACACTTTGAAGTTCATAAATCCAGGTGAAGCTTGGAATAATCTGTATGCAGATCTTTTTGAATAAGGAAGATGAACCCATTTGGTCTTAGCACTTTACTCGGGGACGAGCAAAGGACCAAGTGTGGGGGAGTTGTTGGTAGTCCTTAGCATCTAATTTACAACATCATTTCAATATTAAAATAAATAGAAGGTAGGGCTTTTATCTAATATTTCCACGAGTTTTGTTGTTTATGTGACATACAGGTCTGACACGTGGAAATGCACAAACTTCGCAAGAAAGCGCACTTTAAGAAAACATATTCAGAAAAGGTGCAAACCAAGAAAAATAGAAAAACCCACCTCAACATCGAACAGGATCCATTCATAACCACGGGGAAGGTCCAGGCCCAGGGAGCAACCGACCACCCGAAGGCGGTGGCTAGTGGGCCAGCCAAGGGACCGGTCACCCCTAGGACCGGCCGCCCCCCTTGTGGGGCCTCCCAGGCCCATCCTTCTTAGGTGGTGTGTAGGTCAGTTTCCTCAAGGCGGTTTGACCTCCTTCCATACCTGGAGATGTTTGAACCATCCTATGGAGCTATAAATTAGTGCCCCCACTCCCTACAACAACAACAACTTGATACAATAGAAAAGAAGTGGTGCCACATTTTCCATTAGTTTAGCCTCTAGCTAGATTAATCTAGGGTTTGTGAGAGAGAGGCAAGAGTTGGAGAAGTAGAAGCGGGGTCGAAGCAGTTCTACCCTCGGGTGGACGAAGTGCCAGACCTGTCGGCTCTCGCTTTCACTTGTACCTCTATGATCATCTTACTACTTGAAGTAAGAGGTTTGTGCTCCACTTCAGTTTTGATTTATACTTTCATGCTTATACTTTCATGCCTTGTACCTCAGCTTGTACCTCAGCGAAAAAGGGCTCCCCTTCTTCAAACTGCTCAAAGCCAAGGAGAAATTCGAGTGGACAGAGGAGGCCGACAAGGCTTTCAAACAGCTCAAGGAGTACCTGGCAACTCCCTCAATACTCATGGTCTCACGAGAAGGTATGAGCTTCTCCTCTATATCGCTGCCACAACTAACGTGGTTAGTACCATGAAGGTGGTTGAGCGCCATGAACCCAGGCACGTCTACGGTGTGTAGCGCCCAGTGTACTTGAAGTAAGAGGTCCACTTGTACCTCAGATTGCCCCTGGCTGACACGTCTCCCGACCACTAGAAGATGTATTTCGATGATTCCTTGAACATCGATGGCGCCGGGGCAGGTGTCTACTTTATCTCTCCTTCTGGGGAAACACTCCATTACGTCTTGCACATACACTTCAAGGCTTCCAACAATGTGGCCGAGTATGAAGCAGCCCTACATAGCCTTCGCATTACAGTCGAGCTGGGTATTAAACGGCTTCTGGTGTACGAAGATTCTGCTCTGGTCATCTGTTAGGTCAACAAAGACTGGGACTTGGTCAATGAAAAGATGGATGCCTATGTTGCCGAGATCCGCAAGCCAGAGAATAAGTTCTACAGACTGGAGTTTACTCACATACCACGTACTGAGAACATAGGTGCTGATGAACAATCTAAACTCGGATCGACCCGAGCCAAGGTACCACCTGGTGTTTTCGTCAAAAATTTGATTAAGCCTTCGATCCCTGATCAGGCTTATGAAGCACCAGTGCCTAGTATCGCTACCGACCAGCTCGTAGCGACACTAAGTGGCGAAGCAGCAGTGGTAGAAGATAGCTACCCTGGCTAGAAGGGATCTAATGATGGTAGCGAGCAGTCATCGGTTGATGAGCCAATTGAGCAGGGAGCGCCTCCCTAGCTGTAACACCTCTGGTGTTATATTAACTAAAACATGCCATGTCATCATATGCACTGCAAAGCATTCATGTTTAAGTCAACCTTAATATGCATTAACTAAAACAAGTTTATATTTCATAGGTTGATTGAGTTTCTGTAATGTTTGTCACATGAAATAATAAAACCCTATTTTCGAATGTCATCGCAAATGCTTAGTTTATACTCTATGTACTTGAGGTGTAAACTGTGTTTACACTAGTGCCAAGCATAGTGTATAAGTCTAAGTCCAACCCTAAAAATGATTTCCATATTTGAAATTAAATTTGGATTCCCAAGCTTATTTCTAAGTTTGGCTATTCAAGTTTAAATTCAAATTGGAAATGCTATAAAAGGTTTTTCAAAAGTCAACTTGGTCAACCAAGGGTGTCATTGGGTCAATGACCTAAAAATGTCCTTGGATGATGTTTGTGATCACTAATAACCAACCAATTAAGTTAGAAACCAAATTGAGTTTAAATTCTATTTCAAAAACCCTTTATTTTCAAACCTAGATTTACCCCCTTTTCTCTAATTCAAAATCTATAAGGAATTTGGAGATACTCTAAAAAGACAGTTTGTAGATCTTGACAAGAGCTACAGAGTTGGTATATAAAGTTTTTCAAGTTTCCAAAAGGAATTTCAAATTAATTTGAAAATACAGTTTCTAGCAATTATCCCCTTTTGATTTTAAAACCATAATTCAAAAATTATGCATAATTTGAGAAAACCTTGTATATGAAAAATGTTTGGTTTGACAAACTTAACATTTCATAGTTTTAAAGATTTTCAAGTTTTATTGAAAAATCAAAAGTAATTTCAAATACTTATTTCTAGGGTTTTACCCCCTTTTCAAATCTGAATTCAAATTTCAAAATTTAGACAGAATTTGAGGATGCTAGTTAAAGGAAAAGTGTAGCTCTTGAAAAGTTATGCATATGATATTTTTGGAAATTTTCAAGTTCTTAAATAAATTTTGGGGTAATTTATATTTTAAACCGAATGGCAATTCTGTAAATAACTCGAACAGTACCTAACCCTATCGGCGCCCGCCATGGCCGGCTTCTCATCGCGCGCCGCCGTCCACCGCCGCGCCTTCCCGGCCATCAGAGCATTTTCGAACGCGAGAAACTTCACCGTCGTCGTGTCATTCACTCAAGCATCGTCTTCGTGCTATAAATAGCAGTCGGCCGACGCCGTTTTTCTTTCTTCTTCCTCCCGCCGCCGTTGCCGACGACCTTGCTCCGCCGTTCAAATTCGCCGCCGATGCTCCACCTCTGTCCAATTGCTCTCGCCCAAAGCTTCGCCACTTCCTCACGGTCCTTTTGGGCCAGTTCATGCTTGCTCTCCTCGCCCGAGCCGCCTGTACGCCATCATTTTCTTCGCGGCCGGTCGCCGAGCCGCCGAGATCGTTTTCGCCGTCGACCGTCGTCGGAGGTGAAAATATATTACCTTTAACCCCGCAATCGTGTTCTCCGTGTCATCCTGCATCTGAAGCGCACCTTGGTCTGAGCAGCGCATCGTCGGAGACTGCCGTGACGCCGTCGTGCCATCGGAGCGCCGCCGCCACCATCACCGCTGTCGACCGCAGCTCAACCCAACCACTCCGGACCTCCATTAACGTGCGCATCAGCGCCGTGGTGAGCTCCTGCATCTATCTGTGCCATCAATTTCATTAATCACGTGTCGTAGCCGCCGGCCACCGTGGCTCGCCGCCGGCACGGCCATGCCGCTCCGCCGCGCGCGTCGCTGCTCTGGCCAGGGAACCGGAGAGGGTGTCATCTAGTTACCAAACCTGTCCGTTTGAGTACCCTGCGTGAGACTGTGTGGTCACCATCGCCGGAAATCGCTCCGGTGAGCGACGCCGCCGCGCCCAAGCTCCGCCGCGCCGCCATTGCCGCCGGCGTGGGTGCCGCCGCCACTTCCCGCGCCGTTAGCTAGCTTGTTGAACTCCTTGTGTCAAGATGAGTCCAATGGACCAAACCCCATCACCGGAAACCTCACCGACGGCGAGGAATCGCCGGTCAACTCCGGCGGGGTCGACTGTTGACCCGGGAGCACTGTGCCGAATTTCTTTTTTCTATTTTCAGAAAATGATTTAAATGCTATTTTCTTTGAAAATTCATAGTAAATCATATATAGCTCCAAAAATTCTAAAAATTTTTGTGAGTGTTCCTTATAATGTCATCTACCTAAGAAAAATATAAAATGCCAAATTTGAGTACTTTTTGCATATGTTAAAATTGGCCCTTTTAATTGAAAAATGGACCTTCAATGATTTTTAATAAATAAAATAATTGGCTTTTAATTCTGAAATTTTTTTTGCCATCTAATTAGGCTAAGAGCTTTCTAAAATAAAATTTTGGGCTTAATTTGATAACTTTAATTTTTATGCCTTTATTTAATGCTTTTAAATAATTAATTAACCCCTTTTAGTTAACTTAATCATTATAGGAGTTGTGTGACTTTGGGATTGATTGATGACCTTAGCTCATTAACCCTAATGACCTTTGGCACTTTAATTAATTGTTTGCGCTTACCTTAATTATGTCATTAGGGTTTAATTAACGTTATTCTATGTGTTTAATTAACCTCTTAAATTACGTAGTTAACCCTAATGAATTATTTAAGCGAAATTTTGTTAGCTTGCAACTTTATCGTGAAGAAAAGTTATACTCGATCCCTTAATCTGATCATGCATCCATCGAGCATCATGTTTACTATTCCATCATGTAAAGCATATTAATTATCGAGTAGTTTCTGTTAACGGAGAGTTAACGTTGTTACCCAGACCCGAAGGACGAGCAGATTCAAGAATCCGGAGTTGATCCAGAGTTCGAGACCCTCTACCTCGAACATCAAGGCAAGCCCCGGATGCATTTAACCCTATTCTATTTATAAAAGTTTTACCGCTTCAGCTCTGATATGTTGCACTAAGTAATAGGAGTTGAGTGAAAACCCACAAATTGCATTATCTGTCTTATTCCTTATTCCTTGTTACCTGCTCAGAAAGATAAGTAGTAATGCTTAGCCCTGCTTATTTATTTAATTGTTCAAAGGCAAAAGAATGAAAAAGATGAGTTTGGTTTCTTGTTGAAATCTTGATGATAGTAATAAATCGAGTCCGGACGGCGAACTTGCACTGGGAATGGAGTCTCTCTGTAGTGTTCTCATCTGTTGATGCCCTAGGTCCCGTTCGTTGGTGAACTGGATGATATCGAGAATTTAGAAATCCACATGCATGAAGTGGTATACGGATGGTTGGAGCCGTGTATGCCATGGAGTGACCTAGGGTGGGGCCAGAGATCCCATCTGTGTCATAGTGTGTTTTACTGTGGGGTTTTAAGTTCCCACGTATCTCGGTACGCTGGGCCACAGAGCTCACGTGTATCATGTGGTGATATACGACTAAGGTTGTTATCCCGGTATATCGGTGTATCTGGGGTGCTTCGGAGTTAAAGTCTCCGGTATGCTCAGTCACCTAGGTCCCAGCTAGATATGAAAATAGATTCGAATCGCCGTTGCTTCTCGGAGAAGAAGACTCGATCGTTGTTCATCATCATAGTAACAACTTGAACAAAAATTAAGGATCAATAATGAATTTGGATGATAATGGGAGGTAGCCCAAGCAACTTCTCTCTCTGTAAAGCTTTTACGCAAAATTTCTTCTCTCCTACAGACCTTACCTTGTCCCTCTAGCCTGCATTTCTTGAGTCTCTACCCTTCTATTTCGTCGGGTCAGTCTTGTTGAGTACTCTTGTACTCAGGGTTTGTTTAACCCTTGTTGCAGGTGAGCCTCATGGGCAGGAATGTTTTGCATCCTGCTGCATGACAGTCGTCGAGGAAAGCGACGACGAGTAAGATGTTTAGCTCGTGGGCAGAGCTTTTGTGTAATATTGTAATCTACTGCTACTCCACTACTATTATGGTTTGTATAATTTAAACATATCATTGTAAATATTTGAAACTCAGAGTTTTATAAATGTATGTTATTGTAAGTCTTCCGCTGTTTTACTCCGTGGTAATTTATTTATATCAAATTGTTGTAATACTGCAATGTCTCTCTACAATGATTGATCCTGCTCGGAGAATCGTGGATGATTCGGGATTTACCCGACAGACTTTTTAAGTCATATGGAACACAGTCATGGTTATTTGGAGTCTATTTAGACAATAATCATGCGTGTGGGCCATATGACTTAGGAGGTTCTGCCACACTAGCCTGACTGGAGAGAGCCCTTTGTTAGATACCTGAATGACCACCTGGTCCCAGAGGATAAGATCAAAGCCCAACAGCTAGTCCGTAGAGCTCGTGCCTATCTTATGGTTAACGGCGAGCTGATGCGCAAGGCTCCAAGGTCCATGATTTACCAGAAATGCATCACCTGATCAGAGGGTTTGAAGCTTCTGAAGGATATTCATGAAGGAACTTGTGGTAACCATGTGGCATCTCGGACGCTGGTCGGCAAAGCCTACCGAGTAGGGTTCTACTGGCCGACAGCCGTCTCTGATGCAGAGGATTACGTGCGCCGGTGCAAAAATTGCCAGATGTTTGCCAAGCAGATTCATGTTCCTACGCATGAACTCCAGACCATCCCGGTCGCTTGGCCATTCTCATGCTGGGGACTTGACATGATCGGCCCCTTCAAGAATGTTCCTGGCAGACACACATGTGTCTTCGTGCTCATCGACAAGTTTTCCAAATGAATTGAGTACAAAGCCATCAAGAAAGCTTGGTCCGAGAAGGCGGTAGAGTTCCTTGATGATGTCATCCACCGGTTCGGCATACCCAATACCATCATCACCGATTTAGGCTCTCAGTTCACCAGTAATGAGTTTTTTGAATTTTGCGATGATAATGGCATCAAAGTCAAATATGTGTCCATTGCAAACAAACAGGTGGAGCGAGCTAACGGTATAATCATCGATGCCCTGCGCAAACGGGTATACCAGGACGACAAGGATCTTAAACCTAGTCGGTGGCTCAAGGAATTACCTACCGTGTTCTAGGGACTCTGTACCCAGCCCAGTCATAACATTGGAGTTTCCTCGTACTTCATGGTGTTTGGATCCAAGGCTGTCCTACCAGCTGAGGTCGCACTCCTTTCACCACGTGTCCAGCATTACAATGAAGAAGCCTCCGACGAAGCTAGGGAAATCGACATCATCGCCAAAGAAGAAATAGCGCTCGAGTCCTGTGCTCGATCGGCTAAGTACCTAGCGTCAGTGCGTCGCTACTATAATCACAACGTCAAAGGAAGGCTGTTCGTGGTTGGCGACATGGTGTTATGATGAATCTAGAAGACAGATGGTCTGCACAAGCTCTCATCCAGATGGGAAGGGCCATTTAGGATCAAGGCTGTCACACGCCCGACGTCCTATCCATTGGAGACAATGGAGGGTGTCGAGGAGTCCAATTCCTAGTACTTCGACCACCTCATACGCTTCTACCCATAGAATAAGATATGTACCCAAGTTTTTCTTGTTCAGATATTTAATAAAGTTTCCTTTGTAGTTCTCTTTTCCTATCATAATTCTATATTCATGCACACATCTTTCATAACATGCGCCCTGCATAAGTCTCAGTTAAACTTTGTTTTCAACCCGATGAGAACGGCTTGACAAGGCACTGTCTTGAAGCCTATTACGATATGTTACAGCTTCGTGCTACATGGCACTAGGAAATTCAGCAGTCGCTCTATAACGGTACTAGGTACCTAGTGATCCCAACGGTCCTACGCGGTTCACTAGCGCATCCCTAGTCACCCGATAGAGTTAGCTCACTTCGAGGGTGGGGGCAAAATTAACTGGCGACATTTTTCAGAAAACGACCTATCCATAAATCTGCATCTAAAAAAGAAAAACAAAAAAATGTTTATCACCCGCTTAAACATGCCTACTTGTCTACATCAATAGGCTTAAAAGTTTACAAGCACCCAGTGCTCGGCACAACATACAAATAGTGTTTTTACATAAGTACATAGTTTATGGCCTACTGACTACCACCATCTCCTGCAGGATGGTAGATCAGCGTCATATCTTCAACGATGGCGGCAGCAGATGGGCCAGATGAGGCCTGGAGCTCTTCAGCTTCTTCATCAGGAACCTTTGGTGGGTCCTGTGCTCAATGGTCACCAGCTCCACGTTCCAGTAGTTGGCACGGACCACGGCGAGCACGGTGGCGGCCACATAATGCCTAGCTCCTGCGACGAACTCCTGCAGCACCAGCCACAGTCTCCTGCACTGGTCGGCGACAACAGCTGCTTCACCTACAGGGTCCGCAGGGTGATCTTCTCCTGGAAAGATGGCCCTTAATATGGGCTTAATGTGGTCGGTCATGGCCCGCATCTTTCCTTGGAGGACGGCAATGGAGTCCTCGAGCACCTGGAACTGGGCCATGTAGCATTCCCGCAGGCCTATAACAACAAAGCAATGGTGGTTAGCATACTCTAGTCCGTCCAGTATGCGGCAGACTTCACACAACAATTCTACATTGTTTGACTTACCAGTCAGCTCGGCGATCTACGCCTAGTCTGCTTTGGCCTGCTTCTCAGTAGCTTCCTTTTGGCCCAGCAGACCAGCCAAGTCCTGAGCCATGGCCTCATTCTGGCCGTTCAGTCCTACAAGAAGCACCCATAAATATACAGCGAGTATCCGCGTGGATTGGGTAAGAAAGGTCTACTTACTATCTTTGGCTTGTTCCAAGGTTTCCACATTGCGGTGCAGGGTGGCAACCTCCTCCTCGTTGGCCCATTCCAGGGCTTCCACCTCGCGGTGCAGGGCGGCAACCTCCTCTTCTCTCTGGACCTCGCACTCATGGTGGACTTGGGCCTGCGCCTCCAGCTCGGCCTTGGCTACCCGGAGGGTTTTGCATTCCTCCCAAGTTGCCGCAAACCGGTCTATGGTCCTACCCCGCTGCATGTTGGTCTCCTGCAGTGACTGTATACACCACAGATTGATCAGTAAGTTTGTTGTCAAACTCCGAGCTCAAAACAAACAAGCTGATCTTGGTAAGGTGTTACCTTGCACTACTAAATTTTGACCTTATTTCAACACTCAAAAGTGTTGTAATAGGCCCAAAATAGTTGCAATAGTAGAAATAGCAACACTATTTTTTCGTTGCGAGGCATTGCAAACGCTTGCGTGGGTAAAGCTTTAGACAACGCTTTTCTGAAAAATATTGCAAAATGTGTTTTGTAATTGCAACACCTTGGCGTTGCAATATAAGTTATTGCTACGTTTGTAGGTGTGGCAACAACAACTAATGCAACGCCTTAGGCGTCGCTAGATTTTGCAATGGCAACTTGCCCGTGCCGTTACAAATGGCGCACTAGCAACGATAAATGTGTGTTGTAAACAATGTATTGCCACGCTTAACGTGTGTGGCAATAAGAATCATGTCGCAACGCCAAGAAGTTGTGGCAACATGTGCAATTGCCACGCTCAAGGTTTTGTTCCTATATGGTGCAACCTCTATTGCATCACATAACGAGTGTGGCAACAAGACTCATGTGGCAACACCAATAAGTGGTGGCAATATGTGCAATTGCCACGTTCATCGTGTTGTTGCTATAAGATGCAACCACTATTGCTATGCAAATTCTTCGTTGCTATAGGATATATTGCCAAAAAAAATATGGTTACCAATAGCCACTGTTACAATGCTTTTGGTTTGGTGCCACCAAACAATATTGCAGCACCATTAATTTAATTAATTAGAAACTCAATGGGCAACAACAAGCATTTGAATAAAGCTATTAAACAAAAATTTATATTCAATTGGTTCAATTTCGGAATTAAGAAATCCAATATCAAACTCGGCTACAAACATTATTCAAACCATCCCAAAATAAAGATATTCAATACATTTGTTCCTAAACAGCAACATCAAAATAAAGCCTGGCCAATGTCAAAATGAAGCTTGGCGTGATTTGGACCATCCCGTCATTCCTGTGCTTCACTCAAGCTCTACATTTATCCTGAAAAAAAAAGAGCATTAACATTAGGCATAGGCTGACGTTTTTCAACACAGTGACATTGCAAATCACATATGTAATTGCCATAGAAAAAATGAAGCTAAAAGAAAATCACATCTGTATATTATCCCATCTCTCATGTATGTATAGTAGTCTATTGTCGAAATATTCATGGCCTGATGTTTGTTAGTACTGTTATTAGATTGCGGCTATTTTGCTTTCAGGTGACAGTACCAAGGTTCTAAACTATTGCCTAACATAATCTTTGTCCTCAGGTGTAGTTTGAGTTCATGAAGGAAAATGACATGTTAATAGCATGCACAAATTTGGTTCCTGCAATTGGATGTTCCAATCAGGTCCACTAAGTTTGAAAACAGTAGTAATATTATATGAAATTATGACAGTTGGATTATTGGGGCTCATGCATAGGGATCATTTATAGTTCACGACATGTTGAAAACAGTAGTAATATTATACGAAATTATGACAGTTGGATTATTGGGGCTCATGCATAGGGATCATTTATAGTTCACGACATGGAAAACCTGCTCCTCTACCGAATAGAATAAAACCTGCTGCTCCATTTAATGATAGAATAAAACCAGGTGCTCCTCTTTGGGATAAAAAACATATTGAAATTGTGAAAGTAGCAAATTACCTTCCAATAACAATTGCTGGCCAAAGCAAGACTGGAAGCAAATTGAATTGTCCATTCTTCAAGTCTAGAAGATCAGAACCTGCAAATAAAATCAAATAAAAATGAATGTATTACTGAAGCTTGAGTAATCACAAAATTAGTAGCCCAGTACATCAGAGATTCAGAGAACTACTCACACTGCAGTAGCCAAGAGACGAACAGATTATGCAACGTCACACAGGGCACAGGCTAACCAGAATACCAGATATGAAAAGGAAGATCTAATTATTCATATCCTTCAGATCGATTTTTTATTCACTAAATCAAACCAAATGTTGTACACCTACTATTTTCCACTACTACAAATCAATATCCGGGGATAAGATAGAGCAGCAGCAGTACCTCATCTCGACCTCAAGGGATGGGATAGATTCGTCGTGGAAACAACATCTGATGGTGTGCGGCCGAGAAATCCTAGATGTGCCGGCATGGAGACAACCGACAGCGTCGTGGAGGCAACGTCACCCTGCTTGCTATTGTGGATGATGCTGGGGGTGCCTGGCGGCGTGGACGCAGGAAGATGACCTGCGGCGCGGAAGCGGGAAAGACGCCGGGCAAAGCGGACGCGTGGAAGACGACCGACGGCATGGACACGGGGAAGACGCCGGACGTCGCAGACGCACGGAAGACGACGGCGGCGTGGTCCCATGGACGTGCACAAGACCGGCGGCGGCGCTGGGACATGCCTCTCAACGCCTACGCCGCCGAGGACATGCCTCCACGCATGCGCCTCCGAGGACGTGCCTCTACTCCTAGGTCTGGACCTCCATGCCTATAACGAGAGCGCGACGGCGGATGGTAGTGGCCGAAACAAATGCTCGTGAGCCTGGCGGCGGCGTACTGGTACTGGAGTACTGGGCGGATCTAAGAGGAGTGCGGCACATAAAGAGGTGTGCGGCACGGCAAATATTTAAGAAAATGCATTTGGATTGGACGGAGCAATTTGGCCGCCAAAAGTTTTGGTACATTTTCTCAGCAGCCTAAAATTTTCTATTATTTTATATCTTCGATCATAGGTTTTTTAGTTAATTGGTTTTTATTTTTTGAGAGAAGAGATACTGTAGACCAAATTATAATTAAATTTGTTTTACATAAATAATAAATATGCAAAAGTAAGGTTATATCTTCCATTTTTAATTATAAGATCTTATGACTTTTCTAGATATATTGCTTTCACTGTCTCTATTGTTAAGATTTATATTTTAGTGATCAATTAGGATTATCCACGTCATGAGCATTTGCTAATGATGCTCTCCTCTCATATGTTTATTTGTTTGCATTTTGAAGATGGAAGGACCATGACCATCCTGATTCCTGAATGTCAAACACATTTAAGAGGGCGAGGAGTGACTTTGATCTCTATGAGTATACCGTAAAACATTTTGTACTCAAGTATATACTTTCTTGCAACTTTTATTTAAATATATTATTTTCGAATGGTGCAAAACCTGAGCCAACAGATCTCAAAACATGGTGGTGAGTATAGGGAAAATTAAAGAGATAATGCTCTAAAATTGATAGGGCCTATGATAACACCAAACATAAGAAAAATAATAACCAAATACAAGCATAGGTAAATGAAAAATACCCTATTTAAATTTGGCAAAAAAAATCTATTTCTAGCCCTCAAAACTTTTGTGGATGCCTATGCGAATAGTCCTCCTCTTACCCTCTAGCTACCAAAACTAGACAATTTGGCCCTTTCCTAGTTTCGAAGGTGATATTGAGCATTTATGTATTTTTCTAAAATAATAAACTACCATGTAAATCCCTAAAAATCATAAACAATTATTTCAAATTACAAAAATATGAACATTTGTACCATTTTTTCTAAAAATATAATACATCTCAACAAGACATACAACTTTCATTTAGGTCATTTTTCAATCTAAGAGAACATTAGCATAGAGTTTGTCTTCATTGAACCCTCATACGAGAAAAGTTAATAAAATTTGTGTACCACCTATCACTGCTGATTCAAGCGAAAAACCGATACTGATAATCCAATATCACTATTGGTTCGAGCCAAAACCCAACCGTGACAACTAGTTCTATAGTAGTGGAGGACTAGTAATAGGAATTCTTTTGACCATCAATGATTTTGTATGAAACACTTGACATCTACAAAAATGTATATCCCATCGAGTTATACTACTTTAGTTTTGGTCATTTCTCTAACCAAGTTTATTTGAATAATTTAAAAATTAAGTAAATTTTCAAAATACGAGAATTCATACTACATCATTGTTACATCCTCAAAAATTTGTTTTAATTGTTGTACATATACCTGTATATTACCTCAGATTATCTCAAATAAAAGAAAAAAATAAGAAATCAATGAACTTAAGTTGGATAGAAACTAGAAACGCCCATAGAAAAAGCCCAGCCCACCACATCCCTCATGTCCACCTTATCCATTCACCACCCCTCCCAGTCGCAAAAAAACGAATCATTCACGAGACTCACGACTTTGCTTTCTCCGCTTCTTCATTCTGTGACCATGCCAACTGCCTCCTCCCTTCACTGACACCTGCCTCCTCCTTCTCTGAGGCCACCAAATGGCTGCGCATGCCTCTCTCACCAGTCCCTCGTCACCTCCTAGCTATGCTTTCAGGTCACGTTCCTCCCGGCTATGTCCTAGCGTCCACCGCGCATGCATCTATGCCCGTCCGAAGCTCCTACGCCGGACGCTCCTCCACTCCCACCTGCGTTGTCACCAAGCTACCGTAGCCTAGGGTTTTGCCTACCCCAAGGCGGACACCCTTAGCCTCGCGACTAAGCATGCCTAGGTGTGCCCAAGGCATCGCATAGCGGAACTTTGATATTGACATTCCGTTGTTCTTTGTGACACTTGTATAAACATCCATGGTCAATGGTGAAACATGACATAATTTTTCAGTATCTATGACATAAACGCTATGTCATAGAAGGCTATATCTCAAATAAGCAAACAAAGGAAATATCAATTGCCGATCAAACTATAGAGGCATAATCAATATCAATTGCCGATCAAACTATAGAGACAAAACAGAAGTATCAAACAACTGGTGACTTCGACTTCTATATGCTCAGTGCATGTTGACACAAGCCACACCAGTGATGATGCTATGTTAGTTTCTCTCACTAGAGAGCCTTGCGTCATGTGCCTTGGTGTTTCCATGTTCCTTGCTAAGGCACCAACTAAGCTGGGGTTGACAACAGTGATAGGTGATCATGTATGTCATTGCTAGGAGTAGATTCGTTTGCAGGCCTAGGCCTTTATGCTATACCCAAAGCCCACGAAATACATGTGTTTCCAACAACAACATACTACAATGACACTAGAAATTATAGCAATCAAATACATACGTGGCAATAGCAACATACTATAGCATCACTTTAAATATTTAGTTGCAATAAACAACTACCAATTGCAACGGCCATGAGAAATATTGCAACAAAACAAAACTGTAGCAATAGCAACATACTATTGCATCGCTTTAGAAATTTAGTTACAATAAACAACAACTAATTGCAATGGTCATGAAAAATATTGCATCCCAACAACACTGTGGCAATAATTTCAAGCAATAGCAACAATATTTCTTTGGTTGCAAGAGCATCAGACAGTTGCAACGCCAATCAAAACTAATGCAACAAAATGTCATCATGGCAATATAATTAATCAATAGCAACACTTTTCAAAGAAGGGTTGCTATAGGTCACTGCAACGGTGAACGTAAAAATTGCAATGCACTATTTTTGTGGCAAAATAGTCCCCCTATTGCCACATTTTTGACAAATGTTGCAAAATACACCCTTATTGCAATATAATTTGTGGTGATGCAAATGGCTTCAAGTGGCAATAGAGTCAAAATCTTGTATTGTTGATCCTATTGAGAGCACCTCCACGGCATCCTGGATGCTCGCGTCTATGTCATCGTCTAACATTTCTTCATAAGACACGACACTGTCATCTCCCAGCTTGCGCGACGTGAAGACACGCTGCGTGGGCAGGTCGGTGCACGGCATCCTTGGCACCCTGGGCACCTCCTCGACCTCTTCAGCTGGTATCGACGTGCTTGGTCCTGCCCGCCCTAGCGTGTGCTTAGGAGGCCGACCCGTTGCGGCGACAACCGGCTTAAACGGCACCACCCGCCTCTCTGGCTGCGGAGTCGGTGTCGGGGTCCACCCGGCAAGAGTTGAGGTGCTGCTGGTCGCCTCCCTCTATCCTGCGGACAGTGCCACACTGCCGCCTGGCGCCTGCTCGGTGGTCGGCGCTGTGGTCTGGCTAGGGGGAGGAGTTGGTGTTGCCGACGGCGGAGCACAGCTATAATTCACATTACGGTCTCAACAAGCAAAGAATCAAAATCAAGAACATGCAAGAGATGCGAATCATTGACACTTACCTAGTTGACCGCCGCAACACTCCTCTAAAATGTGGGGCTTTTCCCCTGCTTGGAGTGCCAGGGGCCCTGCCTGACGCCCTGCTGCCACGCCCGGGGACTCGGTCCGACGCCTCGCCCGTCCTTCTCATCCTGACGGGGTGCACTAGGGAAGTTGGCTCCCTTGCCGCCTCTTGGTGCCTCAACGATGAAGTGGTTCCAGCTGAGGGCATCACCACCTTGTGTGGTGCAGGCGACAGTGATGGCGATGGCAGTGTAGACCCCCTGGCCTGCTCCGGCCGAGTGGTAGCAGCAGTACTCCCCCGCTGAGGGGGAGGAGTTGGTGGTGGCACGTCCTGCGCAGGCCCCCTCGACGTCGTTGAGGTCGGGGGCCTCGGCGCCCTCCCCATCAGAGGAGTCATGGCTTGACGCTTCTGCCAGTGCTGGTTCAGCGTCAGCAGATCGTCGTCCAACGACTCCGGGGTGGCCGACGCATCTCGCTTCTTGCCCAACTTTGCTTTGCCATCCAGGTTCAATTTGCCCCCGGACAGTAGAGTGGAGGGCTTCTTCGCCTTGGCGGCCTCTGCCATGGGCTGTTTTCCTGCTGCTCAGCGCTTTGCCTGAGCAGCAGGGATTTCACCCTCATTTGGGTTGGAGACGTCAGCCGTCCCCTGAGCAATAGCCATCACCCTTATCTTGTGAACCTCTTCAAATCTGTGCTGGTAGGCCTGCGCTTGACCCTGCGGCCATGGCTCCACTGACACAGTAGAGAAGAACACCTTCTGGTCCTGTCTGAGCAAAACTTGACAGTTAGACGTTATCACATTCGAGCTGGGGCAATCTCGTCTCAACTTGAGTGGATGCTCCACCACTGGACTCAGCGGATAGTTAGTGCCCACTCCTCAGCTTGAAGAGGCCCATCATTACATTTCTCGCCATCAGATGATCGACGAGCAGATCCAAGCTTCTGGCATCGGTATTCCCACCTTAGCTTATAGTTTGGGCTAGACCCCAGGGTTGGTTTATCAGTGTTGTACGATTAGGAGTGAGGTTGGGCCCTGTGTGGCCGTATGACTAGCCTCACCATGTTGCTGAGTAGATTGTCCACCCCTTTGTTAGAACTACCTGCGTGTAGTATGTTTCCCGCGAGTCTCCTAGCGTAGCTGTTAGAGACATCACCGTGTAATAACTTGATGTAATGGATGTTCGGATTTTATCGCATCTTTATGGATCTTCATGCTTCTTTGTATGAGTGTTGGATAGATTTAAATGCTTTTAAATCATTTAAGCTATTGTAATTGTTACATCAATTAATGTCAAGTATGTCACATGCACTCATGCCCTAATCTTATATATGTTAAGAAGGATGTCCACCCGTCATTCCTACCGCCTGAACAATTGCTCCCCTTCACCTGCTCCCCTCATGGGCTGTGGATGTGGTCGTGGTCATGGTCGTGGATGTGGGTCACATACCCCTCAACCTTGAGGAGCAACCCCATGCTGCCACCCCACAGCCTGCACCACCAACACCACCGCCGGTTTTTGAGCCGGAACCAGCTGCTGGAGGCATAGCTGGAGGACCGCCACCACCTGTTGTGGAGCCTGAGCCTACCGCTGGAGGAGATGTAGCTCCACCACCACCACCTGCGCCATTTTGGCAGATGTGATGGCTCAGCAGACCGAGCTTCTTCGAGTCTTAGCTGAGAACGTGTTGCGTCCCCACCATAGGGAGCAACACGATGACTACTACAAGAAGCTGGAGTTCTTTCTCAAGCTGAGGCCCCAACATTCGATAGCACTAGCACTGACCCCATCGCTGCTGATGATTGGCTAAGGGAGATTATGGGGTATAGACCCCATATACCCTTACGGCTACACTTTGGGCTGCTCGGTCCAGACGGCCCAGACCAGAAGACGAAGGCTGGTCCATCATCATCATGATCAGTGGGCTAGACGATAAAACGGAGCCCGTGGTCCGCTACCGACCAGGTCAGTGGGCCACGCGGGCGCTGAAGGCTGCTTGTCACATAAGGAGTCTTAGTCGGTTAGATCTAGTAGTGTACTCCAAGGATACTGCTCAATGTAACTGACCATAGGGAAACCCTAGATATGTAACCTTGCCCCCCACTATATAAGGCAAGCAAGGACCCCCTAGAATGCACCTGACACCTGAACTCATCTCATTGTACTCCAGTACTCATCAATATAGCTGCAGAGATGCAGGATGTAGGGTATTACGCTTCTAAGCGGCCCAAACCTAGATAAACCTCGATTATCTTGCGTGTTCATCTTGTTTCTCACATCTAGACATAGGTCTTAGTGCGCTTCTCATCACAATCTACTACCTCGAGGTATCCCATGGTAGAATGCCGACGAGGTTTCATCGACAGTGTCACACCAGGTAGGGGTTGTGCGATCTGATCATCAAGCGATCTAGATGGTTTCATTCCCGGGTTCCATGGACTTCAAGGCGGGCATGTCTGTCACCGTCGATTCATTCACGTGGACCACTGGCATGGTAGTGTCCCCCACATTCGGGGGAGCAACGCAGCCGGTCCTAGCTCCAGCTATGACGCAGTCAGCCCCCGCACCGACCGTGCCGTACACTTCTCCGACAACCCAGATCTCGGGGCCGCCCCTGGGGTCGTTCACGCCACCTATGATGAGGGAGAAGATGATGGCCACGCCAGCGGCGAACTGGTGGCTTCCTCGCTACCAGAGGAGGCACATCGACAACTCTGACCTCATCAACATGATCGATCGGCACGGGGCAGGTCTGGCTGAGCTCTTTGAGTACGTGGAGTCTTCTCTTGTGTGGCTCCATGAAGAGTACTTGGACTTTACCCCTGTCCGACCACGCCGGCACAACCGCACCAACCAGCCACGTCGCGTAGATCTAAATCTGCCCATGGTTCATGGGCCACCACCTGTTTGTCAGGATGGCAACGCTCGGCACCAGCAACGATGTACGGGCCAAGCTGGTGGCTCACGCCAACCAGATCCAAATCTGGCTCCGGCCCGTGCACCGCCTGCCGACCATAGATCAGAGCCATCGTCCGCATGTCGAGGTAGGCCTCCTACTGTGATGCAGTGCCATCAACAACACCCCACACCCAACTAGGGGTGCCATGAGAAGCGCCCTACAAGCAGTCAGACTCGTCTCCCACGCTGACCAGATCCAACTCTGGCTACCGCCCGGACTCTGCCCCCGGTCAGGCTGGATGAGTTCACCGACGTGCACCTGCACCAGCGCACGCATAGCCGTGCCACTCGCCAAGCCCAAGCGGAGCACAGGCAGCAGCGCCGGGCACAGCAGATGCAACCCACATCGGGACTAGCAGATCCAATCGCCCCCGGCTCAAACAATGCACCCATCTTCCCTCACGGGTTGAGCAACGCAGCTGTGTCATATGCGAGGAACCTGTAAGGTGCTCCCCGAAGACGTGATGACCATCTGATGGACCTAGATCCCAATCTGGTTTTAGTTCTAGAAGATCCAAGGCCCATGGTCGGCATGGTGGCTTTGTAGCAGATTCCTTCCAAGTCAGGCGCAACGATCCCTGAAGACGCCGACATGTCAGATCTGATGTCCTGGCTCGACGGGACGCCTTCCATCTCCTTCGATATTACCGAGTACCTCCTCTTTGATGAAGAGAGTCCCAAGGTCCGGAGTCAGGAGAACGTCGAGGAGCAGAACCCTGCCACGACCGACCAAGAGATCTGTTCAACCGACGTGGTACCGAGCACCCCCAGAACCCCGCCTGGTTTCAACGATGCAGTGTTCACTATCAGCATGGACGAGCCCCCTGTTCCAAATGAAGCAGAGCAGGAGAGGCAAGCTTGAGAAGGACACAACACCAATCGGGAGCGCCGATGCCTCCAGGAAGCACAAGACGCCAACGTCGCCAACAACGGTGGCAACGGTGCAGACCCTCAGCCACGCTACCTCTAGCGCAACCTCAACGGTGAGTTCAATGTTCCCTCGAACACACCCAGGGTTGAAGCTATCCATGACTTTCTGATCACCACCAAAGCACAGGAGGTTCAGCTCCGCTCTACTGGGTCACTGTCCACATCATATCGGTCACGGCAATCCCAGCGCAGTTGACGACTCCAACCTGCAGAAAGTGGCATTGATAACGCATCCAATCACGGAGGGGTTTCGCTCAAACAACCTCGATAGGCCAGCGTCGATGATGCTCCATGAGAGGTGCCACGCAACGATCAATGCCAATGCAGCAATCGCCAGCGTGCCAACAGGCAACAGGCCAACCGCTGTGTCGAGCGCAACCAGGAAGTCGAGCAGCCCCAAGATCGCGATCTACGTGACCACCTTGATGAATAGTACAGTGCTTGGTGACACATGAGTGGGCCAGCCCTATTCTCGGAAGGACTCGAGGCCATCCTCTGGCCAAAGAACATCTAGATTGGGGACGTCAAATGTACAACGGGAAGGACAATACTGACCACTGGATCATGCTATACAAAGTGGTTGTCCAAGCAGCAGGAGGCGATCAGTACGTCATGGCCAATTACCAGCCGGTGGTCTTGAGCAATGCCACTACCTCCTAGTTGCTCTGCCAACATCCCGGTAGCATCCACAGTTGGTCTCAGCTCAGGCAGATGTTCATCGACAACTTCAAGCCTACCTGTGTACAGCTGAACACCAAGTACACTCTAGTGCAAGTACGCTACCGTCTGAAGGGAATCGCTACGACAGTATATCCGGTGCTTCTCCGACGCATGGGATCATGTGATCGACGTCACCCCGGTAGAAGGGATCGACCTATTTGTCACTGGCTTGGTCCAACCACATGGCCTCAACCTCAAGAAGGAGCTTCTCCTCGAGTGGCCAAGAACCATGGAAGATCTCCTCTCCATTGCCAACAGATTCGCTTATCTCAACAACAGGATAAACGAGGCGGATCCCGTTCCCCCCACCGAGGCTACCGCCGTGACGAGGACCAAGACTGCGATAGCAACCAAGACCATCAGCCAGATCGGTGGAATGATAACTGCAACCGTCGTGGAAATCATGAGCCCGACCACCGCGATGATGATCCTTCTTTCAAGCAACATGGTCAGGATGCCTACAACGATGGTTGGCGTAACCGCAATGACTCCTCTGTCAACATGGTGAAGGGCCAGAAGAGGGAGAATGATGAAGAGATTGATAGGGTCATTAGCCAGGACTGCCCTCATCACCCCGGCAAGGGTCACATGCTGGGAGAGTGTAGGGTCCTGAAAGAGGCGCTCGATAGGCTGGCTAACAAGAAGCCGCGTCCCGCTCCTAAGTCCAAGGCTAAGGATCCCGTCTAGCAAGAATACGCCAATGAAGAAGAAGCTTAGGACACCAACCCACAGCATGCCTACAGGGATCCTGTGAAGAACATGACTGCTGTCATCTTTGGTGGCAAAGTCAGGCTGGAGAACGCCCGCGACAAGAAACTGCTAACGCGAGCCATCATGGCTATACAGGAGGCTGAGGACTTTGTTGCAGATGTGAAGGTGCCCGCCTAGTTCAAGCAGCCCGTATCATTCAGCCACAGTGATATGTGGGCCAAAATTTTTGGTGGAAACTGAATCCCAACAAGTGCATCTTTGGCGTCCCTTCTGGGATCCTGCTCGGCAACATCGTCAGTCAGGACAGGATACGCCCAAATCCTAAGAAGGTTCAGATCATGCTGGACCTGCAACCACCACGTAACATCAAAGATATCCAAAAAATTATTGGCTGCATGGCGGCCCTGAGTTGCTACATCTCTTGCATGGGCGAAAAAGGGCTCCCCTTCTTCAAATTTCTCAAAGCCAAGGAGAAGTTTGAGTGGATGGAGGAGACTGACAAGGCTTTCAGATAGCTCAAGGAGTACCTGGGAACTCCCCCAGTACTCACAGTCCTACGAGAAGGCGAGGTGCTTTTGCTCTACATCACTGCCACAACCAACATGGTCAGTACCATGATGGTGGTTGAGCTCCAGGAACCCGGGCACATCTACAGCGTGCAGAGCCCAGTTTACTACGTTAGCAAGGTTCTTAATGAAACTAAGCAAATAAAAGCTCCTCCATTACTGTATGCACTCCTGATCAACCAAACGAAAGCTCCTCCATTACTTCCAAGCTTATAAGATCACGGTAGTCACAGAAGCTGCACTTGGCGACATTCTTCGCAACAGAGATGCCAGTAGCCATATTATCAAATACGCATTAGAGCTCTCTGAGTTCACACTGAACTTACATAGTCGTAACACCGTGAAGTCTCAGGCCCTGGTCGATTTCATTGTGGAGTGGTCGAATCTTAGCTCGCCCTTGGCCGACATGTCTGCCGACCACTGGAAGATGTACTTTGATGGTTCCTTGAACATCGATGGTGCCGGGGCAGGTGTCTATTTTATCTCTCCTTCTGGGGACACACTCCGCTACTTCTTGTGCATACACTTCTAGGCTTCAAACAATGTGGCCGAGTACGAAGCAGCCCTACATGGCCTCCGCATTGCAGTCGAGCTGGGTGTCAAATGGCTCTTGGTGTACGGAGATTCTGCTCCGGTCATCCGTCAGGTCAACAAAGATTGGGATGTCATCAATGACAAGATGGATGCCTATGTTACTGAGATCCACAAGCTGGAGAATAAGTTCTACGGACTGGAGTTCACTCACATACCACGTGATGTGAACACAGGTGCTGACGAACTGTCTAAACTCGTATCAACCCAAGCCAAGGTACCACCTGGTGTTTTCATCGAAGATCTGATTAAGCCTTCGATCCCTGATCAGGCTTACGAAGCACCTGCACCTAGCACCGCTACCGACCAGCTCATAGCAACGCTTAGCGATGAAGCTGCAGAGTAGAAGATAACTACCCCGACTAGCAGGGATCTCATGACAGTAGCGAGTAGTCACCGGTTGCTCAGCCAACCGAGCAGGTAGCATCTCCCCAGCCGGACTAGAGAGAGCCCTTTGCCAGGTACCTGAATGACCACCTTGTTCCGGAAGATAAGATCAAAGACCAATAGCTGGTCCGCAAAGCCCGTGGCTACTTCATGGTTAATGGCAAGCTGATGTGCAAGACCCCAAGGTCCGTGATTTACCAAAAATGCATCACCCAATCAGAGGGTTTGAAGCTTCTGAAGCATATTCACGCTGGCACCTGTGGTAACCATGTGGCATCCCGGACACTGGTCAACAAAGCCTACCAAGCAGGGTTCTACTGGCCCACAACCATCTCTGACGTAGAACATTATGTGCACCGGTGCAAAAATTGCCAGATGTTTGCCAAGTAGATTTATGTCCCTGCGCATGAAGTCCAGACCATCCCGGTCACTTGGCCATTCTCATGTTGGGGACTCGACATGATCAGCCCCTTCAAAAAGGCTCTTGGTGGACACACATGTGTTTGTGTGCTCATCGACAAATTTTCCAAATGGATTGAGTACAAAGCCGTCAAGAAAGCCTTGTCTGAGAAAGTAGTGCAGTTCCTTGATGAAGTCATCCACCAGTTCGGTATACCCAATACTATCATTACCGATTTAGGCTCTCAATTCACCAGTGATGAATTTTTTGACTTTTGTGATGACAATGGCATCAAAGTCAAATATGTGTCCATCGCTCATCCTCGAGCAAATAGACAAGTGGAGCAAGCTAATGGTATGATCCTCGACGCCCTGTGCAAATGGGTATATTAGGACGACAAGGATCTTAAGCCTGGTCAGTGGCTCAAGGAATTACCTGCCATGGTCTGGGGACTCCGTACCCAACCCAGTCGTAACACTGGAGTTTCCCTATACTTTATGGTGTTTGGATCTGAGGCTTTCTCACCGTGCATCTAGCTTTACAACGAAGAAGTGTTCGATGAAGCTAGGGAAATCAACATCATCGCCAAAGAAGAGATAGCGCTCGAGTCCTATGCTCGGACGGCTAAGTACGTAGCATCAGTGCGTCGTTACTATAACCGCAACATCAAAGGTCGGCTGTTCATGGTCGACGACATGGTGTTACAACATATCCAGAAGACAGATGGTCTGCACAAGCTCTCGTCTAGATGGGAAGGGTCGTTTAGGATCAAGGCTGTCACACGCCCGATGTCCTATCGGTTGGAGACAATGGAGGGTGTCGAGGAGTCCAATTCTTGGCACATCGACCACCTCATACACTTCTACCCATAGAATAAGATATGTACCCAAGTTTTTCTTGTTTAGATATTTAATAAAGTTTCCTTTGTTGTTCTTTTTTCCTGTCACAATTCTATATTCGTGCACACATCTGTCATAACATGCACCCTGCATAAGTCTCAGTTAAACTTTGTTTTCTGCCCAATGAGAATGGCTCAACAAGACACTGTCTTGAAGCCTCTTACGATGTGTTATAGATCCGCGCTACATGGCAGTCGCGCTCTAACAGTACTAGGTACCTAGTGATCCCAGTGGTCCTACGCGGTTCACTAGCGCATCCCTAGTCACCCGACAGTTAGCTCGCTTCGAGGGTGGGGCCAAAACTTAACTGGTGACATTTTTTGGAAAAACGACCTATGCATAAATATGCATCTAAAAAAGAAAAATGGCAAAATGTTTATCACCCGCTTAAACATGCCTAACTCGTCTGCATTAATAGGCTTAAAAGTTTCTAAGCATCTGCTGGCATTTCTTAGCATTACTACTAAGGATGGACTCAAAAGTCCATCCTTAATAATAATACTAGAAATGTATGATGACATTCCTAACCACCATTACTTCAGAAAGGGTAACCCTTGGCCCTCAATGGCGCCAGCCTAGGTAATGCAGTCTGGTAATAATAGTTAGAAGTGTCGGATTGGCCTTCCTAACCATCATTACTTACGATATGCAAAACTGTGGCACGGCGCCATGGGTGCAACAAGAATTACAATCCATAAGTAACGGTACTTAGGTACGCCAATCGATAGCTCAGTAAGAAATTAGAATAAATTTGCAAGCGCATGGAACAATCATTGTAGCATTTCAACCCATGAGTATTCAGGGGTGTCGTATTTATAATTTCTCGTAGGAGGGCAATATGCATCAAGCGTGGTGTAAACATGATTAATTATTAAGTACAATGGTAGGCATAGAGTAAATAGGAATAAGACATGATATTCAAGATAGTGGACACACATCTTGGTCAATCTCAAGGATAAAAGAGAAATAAAGAAAAATAGAATATAACTAAACAGAGTAGGCATTGGTCACATATAAGTATGCAAAGAACTATTAGTAAAACATCTAACTAGTAAGTCTAGCATCAGAACTATGTCGGGGATGACAGGGAGATCCCTGCAGCTGGTCTGCCAGCAGATAGACTTTACGAACTCCTACTCAATATCTCAACGTGGGGAATGCTAGGGATGGACAGGGCTGTCACCACCTGCCCACCTACCCCTCTACCCGTGGGATACTAACATATTCACCGATCTCCGCATACCCGAGCACCATGCCCGTGTAATTATAAACAACTCCTAACCCCCGCAGACCCCAACCCTTCGGATGACAGGCTAGGTTAAGAGAAACCAAGAAGGCACGACAAACCATAACCTCATCCCTAGTTCTTCTTCTATTCATACTAATTCGATGAAAGATGAAGAATGATGATGAACAAGTCAAGAACATAATACATAAACTATATACTAGATCATATATTATGCTCATAACATGATCATAACTATACTCTAGTTCATATGCATGATTACATAAGTATGATAAGAACTTGCTCATGGAAGAAAACTGAATTGTATTCATACCCAGATGATCCTTTTTCCTCCAAGGGGACAAGCTCTCCTTGATAGCTCTTGCCTTGCTCACAACAACTAATACTACTCTAAAGATACAAGTAAGAGGCGTGAGGTGATTTACTCCAAAATGATGTGTGTGTTTAGAATGAAGGAGAACCCTCTCTTTTATAGCTAGACTAGGATGGTTCGGCCTCCACAAATATAGAAGGAGGTGAAAACGCCTTGAGGGAACCACCTTGAGCACTGCCTGAGAAGGCTAGGGCCGGGAGGGCCCACTGGGGTGCGGTGGCCCCCGGGACCGGCCGCCCCCTGGTGGGGCCATCTAGCCACCGCCTTTAGGTGGTCAGTTCCTCCCTAGGCCTGGACCTCTCCCGTGGTTATGATCAGGCATAGGTATGTACCAAAGGTGGGCTCCTTTGTATTTCTTGTTTGCGCATTTGCTGAATTTGACTTTTGCTTTTTGCGCTTTCTCCATTATGTTGCATATTTCCACTTGTTGCACCTAAACCTGTGAAAATGAATACTAGAGGTACAAGTGGACTTGTTAGTAGTAAAGGCATATGTGCTAGAATATGTTTGTCTTTCTTCTTTTTAGTCTAAATTGGCGGTTTAGAAATGATCTATAAGGACCACCAACAAGACCCCCAAGCTTAACCTTTGCTCGTCCCGAGCAAATAGCTAAGTATGGTTGTTGATCAGGAGTTGCTTCAATGCTGATATAATTCATAAGTGCCATGCCTATAACAAAGCATTCTTTCACAATTTAAATAAGTTGGCATTCTATCCACTCCTTTCCTTGATTTCTCATGGGGCTTGTAGCTTCTCCAAGTTCTTAGGCGGTTGCAACACAGAACGGTTATAACAAATGAACCAATCATTCATTCTTTGATAGACCGTCTATCCAGAGGTTTTATGAATTTTGCAAAATAAAACAAGTTCCTCGAATGATTCTCTCAATCGCTCAATGTGTATGATTTCCTCACCAAAGGCATTGTAGTGCTGCCTTTATATCCTACCACTAAGGCTGAGAGTGGAGTTCTGGGTAGGTATGAAGGTGGGCATACTTACATCACTTGTGTTGCTGAGTCAAAGATCAGACCACAAGGAGATACAAGTCATACACCTTGATTGAGATGTGCAAGTGTGTGGAAAATGAGTATGGTAGATACCTATCTCTACTTATTTTTGGTACTCCATGCATCATGACTCTCTTTTATTGGATGAAGCAAATTTTTTTGAAGAGATATGGGCTATAGAATCATCATCACACATTTTTTTGAATGGGTGTTTGGATTTTCTTTACCGTTTGTTTTCTCATGCCTCTTGGCTTTGTTTTAGCATAGCCCATATCTTTTTATTGACATATGAACACTTCTAGATGGAGAGATGTCATGATGGCGAATGCAAGGAGTGAAAATTTTATATGAGAAATGCGCGGCTCTTAGGGTGAGGGTCAGCATTTATTTGGTGGAAACTGGAACGCAAATCTTAGGGTAAGAGTCGGCGTATTTTGGTGGGTGTATGTGAATCTCAATCATGGGTATATGACCATAATCTCTCTAGGTCACAGGTATTTGACCCAACTCAAAGTTTTGCAAGCAGCATATGACTAAGAGTTTTATAAAAGTAGAGTATGTCATATGGCCTTGGTAGGTGTTTCATAATCATTGAGGAACTTTTGGTTTTAATTTTTTTGAAATGAAAACTCCGGATGTCAAGTTTCTCTTAGAACAAAATCATAGCAAAGTCTATTTGTACCATCTCATATCTTGAGACAACTTAGAAAAGGATCATGCAATTGCAATCCACAAGATTTCAAGTTCTCAGAATGAGACATTTTTAGCCAACAAACTTAAATCTTGAGGAATACTAAGTTATAACTTAGGCACAAATAAATTATAGACAGAGCAACTATTCATCATTTCAACAGAAGAGAAAATAAATTATAGGCACACATGGGAGTGGAATGTTTTTTATTTTTTTGATTATAGTAAAAATAAAATTATGGAATTAAAATGCAAAAAATAGAGTGCAAGAATTTAAAGATACATGTTACCTCTGTGGGGTCTCCTCCCCCAAGCTAGCTCAAGGCCTAGGTCTAGGGAACTATCTAATGGAGCGAAGGTAGGCCATGTGTGCCTTGTACCGTCGATGGTTTGCATCTTCAAGGTCCACGAAATGCTGCTGGTACTGCTCATGCCACTGAGTGGTGGTCTGAATGTGAGCATTAAGCGTACCTTGGTTGTCTATTCTGCAGCTCTAGTCCTCCTATGTGTGTGTTGAGGACCTCTAGTGTGACTAGGTGTGGGTGAACAGGAGGTGGCATGCCTTCTGAATCTGAGGAATGCACATGCACGTGTTGTTTCGATCCTCCTTGCCTCATGTGAGTGCTACCACCCTAAACCTCCAGCCTCGTGTGACTACTACCACCCTGATCCTCCAGCCTCATGAGGGTGAGGAATGTCCCATACCATATCCATACCCGGGGGTGAACCTGGGTGTAGACATGATAGGGGACTATTCCATCCCTAGCATCATGGTAGGCATGGCTGGTGGTGGTGCAGGCTGTGCGGGCTGTGCGGGCTCTTCCTCCTGTATTCCTCTCCTTCGTGATCTCCTGGGGGAACAAAACTCCTACGTGCTTCTTCCTTTTTAACAAGGTCAAAGGTGAGAGATGGGGAATTATATAAAGCGAGATCCGGGTTAGGTAACGGAATCTTGTTTATATATCTCAGAAAATAAAAACACCAATTTCCTTTCTGATTCATCACGTTTTAGAGTGTGGGCTTGCCCAAAATAAAACTCATTGAGCATAATGCGAGGAGTAGGAAGATAAACAATGGTATTAGCACCATGAGGATCAACACTAGCAGCAAGACGAGTGATGAGTGAAGTGCACATGATAGGTGTGGAAGTTTTGAAAGAATTAAGCCAATGTTTAACAAGGTCATAAATAGGAGCAACTTTAATCTTTTTAAGTACGGCATAAAGCAACTTCAACTCAACATCATAAGCATGATGCGTATCCTCTCTAGGAAAGAAAGAATAAGCAATCCACTTGTGCATAAGCCTCAGAGTGGGATGATAGATGTTGTTGACATTGGGTTGGAATTTCCTAGTCATGTTCTGTCCAGTCATCAAATGCCAAAAAGTTTGGCGATGATAACCCGAGAGAGAAAAAGCCAAGTCAACAGAGCATCACTCATGAAAGCCTAAGTGTGTAGCAAGATCCTTCCAAAAGAGGCTATGCTCTCTCCCAAAGCAGTGAAGTAATACCATAATCGACAATTTGTAAAGTGCCCAAGACTTGGATAGTCAAAAGATGAGATCCAAGTTCATGCACACGGGCAACTTGGCTCCAACTAATATTTTCGAAAATGGTATTGAATTCAACATCCATACCTGTCTGCTGGAGAAGGATCGGGTCGAAGGCCGGTGTGTGTAGGAACTCGCGTTCCTTGAGGAGGTTGTATGCTTGCATCTCCCGCTCGTTCTCCTAGTCGATGAAGGGGGTGTCGGTCTTGTCGATGGCGTGGCCTCTTGGTGCCTCGTCCCCTCCTCCTTGTGGCGGGTTCTCCTCATGTGAGGGGGTGTCTTGGCTTGATCCCCCGCCGGAGTGACGGCCTAACCGGAACATGCCAGAAACCCGATTCCTGATCCCACTCATGGTGAGTGAGCTTAGCACGAGAGCTTGAGCTTGCTTTGTGGTGGAAGAAATGCAAGAGGTTTTTGCAGAATTTTCTTGCACTTGAGCTTTGTGGAAAATATTTGGAGAGTGGTGGAGCAAGAGAGTGATGGAGGGAGTGAAGAAATGTGAGTGTGAGAGGGGTGAGGAACTCAACCTCGGGATCCTGGTATTTATAGAGCTGATCGCAGGCGGGGGAGCGTTCCTTGCAATGGCTAATAGCCGATGGCAAAAAGCTGGGCTACCAGGCCTTTGCGCAGGGGGCAGCTGCCCCTAGGACCGGCCGGTCCCCTGGTGGGGCCGGTTCTGTCCCGCCTTTTGGCAGCGCCCTTCAATGGCTACCCCCATGTGGTAGCAGGTTACGAATGACTCTCATTCGAACTTTGCTCCAGCTTTTGATTTTCCACAAATTTATTTGAAACTTTTTTATTTTCAAAAATTATTATTTTAAAAAAAAATAAGATTTGGAAAGAACAAAAACTAAACTTTTAGAAAATGATTTTTATAAGTTTTTCTAGAGAAAATTTATTTTGGACTAAAAATAGAGTTTTTATGAAACTAGAAAGAGGGAAACTCTTTTTTTGAATGCGAGAAAATAATTTTATGAAAATATATAAGTATATATATTTATTATTATTTATATTTTTTTCAAAAGGATAGGATATAATACCTGACTGGGTGCGCCTCCCCCAAGCTTGGATAATGGTGTGGGCCCCTTCAGATAATTGTTATAAAGGTATATATATTATTATATATATATTTTTTTAGATAACTGTCGATGACCTTCGGCAAGGGCTCAATGTTTATAGTCCGTTGGTAGGACTCTTCTTTTTTTATTGTTCTGTAGCTGCATGAACAAACTCAGGAGAAGTCTCGGGTTGCCTCAGAATTTTCCTGTATTGTTGACAGGGATAGAAGCAGCTATTTGAGCCATCTGAGTTTCTATCATTTTATTGAAACTTGCTTGATTTTGAACAGAAGAAGATAGAGTTTCAAGCTTTGTATTTATATTTTCAAACATTTTATCATTGAAGGATAGCCTTTTGGCAAGATTCTCATTGATCTTAGCCTGTCCTACAATGAGGTCTCTTAAGGAAGGTTGGATTGAATTGAAATTTGAATTGAAATTATTACCTTGCAAGTGGTGGTAGTTGTTCCACCCGTTATTACCTTGCTGTGGTTGGCGATACCCATTGTTGACGTACGAAGCTTCTTCTTGGGTTTCAGGGCAGTTGTTTCCTGAATGGCCAATGTTCCCACAGACTTCACACGTCATGTGTGAGTCCATGGCCTGGATGGTGCTCATGGTAGGGTTGGTGGCATGATCATCCAGCTTCTGCATCAGAAGTCTATTTTTGCGGCCAACAAATCCGTCTCCTTCATGGTATGCGTGCCTTTTTGTGTTTTTCTCCCTTCTCCCCAACTCTGATTGGCCACCATCTTCTCAATGAGTGTGGTTGCATCCGCAATGGTGAGGGAGAGGAAGGCACCTCCAGCTGCGGCATCTACTGCCCCTTCGACATGGTCGTGAGGCCTTCGTAGAAGCTTTGGAGCACGAGCCAATCTTCCATTCCATGATGAAGACAGGCCCGAGTGTATTCTTGCAGCCTTTCCCATGCTTCAGGGATGGACTCTAGAGAAGATTGCTGGAAGTTTGAAAACTTCCCTCTTGGGCACTGGTCCTGCTCATGGGGAAGAACTTGGCGAGGACGCCGTGGAACATTTGTCCCACGTGTTGACAACTTCCTTGTTTTGATAGAACCTTTGTTTTGCTTTCCCTGTGAGGGAGAAAGGAAACAAGCGGAGCCTGTTACTGTCCTGTGTGACATTTTTTATGACGATGGTGTCGCATAGCTCAAGGAAGTGTTGCAAGTGAGCATTTGCGTCCTCACTTGGCAAGCCACAAAACTAACTTTCCTGCACCATCGAGATAAGGCCTGTACAGATCTCAAAGTTTCCATCTCCAACATTGACAACGGGCCCAATGGGCACATTGGCAACAACAGGAGTGGAGTAGTCACGGAGTGTCTTGGCCATGGCGGTAGTAGCGGATGGTGCAGGGATGACCGATTTGTCTGCCGGCGGAGTAGCAGAAGAAGAAAGGGCTCAAGACCTTTTCTTCCTTAGCAGTGCTTCCGGATTGTTGAGGAAGTTGTCCGACAGAGAAAACTGCTCATACACTATCATGTTTTCACTCCAATAAAAAGAGGAAGAAAACAGCAAAATTAGCCTGCTTAAGCTATGGCTACCAATGCTTATTATGTAATGATGTTTATGCCAGCTAGATGTTTTTGCCCTCCCCGGCAACGGCACCAGAAATGCTTGTTGGCATTTCTTAGCATTACTACTAAGGATAGACTCATAAGTCTATCCTTAATAATAATACTAGAAACGTGTGAAGACATTCCTAACCACCATTACTTCAGAAAGGGTAACCCTTGGCCCTTAATGGCACCGGCATAGGTAATGCAGTCTGGTAATAACAGTTAGAAGTGCTGGATTGGCCTTCCTAACCATCACTACTTACGATATGCAAAACTGTGGCACAGCGCCGTGGGGTGCAATAAGAATTACAATCCTTAAGTAACGGTACTTTGGTACGCCAATCGATAGCTCAGTAAGAAATTAGAATAAATCTGCAAGCGCACAGAACTATCATTGTAGCATTTCAACCCGTGAGTATTCAAGGGTGTCATATTTATAATTTCCCCTAGGAGGGCAATATGCATCAAGCATGGTGTAAACATGATTACTTATTAAGTGCAATGGTAGGCATAGAGTAAACAGGAATAAGACATGATATTCAAGATAGTGGACACACATCTGGGTCAACCTCAAGGATAAAAGAGAAATAAAGAATAAAAGAATATAACTAAATAGAGCAGGCATTGGTCACATATAACTATGCAAAGAACTATTAGTAAAACATCTAACTAGTAAGTCTAGCATCAGAACTAAGTCTAGGATGATAGGGAGATCCCCGCAGCTGGTCTGCCAGCCGATAGAGACTTTACGAACTCCTACTCAATATCCAAACGTGGGGGAATGCTAGGGATGGACAGGGCTGTCACCACCTGCCCTCCTACCCCTCTGCCTGTGGGATACCGACATATTCGCCGATCTCCACATACCCGAGCTCCATGCTCGTGTAATTGGAAACAACTCCTAACCCCCACGGACCCCAACCATTTGGATTGAGAGGCTAGGTTAAGAGCAACTAAGAAGGCACGACGAACCATCACCTCATCCCTAGTTCTTCTTTAATTCATACTAATTCGATGAATGATGAAGAACGATGATGAACAAGTCAAGAACATAATACATAAACTATATACTAGATCATATATTATGCTCATAACATGATCATAACTATACTCTAGTTCATATGCATGATTATATAAGTATGATAAGAACTTGCTCATGGAAGAAAACTAAATGGTATTCATACCCAGATGATCCTTTTTCCTCCAAGGGGACAAGCTCTCCTTGATAGCTCTTGCCTTGCTCACAAACTACTAATACTACTCTAAAGATATAAGTAAGAGGTGTGAGGTGATTTACTCCAAAATGATGTGTGTGTTTAGAATGAAGGAGATCCCTCTCTTTTATATCTAAACTAGGATGGTTCGGCCTCCACAAATATGGAAGGAGGTGAAACCGCCTTGAGGGAACCGCCTTGAGCACCGTCTAAGAAAGCTGGGGCCGGGAGGGCCCACTGGGGGTGTGGCCGCCCCCGGGACCGGCTGCTCCACTGGTGGGGCCATCTGGCCACCGCCTTCGGGTGGTCAGTTCCTCCCTGGGCCTAGACCTCTCTCTAGAATATGTTTGTCTTTCTTCTTTTTAGTCTAAATTGGCGGTTTAGAAATGATCTATAAGGATCGCCAACAGCATCACCTCCTCAAAACAACTTGTAAACAGTGTTTTGATACAAATACATTGTTTACAGCCTACTGACCACCATCACCCTATGCAAGATCTTCAATCAAGATCATGTCATCTATAAGGGTGGTAGCAGTAGGCGTCGACTCGGCTCGCTGATCCTCGGCGGCGGCCTCCGATAGCTCCGGTGCGATCCCAAGAGCGACCTCCGCCAGTGTCACCTCCGGATACCTGGAGCAGACCAAGGCAAGTGCAGTTGCAACTGCGTAGTGACTAGTTTCGGCGACGAACTCCTGCAGAGCTGGCCATAGCCACCTGCACTAGTTGGCGATCACAACTTCCTCACCCACGGGGTCAGCAGGGTGCTCCTCTCCTCGGAAGATGGCCCTTATTATGGGATTAATGTGGTCGATCATGTCCCTCATCTTTCCTTGGAGACCAGAGATGGAGTCCTGTAGCACCTGGAACTGGGCCAAGTAGCGCTCCCGCAAGCCTACAACAACAAAGCAATGGTGGTTAGCATATCCTAGTCTGTCCAGTATGCGGCAGACTTCACACAACAATTCTACATTGTTTGACTTACCATTCAGCTCGGTGATCTGCGCCTGGTCTACTTTGGCTTGCTTCTCAGTAGCTTCCTTCTGGACCAGTAGACCAGCCAGCTCCTGAGCCATGGCCTCATTCTGGCCGTTCAGTACTACAAGAAGCACCCATGAATATCCATGTGGATCGGGTAAGAGAGGTCTACTTACTGTGGTTGGCCTACTCCAAGGTTTCCACCTTGCAGTGCAGGACGGCAACCTCCTTCTTGTTGGCCCATTCAAGGGTCTCCACCTTGCAGTGCAGGGCGGCAACCTCCTTCTCCCGCTGGACCTCATGCTCACGGTAGACCTGGGCCTGTGCCTCCAACTTGGCCTCGGCTGCTCGGAGGGTTTTTCATTCCTCCCAAGTCACCGTGAACCGGTCTGTGGTCCTGCCCCACTGAGAGTTGGTGTCCTACAGCGACTGTATACACCATGGGTACATACTGAGCTCCAAAACAGGCAAGCAAATCGTAGTCGGGTTTTACCTTGATCTTGTTGTACAACACTTTCAACACATCTTGGATACTCATGTCGATGTCGTCATTCGTAAGCTCTTCATACGACATAGAGTTATCCTCCCCTAGTTTGCATGATGTAAATACACGCTGCCAGGGCAAGTTGGTGCGAGGCATCTTCGGCACCCGTGGCACTTCCTCGACCTCCCTAGGTGGCGCAGACGTGCTCGGCCCCACCCGGGCTGGCGTGCGCCTCGATGGACGACCCGACGCATCGGTGACCGGTCGGCGTGGCACCACCTGCCTCTCTGGCTGAGGAGTCGGTGTCAGGGTCGACTGGGCAGGTGTTGCGGTGCTGATTGCCACCTCTCCTTGCTCCGCGGGCTATGCCGTGCCGCTGTCCGATGCCTATTCGGTGGTCAGTGCTGTCGCCCAGCTGGGGGGTGGAGATGGTGTTGCTAATGGCGGAGCATGGCAATAAGTCATTTTACAGTCATATTCTCTTCACAACAAGCATGAAATCAAGAAAATGCAAGACATGCGGACTCAGCGATACTTACCAGCTGACCACCAGAACCCTCCTCTGAACTGCGGGGCTGCTCCCCGGTTGGAGTGCCTGGGGCCTTGCTTGTCACCCAATTGAAGCGCTCGGGGACTCGGTCCAATGTCCCACCCGACCGGCTCATTCCGGCAGGGCACACTGGAGGAGTTGGCTCCCTTGCCTCCTCTTGGTGCCTAGCAGATGTAGCCATTCTGGTCGGCAATGTGGCCACCCTATGTGGCACAGGCGGCGATGGTGGTGATGGTGCTGTTGCCCTAGCCTGCTCCGGCCGAGTGGTCGAAGGAGCAACTCCCCGATGTGGAGGAGTTGTCGGCGGTGCGGCCTGCACGGGCCTCCTGGGTGTTGTCGTGGGCTCAGGCCTCGGGGTCCTCCTCGTCTGAGGCCTCAGGGCTTGACGTTTGCTCTGGCGCTGATTCAGCTTTAGCAGGTCATCGTTCGACAACTCTGGGGTGGCCGGGGCATCCATCTTCTTGCTTCCCCCTCCTCTGCCATCCAGGTTTAACTTGCCCCAGATAGCAGAGTAGAGGGCTTCTTCTTTTTGGTGGCCTTCATCCGAGCAGCCGGGATTTCACCCTCATCTAAGCTAGAGACATCAGCCATCCCCTGCCCCGCTTGGGTCTTGTGAACTTCTTCAAATCTATGTTGGTAGGCCTATGCTTGACCTTGCGGCCATGGCTCCGCCGGCACAGCAGAGAAGAACACCTTCCGGTCCTGTTTGAGCAACATCTGACAGTCAGACAATCCATGTTGCACACATATCATCACATACCAGCATACTCTAATCAAATCAAAGTGTGGAACTAGTCGACTTACCTCTGGTGGTGGTCGGGTTATGTCATACGGCCGAGCACGCTGCTCCGAGTAGCTCATGCTCGGGTCAAACTTCTCAAACAGAGAAGCCATCCGCCGGTTCAACACATCCGACGTCAGCTTCTCCTGGGTCTCCCAGGAGGGTTCGGTCTGTCTAGAGTACTCAAACAGGCGGTTCACCCGTTCTTTGCACGGCTAGATCTGGTGGACCAACCAGGTACTGGCAACGAGCGCGCCCTTAACCGACTTGTTGTTGATCAAGGTCAGCAGCTCATTCATCTGGAACATCTCCTCCAGGGTTGGTGGCCTCGTCCACCTCGTGTTGCACTCTGGCACCTGCGTGACATCGCAAGGCACCTGTCTTCCCTCTACATTCTGGCTCATATAGAACCAACAGGTATTCTATCCCTTGGCGGCAGATTGGGGTTTGGATTCTAGCCAGCGCTTCCTCCTCCCATCCCTAAGCCACACATAACACCCGCCCCCAATCTGGGACCCCCAGATTCAGCCCCCTTCTTTTGCAATACGATGAAGTAGCGGAAGAGATTGAAGTGGGGGGCGATGCCCAGAAACATCTCACAAAAAGCAATAAAAATGGAAATGGCCACGATGGAGTTGGAGTTGAGATTGCAGATGGAAATCATCCAGTAGGTGTAGAGGTCCCGGAGAAACCCATTCACGGGCGCACCGAAACCCCGTGGCACCATGTCCTCAAAAACTACAAATTCCCCATATCCGGGACGAGGGGAATCCTCAACTCGAGGCTCATGCCACTTCTCCATCTCGTATGGCAGCAGCAGGCCCTCATCGGCAAGCGCCTACAGGGACTCCCATGTGGATGTCAATTATTGCCATTGCGCCCCTGACGCCTCGGATCCTGTCGCCCTTCCTGCCTTCTTCGCTCCCTTCCTTGCCATTCTCGTCGAGGGTGGTGGGTCGAGTGGATGAGCAGAGGGCGGCGGTGGTGCTAATGCACAGAATGGCTTGGTTACCTCGCGGCAGCGGCTGGATTTGTCATGGCAGATTAGGAACAGCGGTAGCCGCTCGGGCGCAAGAAGACAAAGGGCTCGAGAAGATGGAGAGAGTGAGCAGTGGGGAATGATTGCGATTCGGGTACCGTTTTCCTTGGCGGTGCTTGCTATTTATACCATTCAGGTGATGTCCTTTTGACTTCTACGGTTGGGCCGTTTTGACTCATGTGGACGTGGCTTGTTGGGCCGTCATGGTCCTGAATCTGCGCATGGGCTAGGATATTATATTCCCCCATGTGTGTGTGATTGTGTACCCAACCCCGGTTGTTAAGCACATGCTCAAAAATCTTGGGATCTAATCCTAGATTTGTTTTTAGTCAAATACTATATTTCCTGTACCTAGGGACTACGTGGCAGTTTTTCCTCCCAGTGTGTTTACAAATCGCAAGATCTCATTGTCCTTGACCTGGTCGGACCTGGGGTTCGGTTCGGACACACCTAGAGTCTGCCTTTCTATTTGCAACTTATCAGTGCTTACGAACTACACGTCCTCGGCATCTTCGAGTGCTACAACTACACGTCTCCAAACACAAGCTAAGTTTTTAATTAAGTTTTTTGTTGTCCTTTTTTCCTACACAGTTTTGTATCTTTTGCACTATCTATCATACATGCGCCCTGCATAAGTCACAATTAAACTTTGTTTCTTGCCCGCCGAGAATGGTTGACAAGGCACTATTTCGATCCTCTTACGATATATTACAGCTCCGCGCTACATGGCACTAGGAGATTTGGCCGTCGCTCTCTAATGATACTAGGTACCTAGTGATCCCGGTGGTCCTACGCTATTCACTAGCACATCCCTAGTCACCTGACAGAGTTAGCTTGCTTCGAGGGTGGGGGCAAAACTTAGTTGTAGATGTCAATCATTTTTTTTCTACATAGCAGATATCTAAAAAGACATAAATGCTATCACCTAGATTGATTATTTGCACAACATGTACTACCGATTTTCATGTTCAGTTTTTAGGACAAGGTTCAGTTGCCGAGCACACTCCGTATGCTCAGGGACTAGATCAAGGATCATCGTTTAGGTTTTCACACAACCTGGCACATGGACTTCACCGCCGACCAGTTGGGTTGGTCGGTGCTTACCGCCTAGTTGGTCCAACTGCTCATCGTTAGGTTTGGTTCCATGCACCGCACAGCCTTGCGCCTGTAAGGCTTGGTGTCATGCACCACACAGCCTTGTCTCTGACCTTGCGCTGCTCGGGGACTCGCCATCGTCACTCGGCTAGGTGCCACGCACCGCACAGCCTCTTGTTCGACTTCGTGCTTCTCGGGAATTTGACTTGTCACCTAGTGGTGTCCACGGACCAGCGGTTCTTGGTGTCCCTTAAACTGATTGAGCCTGCTTCATCCAGGATTTATCTGGGGACTGTGCATTCGACTTGCCACCCAGAGGTGTCTACAGACCGGCAATTCTTGGAGTCCCTTGACCTGATCGAACCTACTTTGTCCAGGACTTACCTGGGGACTGCGCATTCGACTTGCCGGCCGATGGTTTTTATAAACCATAGGTTCTTGGTGTTCTTGACACGATCAAGCTTGTGACTCATCCTAAGTACACTTGGAGACTGCAACTCAGTTGGTACACGTCTAGTCCTTTAAATACTAGCCTTGACTAGTTGATGTTGTTTTTGACTTTTTCTTAAGAAGTTCAATACAACATATCCTATCTTCTATTGAGCTTGGGGACTAAGTGGGCCCACGTCACCTCACGGTGACTTAGGGCTTATTTTCTGTTCTCAGTTCTAGAATGGGTATTCGGCATTTTTCTATGTCTAGCTAGTGTTTTATTTGACTTTTTCTTAAAAAGCTCAATACAACATATTCTATCCTCTATCGAGCTTGGGGACTACATGGGCCCACGTCACCTCACGGTGACTTGGGCCTATCTTCTATTCCTGGTTTGGTACCCTTGCCTCTATGGATCATTCATGTTAGCATCCCAGTGATACTTCGTGTCACGTGTTAACATGGGCCCACGTCTCAGGGTGTGGAAATATTTTTCTTTTTATCGGAACACCATGCATCTTTCGACGGATCACCTTCCTCGACGAGAGCCATGGTCCAGAGCAGACTTACGAACTACTCGGGAGAAGCCTGGATGGTGCTGACCGATCAGCATCAGCGCTGGTTGGCATCATGTGGTCAGTAGTGTCACTGCTCGATACTACGTAGTTGGCATCTTCACTGCTTGGCACTATGTGGTCGGCAGCTTCACTACTCGGCATTACGTGGTCGGCGATTTTGCTGCTCGGCACTACATGGTCGGTGTCTTCACTACTCAGCACTACGTGGTCTGCATCTTCACTGCTTGGTACAGGTCAATAAGGCGACTCCCTCAATATACATGGTGCTGGAGGACTAGTTGTGGGGGTATAGACTCCATATACCCTTACGGCTAGACTTTGGGCTGCTTGGTCCAGACGGTCCAGACCAAAAGACGAAAGGCTAGTCCATCATCATCGTGATCGGTGGGCCAGATGACAAGATGGAGCCCGTGATCTGAAGGCTACCTGTCACGCAAGGAGTCTTAGTCAGTTAGATCTAGTTGTATACTCCAAGGATACGACTCAATGTAACAGACCATAGGGAAACCCTAGATATGTAACCTTGCCCCCCACTATATAAGGTGGGCAAAGACCCCCTAGAATGCACCTGACACCTGAACTCATCTCATTGTACTTCGGTACTCATCAATACAGCAGCAGAGATGCAGGACGTAGGGTATTACGCTTCCGAGCGGCCCGAACCTGGATAAACCCCAGTTGTCTTGCGTGTTTGTCTTGTGTCTCACATCTAGATCGTAGGTCTTAGCATGCTCCTCATCGCAATCTACTGCCTCGAGGTATCCCATGGTAGACTGCCGATGAGGTTTCATACACAGAGGTCAAGAAGAAGCTGGACTTGACCACTTGCATTGACGAGGAGTGTGTTGGCTTGACAACTCACCAGCTTATGGGTGCTGGGCGATCTTGGTCGAACAGCCTCTTTGAGACCCACCAAGACCCTGCTAACATCCCCTGGGATGAGTTAGTGGAGGAGTTCCATGTGTTCTTCATTCGTGAGGACGCGCTGGAGAAGAAAGAGAACGAGTTCTGCAACATCTCCATGGGGAGCTGACAAGGTGCATGAGTACACCACCTGCTTCACCAACCTGCTACGCTATGCACCTACCTCAGTGGTGAATTCTGAGAAGGAGAAGATGTACTACTATCGCAAGGGCTTGTCTAGCTGCATCAGGCTCTCCCTCTCAGGCACCAAGAGCCACACCCTGTGTGACTTGATTGACAGGTGCATGGAGATTGAGAAGGACCGCAATGAGGTTTTCACGAAGAAGGAGGTGCTTGGCAAGACAAAGAAGCATCGTGTTGAGGGCACGTCCCATGCACCTATCCCATGAGGTCACATGGTGAGGCATCTCAGCCACCCTGCCCTTGCTTCGCCCAGGGAGATGCACAAGGTTCGAGTCGGGGTGGTGGTAACCACACCAACAACTACCCCCGCCCTGCTCAAGACCGCCAGGTGTATACTCGTGCCACACCAGGTGGTATCACATGGAAGGCTGCTGTGCCAACCCCCATAGGTGGCACGACCTACACTTGCTTCGCTTGTTGCTAGCCAGGTCATAAGGCAGCCGAGTGCCCAAACAAGGCTGCACCAGCTACACCAGCCCCCGCCAGGTAGAACCAGGGTACCCTGTACAAGCAGGTACCGATTGGAGCACCCCATGGCCGCCTCACCAACTTGACAGCAGAGGCTGCCCAGGCTGCCCCCAATGTGGTGTACAGTATGTTTTTAGTGCATGGAGTTAGGGCTTCCATGCTGTTTGATTCAGGTGCTACATGTTCTTACATATCCTCCAAGTTTGCACGAGAGCACCATATACCTGTTACTCCATGAAAAGAAGCCTTATACACTAGTTCACCTTTGGGCAACTTCTGTTGTACCAAGAGATGTAAGGGAGTGAGCATCACGATTGAGGGTCTTACCTTTTTAGCCAATCTTACCCTGCTACCCTTTGAAGGCCTAGACGTCATTCTAGGGATGGATTGGTTAACACAAAACATGGCAGTGATATCTTTCTCACCTAGATTTGTGGATATAACGCATCCAAGTGGTCATAGATCAGATGTGAGCTGAACAAAGGGATAGATGTTTCCATGCTATGTGCCCTTGAAGAGAAGTCAGTCGAGGAAGTGCCTGTAGTTTGTGAGTACCCCGATGTCTTTCCTGAAGAGCTACCAGGGATGCCACCAGACAGGGATGTTGAGTTCGTGATCAACTTGTTGCCTGGTATGAGTCCTATATCCAAGCGACTCTATCGCATGGGAGTTGATGAGCTTGAGGAGCTTAAGAAACAACTTGAGGAGCTATCCGAGAAAGGACACAGAAGGATCGGAAAAGGTCAGCTAGAGACGAGTGGGTTGGTCATCCTCAAGTGAAGGAAGGCACTTGTTCATTAGGCCTAGTGCCTCACCCTGGGGATCTCCTGTTCTGTTTGTTAAGAAGAAGGATGGTTCGCAAAGGATGTGCACTGATTACAGGAACCTGAATGCTGTGACCAATCAAGAATAAGTACCCCTGCCAAGAATAGATGACCTGCTAGATCAGTTGTGCAATGCTAAGTACTTCTCCAAGATTGACCTTAGATCAGGCTACCATCAGATGAAGGTTAGAGAGGAGGACATTCCTAAGATAGCATTTGTCACTAGATATGGGCAGTTTGAATACACTATTGTGTCCTTCGGTCTTACAAAAGCACCTGCTTACTTTATGAACAAGATGAACAAAGTGTTCATGCAGGAGCTAGATAAATTCGTGGTGGTCCTCATGGATGACATTCTTATCTATTCTGCCACTGCTGAAGCGCATGAGCAGCATCTGAGGATAGTGTTGGAGAGGTTGAGAAAGCATCAGCTCTATGCCAAGTTCAGCAAGTGTGAGTTCTGGCTTGAAGAGGTCGCTTTCCTAGGCCATGTACTCAATGCTAACGGAGTAGTTGTGGATCCGTCCAAAATTGAGATAGTGAAGGAATGGGAGCAACCATAGAATGTGCCTGATGTGAGGAGTTTCTTGGGATTGGCTGGTTATTATCGCCGGTTCATTGAGAACTTTTCTAAGATAGCTCCCCCATGACCAACCTCCTGAAGAAGACTAAGGAATTTGAATGGACGCCCCAGTGCGAACAGAGTTTTTAGACCCTGAAGCAGAAGCTCACCACTACGCCTGTTCTTTCCTTGCCTGACATCCACCAGGACTTTGTGATCTATTGTGATGCATCTCGCCACGGGCTTGGTTGTGTTCTGATGCAAAATAGGAAAGTCATTGCCTATGATTCCCATTAGCTTAAGGAACACGAACAACATTACCCTACCCATGATCTCGAGTTTGCAGCTATGATCCATGCATTGAAGATTTGGAGGCACTACCTGATTGGGAACAAGTGTGAGATCTACACCGATCACAAGAGCCTAAAGTACTTTTTCACCGAGGAAGATCTGAACATGAGGCAGTGTCGTTGGCTAGAGTTAATTAAGGACTATGACGTGGAGATCCTTTACCACCCAGGAAAGGCTAATGTAGTCCTGATGCTCTTAGCCACAAGAGCCATTCTCATGCCTTGTTCACCACAGCTTTGCCCAAGGGGTTGCAAGAGGACATTGATGAGTTGCAGCTAGAGGTGATACCCCATGGCCTATTGAATGAGCTTCGTATGCATTACACCCTCATGGACAGGATCCATGAAGCCCAGTGCCATATCCCAGAGATTTGGTAGATACACGAGCTCCTGACACAAGGCAAGTGCCCAGAGATCAGTGAAGATGAGCAACGTACCTATTGGTACAAGGACAGAATTTGTGTGCCTGCAGACCCAGTTATCTGCAATGAGGTCCTATAAGAAGGACATGACTCCAAGTATTGTATATACCCAGGCAGTACCAAGATGTATGCTGATTTGAAGAGAAAGTTCTAGTGGAAGAACATGAAGTCAGATATCACAGGACATGTGTAAGGTTATGAGGTGCTACGCTAGCTAGAAAACAAAACTTTTCTACCTCATAAACCAGGATCTACTGCTAGATATAGGCCATAGGATTACCACTAGACACGCAGGTGCAGTGGAAGACTTGATGTAGTCGAACATGTCATAGCAGTACGCCCTTTGGTTGCGGATCATCCAAGCACGTTCCCAACCATGTCCCCGACCAGTCCAGCTAGTCGTCGACCAGTCCTACTGAGCACCAACCAGTTGCCAACCACCGTGATCGACTAGATCCATCGTTGTGCCATAGATGCAGCACCTCTGAGGTATCACACACATGCGAGAAGAAGCAATGTGCAACTGGACTGCTAGGTCCATGAGGGGGAAAGCCGTGAGTGTGGGGTGGGTGACGACGACTCTATAGATCAAGAGAATCAATCGGATTAGATTCATTTCATTGCCTCACCCCTACCCCTTGCTTATATAGCGTCCATATGCAACCCTGACCTGGAGGCCCATCAGGAACCCTAAACCTTGTCTAATCCGGATCCAACTCGAATTAGGCTTCTAGCCCTTAAGCGTGCAACCCTATGGGTTCACGCACACATAAACATGGACGAGTATTCCTACTCGCCCAATAGTTGACAGTGGCCTCTTGCAAGACATGAAAACTCCTATGCATACATAAAGATCATATCTGATGAACCACTATGACCACGTACAAGTTATTCCCTTTGCCACAGATATATGGTTCAACTCGTGGGTTAACACTTAACCCAAGCACAGCCATGCATTTGTTGATCTAATCACTTGAGTGATCCAGTGATATCTCTCTCATGCAGAGAGGGACAAATTCCATCTTGACTATCTATGTCTCACAACATGCTTCCCGACCACCCGAAGACCACCTTTATAACTACCCAGTTATGGAGCAGCGTTTGGTAATCCATAAGTAGTCATTTCACATCTTGAGTACATACCACAATCTTAAGTCTAAGGACATAACGTACATGATGTGAATATAGACAATCTCTTGTCGGGTCAGTCTAGCCTACATGTCTCACAGGTGCCCACATTATTAGTTCGTCATATCTATGTCTATGACTTGTGAAACATAGCCATCTACTAATACATGTGCTGGTCTAATATTCAAGTGTGTTCTCACAAGAATACCGACCAGGGACAACTTTAGAATAACCATTCAAGTAATTGAGTTCCACAAACAATTCACATAATTACCAATCAACACAAGTTGTCTATAATGGATATTCAATGAACACTAATTATAACACCCAGATTTTGAACTTTAAACATTAAATGAGTTTGATTTTATTTTTGAATAGATGCTTTACATTCATAGGCCAATTATAAATGTTTTCTAATTACCTAAAAATATGTAGCACGTTAGAAACCATGTATTACTGCATTCATGCTGCTGCAGCCGCCTTCGCCCGCTTGGCACGCCGCTGTGGGCCGCTAAAGGAGTGCCGCCGCGGCTCATCGTCGCGCGTCGCCCCGCTGCTGCGGCCTTGCCCCACCGCGGCCGTGCCACCCATCGAGCGCTATAGTGCATGTGCATCACGCTCGTGTCCTCGCCTAGTCCCTGCGTGCCTCGCAGCGCCGTCACAGCGAGGTCGCCGTCGGGCGACCATGGTCGAGGTCGCCGGGGTCTACCCGCCCCGCTGCCGGTCCACCGTGGACCTGTGGGCTTAGTTCACGGGGATGGTTCACGGGGATGGTCAACGCTGCCGTAGTTGGCACTTTTGTAGAAAAGCCCCTATAGTTTTACTTATTTATGATCTAATCCTTCATAGGTCAAAAGTATTTAGATTTTAGTCCTGTTTTTTGCAGTTTAGCCCCTAGTCTTATACGGGCCATAACTTTCATGTTTTAACTCCGATTTTAGCAAACTTATACTTTTTCGAATCGTCTCAATGAGTAGAACAGTTCTATGCTATTGTAATGGTGTATTGTTCTAATTAAAGTATGTTTGCTTGTATGTATTGCTCGTGTTTGATGATTGTGGCATATAGAGAATGAGACATGGGTGAACGAGGATCAGCAGGACCCGAAGAACTACATGCAGCAAGACATCAACCAAGGCAAGTACAGGCACCTTTGATAATATCATGCCTATTCACTTTTAATTAATACATTGCATGTGTCTTAAATCGACAAACCATAGGAATGACTAGCTACTCTATCCATATATCACCTATGGGGGTTTTAGTTGATAGGTTATTAGGTTGCTAGTGCTCTACTCACCTTTCACCTATTTAACGAAGATAAAACTTGCTTCTTATATGTTGGAGCCGTGGGCTCTTGGCTTCTGCCGTTGGAGAAGTTGATGTTGTTCCGCATTGTTGGTTGGCGGTGAATGATGGGGAAACGGATGCTAGTGGGACTTGTGTTGACGAGGGTATCCATATCTCCTTTCCCCTAGTGGACCTGTTCCTGGAGTGGAAACTTGGGACTTCCATACATCTCTAGGCTAATGGGCACTGGCTTGGTCTATTAGCAGGATAATTGTGGGCAGGTTGGACAACTTATCGACGGGTGGCCATAGCTATGGTTGTTGGGGTGTTTTCAAGTATTTAGTATGGGAGGAGCTAGGGATCCGTGTAGGGGGGCGGCCTCATGGGGAAGTCGCCCATGCACTTGCACTCATTGCTAGCGAGATGTCACTTCCTATAACCCTGTGAAGAACCTCGTTGTGACCTTTGCCAACCTATCTCGGTAATGGGCCAAGAGGCTGATCACCTCGGGCATAAAGAGTAATCACAATCTGGAGTGAAAGTGTACACCTCTGCGCTGAGTTAAAATCAGTATATCATTTGTGTTCATGGTGATGAGCGGCCCAGTCCTCACATGACTTACCCAAATGGTTTAAGCTGTTAAATCGTGGTGATGTTTTTTGAGGTTGCTACACGGGGTTTTATCGAAATGGCTGTCCTGTGTTCCATTTGAGATGGCTATCTCATGTTTAATTATATATGCTTATATCTGTGATGTTAAATGACACATTAATTGCTACTTGAACATTAATAAAGGGTTGGGTGTTTCAACCAAGATGATTAGCAAATAGGCTACAATAAGTTGAATCTTGATTGTTACTTTTAAAATGCTACCGCAGTCTACCTTTTAGCTGTACCTTGTTTTATCCTTGCATGTCATTACTTCCCATTTGTACTTGCTGAGTTTCGACATGGAACTCACCCTTGCTAATTCTCAAATAAAGGATGCTCAAGTGATGACTCGGATGGTGATTTCCCTGAGAACTATCCGAGATATTAGGCATCATGATGCTGCCGTCGACCTTCCTGTGGTGAGATGGAGTCGCTACTTCTACGTCATTTAGCTGTCTTTTGCTTTGGATGAAGTTATTTATATTCTGCTTATCTCTGATGACAGTTATGTAATAATGGTATGATGTAAATGTTATATAATTGTTTTATATGAACACTATGCTTATTGGACCATGTAATTTGTCGTTCATGTGTGTAATTTGATCCGGGCGCACATGAGCTTTTGCCTAGGTTTTAATCCTTCAAAACCAGGGTGTGACAAGTGGTATCAGAGCCATGTTGACCGTAGGATCACGAAGCCTTAATTAGAAACGGCCGTCTTGGGTTGACCTTTTATAAGTTATTGCATATCTCATCATTATTAGCATGTTTCATTTACTATCCTATTGATTACCTTGATATGCAATTACTTCAGCTGTTATTATTATCATTTATTGATCATTTATTCCCTTATCTTAAAAGTGTTACCTTGCTTTTGTCATTATGATCATTATATGCATGTCTCTACGCTATTTTTGTTTTTACTACAAATACCACAGAATGCATGCTATTCTTACTTCAATTTATTTCTAGCTTTTATGTCAGTATCTCTAGATATCTATGCATGCACTCTTTATATATATCATCCTTTGATCATAGACATGTTTATTTCTTTATCATGATCTATTAACTATTTGCTGCATGTTTTTGATCTCTGCATACTAGTCGATGGTGCACCCGGTTCTAACCTGTCGCATGAGCTCCATTGGTTACCATCATTCTTGGCGTCCCATAGAGTACCCGATCACCGGACGCGTGCACCACTGCAAGTTCTAAACTAGCCAGCACCCTGATGACGGTGTGATCCTCGGACGTGGGGGTCAGTACGTACAGTGCCAGGCTCTAGTCCCACAGCAACAGGCAGAGGACCAGGATGGGCAGCAGGTGCCCAACCATGGTGCACCAGGAGGAGGACCTGGCATAGGAGGTCCAGGTGTAGGAGGCCCTGGAGCACCAGGTGTTGGAGGACCAGCAAACCCAGGAGGTCTAGGAGGGCCAGGAGGACCTGGCGGCCCTAGAGGTCCTGGAGGCCATGGAGTCTAGGGAGTGTACCAGGCACACAACGTTGGATTGTCACCCTCATTGTTTATGACGGTGGCGATAACTTCTTCCATACTCACCTAATGAGGCTTCTTCATCAGCTCTTCGGCCATGGATGGTCGGAGTTGAGTACCGCAGTGAGTTTTGTAGCCACCCTGTCTACGCAGACTTTTGGAGGGTTGGGTGCTATGTTGGGCGCCCCAACCCTACACTTCATGCTCTTCGAGTTGCTTCAGTCCATGAGGCACCAGCAGATAGAGCTACCCAATTGGCAGGCATCACAGATGCAGCACGACAGGCCCTGTTTGCTTATAGGGATTAGTACTTTCACCTGATCAGTGAGGATGCATGTCGCTACTACCCTCGCCATACCCGTGGTCAGATTTCTGCTAGAGTTGCTTCTACTGCTGGGGAGGACCCAAGGTTGTGTGCCACAGTTCATCTCATGGCGCAGCTGAACACTGAGCTAAACTTCACTCTGTTGGAGCTACGTCAGGTGAGTCTACAGGCAGATGAAGAAAGGAGGAGGATTGCTCAGCTGGAGACGCAGATCACTGGAGTAGCACCACCACCTCCACCACAGTGGCCAACACTGTCCCTTGCATGTGACCACATCCCCTACAGAGCAGCTGGAGGCCATACTAGAATTGACTAGGATGTCCCTTTTATGTAATAAATAATGCTACATTAGTACATTTGAACGGTTAGCTTATCGAGTCTATGGTGAGTCTACTACGTGTGTGCTTGGAGTGTGCTTTGCTTTTTTGGCGTGAGAACTTGTTTATCATTATGAACCATGGATGATTTGCTTCTTTGTAATGATTGAGATAAGATGTGGGGTGATGTCCACACTTATCATATTCATATAAGTTTAAGACTATGTTTAGTTAATTCAGGGTTTGGGTCTCTATATATTATGCTCTATCTCTCTTTTCTGCTATATCCTATCAGTTATTCTTTCATAGCCTGCTGTCACTTGTTCATATTATTGCTATCTGTCAGTGATCGTGGTGTTTAGGTTGTGTCAGAAGGTTCATTGATATGAGGAGGAATTATGTTGTTGAAGTTGTATTCATAGTTTACATTCAGCACAGTTGTATATACTGAGACTACATATCCTTATACCCTGCTGTTATTTGCATCAGATGGTTAACACCAGGAGGACCCAGTCAAACACTGGTGGCGCTAGTGGTCCTGGTGGGAACAACCAAAACAACCAGAACAACCACAACACCCAGAACAACAACCAAAATCCTCCTCCACCACCTCCTCCACCTACCATGGAGCAGATGATGGCCATGCAGACCTAGTTCATGCAGGGCATGTCCACCATGATGCAGCAAAACATGGTGATGAACCAAGTCCAGAACCAGCACTAGAGTCAGAATCCACCACCACCCAGGGACAGGCGCAATGAGTTCCTAAAGGGGCACCCACCTTTCTTCTCTCATTCCCCTGACCCTCTTATTGCTATGGATTGGGTGAAGAATGTGGAGGAACAGTTGGAGATCACTTAGTGCAATGATAGGGAGAAAGTTCTCTATGGATCTGGTCAGCTACAGGGAGCAGCCGCTTCTTGGTGGGATTCATACCGTTTTTCTCATGCAGCTCCTGACACCATCACTTGGGCATAGTTCACTAAGGTGTTCAAGGAGTTTCATGTTCCAGCTGGACTTGTGAAGCTGAAGAAGAAGGAATTTGCTGATCTAAAGCAAGGCTCTATGTCTTTTTATGAGTACCATGACAAGTTCATTGCTTTGTCTCGCTATTCACCTAGGGATGTTGAGCAAGACCAGGATAAGCAAGATCATTTCATGGGAGGGTTTAATGATGGACTCGCTTACATGATGGCAAATGTCAAGTATGCCAACTTCCAGGAGATGGTTGATAGGGCCATTGTGCTTTAGAGCATGCACAAAAAGATGGAGTAGAAGAGGAAGGCCAACAAGTACCAAGATCAGGGAAACAGCAGCCATCCTCACTTCAACAATTCCTAGAACTACCAATAGCATTCTTCTTATCAGTATGGGAAGAACAATCAGGGACAACAAGGTGGTCAGCGCTACAACAACACCAACAATGGAAGTAATCAAGTGCAGCGCTAGAACAACCAAGCCCCTCTCTAGAACAACCAGGCTCCTCACAAGAATGCTCCTAATAATGCACCTGTGAAGCCCAATAACACCCCAGCAATGCTTGCTTCAAGTGTAGCAAGGTGGGACACTATGCCAATGGTTGCCCCAGAATCAGAAGTCAAAAAATTTTGGGAAGGTGAACCATGTCAAGGTGGAGACTGCTGAGAAGCTACAGATGTGGTGCTCGGTACATTCCTTGTTGATTCTCATCCAGCTTTAGTTCTATTTGATACTGGGGCATCACACTTTTTCATTGGTAGTCATTTTATTCATAAGCATAGCATACCAACCCAACTTATGCCTAGCTCAATGAAAGTAAGGACACCGGGAGGAACCATGAACTCTAATGTCTGGTGTCTAGATATAAGGATTAATTTAAGGGGGGTAGAATTTCCTGCTAGACCCATAGTGCTTGAGTCTAAAGGTCTTGACCATATTTTGGGAATGAGTTGGTTAAATATGTGGAAGGCAAATATTAAATGTTCAGAAAGGACAATGAGCTTGACTGCACCTAATGGAGAGGTAGTAGATGTTGTAGTTTCTTTGTCATCCAAGAATCAGGGAACAGTGAACCATCTCAGCGGTGAGCCATTGGAGAACATCAGAGTTGTCAATGAGTTACCAGATGTCTTTCCAGAGGATTTGCCAGGTATGCCACCTAAATGAGAGATTGAGTTTATCATTGATTTGTTACCTGGTACTGCACCCATAGCTAAAAGACCTTATAGAATGGTTGTTAATGAATTAGAAGAACTTAAGACACAATTTAAAGAATTACAGTCTAAGGGTTACATTCGGCCTAGTTCATCACCTTAGGGAGCCCTAGTAATCTTTGTAGAAAAGAAAGATGGAACACAGAGGATGTGTGTAGATTATAGATCTTTGAATGGGGTGACTATTAAGAATAAGTACCCCTTACCTAGAATTGAGGATGTATTTGACCAGTTGAAGGGAGCTAGTGTCTTTTTCAAGATAGACTTGAGGTCAGGTTACCATTAGTTGAGGATTAGACCTAGTGATATTCAAAGACTGCTTTCACCACCAGATATGGTATTTATGAATATAAAGTGATGTCTTTTGGATTGACCAATGCTCCAGCTTACTTTATGTACTTTATGAATAAAGTTTTTATAGAGTATCTTGATAATTTTGTGGTCGTCTTCATTGATGATATTTTGATTTATTCTAAAAATGAGGAAGAACATGAAGAGCATCTTAGATTGGTGTTGCAGAAGTTGAGGGAACATCAGCTTTATGCCAAGTTTAGTAAGTATGAATTCTGGTTGAAGGAAGTTTTTTTTCTTAGGCATGTTATTTCCAAGGATGGAGTTACAGTTAGTCCTAAGAATGTTGCAGACGTGCTTAAGTTGAGTCCACCTCAAAATGTCAAGGATATCAGGAGTTTTCTAGGAATCGTTGTATACTACAGGAGGTTTATTGATGGGTTCGCTACCATAGATAAACCTATGACTGCTTTGCTAGAGAAGGATAGACCGTTCAAATGGACTGAACAGTGTCAGGCCTGCTTTGAGGAGTTGAAGAAGAGGTTGACAACCGCACCGGTGTTAATTCTGCCAGATATGATAAAGGACTTCTCTATTTATTGTGATGCTTTTAGACATGGTTTGGGTTGTGTGTTGATGAAGGAGGGTAAGGTCATTGCTTATGCCTCTTGACAATTGAAGAAATATGAATTGAATTATTGAACTCATGATCTAGAATTGGCAGCTATAGTGCATTCATTGAAGATCTGGAGACATTATGTTCTTGGTCACAAGTGTAACATTTATACGGATCACAAGAGCTTGAAGTATATATTCACTCAGAAGGACTTCAACCTGAGGCAGAGAAGATGGTTGAAATTAATCAATGATTTTGATCTGGAAATTCTCTATCATCTTGGTAAAGCCAATGTTGTAGCTGATGCTTTAAGTTAGAAGAGTCAGCTAAACATGTTAGAAGTGCTAGAGTTACCTCAAGAGTTGCTAGCTGAATTTGAGTATCTCAATTTGGGGTTTGTTGCTAACACTCAGGGAGCCTATATGGATATGGAACGAACACTTGAGCAGGAGATCAGGAAGGGTCAGAAAACTGATGAGAAACTTTAAGAGATTGTCAAGTTGGTTAACGAAGATAGAGCCCCGGGATTCAGTGTTGATGAAGAAGGAACACTTTGGTATAAGCACAAGTTGGTTGTGCTTGATATTCAGAAAATCAAGGACACTATTCTTAAGGAGTGTCATAAGTCATCTTACTCTATTCACCTTGGAGGTACTAAGATGTACCAAGATCTGAAGGAACACTATTGGTGGAAAGGTATGAAGAGAGACATTGGGGAGTATGTAGCCTTGTGTGATACTTGTCATAGAGTAAAGTCAGAACATCAAAGGCTAGCAGGACTTTTGCAGCCATTGAAGATACCTGAATGGAAGTGGGATGAAATCAGTATGGATTTTATTATGGGTTTGCCTCGGACTCAGAGAGGTTTTGATTCTATTTGGGTAATAGTGGATCGTTTGACCAAGGTTGCTCATTTCATACCTATCAAGACTACTTATAGTGGAGCATAATTAGCTGAGAAGTATATGGCTCGAATTGTGTGTGCTCATGGAGTTCCTAAGAGGATTATCTCGGACAAAGGTACACAGTTTACTTCTAAATTCTGGGAGAAGGTACATGAAGGTTTGGGAGCGGAGTTAAGGTTTAGTTTAGCTTATCATCCGCAATCAGATGGTCAGACAGAAAGGGTTAATCAGATTCTACAAGATATGTTGAGGGCCTGCGCCCTGGAATCTAGTGATAGTTGGGACAATAATTTGCCTTATACTGAATTCTCTTACAACAATAGTTATCAGGCCAGTCTCAAGATGTCTCCATTTGAAGCGTTGTATGGACGAAAGTGTAGAACACCCTTGTTCAGGAATCAAGCCGGAGAAAGAAAAGTTTTTGGTCCTGATGCCTTAAATGTAGCCGAAGAGCAAGTCCAAGTGGTTCGGTGTAATCTGAAAGTAGGTCAGTCGAGGCAGAAGAGTTATGTAGATATCTGTCGAAGAGAGTTTGAGTTTGAAGTAGGTGACTATGTCTATCTTAAAGTGTCTCCAATGAGGAATCTCAAGAGGTTCAAGGTCAAGGGAAAATTAGCTCCTAGGTACATTGGTCCTTTCAAGATTTTGGAAAGAAAAGGAGAAGTAGCTTACCAACTTGAGTAGCCAGCTTACCTATTCAATGTGCATAATGTGTTTCATGTCTCTTAGCTCAAGAAGTGTTTGAGATTCACAACAAAAGAAGTGGATTTGCAGAAAGATTTGACTTATGATGAGAGCCCATCCATGATTTTTGAGACAGCCGAGAGAGTCACAAGAAGCAAGACTATCAAGTGGTGTAAAGTGCAATAGAAGTACCACTCAGAGGATGAGGCTACTTGGAAAAAGGAAGAGGATCTAAGAGCGGAATATCTAGAATTGTTTCCTAAATCCTCTAATCTTGAGGACGAGATTCTTTTAAGGGGGGTAGGTTTATAACACCCTGATTTTGAACTTTAAATGTTAAATGAGTTTGATTTTATTTTTGAATAGATGCTTTACATTCATAGGTCAATTATAAATGTTTTATGAATTACCTTAAAATATGTAGCACGTTAGAAACCATGCATTGTTGTATTCATGCTGCTGCATAAGTTTGGTTGACTTGTTTGAACTTGTTGTTTGATCCTTGTGTTGTTTTTGAGCTACTAACATGCTCTAACTTGTCCCCTCTAACTCTTCAACTAACCTAACCCAGTCTAACTAGCTTAGGCCAGTCCCTAGTGGACTCTGGCCAACCCCAGCTGTGGGCGTATAGATCCCATATACCCTTACGGCAAGACTTTGGGCTGCTCCATATAAGACGACCCAGACCAGAAGACGAAGACTTGTCCATCATCATCGTGATCGGTGGGCCAGGTGACAAGACAGAGTCCGTGGTCCGCTACCGACCAGGTCGACAAGCTGCAACGGATCTGAGGGCTACTTGGCATGTAAGACAAGGAGTCCTAGTCGGTTAGATCTAGTCGAGTCCTCAAAGGATATGTCTCAATGTAACCGACCATAGGGAAAACCCTAGATATGTAATCTTGCCCCCCGACTATACAAGGCGGGCAAGGTCCCCCTCAGATCAGATCTCACGCATCATTATACTCTGGTACTCATCAATACAGCAGCAGAGACGCAGGACGTAGGCTATTACGCTTCCGAGCGGCCTGAACCTAGATAAACCCCGAATTATCCGTGTGTTCAGCTTGTGTCTCAACATCTTGATCGTAGACCTTAGCGCGCTCCTCACCGTAATCTACTAGTACGGGTATCCTACGGTAGATTGCCGACGAGGTTTCATCGACAGTGGCACGTCAGGTAGGGGATGCGTGATCTGATCAGCAGGCGATCTAGATGGTTTTTCTTCCTTGCTTACATGGAGTTCGAGGTGGGTCTGACCTGCACCGTCGGTGCGTTCACCGACCACCGGTGTAGCGACGACCACCGGAACCATAGAGGCGGTGCAGCCCGTTTCTGCACCAACATCATCGACCAGCTCACCGACAAGACTGCTCTAGCAACTCGTCGGCAGCTTCCTTGGTGGGTCGATCCAGATCGATCTGTCGAGGACGGCTTCACCACCGTTCATCGCTGTCAGCGCGGACATACGAGCCACACCGACCACTCGGATCGCCCAGATCCAAATCAGACCACGAACCGACCACCGTCCGAGCACCTGATCTCCATCCTCCTCCTGCGACAGCCGTCTTTCAACGTCTGTGGCAACTCGGTGCTGGCACATAGCGGGATTGCGTTCCCCAGCGAACGGCCACGCGTGCTGGTGTCCGGCTCCATGTCACGGATCTGCAACAAGACGCAACGCGATCACCGAGCAAAAAGAGGACCGTCCTGCGAGCGACCGTGCATTAACCGTGCATTAGTTCCGTTCGGGTGCGGGTCAGATTCCAAGTCAAGCTGGAGGCCTACGATCCGATCTACGAGTGGCATGCAAACCGTCGGTCACGCAAGCTAATTACGGAAGTCATGCAAGCTAACGGAACTTGCATGTACGTACATGGTCTCATACCAACCGATCGGCACAAGACAAAAGACGAGATCCACCTGTCCGAGCAAAGCTAAGTCAATATTTAATATTCTAATTTAATATCTTATGATATAGTAATATCAGCTATCTACATATGCACATGGTTATTTTGCAAGGAATCCGACTACTCGTAGTCGTTCTGCGTCGTCTCGTCGGCAAGCCGCTCGTCCGCGTCACCAAGCTCCGATCGGTCCCGAGATGACTATGTACGCAGATTCATTGCTGCTTCTCCACGTTTCCACGACGAGGCCAAGCTCGTCAGACCGGATCGAGACGTCCAAGCTATCACGCGAACCACGTCAGCAAGCTGTCCGAGCTGCGTACGTAACCTCGGACATCACGCCACGTCCATCTGCTCGGCCACAACGATGCCACGTCTCCAAAGACAAGCTAAGTTTATTTGAGAAATTAATAAAGTTCTTTGTCATTCACTCTTCCTGTTACAGCTTTACATCCGCGCACCAATCTGTCATACATGCGCCCTATATAAGTCACAGTTAAACTTTGTTTCTTGCCCGCCGAGAACGGCTTGACAAGGCACTGCTTCGATCCTCTTACGATGTGTTACAGCTCCGCGCTACATGGCACTAGGAGATTCAGCAGTCGCTCTCTAACGGTACTAGGTACCTAGTGATCCCAGCGGTCCTACGCGATTCACTAGCACATCCCTGGTCGTCCGACAGAGTTAGCTCGCTTTTAGAGTGGGGGCAAAACTTAATTGTCGACATCATTTTTTTCTACGACTAAATATTAAAAAAGGAATAAATGTTATCACCCGCTTAACATGCCTAAATCAATTATTCATACATCATGTACTACCGTTCTTCGTATTTATTTTTCAGGACAAGGTTCGGTTGCTGAGCACGTACGCTCAGGGACCGGAGCAAGGATCATCGTTCAGGTGGTCACACCACCTGGCACATGGACGTCACTGCCGACCAGTCGGGCTACTTGGAGCTTACCGTCCAGTTGGTCCAACTCCTAATAGTTAGGCTCGGTGCCACGCGCGACACAGCCTCGCGCCTCTTCAGCTCAGTGCCTCGCATCGCACAGCCTCGCGCCTCTCGGCTCGGTGCCACACACTGCAGAGCCTCGCGCCTTTCGGATCGGTGCCCCGCACGGCACAGCCTCATGCCTCTTAGGCTCGGTGCCACGCATCGCACAGCCTCGCGCCTCTTCGGCTCGGTGTCACGCACCACATAGCCTCGTGCCTCTCGGCTCGGTGCCATGCACAGCACAGCCTCGCTCTCTCGGCTCGGTGCCACGCACCGCACATCCTCGCACCTCTTAGACTTGGTGCCATGCACCGCACGGCCTCGCGTCCTCTCGGCTCGGTGTCATGCAGCATCCAGCCTTGCCTCCGTCGCTCGGCTCGGTGTCACGCACCGCACAGCTTCGTCTCTGACCACACGCTGCTCGGGGACTCGTCGTCATCGCTCGGCTCGGTGTCACGCACCACACAGCCTCGCCTCCTTCGCCCGGCTCGGTGCCATGCATCACACAGCCTTGCGCTTCTTGGTTTGGTGTCACGCACAACACAGCCTTGCGCCTCTCGGCTTGGTGTCACGCACCACACAGCCTTGCGCCTCTCGGCTTGGTGCTATGCACCGCACAGCCTTGCGCTCTCTCAGCTTGGTGTCAAGTACCACACAGCCTCGTGCCTCTTAGGCTCAGTGCCTCGTGCCGCACAACCTCGACTTTGACCTTGCAATGCTCGGGACTCATCTTCGACCCTTGGCTCGGTGCCACGCACCGCACAGCCTTGCGCCTCTTGGCTTGGTGTCACACACCGCATAGCCTCGTGCCTCTTAGGCCCGGTGCCATGCACCGCACAGCCTCGCGCCACTTAGGCTCGGTGCCATGCACCGCACAACCTTGCGCTCTCTCGGCTTGGTGTCACGTACCACACAGCCTCGCGCCTCTTAGGCTCAGTGCCTCGCCCTGCACAGCCTTGACTTTGACCTCGCAATGCTCGGGGACTCATCTTCGACCCTCGGTTCGGTGCCACGCATCGCACAGACCTCTCATTGCTCGAGGACTCGTCATTGATGCTCGGCTTGGTGCCACGCATCGCACAGACCTCGCATTGCTCGAGGACTCATCATTGACGCTTGGCTCAATGCTACGCATCATACTGCCTTGACTTTGACCTCACAATGCCCAAAGACTCGTCATCGATGCTCAGTTTGGTGCTACGCACCGCACAGCCTCAATTCTAACCTTGCATTGCTTGGGGATTCGTCATTGACACTCGGCTCGATGCAACGCATCACACAGCCGTGTCTCTGACCTCGCTTTCAACTTGCCACCCAGTGCTGTCTATGGATTAGCGGTTCTCGGTGTCCCTCGACCCGATCGAGCCTCCTTCATCCAGGATTTACTTAGGGACCACATATTCGACTTTCCACCCAGTAGTGTCTATGGACTGATAGCTCTTGGTGACCCTTGACCCGATCGAGCTTGTGACTCGTCCTTAGATATCGAGCTATGCTGGGCTGGCACACACACAACATCATTCAAAACTTTCTTCCCGATGATGGGGTCTCTCGAGTGACGGATCTCCCAGTGGTCGAACGACCCCCCATCGGGTGACGAATTTCTGCTCGGGCCGATGACCCCTCGTCAAGCAACAGGGCACAGCGCAGGCGGATGGACTCTCTCGAGTGATGGATTTCCCTATGGGCGGACGACCCCCTGTCAGGTGATGGATCTTCGCTCGGGCGAACAACCCCCCTCGAGTAACAGAGCGTAGCGCGGGCAGACGGAACCCCTTCGAGTGATGGATCTCCTCGCGGGCTGATGAGTCCCCGTCAGGTGACGGAACTTTGCTCGGGCGAACGGCCCCCCGTCGATTGCAGCTCTAGCCTCGATTCACCTGCTTCCTGTATGGCACTCATAGCATTTAATGCAACTCACCTACTTCTGCCATACCTCGTGGCTACATCGACCCGATCAAGCCTCTGACTCATCCTTTGTACACTTGGGGATTGCGAGTGAGTTGACACACATCTAGTCCTTTAATACTGCCCTCGACTAGTTGATGTTGTTTTTGACTTTTTCCTTAAAAATCTCAATACAACATATCCTATCTTCTATCAAGCTTGGGGACTACATGGGCCCACGTCACCTTGCGGTGACTTAGGGCTTACTTTTTGTTCTCAGTTCTAGAATGGGTATTCAGCATTTTCTACGTGGAGCTGGTGTTTTCTTTGACTTTTTCATAAAAAGCTCAATACAACATATTATATCTTCTATCGAGCTTGGGGACTACGTGGGCCTATGTCATGTCACGGTGACTTGGGCCTATCTTCTATTCCTAGTTCGATACCCCTACCTCTATAATTCGTTCATGTTAGCATCCCAATGATACTTCGTGTCACGTTTAATGTGGGCCCATATCTCAGGGCGTGGAAATATTTTTCTTTTCCTTGGAACACCATGCATCTTTTGATAGATCACCTTCCTTGACGGGAGCTATGGTCGGGAGCAGACTTACGAATTGCTTGTGAGAAGCCTTGATGATGCTGGTTCATCAGCGTCAGTACTGGTCGACACTACATGGTCGGTAGCATCAATGCTCGGCACTACGTGGTCGGCGATGTTACTGCTCAGCACTATGTTCTTGGCATCTTCACTGCTCGACGCTACATGTTTGGCATCTTCGCTGTCCGGCCCCATGTGGTCTGCATCTTCACTACTCGGCACTACGTGGTCTGCATCTTCACTGCTCGGTACAGGTCAAGACGGCTACTCCCTCAAGATACATGGTGCTCGGGGAATAGCTGTGGGTGTATTGACCCCATATACCCTTATGGCTAGACTTTGGGCTGCTCGATACAAGATGGCCCAGACCAGAAGATGAAGGCTGGTCCATCGTCATTGTGATCGGTGGGCTAGGTGACAAGACAGAGTCCATGGTCTGTTACCGACTAGGTCGGCGGACTGCACGGGATCTGAGGGCTACTTGGCATGCAAGCCAAGGAGTCCTAGTCGGTTAGATCTTGTCAAGTCCTGACCATAGCAAAACCCTAGACATGTAACCTTGCCCCCCAACTATATAAGGTAGGCAAGGTCTCCCTTAGATCAGATCTCACGCATCATTGTACTCCGGTACTCATCAATATAGCAGCAGAGACGCAGGACGTAGGGTATTACGCTTTTGAGCGGCCTGAACCTAGATAAACCTCGGATTGTCTGTGTGTTCGTTTTGTGTCTGAACATCTCAATCATAGATCTTAGCGCACTCCTCACCACAATCTACTATCATAGGGTATCCTATGCTAGACTGCCGATGAGGTTTCATTGACACCAGCCCCTACTTGCCAAGTATGGCCAGCCCTAGCCAGCCATGGCCAAGGTAGCAGCAGCAACCGCCGGCCAACAGCGGCCAGGCTTGGCCACGGCCAGCCAGGCCAGTCAGCAGAGCGGCTGCCAGCGTAGCCCAGCAGGCGCTAGCGCCGCGCAGCAGGGCGCCAGGCCATAGCCCGCCAGCCTCCTGGCCTTTGCGCGCGCCGCCCGCATCACATCAGCCGCTGGCGTCAGCGCAGCATCGCCGCCCACCTCCACTGACAGGTGGGGCCTACCTGAGAAGGGCCCATAGCAATAGTGTCATCTCCCTCATGGAGACGACACTCAACCAGGCACTGACTCCGCCCGTGTCGCTCCCACCCGCACACGAACCGAGGACCGCCGCGCACTATAAAGCGTAGTGCACCGCCGCTCACACCGTTTCCCGCAACCTGCAACCCTAGCCGCCAAGCTCACCGTCGCATCGTCTTCGCCTTCGCCGCCGTCCGCCGCCAAGGTGAGCTCATACACGGGTTCCGCATGATTACGAGGGTCACAAAGATGCCCTCCACATCCGCCTTCGCTCGCTCGATGCGCCGCTGTGCGCCGCCGAAGGAGCGCCGCTGCCGCCGCTCGCCGTCGTGCGTCGCCCTGCTGCTGCAGCCTCGCCTTACTGCAGCCGTGCCGCCCATTGATCTCGTGTCCTCGCCCAGTCCCTGCATGCCCCGCAGCGTTGTCACTGCAAGGTCACCAGCGGCAACCACGGCCGAGGTCACCGGGGTCTACCAGCCCCGCCGTTGGTCCACCGTGGACCCGTGGACTCAGTCCACGCCCGGTCCATGGGACTTGGCTGTTGTCGCACTGCCGCGTGGCCGCCAGCGCGGTCAATGCCACCGCCGGTGACACTTTTGTAGAAAATCCCCTGCAGTTTTACTTATTTATGATCTAATCCTTCGTAGCTCAAAAGTATTTCGATTTTAGTCCTGTTTTCTATAGTTTAGCCCCTAGTCTTGTACAGGCCATAACTTTCATGTTTTACTCCGATTTTAGCAAACTTATAATTTTTGGAATCGTTTCGACGAGTAGAACAATTCTATGCTATTGTTTGCTACTGTTATGGTGTTTTGGTGTACTGTTCTAATTAAAGTATGTTTGCTTGTATGTATTGCTCATGTTTGATGATTGTGGCATATAGAGAACGAGACGTGGGTGAATGAGGATCAGTAGGACCTAGAGAATTCATGCAGTAGGACATCAACCAAGGCAAGTGCATACACCTTTGATCATATTGCGCCTATTCCACTTTTAATTAATACATTACATGTGTCTTAAATCGGCAAACCATAGGAATAACTAGCTACTCTATCCATGTATCACCTATGGGGGTTTTGGTTGATAGGTTATTAGGTTGCTAGTGCTCAACTCACCTTTCACCTATTTAATGAAGATAAAACTTGCTGGTTGACGAGGGATGATGGGGGAAATGGATGCTAATGGGACTTATGTTGATGAGGGTATCCGTATCTCCTTTCCCCTTGTGGACCTGTTTGTGGAGCGGCAACCTGGGACTTCCATACATCTCTAGGCTAATGGGCACTAGCTTGGTCTATTAGCAGGAAAATTGTGGGAAGGTTGGACAACTTACCGACGGGTGGCCATAGCTATTGTTGTTGGGGTGTTTTCAAGTATTTAGTATGGGAGGAGCTAGGGATGCATGTAGGGGGATGCCTCATGGGAAAGTCAACCATACGCTTGCACTCATTGCTAGCGAGTTGTCACTACCTATGACCCTGTGAAAAACCTTGTTGTGACCTCTGCCAGCCTATCTCGATAATGGGCTAAGAGGCTGCTCACCTTGGGTATAATGAGTAATCACAATCTGGAGTGAAAGTGTACACGTCTGTGCAGAGTTAAAATCGGTATATTGTCCGTTCTCATAATCACGAGCAGCCTAGATCCTCACATGACTTAGCCAAATGGTTTAAGTTATTAAATCATGGTGATGTTGGTTGAGGTTGCTACCCCGGGTTTTATCGGGATGGCTATCCTGTATTCGCTTTGAGATGGCTATCTCATGTTTAATGATATATGCTTATATCTATGATGTTAAATGACACATTAATTTCTACTTGAACATTAATAAAGGGTTGGGTGTTTCAACCAAGATGATTAGCAAATAGGCTGCAATAAGTTGAATCTTAATTGTTACTTTTAAAATGCTACCGCAGTCTACCTTTTAGCTGTACCTTGTTTTAGCCTTGCATGTCATTACTTCCCGCTTGTACTTGCTGAGTTTCGACATGGAACTCACCCTTGCTAATTCCCAAATAAAGGATGCTCAAGTGATGCCTCAGATGGTGATTTCCCTAAGAACTATCTGGGATGTTAGGCGTCGTGATGCTGCCGTCGACCTACCTATGGCGAGATGGGGTCGCTACGTCTAGGTCCTTTAGATGCCTTTTGCTTTGGATGATGTTATTTATATTCTGCTTTACTCTGATGATAGTTACGTAATAATGGTATGATGTAAACATTATATTATTGTTTTATATGAACATTGTGTTTATTGGACCATGTAATTTGTCATTCATGTGTGTAATTTGATCCGGCCACACATGAGCTTTTGCCTTGGTTTTAATCTTCAAAACTAGGGTGTGACATTAATGCATGTCATAGATACAACCAGAATATCATCATCTCTATGATTACCTCTAGGGCATATTCCCAACAGCTCCCACTTGCACTAGAGTTAATCTCTAAGATGTCTAATCCCCATAGACCTCATGTGCGCCTCATGCTTAGGCTATGGAAGAGCTTTTGTCAAAGGATCTGCTATATTCAAATCCGTATGTATTTTGCATAGTTTGATCTCTTCTAGTTTCACAAACTATCGAATGAGATGAAACTTTTAGAGTACATGTTTGTTCTTCTGGTGATCCCTAGGCTGCTTAGCTTGTGCAATTGCCCCATTGTTATCACAATGTAACTTCAATGGGCCCGACGCATTAGGAAACACACCAAGTTCAATGAGGAACCTCCTCAACCAAATTCCTTCCTTTGCAGCTCCACCAGCCACAATGTACTCGGCTTCTGCTATAGTATCGCTGACCGTTTCCTGCTTAGAACTCTTGCAGCTTACTTCACTACCATTTATTGTGAACACAAAATCTGATTGAGATAGTGAATCATCCACGTTGGTTTGGAAGCTAGCATCAGTGTAACCATTTACAACAAGCTCCTCCTCGCCTCCATAGATTAGGAACACATCCTTAGTCCTTCTCAAGTACTTAAGAATCTTCTTAACCAATGTCCAGTGACTCACCAGGATTGGCTTGGTATCTGCTCGCAACACTTAGAGCATAGGCCACATCTGGGCGTGTGCATATCATGGCATACATGATGGAACCAACATCTGGGCGAGTACATATCATGACATACATGATGGAACCAAGTGCCGAAGCATATGGGACCTTACTCATGTGCTTGCGCTCAGCATCAGTAGAAGGACACTGCTTATCACTAAAGTGGATGTCGATGAAACCTCATCGGCAGTCTACCAAGGGATACCCTGAGGTAGTAGATTATGGTAAGGAGCACGCTAAGACCTATGATCTAGATGTTGAGACACAAGACAAACACACAGGACAACCAAGGTTTATCCAGGTTTAGGCCGCTCGAAAGCGTAATACCCTATGTCTTGCGTCTCTGCTACTGTATTGATGAGTACCGGAGTACAATGACTTGATATCTGATGCATTTTAGGGGGTCCTTGCCTGCCTTATATAGTGAGGGGGCAAGGTTACATATCTAGGGTTTCCCTATGGTTGGTTACAGTGAGCCGTATCCTTGGAGTACATGACTAGATCTAACCGGCTAACACTCCTTGCATGCCAAGTAGCCTCCACCGCCCGCGCGGCCCACCAACTTGGTCCGTAGCGGACCACGAGATCTGTCTTGTCATCCGGCCCACCGATTAGGATGATGATGGACCAGCCTTCATCTTCTGGTCTGGGCCGTCTAGACCGAGCAGCCCAAAGTCTAGCTGTAATGGTATATGGGGTCTATCCCTACAGCTAGTCCCCGAGCACCATGTATCTTGAGGGAGTCATCGTCTTGACCTGTACTGAGTAGTGAAGATGTAGACCATGTAGTGCCGAGCAGTGAGGATGCTGACCACATAGTCCCGAGCAGTGAAACCGCTGACCACGTAGTGCCAAGCAGTGATGCTGCTAACCATGCATTACCAACCAGCACTGATGCTGACCACATGATACCGACCCACACTGACGCTGATCAGTCGGCACCATCCAGGCTTCTCTTGAGCAGTTCATAAGTCTACTCCCGACCATGGCTCCCATCAAGGAAGGTGATCTATCAAAAGATGCATGGTGTTCTAAGAAAAAGAAAAATATTTCCACGTCCTGACACGTGGGCCCATGTTAACACGTGATATAAAGTATCACTGGAATGCTAACATGAACGAACCGTAGAGGTAGGGGTACTGAACTAGGAACAGAAAATAAGCCCAAGTCACCGTGAGGTGACATGGGCCCACGTAGTCCCCAAGCTTGATAGAAGATAGAATATGTTGTATTGAGCTTTATAAGAAAAAAGTCAAATAAAACACAAGCTAAACGTAGAAAATGTCAAGTACCCATTCTAGAACTAAGGACAGAAAATAAGCCCTAAGTCATCACGAGGTGACGTGGGCCCACATAGTCCCCAAGCTTGATAGAAGAAAGGATATGTTGTATTGAGCTTTTTGAGAAAAAGTTGAAATCAGCACCAACTAGTCGAGGCCAGTATTAAAGGACTAGACGTGTTCCAACTAACTCGTAGTCCCCAAGTGTACTAAGGATGAGTCACAGGATCAATCGGGTCGAGGACACCGAGAACCTTTGGTTTGTAAGAAACTCTGGGTGGCAAGTCGAATGCACAGTCCCCAGGTAAGTTCTAAACGAAGCGGGCTCGATCGGACACCGAGAACCGCTGATCTGTAGACGTCTCTGGGTGGCAATGATGAGTTCCTGAGTAGCATGAAGTCAGAAAAGAGGCTGTGCAGTGCGTAGCACCCAGCCGAGTGACGATGGCAAGTCCCCGAGCAGCGCAAGGCCAGAGACAAGTCTGTGTGGTGTGTGACGCCAAGCCTAACGACAAGCAGTTGGACCAACTGTGTGGTAAGCATCGAGCAGCCCAACTGGTCGGTGATGAAGTCCATGTGCTAGGTTGTGTGAAAAACTTGAACAATGATCCTTGATCCTGTCCCCGAGCGTACAAAGTGTGCTCGGCAACCGAACCTTGTCCTGAAAAATAAACATGAAAATCGGTAGTACATGATGTACAAATAATTGATCTAGGTGATAATATTTATGTCATTTTAGGTGTTTGACATATAGAAAAGATGAATGACGTCAAAAAACTAATTTTGCCCCCCACCCTCAAAGCAAGCTAACTTTTTTGGGTGACTAGGGATGCGCTAGCGAACAGCGTAGGACCACTGGGATCACTAGGTACCTAGTACCGTTAGAGAGCGACTGCCAAATTTCCTAGTGCCATGTAGCGTGGAGCTGTAACACATCGTAAGAGGATGGAAGCAGTGCCTTGTCAAGCCATTCTCAGTGGGCAAGAAACAAAGTTTAATTGTGACTTATGTAGGGCACATGTATGACAGATAGTGAAAAAGATACAAAGCTTTGTAGAAAAGAAAGACAATGAAAAAACTGAATTAAAAAACTTAGCACTCGAAGATGCCGAGAACCTATAGTCCATAAGCACCAATTTGCGGTAAACTGTCATGCAGTCCCCAGGTGTGGGAAGTAAAGTATTTGACCCAAAAAATCAGTTCTGGAACAAATTTGGAGCGAAATATGTGATTGACATCAAATCTGGGATTAGATCTCGAGATTTCCAGCACGTGCTCAGTAACGAGGATTGGGCATGCAATCATGCAAATGAGGGAGAAAATACTCTAGCCCACGCACGGATTCGAGATGACATCCCACCAAGGCGTGTCCACATGAGACAAATGGCCCAACCCTAGAAGTCAAAAGGGCACACCCAAATGGTATAAATAGCGGGCGCCACCAGCGGAAATGGTACCCGAAGTGCAATCATTCCCCACTGCTCACTCTCTCATCTTCTCAAGCCCTTTGTCTTCCTGTGCCTGAGTGACTTCCGTCATTCGCAATCTGCCGTAGCAAATCCAGCCATCGCTGCGAGACAACCAAACCAATCTAGGCATTAGCACCGCCGCCACCCTCTACTCACCCACCGGACCCACCACCCTTGACAGGAATGGCAAGGAAGGGAAGCAAGAAGGTGGGGAAGCAGCCGGATTCGAGGCATCGGGGGTGCAATGGCAACAATCGACTTTCACACGGGAGTCACTACAAGTGCTTGCCGATGAGGGCTTGCTGCCGCCATTCGAGATGGAGGCGTGGCGTGAGCCGTGAGGAGAGGACTCCCCTCAACCCTGAGATGGGGAATTCATATTTTTCAAGGACATGGTGCCACAGGGACTCGGCGTGCCCTTGAATGGGTTTCTCCGAGATCTTTGTATTTATTGGGCGATTTCCATTTGCAATCTCGACCCTAACTCCATTCTAGCAATTTCTATTTTTATTGCCTTCTGTGAGATGTATCTGGGCATCGCCCCCCATTTCAATCTCTTCCACCACTTCTTTCTGTTAAGGAAGAAGGGGGCTGAATCTAGGAGGTCCCAGGTTGCGGGCAGATGCTATGTGCGGCTTAGGAATGGGATGAGGGCACACTGGCTAGGATATAAACCCCAATCTGCCGCTAGGGGATGGAATACTCGTTGGTTCTATATGAGCCAGAATATGGAGGGGAGACAGGTGCCCTGCAACATCATGCAGGTGCTAGAGTGCAACCCAAGGTGGTCAGAGCTACCAAACTAGGAGGAAATGTTCCAGGTGAATGAGCTGTTGTCCTTGATTGACAACAAGTCATTCAATGGCGCGCTTGTTGCCGAGATCTGGTCGGTCCACTGGATACAGCCGTGCAAAGAATGGGTGAACCGCCTATACAAATACTCTAGATAGACCAACCCCTCCCGGGAGACCCAAGAGAAGCTGTCTTCGGAGGTGCTGAATCGACGGATGGCTTCTCTATTTGAGAGGTTTGACCCAAGCACCAGCTTCCTAGAGTAGCATGCTTGGCCTTTCAACATCACCCGACCACCACCAGAGGTAAGCCGACCAGCTCTGCACTTTGGTTTGATTAGTATCTACTGGTATGTGATGATATTGGTATAATATTGGTTGTCTGACTGTCAAATTTTGCTCAGCCAGGACCGGAAGGTGTTCTTCTCGGATGTGCCAGTGGGGCCGTGGCCTCAAGGTGAGGCACAGGCCTACCAGCGCAGGACTAAGAAGACCCAAGCAGAGCAGGGGACGGCTAACATCTCCAGCTCAAATGAGGACAAATTCCCTGCTGCTCAGGCATGGAGCCGAGCAGTGGGCAAGCGGCCCTTGGCAGAGGCTACCAAGAAGAAGAGGCCCTCTACCCTGTTGTCCAGGGGGAGGTTAAACCTAGATGACAGAGGAGGGGGAAGAAAGAAAAGGGGTGCCTCGGCCACCCTGGAGTCACCGGACGATGACCTGCTAACACTAAATCAGCGCCAGAGGAAATGTCAAGCCCTGACGCCTCGAACGGGGAGGACCCTGAGGCCCCTACTTCGACGACGTCGAGGGGGCCTGCGCAGAACACGTCGCCACCAACTCCTCCCCCAAGCAGGGGAATACTATTGCAACTGCTTGGCCTGAGCAGGCCAGGGGGTCTACACCACCACCGCCATCATTGCTGCCCGCACCACACAGGGTGGCGACACCCTCAGCCGAAACCGCTTCTCCAGTACGCCCCGTCAGGATGAGCGGGATGGGTGAGGCAGGCTCTTAAAAGTGAGCTAAACTCTGATAGATTTAAAGGTCAATTTAGGTATTCTTATATGTATCGAGTGATTGTGAAGCACATTCAACGCGCTAGATATGAACAAGGCTTGCTAGCATTGGCACGTGCATATGTTGGGTATGATATTTACTTTCCAGCATTTATTGAAAGCAGCTCGCACTCACCGCTGTGCGCCTAGTTAGGCTTTTCAATAATAGGAACAAAGATCTTTCGCAATCAATGTTGTACTCAAATCCTCTCTGGCTGGAGAGGGGGATCTCTTAAGCAGAGTATTCCGAGTCTAGGGTTTTCC